>JANXHW010000004.1:189525000-190125000 GCA_026170595.1 Plestiodon gilberti rubricaudatus | reverse complement strand
CTAGGACGTGTATCAGGATTGCCGAAAAGACTCGTGGATTGATTGCACTACGGATTGATGCCCTAAATAAGCAAAAAGAGTCATCTTTTCATTTACAGTACTTTTTTTAAAAAAAGTTACCATAATAGATTAGTGAGCATAACAGTATTCTTTGAAAGCAGGAGTGTGTGGAAACAACGTGCTTGGAGCAACTTTACTGAAGGTTCATTTGAGGTAAAGCAGTGAGCTAAAGACCACATGTTGCTTTGACTGCAAAACTTCTCTCTTGTCTTACTTGCCTTTCCAAGGCAAGAGTTTCCTTAGAATGAATACTCAGTGCCTATATACATACAAACAGAAAAGCTTCACTGCTGAATGGGCTATATGAGTGTACCTAAGAACCAGTCAATAATGCCCTAACCCAGGGTCCCCCAGTCCTCAAGTGCATATTTTTAGGGGTGCATAGAAAAGGGAGACTGGCAAATGTCACCTCTTCCCCCTGGACTAACAGAACTCCTTCAGTTCACAGAAGTACTGGTTGGTATCTAACTCACATTGTTGTATTTCATTCACTAATAAAATGCTAAATGTTTTAAGCCTGTTGACAAGTGATACTCGGGATGCCACCTATCCCCAACTTTGTCCATCTAGATTAGGGGTTCTCAACCCCTCCCCAGCCAAGTACTACCTCCGGCACCACTCTCCTTCTGCTTACCATTGGAAGTGGCTGGTGATGATATCATGGCCAGTTACTTCTGGGTTTCCAGTTTTTTGGAGGCCAGAAAATGCAGGTAGGAGGCTCTGGGTGGGTAGGAGGGCCCTTCTCAGCATTCCCGAGAGGCACGGCCAAAGGCAGGAGCCTCTCGGGAGCGAAAGTGTGCCGCTGAAAGTGCCGCTTCAGAGTGGGATTCCAGTGGTCCAACGGTCTGAGTACCACTGGTTGAGAACCCCTGAGCTAACATTCAAATAAGGCCTGTGCACACTCAACTGAATCAACACTCAACTAAGTCCATTTCACATGGTTGATTCCTATATTGTTTCTGGGCTTTTGACCATGTCAAATGGGCCTACACACCTCCACCTGGAGACACTATAGGAGGGCAGGTACACGAGATGGGTGGGAGAGTAGGTACAATCCCATTTTTCACCATGTATACAGGATGAATTCTGAGATAGGTATCATCCAATCTGGTCAGCGGTTCATATGCTCTCCATTTTGCTGCTGTATCTCAGTCGTCACAGTCACTCCTTTTTGCTGTATCATATCACTTCAATAGGAGTATTTAATACAATATAAATATTTTATATTTTCATGTATATGTTTCAGTGATTTGCTAGATCTCCTGGGTCCACTTTTCCCCTGTTTTATGGCCTATGTCATGTCTTCCTCTCATTTCCTTTGTCCTCCTTCCATTCCCATCTCTGTGGGGTTCTTCAAACCACCATCATTTCCTCCTCAAAATCCTAGCTTCCTCTACCTCTCTATTTTTCCCCTTATGAGATTTAAATGGCTTCCCATCCCTTCCCTCTGAGTAGGTTTGAGTCAATATTGAATTCCATATCAATCCTGTCTTATAAATCCTACGTTTGGAGTCATTTTTGTGCAAATTGTGTAACAAAAATTGTATCTCACACCAAGCCTTTAGGAGAGGTCAGAACAACAAATTGAATCGTGTTAAGCAAGAAAGGAACAACACTTTTTAAATGCTAGCCTGCTGCCTTAGCTTTCCCCCCTCCACTTTATTTCTCCGCTCCATTTGTACAGGGGTGTTCGTGTCTCTGCTTTCGAATTGATATGAAAACCTCTTGGAAGGGAAGAATGAATTGGAGCGCTGCTGCCACCAAAGCTATATGACTGCAAAGCAATCTGACTTTCCTAGACAGGATACTCCCTTGTCTTCAAGATATCTGCTGCTTACAAGCAGTTATATCAGCCAATTGTGAGTGCTGTAAGCAGAGTGCCTCAGACAAGCCCCTCTTTGGCAGGCTCTTCTATCTGGGTGTTACACTGCTTAAGGCCAAGGCGAGGTTTCTGTTGTACTGATGCCAGTATACACAAGTGTGTCAGCTGTAGGCATACAAGAGGAGTGTTAGTATACCCCCAAGTCACTCCACCAATTATTTTGGAAATAATTATTTGACAGTAGGTTTGGGTGGGGCCGGCAGGAGAGGAGGAGCCTCGGGAATGGGGTGATATGCAGCTCAATACTGTGAAAAAGAGGCAGAGCCAGGAGGGGATAAAGAAGAAATCACAGTCCTCATTCCCCTCCTTCCTCTCTTCCTCTGCCTTCCCTCCCTCCTCCCCTCTGGTTTGGCTTTCGTTCAAGATTAATGAGTCTCATGCAGATGTCCCACTTTGACTAGATCTGGGTAAGTTTTCATGTAAACAGCAAAAAAGAGAAAGAACAAGCCACCGCTCTTCAGGTGCTTAGATGCGTACGGGTTTAAAGGTCCCGGGCGCTGATGAGGCTGAGGCATCTTTTTAGTTTGATACTGCAGGTGTGAATGAGCCCTTGTGGTCAACTCAACCGACACATAAGAAACACTCTGGGTCTCTCCTCCCTCTTGGCAAGCACATTCTAGGAAGTGGTACAAGATCATTAGGGTGAAGCAGACAAGCTGCTGGAGTCGGAAGAAAGGCACTGAAAGCAGCACTTTGCAAGTCTGACTCAGAGGTTGAAGAACTGAGACTGTGGAGTCCTGGTCTTTCAGGCTGCACCACAAGTGGCTGGTTGGTACTCGTCATTCCTTCACAGCTTCAGAATGGACTCAGGCAGCCATTCTGGTCACTCTCTCTAGAAATCAAGGTACTGTGAGCCCACATCTTACACACGATTGACTTGTGCGAATTCAGCTTTTCCCCCTCCGTTTTCTCCCTTCATTCACCATATGTGCTCGCCCCCCCCAAAAAAAGAAAGACACAGAAGGCAACTCCACCCACCATGTAACTTACTCTGTTTATGTCTCAGAGCGAGCCTGAAATAAGAGAATGAAGCTGCATTTCCCTCAGTTGTCTCAGTGCCCACATGCCTCTCACACTCCAATTTTAGCTCTTAAAGAGATAGTTCATATGTGTTGGATATAAGGGAATTTCAACTAGCCACGATTTTGGCTTTAAGCATCATCCTCGGAACATAACCCTCGTGTAAGATGCAGGCTGACTGTCCTTTCTACCAGGGGCCTGGCATGTTCTTAAACTTCTGGGGCCATGACATGTGGCTAACCTTACAATGGGAACTTCATTACATGCCTATTACGGTACTCCAGGTCACTTCAAAATTAGTGAATTCAATAATAATCAATCTGAGGTTGTTTACTGTTATTCTGTATAAGTTATCCATATTTCTTAATCATGCCTCTGAGCTTGATCTCAGCAACACATTTCATCAACACACTCCTACTTCCCTCTCTTCCAAGTTGCAAATGAAAATAATACAGAAGGATCATTCAAGAATGAGCCCCACTGCATGTTTCTTTCTAAGTGGAAGGTTTGCTTTTTAGCCACAGCCTTTGTCTTCTCCCCATAAAACAGCAGCTGGCCCATCCTCTTCTGGATGTGCTGATAACCATCTTGAAACCAGAGTGTTGGGTGAGCTCAGTCATATCGTTGGTTTGAGTGACGTGCTGTATTTGTTTCAGTAAAAAGCAGTACAAACAGATCAGGAGGAAGTGCATCACACCATTACAACAAGGTATTTCCTTAGGACCACCCACTGAAATTAATAAAGTAATGTACTTAAGGAATTTCTGTGTGAACATCTCCTGTAAACCTTTCATGGTAAGTTGCTGCACAAGATAACTTGACCCATCTTGCCTGATCATTGTGAAAGTTTCCAGTGATGTCTCTATGCCCAGTCCTGTTCTTTCTGATGTCACTGGCAAAGGTCCCAGTACTTTAACTGGTCAGGTTCCAGCTATTTAGCAACATGCTTTCTTTCCTCTGCACAACTCAGTTTGTATATTGCAGCAACAATCACCTACTAAATGATGAACAAAACATAAACTCTTTAGCATACTCAGACACTAAATGGGGATGAGTACAGCTCAATAAACAGTATTGTTTATTTATTATAATTGGAGCACTAAACGTGGCATACATTATAGCTGAAAAACAGTAGAATGCAAAATAAGAACAAAATATAAAGTGCAACAATAGTAAAATAATCATAGAGAACAGTGCAATGCAAAAAAAAAAATTGAAACAAAACACAGGGTACACTCACAAATCCAAAAACAACTAACAGCCCAATCCTGTCTAGCTAGGCTGCAGCACGGGCGTAGAGTCCGCGCTGCATCCTATCCAGATAGGACCCAGCACTGGCATGGTGGGAGCTCTTCTTGGGGGACAGGGATGTTCATCCCCTTACCCAGAGTAGAGCCCCAGCTGCCCTGATGTTTCTACTCCAATGTGTGCCAGCTATTTTGCTGGCGCACATTTGAGCTGACCATGTAATGGCGGCCAGGCCTGGGAAGGGGGGTAGAATTCAGTGGAGGAGGCCACCAATGACAGTTCCCCCCTCTGGAATGCCCCGTTCCTCTCTCCCCACACCCCTCTGTCGCCCAGCAGGGACTCACCTCTCCGCCGCGGCACTCCACCATTTTGCGGCGATGAAGGAGGAGCGCAATCCTCACTGCCGGTGCTGTTTACTCTTAGGGTTATAGCACGTTTATGACACCCTGGACCGGTGGAGAGGTCGCTCTGCCAGTCCAAGGCAAGGCAGGATCGCATTGTAAACTGGGAAGGCCAGGTGGAAAAGGAAAGTCTTCTGCACAAAATTTCTAATCCAGAAATGCTTTTGTCAGTGCCTCTTAGTAATCACACTAGTTGGCGGAAAGTTTATCTTGGGGAGCAAAATTACTCAAATGGAGCTGTTGCCACAATGTTTGCAACCATAAAGTTCTGTCATTGTGTCTCATCTCCAGTGGCGTCGCAGAGTGGGGAGACGGGGGAGGGCGTAGGGCGCTGGGGGTGGGGCGCTGAGGCTGGGAGTGCTCCGGTATTTTTTGGGGGGGTCGGGGTTTTGGTTTTTTAAAAAAAATTCGCGGGCAGCTACCGCCGCCCCCCGCTGCATCCCTGGGTGGCAGCTGCCTCGTGTGCGCCCCCCAGTGTGTTTTCGGGGCATGCAGGTACTTAACATGCCAGCAGTTACTTAACTTGGCAGCATTTTTTCCATCCGGGAGGCATCCATTTTGAAAGGACGATACTCTCTAGGAGTATCTCGCTGGTCACACGACCTCTCTAGGGTAGCCTTACCAGATCCCCCCAATGCAGGGGGGGACAGAAGCGATAGTGGCCTGGACACGACCGGGATTGGGGCGTGGCCAGGGGCGTGGACTTCCTCCCAGCGAGGCTAGAAGCTCTCTGCAACTATTGGAGAGCTTCCAGCCCCGCTGCATAGTCGCGCGAAGCCGGAAGCACTCCGAAACAACCCGAGTTCACTCGGGCTGTTTCGGAGAGCTCCCAGTCCCACGCAAATACGCAATGAGGCTGGGAGCTCTCCGGAACAGCCCAAGTAAACTCGGGCCGTTTCGGAGAGCTCCTGTTGTTGTTGTTCAGTCGTTAAGTCGTGTCCGACCCTTCGTGATCCCATGAACCATATCCCGCCAGGCCTTCCTGTCCTCCACTATCTTCCTGAGTTCGCTCATTTTCATGTTCGTTGCATCGGTGATGCTGTCTAACCATCTCATCCTTTGCCCTTCTCCTTTTGCCTTCAATCTTTCCCAGCATCAGAGTCTTCTCCAGAGAGTCCTCTCTTCGCATTAGGTAGCCAAAATATTTGAGCTTCAGCCTCAGTACCTGTCCTTCCAGGGAACAGTCAGGGTTGATTTCATTTAGGATTGACTGATTTGATCTCCTAGCAGTCCAAGGGACTCTCAGGAGTCTTCTCCAGCACCACAGTTCGAAAGCATCTATTCTTCGGCGCTCAGCCTTCCTTATGGTCCAACTCTCGCAACCATACATTGCTACTGGGAACACCATCGCCCTGACTATGCGAACTTTTGTTGGCATGGTGATATCTCTGCTTTTTATTATGCTGTCTAAGTTTGCCATAGCTTTCCTTCCAAGGAGTAAGCGTATTTTGATTTCATGGCTGCTATCTCCATCTGCAGTGATCTTGGAGCCCAGAAAAGTAAAATCTGTTACTGCTTCCATTTCTGCCCCTTCTATTTGCCAGGAATTGATGGGACCAGATGCCATAATCTTAGTTTTATTAATGTTGAGTTTCAAGCCAGCTTTTGCACTCTCCTCTTTCACTCTCATCAAGAGGCTCTTTAGTTCTTCTTCACTTTCTGCCATTAGGGTGGTATCGTCTGCATATCTGAGGTTGTTGATGTTTCTCCCGGCAATCTTGATTCCGGCTTGCGATTCATTCAGCCCTGCATTTCTCATAATGTACTCTGCATATAAGTTAAATAGGCAGGGTGACAATATACAGCCTTGCCGTACTCCCTTCCCAATTTTGAACCAATCGGAAGTAGGTGGTTTTTTGGAACTCTCGGGCTTTCTCCATGATCCAGCGCATGTTGGCAATTTGATCTCTAGTTCCTCTGCCTCTTCGAAACCCAGCTTGTACGTCCGGTAGTTCTCGGTCCACGTACTGCTGAAGCCTAGCTTGTAGGATTTTGAGCATAACCTTGCTAGCATGTGAAATGAGTGCAATTGTGCGATATCAGAGAGCTCCTAGTCTCGCGCAAATATGGGCCATTTCGGAGAGCTCCCAGCCTCACGCAAATACGCGACGAGTGAACTCGGGCTGTATCAGAGATCACCCGGCCTCGCGCGGGTATGCGACGAGGCTGAAATTAGCGCTGCATCTGGGGCTAGTCCCAGCTGGCCGGGACAATGGGGAGACCGGCCGGGAGCCCGGGATTGGGCTCCCAAACCGGGATTGTCCCGGTCAGAACCGGGACTATGGTAAGGCTACTCTAGGGCGCACGTCTCGTTGGTCTCACTGGTTGGTCCTCCAGAGCCTCCTAGAGAAGACTGGAGGACCGATGGAGCAGCAAGACTAGTAAGAGAGTCCTAGAGAGTCTCACCCATTCAAAATGGATGCCTCCCGGATGAAAAAAATGCTGCCGAGTTAAGTAACTGCCGGCAAGTTAAGTACCTACGTGCCCCGAAAACACGCTGGACATTGTTGCAGGGTGGGGAGGGGGGGAAAGGACATTGTTGCAGGGTGGGGAGGGGGGAAAAGGACAGTTTTGGACACACATCCCAAAATTTTGCAGGGTGGGGAGGGGGGAAAAGGACATTGTTGCAGGGTGGGGAGGGGGAAAAAGGACAGTTTTGAACACACACCAAAATTTTGCGGCACCGCCTTATGGCGGCGCCATGATCAGGAGGGGGCATAAGACGGTGAGGTGGGCAAAATTGAGGTGGGCATAAAGGCCTGGTGCCCCCATCAAAAATGGGCTGGCCCCTCCACTGCTCATCTCCAGAGCAGCTATGTTAATTCAAAGAGATTACACGTTATTATTGAATGTTAAGGATATGCCCTCTGTAGCTTAAGAATATCTTCTTTGCCCAGGGAAATCTGTTTGGACTCTCTCTGCCTGGTAAAATCCCAAAACATTTTTCTAAGCATTCAGATCAAAGAAATCCAAAGCCTTCTCTAGCAGCCATGCTCTTGGCACACTCTCACGCAAAGCTCAGGTAGGTTTTAAAAGTACCCTCTGTCTCTTGCAGTGAAATATTTCTATAGTACACAGACCCTGGTTTGGTAGGTTGAACCATTCCATGCCATGGTTTAAAGCATAGGTAGATCAGCCACAGCATATTTTATTTTGTGGCTAATAGAAGAGGCACATTGTTTCAGAATCCTATGTGGAGAACTATAGCCATTAACACAATATGATAGTAATGCCAGTTGTAGTTCAGTGATAGAGTGCGTATTGAAGGTCCCAGGTTCAATCCGTGGCATCTCCAGTTAAAAGAATCTCAGCTGGGAAGAATCTTTGAGAGTTGCTGTCAATCACAGTAGGCAATAATGGGTAAATAGACGAATGTTCTGACACAGTAGGTCTGGTCAGGTTATTTTCAATGCACTTGTAGTCTTTGTACAGTGTACACATGATTGTTGATATGTACACATGTCCAGTTATTCACAGTCTTGTGCAGCACAAGTATACACTGCCTCCAGGTGCGGATGGGTGATAGACTGGGGTGGGGATGCAGAAGGATAGATAGGCGAGGGGAGTGAGGATGATGGCTGGAAGGGGGGGGGGAGAAAGCCTGGATCAGTCCACTCAGAGAGGAGGAAGTGGACGGGGCTTATTTATTTCATTTCATTGGATGAGGGCCTCAGAAGATGTCGGTGGTGGAAGTACACAGAACATATTTCTGAGTAAACATGCATAGGATTACACTCTAATACAACTTTTATATTTATTTGAATTATTTTTAACCCATTCCTTAACTTTTATACATTTGTTTAAAACTATGTCAACCCACTCTAAGACTTTGGGATGAAATAAAAAGGTAAAGGTTCCCCTCGCTCGAAAGCTAGTCGTTACCAACTCTAGGGGCGGTGCTCATCTCTGCTCATCTCTCAGAGCCAGCGCTGTCCGAAGACACTTCCGTGGTCGTGTGGTCGGCATGACTCAACACCGAGGCACACAGAACATTGTTACCTTCCCACTGAGGCGGTACCTATTAATCTACTTGCAATTTCTTGCTTTCGAACTGCAAGGTTGGCAGCAGCTGGGGCTGAAGACGGGAGCTCACACCGTTATGCGGCACTCGGGTCTCAAACTGCTGTCCTGCCTACCTTCTGAACTGTAGTTCAGCATCTTAACCAGTAAGCCACCACAGCCCCATTTGAGATGAAATAGATATAGCTTAATAATAAGTTTAAAAGTAGAGATAAATAGCAGAAGAAGAAAATACTCTGATGAATAAATTAAAAGTTGATATTTTTATTGCCCTGATCACTTCCTGGTGGGATTTAGGCTTGTTGCAGCTTGTCGCCTCCGCAGTGGTGGGGGACCTCATTCTATGGTCTGCCCCCGGAGGATGATGGATCCGGATGGATTCCTGAGGGCTCTGGGGGACTTTCCTGTTGCCAGAGTCGGCGACTCACCCAGCGCCCTGGTTGACCTCTGGAATGGGGAAATGACCAGGGCTCTGGATCTGATCGCTCCTGAGCGTCCTCGACCAAGCCGCAGAGTCAGAGCGGCCCCTTGGTTTACTGAGGAGCTGCGGACGATGAAGCGGCAAGGTAGATGTCTAGAGCGACGGTGGCGGAAAACTTGTGCTGACTCCGACCGGGCACGGGCTAGAGCTCACTTCAGAGCCTATTCCGTGGCGGTGGCGGCAGCTAAGAAGGCTTTCTTTTCTGCTGGCATCGCGTCTGCGGAGAACCGTCCAGCTGAGCTTTTCCGTGTGGTTCGGGGCCTGCTCCATCTGGCCCCCCCAGTAGATGGGGTGGAACACACGGTGGCTCGCTGTGATGAGTTCGCAAAGCACTTCGTGGACAAAGTCGATCGGATTCGGCATGACTTGGACGCCGCGTTAGCAGTATCTAATGATGTCCCTGAGGCACCTGTCTGTTCTCCTTCCTGGGATTCTTTTCAGCTTGTAGAACCTGAGGATGTGGACAGGATTCTTTGGAGTGTGAGACCGTCCGCTTGCCCGCTTGACCCTTGTCCAGCATGGCTGATTAGAGCTGCCCGGGCGGGGCTGGCTGAGTGGACGGGGAGGGTGGTAAATTCATCTCTGAGGGAGGGGGTGCTGCCGCTGTCTCTGAAGCAGGCGGTGGTGCGTCCCCTCCTGAAGAAACCCTCCCTGGATCCCACTATTCTGAACAACTTCCGGCCAGTCTCAAATATCCCATTTCTGGGCAAGGTGATCGAGCAGGTAGTGGCGTCTCAGCTCCAGAGAGTCTTGGAGGAAGCTGATTATCTGGATCCATTCCAGTCTGGCTTCAGGCGGGGGTTCGGGACAGAGACGGCCTTGGTCGCCTTGGTGGATGACCTGCGCCGGGGACTGGACAGGGGGAGTGCGTCCCTGTTGGTCCTGCTGGACCTCTCGGCGGCTTTTGACACCATTGACCATGGTGTCCTCCTGGGTCGGTTGGCTGGGTTGGGGCTTGGAGGCACTGTTCTGAGGTGGTTCCGCTCCTTCCTGGCTGATAGATCCCAGAAGGTGGTGCTGGGGGATGCTTGTTCGGCACCCTTGCCCTTGAGGTGTGGGGTGCCACAAGGGTCAATTCTATCCCCCATGCTGTTTAACATCTATATGAAGCCGCTGGGAGAGGTCATCCGGGGGTTTGGGGTAGGGTGTCATCAGTATGCGGATGACACCCAGCTCTTTCTCTCCTTTCCACCTGACTCCAAGGGGGCGGTCAATGTCCTGAATCGTTGTCTGGAGGCAGTTGGGAGCTGGATGGGGGCGAACAAGCTGAAATTAAATCCTGATAAGACAGAGGTTCTTCTGGTCCAGAAGTCTACGACTCAGGTACTGGATCATCGTCCTGCTCTGAATGGGGTTGTACTCCCTCTGAAGGAGCAGGTCCGCAGCTTGGGGGTTCTCCTGGATGCGCAGCTGCTCCTGGATTCCCAGGTGGCGGCTGTGGCCAGGGGGGCTTTTGCCCAGCTTCGGCTGGTGCGCCAGCTGCGACCGTACTTGGATCGTGCAGACCTGGCCACAGTGACCCATGCCCTAGTGACATCTAGACTAGATTACTGTAATGCGCTCTACGTGGGGCTGCCTTTGAAGACTGTTCGGAAACTGCAACTAGTGCAGAATGCGGCGGCCCGGGTGGTTGCCGGGGCTTGTCGGTTAGACTCAGTCGGACCGTTGCTTCGGCGGCTACACTGGCTACCGGTTCGTTTCCGGGCACAATTCAAAGTGCTAGTTTTGACTTTTAAAGCCCTTAACGGCTCGGGTCCAGGGTATTTGAGGGACCGCCTCCTTCCTTATAATCCGACCCGTACTCTGAGGTCATCAGGGGGGGCCCTGTTGACCGTGCCGCCATTGGCGGAAGTGAGGGGGATGGCGGCGCGGAGTAGGGCCTTCTCGGCGGTGGCGCCCCAATTGTGGAATTCCCTCCCCTTGGAATTAAGAACGACTCCCTCTTTAGAGGCTTTTCGGCGGGGCCTTAAGACATTTTTATTCAGGACTGCTTTTAATGTCTGACATGGTGGGCTGACTTTTTAACTTTTTAACAAATGGTTATATATGTAAATGCTGGTGACTCATTGGGGTTGTTTTTAATCTCAAGTGTTTTTAATTATTTTAAAGTGTTTAATTGTTTTAAAGTTGTTTATATGTATTTTAATATGTTGTAAGCCGCCTTGAGTGCCTTCGGGAGAAAGGCGGGCTACAAATTCTTTAAATAAATAAATAAAATAAATATTGTACAATCATAGTGAGGCATGGCTATGGGGAGGGGAGGTCGTGACAAACTCTTGTACTTTGAAATGTACAACTACACTACTGTTTCACATATACAGTGTGTCAGTGAACGTTCTCAGGGCAAGCTGAGAATTTCGGCTAGGTGCTGCCAATAGAAGGGGGCTAACATTATTGAATACGGAATCATATTTCAAAAATCCAGTGGGCTGGCTTCATTGCTGATATAAGCAGAGAGAACTCCATTAGTAAAGGGGAGCACATTAATTTCAGCAGCATACAAACCCCACGGCATCATCTGTGTTTGAACATGAAATTGTAACTAATCTGGTGACATTGATCTCAATTTCATGTTTATAAATAGACTGTGTAATAGATTCATGGCTTGTGAAACAGAGCCATCTTCCATGTGAAATGGTCTGTAGGGCAAATTCTTTGCTGAATTATCCCTGTGCAACTCCCATTGAAGTCAAAGAGGAGCTACATGTATATTATTACTAAAACAAGAATGCATCATTATTTTCAGAGTAGAAATTGGTGTACTGGCTGTCACTTTGCCATAAGGGAATAAAGCTTGTTAATCTAGATGGCTAACTAGGAAAGCACTTTATAGGGGCAAGAGATAAAAGGGGTCGTTTCTCTTTTACACATTACTTTGGTGTCTGTTCAGTGTGCTTTCGGGGAGGCATTTGCGATTGGCACTGACTGCTTTATAGCAGTCAACGCCAGCACGGGAGGTGCACTGAATCAGGCGGTGCATATAGGATTGGGCTGTCAATGTTGGCCAACAGATCACTCTCTGCACCAGTTCTAGCCTGGAAACACTCATGAACAAAAGCTCCATGTAGAGGATATTACTCTAGCTGTCAAGTTTCAAGGTCAGCAGGCATATTCCAGGTGTGGCATCGAAGAGGTTAATGTCCAGTTGTTTTGCCTGTAGGCATGGTTTGGAGAGAGTAGACCGATTTCATTCAGGAAGATTTGAGAACAAAGCCTTCAGTTTGCACAAAGCTCCAGTGGAGCTGAGCTGATCCTGTAACAATAGGGGGCCTCTGAGCTCTTAACCTGTGCCTCAGTATGGAACATATAAGATACACAATGCTGGACTCGCATACGGACATGGCGAACAGCTCCTCCGGCGCAGAAATAACATCTCATTTATTCTTTTGATCTATGACAAATTTTCTGCAAGCTCCCATCCACATTTTCAGCCAGGTCCTGAAATTATAAGGAGAAAGAAAAAGCTTTGTGTGATACGTTTTCAGTGGAGAAAGACCAGTCGTGGACATAAAGGGTTATCCCAGGAGTAGGATAGCTAGAGTTGATTTCTTTTTTAGAAAAAGAAAAATGTACTTTCAAAGAAAGTGTGTTATCCGGGGGCCACTGAAGAGTTGAAACATCTGTGCAGTATTACCACTGCTTTACTTCACATCGCATCACAGTTTATATCCAATAAAATAGTCAGATCACATTTCTTTTTCTGTCACTTAAATCCGTGTTGGCAACTTTGGTATTCCATGGAACTGGAACAGATAGAATGTTCCTGATTTCAGGAACCTAATTCTCACATTACAGCTTCATAGCTTGCTGTTTTCTCCTTCCCCCGGTGTCTTTCAACTGTAAAAACTCCCAAAGACACTCCAAGGCCCATCTCAACTGTTTCTTCCTATATTACTGTTTTCAGCCCTTCAAATGACCCTCCCTCAGTTATTCACAGAGATATGCTTGAATGGCCCCATTCAAAGTACATCCACTAAGTTTTGTGGGGGAGATGGAGCAGAGCCTTCTCAGTGGTGGCCTAAATGCTGCTGTAAAACATCTTATTGAAAATCTATTTTGGAATCCAACCCTACAAGTTTTCAGGAAGGCTGTTCAAATGTTTCCTGTCAAATAGGCAGTTGATGGCAGTAACTGTTTAGAGGGAATCTAGCTCACACAATTGTTTTTTCTTAAGTTTGAGATATTTATTCCATCGGCTTTTAATTGGATGCTTTAAAACATTGAGTGTTTGTGATTTTTTTTTAACCAAACCACTCATAAGCAAATAATCCCATGTGAGAATTTATGTATAGAGTGAAATGCTCTGATCAGTTTCAGACATTATGGAACATGGGAGAAACAGGAAGAACGAGGGCTTCATGTTCCAGTTTCCTGTGCTTCTATATCATCCAAAATATACAGACCTTTTGTGTTCCCCTCCATGGGAAGACATGCAAACTCCCAATACAGGGACATTGTACATATTTCCTGTCAGGGACAGTTGTGAACGTTCTGTTTGGGGTGATCTGGTCAGTTTCTGAGAACAGAAAATGTAAAACATTTCAGGTTCCTGCTCTGTTCCTCACTTATTCCAGAACATCTAAAGCCACTCTTAAGTTCCAGATCATTACCACCAAATTTCATTGCCATAAGTGGTTGACTGAAGGCCCTGGAATGCCTCAAGATACTTTGCTGCCAGTGTATCCATGCGAGATCGGAAAGCACCCGAGTTTAAATAGCAGAGACATCCTGCAACCGGATCCCATCAGAATGACGATGTGATACCTTATCGAATCAGATTGCCTCCAGTTTGGCTTCCTGAGGAACGTCTCTGTTGAATTTGGGCACCTGAAATTGTCCTCAACACCAGATGCAAACTTCACTTAACAATGCACGTGACTTGGATGCATCCGGTGTAACTCTTTGAACACGTATAGCCTGGGGTGACCTTAGCAGGTGAGCTGGGATGAGTCAGGATGTTCCAGTGGGCAGAGGCGATACTAATTTAAGACAAATACAGCAGTGCTGGTGAGAAAGTGGGGGGTGGCATTAAAGAGCCCTTTGATATGATGGTCTAAGATTCCCTCACAAGCATCAGGGAGTCCCCTTTCCCAATATTATTCTTTCTTGGCTTTATTTTAATCAAGCCAAAAGTGGAAACAGAAAGAAAACAGCGCTTTCTCTTGCCCTTTTTTCTTGCTCTCCTCTGTTCCCCCTTTCTTTTTTGCTTTCCTGCTGCTGAGATGGAAATGATGATGGGAGGAGGGAACGAGAAAGAGGAAGAGAGAGGGCTTCTTAGATCAGTTTCATGCACAGGACAAAGCAGACAGGAATTATTTTTCTTGTTAGCCTTTTTGTACAAAGACAGACAACCCTTTCAGCCCAAATACAATATTGTAATTGCTCATATTCGACTGACAGAGGTTCCCAGATGAGCTGCGCTGAGGCGTCATTTGCTAATCTGTCATGTTCTATAGCACCCGGCACTGTGCTCTGTAAAAGTGTCTTCTTCTCTTTAAGTTATTTATATAGTTGGCTGAAAGCGCATTGCTTGTACAAACTAGAAACTATTAGATTAGACCAGCAGAGACAGCCGGAGGCAATCTTTTTTAAAAATGAGTGGGATTCAAAGTGGGCTTGGAAAGCAAATATTATTTCACTGGAAGTCTATTAGAGGTAGTTCCCTGGATAACAAATAAGTGCTTTGTTAGCTTTGCTGGGAGAAATGGACTGGCCAGATTGGCACCAGCTGGGTTTAATGGTAAACTGCCTGATGGAAAATGATCATTTCTCTGATTGGTGGGATGCCTGAGCCAGGCTCGCTTCTCCTCCCCTCTCTTCTCAACTCAGGTTTACTTATCGGACGTGCATGTCAGAACTTAGCAGCTGAGGATGACTCCGTTTGTTTTAGAAGACTCCTCGTCATAAACACACATGCTCTGAAAACAGGAGGTAAAGCCAGCCAATTGGAAAGCAAATATTTTCTGTAGTAGTGGGAGCTAAAAGGTTGCCCATACAAGAATGTCTCAATATCTGATGGGCAAATAAAAAAGAAAAGAAATACGATCTGTGTGTTCCAAGACTCATCAGCAGAGAAGAGACCATGGAGGTGATTGTTGTTGGGAGACGGGGAGGGAGGTGGCCTCTAAACCTATGAGGCTGTTGTGATGACTGAGTCCCCTCCCTGGTGGATGTTGCCATACAATGGCAAGGCAGTAGGTTCCTTGAGACATTGTTCTGGATAATGGGATTCGGAGAGGGGCACAGCCAATCCCTTCAAAGTATTTATTATCTGGAAGCACTCTTCAAATCTCTATGAGACCCAGTCAGCATGATCAGCCTTACCGTGAGATGAACTGAAGTGGTCATCCCAGGTGAGAGAATATCAGGGTGATTAATTCCTATTCACTTGCTCTTGCTGATGAGGAAGAGGAGCTAATCTAGCCTAGCTCTACTTCCTTTTCCACTCCCTCCCCTTCCTCCCCTTGGAAGTCAGAGCAAGAGGTGGAGGTGATGAGGACTTTTATTTGACTTCTGGCTGGGTGCAACCTGTAGCTTCCACCTCTGCAGTATCAGGTAAGGGGGTGAAGGACAGGGGATGAGTGGAGTGGTATTTGGTGTCCACTCCAGGCACCAAGATACCTTGGGCCATTCCTGCCAATGAGCCTAAAACTTCTACAAGTTTTACAGTCAATTAGCAATGAAGAGAGAGCCCTGCTTACGCATCCCGAATCCTGCCTCAGTTTCTCCTTTTTCCTGTGCATCCACTCTATAATTCCCCTTCTGATCTCAGTTACTCAACCTTTCATTTACTTGACTGGTAGACTGACTATTCCACCATAATTTGCTACACAAATAGGCAACTGAATAGAGCCTGCAGTGGATCCATATAGGTGACAACTTCAAGATAGCCCAGAAACTCTCACACTCTCCCCTGACGTTGTCACAGTGCTAATGGAGCATAGTGTCAAGGATGGTTGTATATGGAAAAAATCAAACACTGCAGGTATTTCTAGCATTGGAAACCTTGCTTGATTCTGCTGTGTTCTTGTGGTACGCATGGAATATATGAATACAAATATTTGCAGTGTGATGGTCTCTTCGAAACATATCTGTGGTTTCAATGGCAGGGATTATTGGTTATCGAACAGCACAGTCCTAAGCATGTCTGCTCAGAAGTCAGTCCCATTGAGTTCAGTGGGAGGTCCTCCTAAGAAAGTGTGTATAGGACTGCAGCCTCAGCCTCCTATCATGCTACTGTCATGCAGAAAAGCAATTGTTAACATGCCTCTTCCTTCCCAGATCCGTGTGGGAGAATGGGAACTCTTGTTTCTCTGCATGCCTGGATGCTACACGCAACTCTCCGAATGATAGAATTGTCTGGGCTAGGCCAGAACCGTGGGCAGCCATAATTAAACCTCTCTCTCTCTCTCTCTCTCTCTCTCTCTCTCTCTCTCTCTCTCTCTCTCTCTCGTGTGTGTGTGTGTGTGTGTGTGTGTGTGTGTGCGTGCGTGCGTGTGTGTACATACACTCCAAACCAGGGGCCTCAGCAGCTAGAGACTAGCAGCAGACAGAAGCTATCGTCAAGGCAAAGAACTTTCATACTGCCTCCCAATTACAATAGCCAATGTTTCACACTCCTGTCCCTTCCATGTCTCAATAAGGCTCTGAGGCCATCGCAGTCTCAGGTAGGTCACTAGGCCTAGTCTCACCTTTGCATCATGAGGTTTGTGGCTCAAGCCCCAGAGACCTTGACGTGGTAAACGTTTAAGTGACCACCTACTTACTGTTGTCCACGTGGATTCACTGTTCTTATCACAGATTCACAAGTCCAGAAGGGATGTGAAGACTGAGATTTATTTCTCCTTCACTTAGAATCCCGCGTGTTGATGAATGCTTAACTCAAACATGGGGGAGGGGGGAATCCGACCTGCTTAATGGCTACGGATGCTCAAAATTAAGCTCCCTTTGTCCTCAGCCCACATGTTGCCCTAGTTGCATGCTGGCAGCCAAGCCTGTTAGGATACAAAATGGCCCTAATGTAAAAGTCAACTGTGCTTGATATTAGTGTCAGCTCTCATTCAACCCTATGAGGTGGCTGCATTAAGTGATCCTACTGGGCCAAACGTATAATTCCATTGCATAAACTTTCAGGGTATGGCACCAGGGATGAATTTGGAGCACTCTTTGGAAAGCACCTTGGGGTACATTTCCTCTCAATGAAACATATTTTGTGAATGGAAAGGATTATTACTATTATCCATTATTAATAAGGAGTTGTCTGCTTGCTAGACGTTCCGTGCTTGGGACTTCCCATTAGGCAAACCTGGTGAAATGGATCAGAGAGCAGCACTTAGCTGTGTTCCCTATATAGCTAGATGGATGCAGCTCGGCTAGTTCCTTACAGTCTTCAAAGCATTGATGGGTAAGCTAAGAAGCATTTGCCAAGGGCAGGCAGAATTCAGTTTGGCAATCCATGATGTCAGTATAAAAACAGCCTTGCTGGCTGCTCTGCAGTGATGACCCACTCCTTTCGACCCCTCCAGTGCAAGATCTCAGGCTAGGCCACTGTAAGTCAATGTTTTAGGCAGGGCCAACCCATTATATTCAGCTTTCTGGAGGGGAGCACAAAATGCTGCTCTATCCCTTCCCTCCTCTTTCTATTTTTTTTCTATTAACAACTCCCCACAACTCCTTCCTTCTTTTGAATGTTTTCCTGTCCTTTCTTTTCCATTGAGAAATGCGAAACACTGTGGCATCATATTGCCTTCCTTTGTAGTCCATTCAGGGCAGGAATGGACTATAAATGACAGGGTGCCGGGTGAGCACTGGCCCACAAACTGCTATCCTTAGCATCCTCTTTCACCCTGCTTTATGTCAGGGCCTGCCTTATTTTTTAGTATTACTTGTTTTTACTTGCTTTATGCTTGACAAAAATTGTTATCGTTATACAACCCAAATAAACTTTTGTGAGTGCGTGTGTATGTGCATGCATAAATGCAGTATCAAAATACAATCGGCCCTTTCCACGGGTTCAGAACCTGCGGGTTTGACTCACCGCGGGTTCCAAATCTGTGGAAAGGTGACTTCAGAAGGCCTAAACCAAAATTGCCTTTCAGAAGCTTCTGAGAGGCGTTCTGAGACACAGGAAGGTTGCACACGGCCTCCACACACCTCAGAAAGCCTTCCAGAGGCTTCTAAAAGGTATTTCCAGTTTCTCAGAAAAACCAGAAGTGCCATTCAGAAGTTTCTCGGAGGCCTTCTGAGGTGCGTGGAGGCTGCATGTGACCTTCCCACACCTCAGAAGACCTCCCGGAGGCTTCTAAAGGGCATTTCCAGTTTTTATGAAGTTGGTCCCCCATGGGTTTCATTACCCGTGGATCTCGTTATCCACGGGGGATCCTGGAACGGATCCCCGCGAATAACGAGGGCCAACTGTATCAATATTTTTGTGCTTCTCATTTGGTTAGGTCAAATTTCTCTTTTCTGTTTATGCCTACCAGTCATTTTTAGCTCTGTTGAACAGAGAAATGACAAATACACATATGTGGGGCCTCTCTCATTGTTTAGGCTGGATGCTGTCAATCATGAGGCTGGTGAGATTTTTAATTGGCCATTCTATTCAAGCTCTGAAGACTGAAATGACTCCTTATAGACACACATGCACACACTCCATTTTCCACGAAGTACCACTTTTTCACCTTAATCCCCTCACCATTCCTACTTTCTTCCAATTTCCCTCCCTTTATGATTCTTTATAAGGAGAATAAGGATACCTCCTTCACACATGTATTTACTGTATATTAAGCAGCACACAATTAATGTGTTCACAGCACTGACTCCTTATTGAATAGAATGTTGTGTGTTCTATATCTACTACTTGGGACAGTTAAAAAAATCAAGATAGGCTGCATAGACATTAATCTATATTTCAACACTGGGAAAAGAAAATTAAAAAATTAAATTTGTGTCATGCATAGAAGCAAATTACACACACACACACACACACACACACACACACACACACACACACACACACACACACCCCAAAAGACTCCCACACAATTTTCCAGTTTCTTTTTCTGAACCTGCTCTTCTTTTAGCTGTAGGTGAGACTAAAAGGTTTTAGGAATTTTTAAAATTCAATATAATCTGCCTAAATGCCAGGATTTACAGTCCGACCCTGCATAAGGATATGCAGCCGGCCCCTAAGGCCGGCTGCAGTATCATGCGCATGTCCTGGGCCGCTCTGGAGACACCTTGGTAGAAGGGACGTTCATCCCCTTCCCCTGGTGTAGGGCTGCCTGGCCCCAATGGGCCTCCTCGAATTTACGTTGGCTCTGGAGCTGATGTACATCCAGGCGACGGGGTAAGGGCAGCCCAGGCCAGGAACGGGTGTGGGATATCGGCAGACCTCGCCACCAATATCTCCATCCCCTCCCGGACCAGGTCGGCCAATGGCAGTAAAGTGCATTTTTGACACCCGGTGCCTAAGTATCGGACCGCTAATGGCTCATGCAGCTAGATAATTCTGTTTCTTTCTAGAACGAGCATAAGAGTTCTGGGTCAAGGCTCTTTGCTTTTGCATAGTTGCACTTGGAAGCTCAAAAATTGTTATTTTTCTTGGAAAAGCTCCATGTGGCTTTTGATGTTACAAGAAGTACCACTAGCTGAATGTGCAGGTGACTAACTGCCCAATCCTGTCCCCCATCTGCATTGGTTTGAGGCATTGCAAAACATGATGTGCTATTGCACACTAATGGGCCACTGCCACAAATGGTGAGTGGTGCCAGCTGTGCGGCAGCAGCTCATCTAGCTCCCCTGGCACCGTAAGTTGGTCCAGGGGTGGGCAGTGGGTGAAGAGGGGGAGTAACAGGACATAGAGGGGGGTGATGGAGGTGGGGATTGGGGACACCAGAAGGCATGTTGGGGCAGGCAAGGGGGTGTATTGGCCAGTATCCTATGCACCTACTCGGCCTTATCACACCCCCTTGGTTCCACTTGGACTTGTGCCAGCCAAAGAGCTGGCACAGATCTGAGTAGACCCATAGGGCAACATGGGATACAGCATTTGTCATGGCAAACACTGTACTCATGGATGGTCAGCAGGCAGGCAGGACTCTGCACCGTGTCAGTGTGGGGACAGGACTTGCCAGCACAGACTCACTGCTCCCTTGACCATATGCTTGGGGGGGGGGAGAGAGACACACACTACCTGAACTCCTGGATAGGGTCTAAAGAAGGTGCTAGGCTGAGGAGGTGGAATTCTGTACCATTTCAGTCTGCAGATGGATGAGCATATTTTTGATGGTTTCTCCATGGAAAAATGTGCGTGCGCGCGCACGCACACACACACACACACAGAGTACAATATAGTAGTAGTGCCTAGTACACGTTTACTACATGGAGAGCATAATGTGATCCCCCTCCCCCCGTCTGCAGTCTTGAGTGATACCGTTCATTCTGCTAGGACTCAACTACCTCACTCAGCTGTATGTTGACGATGACCTAGTCTACACACACAACAGAATCAGGTGGTGTTAATCTGACATGTAGAATGGGGGATCCTGTTTTGAATTGTTAAGAAAAGTCAGGCCCTTTTAAAGACTCTGAGAGGCCTGCAGGCTGAATGTTTGTTGAAGCCCCCCTCCCTTCTCACTGCACCTTTGTCAATGTCATTTTTCCTAGCTGCAATGTACTGTTTGTCAGTGTCGATGTGGTCTGTGGTCCCTTCTATATGTGACTGAGACAATGGCCCAGTTCCCCTCCCTAAGAAATGGCCTATTGCATGTAGAAACGTAGCACAGGAAAGGGCAGGCTGGGTCAGAATCTCACACACACCCCTCCCTCTCACATGTAATTTTCTTTTTCTTTTTTTGAGCAATTTTTTTATACGGGAATGACTCAAAAACAGCACTCCGCACCTCCAGTCTAAAGAGGTACAGCCCACTCTATTAATTCGGCATTCTGCCACCTCATGTAGACAGGTCCAATTCGTAGTCTATGAGGGGGCAGGGACAAGGCACAAGAGAAATCCACTTCAGGGTTTAGCAATGACTGTGAGAGGTGAAAGCTAATATAGTCAAACACACACGTGTGGTTCCAAGTCGATTATGAAACGAAGGGAGTCCCAGCGATGCACCTGGTGTCTAGCTCGCCCCAGGAGAAGGAAGAACCTGCATTCCCTCCCAACCTGACTCTCATACAGAGTAACACAGCTCCACCTTTGCTGTCTGCCGGAGAGCCAAACATTGGTACGTCGTGTCCCTTCCCACTCACAGTTCATCTCTAACAGCACTTCTCCTTAGTAATGACAGGTTTAGCTCCTCGCTGGTTGGAAGGAGGCAGCAAATGCTGTTGTTCCCTTTGATCTTCCCTGCTCCCTCCCTCCTCCTGCAGGGCCACATTTCCCTAAGGGAGAAGGGAGGAGGCATGTCACCCACTCCCCCTTCCAATGAGCCCGACAAGTCTTTTATCTGCAGGGGAGGTTTCACTCCATTTAGAAGGATTAAGTCTTCTCAGGTCTGACTTGAGGCCCTTGCCTGTGATTCCCCCCCCCCCCCTTCTTACTTACTTTGGGAGCTCAGCATGCCTAGCTGAACACATGCTAGCCAGCGCCTTAAAATAAACTGCATGGTAAAGGAACCTGAATGCTTCCTGGTGAGGAAACATCAAAACCACGTAGATTCAGCCTTTCTCTTTCATTCGATGCCAGCAGGCTTTTGTTCCTATTAAATGCTAGACAATATTGCCAAACGCAGAGCCATTTTTCCACAGTCTGCTTCCTTATTTGGTGTTGGCATTTCACAGTTAGCCATACAAATAGCCTCTAGGAATAAATAACCTGCACTATTCACGGCGGCCATTTTGTTACCTGCATACAGGGCATCAAGGTAATAGCCATTCCCTGATGCTGCAGCAGCAGCTGGTATTCAGTGTCACACTCCCTCTCAAAATGACTTCTGATTAGGAATCATGACTAATAAGTGCTGCGGGACAGGGGACCACCATGGTTTCTCCTACTTGCTTCTTGCCCAGTATTATTACTTGCTGTGCAGCACACATGGTGTCCAGATCGTTACGGGATAACAGATCAGAAATAAGAAGGAATGGGAGAACGCACACCATGGGGCAATTTAGAGTGCAAGACTCTAGGGTGCAGACTGGCGTGAGCCCCCACTGTAGAGAACAAACACATCAGGGAAATGACCCATCCATTTCTCTGATAGGCTTATTTTTTTCATGCAGGGAGTTTTTACATGATGAAGCATTCAAAATTGATTTATTTTGTCTATGTAAACTGCTTCAACTACTTTTTTGTTAAAAAGCAGTCATATAAACATAACATTTACCTTTACTGTTATGTTAGGGCCACTGCATACATTATGGCAGTGGTATACAGAGGCTGCTGCAAATCATCCTCTGTGGCTCTTGTCTCCACAAAGACTGGTTTTAAAGTGGCCTGCGCATCCGCTCTAAGTGTGCCTGGCTATTGTCTGAATACACCTTCCTCTCTAATCCTTTGCAGAAAGTTTAATGAAAGTGGCACAGATCAAGCTGACATCTGAGATGCATTTGAGCTGATTGGTAGGCTTTGTATAGGCTTTGGTTTTTTGCTGTTTTTGTTTTCCTTTCATTATTAGCAGCTCCTCCCCTTCTTCCAGCTGAGTCTGTTCACATCAGACTTCTGCAGGCTGTAATGTTCTTAATGCAGCTCTGATCTATACAGGCCAAAAGCCAAGCGGGAAGATATATTGCAAGCTTTATTGCCCTGTTACTCCCATTCTCTCAAGTGCTTCACCAGATCGATTGTGAAATTCTACTAGTTTAGTGGCTCTGTGTCTGCAGGCCACTTGCTCACCCAATGCTGATGAGCAGACCTGTCACAAACAAGCCTTATTGATGCTCTGCCTGTAAAGGGATATGTCATACAGCCTGGGGCAATCAGCCTATAAGCAAATCTGGGCACACAGGAGGAGAGAATCAGAGGATCTAGGAACTAAACGAAAGGTTAAACCATTGCCCAGAAGGAACATTTGCCACCAAAATCCCACAGTGGGGGAGCCACAAGCACCTATGTCTTTTTGCACCTATGCCTTAGCATACAGTTATCCCCGTATCCCCTGCACCTGTTCCTTTCCAGTAGAAGGAGGCTGGGTTGTGTGAGCTTTGTAAGTAAAGGGAAGGAGTTGGGCATGCGCAGAGGAGGCCGTGAGTGGAAGCTTCAGGCAGCCCAGAGGCATGTGCCACCCTGGGTTCTCCTGACCTCTGCTGGAAGCCTCACTCGGCTAACTATGCCAGGCCCAATAACAGTCTTGCCTTGTCTTGCTGACAACTGTATCTTTCAGAAAGTGGTAGAAGGAACAAAGGGGCCAACTAGCCCTTACATAATCCTCACCAAAAGGAAATAATTGGTTAAGAGGAAGTGAAAATGGCAGGGACGTTGGGCAAAAGTGACCACGTCGTCTTGAAATTCTCAGTAAAGGGAAAGAAAAGCTAAGAGTCATCTGATCTCTGGATTTCAGGAAAGCTGATTTTAATGGACTGAGGAAAATTAAGTGGTATCCCATGGCTAGACCTTCAAAAGGAGAAAAGAGGAATAGGATACTTTGAAAGTCAAGCTACTGAAGGGACAATCTTGACAGTTCCTATGAGAAGGAAAATTTGGAGATGTTGAAGGAAAGAGCTGTGGTGGCACAAAGAGCTGTCTGGAAAACTGCAAAGCAAAGGCAACAATGTATAAGAAGTGGAAGGAGGGACAATTAACAAAGAGCAGTACAGAAGTGTCGCCTGCACCTTCAGAGGTGCACAGGAAGCACAGAAGGAGCGGAGACTTGTGAGGGATGCCGAAAACAAGAAAAAGGAGTGTTTGGGCTATGCCCAAAACATGAGGAAGATTGAGGAAGCAGGAGGCCTGAGGAGGGAAGGCAGAGCTGCTCCGTTCTTATTTTGCATCTGTCTTCTCCCAAAAGGGAAACGAGGGGGGGGGATCATAGTTCAAGATAGGTAAAGAGATGGCAAGGGAACACCTAGTTACTTTAAATGAATTCAAGTCCCCAGGACTAGGTGAACTACACCCCAAGGTACAGAAGGAGCTTGCAGATGTGATCTCAGAGAAGCTGTCTGTAATTTTTTTTAGAACACCTGGAGAAGAGGTGAGGTGCCAGCGGACTGGAGAGAAGCAAATGTTGTTCTTATCTTTTAAAAAGGGAATGAGGACAATCCAGGAAACAACAGACCAGTCAGCTTGATGACAATTCTTGGAAAGATCCTGAAACATATTATAAAGCAGAATGTCTGCCAGCACATAGAAAATGATGGGGTGATTTCCCAGGAGCCAGCATGGGTTTATCAGGAACAAGCTGTGCCAGACTATCTCATCCTCCTTTTTGAGTGACTAGTGTACAGCGTTTGACACCGTTTCCCCTTATATCGTTGTTGATAAAATGACAAAACGTGGGCTAGACCAGAGGTTCTCAACCTGTGGTACGCATACACCTGGGGGTACGCAAACCAACGGGCGGGGGTACACGGCTTGCTGTGTCGTATCAGCTGCAATCAGCTGTGAGTCAGCATCGGCTTTTAGTTTTTTAAACATACAGCTGAATTACAGCTGATAAGGCACAGACTCGCAACTCCCATATATATAAAAAAACCTCTGCCAAATCTCCATATAATAAACCTCTTTCTAGCATTTACATCCAAGTTAGGGTGAGTAAGTTATCTGACTCAGGGTGCAATCCAAACCTACTTAGGCCACCATTGTAACCAGCGGCCCAGTGAAAGCGGGAGGCCCCAGAATGGAAAGGGGATTCAAATCCCCTCCCAAAAGGGAATTCAAAGGAGATTTGAATCCCCTTTCTGTTCTGTGGCCTCCCGTTTTCGCTGGGCCGCTGGTTTCAACGGCAGCCTAAGTAGGTTTGGATTGCACCCTAAATAGTCCCTAATTTAATTACTAAAAAGAGAAACTTCATTGACAGTGAACATAAGAGATTCTTGTGCAACAAGACCACCCCTTCTCTCCTCGCAGACTGTGTTCCCAAGTGGAATGCAAATTAAGTGCTTTCCTACTTGCTGGTTCAATTTATATGCTGGGTTTTAGAATACATAGTTTCTTCCATTTAAAGAAGGCAGCTCTTATGGCAGATTGAGGTGGTTCTCTTAGGAATTGCCTTGGTTTGTTTTTGGATGGGAGACCTGTGGTGATATTTTCTTTAAAAATAAAAAAGGGTAAAAATTGAAAAAAAAGGTGGCTAACAGTGTAAGCTGAGTAATTTTAATGATTAAATTTTACATTTTAATAATTAATTAATTAATGCTAATTAATTAATTGGCACAGGGAGTACTTCAAAACATTTGACCGTGCCAGGGGGTACACTTGGTCAGTGTACACTTGGTCACTTCAGCCCTCCTGCCGCCTGGGGCTAGGAGGGCGGGGGGCTGGCCAAGCACCCCCCGGACGTCACGTGACGTGTGATGTCACGTGACATCAAATGACGCTGTCGCTCGAAAGCTGGAGCGCGGCGCCCGCCCGTTATGGCTGCGGGCGGGCGCCGCGCTCCAGCTTCGAGTCCGAGGTGAGCGCCCCCTGGAAGCTTGGCGCCTGGGGCCCTGTACATCAGGGCCCCCTACGTTACTATGCCGCTGCACTTGGTGAAAAAGGTTGAGAACCCCTGGGCTAGACAGTCCTACTCTTAAGTGGGTTCAAGCTGGTTGAACAACCAATCCCAATGAGTGCTAATATATGACTCCATGTCAACCTGGAGAGAGGCATTGAGTGGGATGCTGCAGGGTTTGGTCTTGGGTCCTGTGCTGTTCAACATTTTTAGAACTCACCTGCATAAGGAGGTAGAGGAAATGTGTATCCAATTTGCGGATGAAGGGGGGATAGCTAACACTGTGGAAGACCGAATCGGGATTCTTGATAGACTCAATCATTGGATAGACTCAATCATTCACCAACAAGGTGAATTTCAACAGAGACAAATGCAAAGTCTTGCAGATAGGTTAAAACAACAACAACAACACAAGCACAAGATGGGGGATAACTGGCTTGGCTGCAGCACTTATAAAAATGATCTAGATGTCTTAGAGGACATCAGCAATTTGAGTCAGCAGTGCGATACATTTCAAAAAATAGCTAAGAGCTCAATCCTATTCTTTCCCCCCCCTCCACTGATGCAGTGGTGCCAAAATGGCTATCGCTGCATCCTGCAGGGGGGGGCACAGTTGCAGAGGTCTCCTCTGGGTAAGGGAACATTCTCTCCCTTACCTGGTCTACTCTTACCTACACTAGTGAATTTGCTGGCGCAGGTCTGCGTGGACCCATGCCATGGGATTGGGTCCAGGAAGGGGGCTAGCATTTGGCGACTGCCGCTGCCACTGAACCTGCCCCCTTTGTGCACCCTATCCACCCATCCCCTGCCCCATCGCCCCTTCGGTCCACCCTCCCCCCACCCTGTCCTGCCTCCCCTGTCAATTTACCTGCCTCGGCAGGTCCTCCTAGATCTGCCGGCATGTGCAAGAAGGCTCCAGCACGCTGCCAGAGTGCAGCTTATGAATGCTTGTAAAGCAGTCAGTGCTGGCAGAATGCTCGTTGGGCTGTCCAACATTGTTGGGCTGCATTAGCATAGCACCCACACCAAAAGAGGTAATAGTTCCACCTTATTCCGCACTAGTCTGACCTCATTTGAAATACTGCATCCATGTTTGGGCATCACGTTTTAAGAAAGCCATTGATATGCAAACAGTGGGTGGAAGATACATGGTAGCATTCAGTCTAGACAGGAGAAAGGGTTTCCTAACTGTAAGAGCTGTTTGGCACTGGAACAGTCTTCCTTGTGCAGTTGTGGGCTCTCCCTCATTGGAGGCTGTCAAGCAGAAGCAGGATGGCCATCTGGCAGAAATGCTATAGTCATCTACACTGAGCAGGAAGTTGGACTAGATGACTTCCAAGATCCCTTCCAACTTTAACATTCTATAATTCCACTGAATTTTAATCTTTAACTTGCCTGGTCTGGTTGACGTCCCCCTGGTCTGGGGACATTCCAAGGTGCCCTCCTATCTGGTTTTAGCCTTGGTGATGGCAACAATTACAACCATCTTATTCTGAAATAACGATGAGTTGCAGGGAGGAAAAAAGGTGCCCAGTGCAAAGTCCCCTCCTTTCCACCATCACAAAGACCTCAGGTTGCTGCATTATTCCTGGGAACCCTTTTTACTCTGCCTTGAGGTCCATGGAAGAAAGGTTGAATATATACAGATAATTAGGAGATACATAAGCACACCCATAAATATACATCTGTTAGAAAAAGCAAACCTGGCTAGTGGCTTATGCCTGAATGGGTATCAGATTCCTGATGTTTGCAGTTTTCATAATCAATGTGTTTGTAAATATCACTGGATTGTTTTTTGCATTTTTTTTAAGCTTGAATACTCTGTTCGACTCATAAAATATCCCATACTATAAGATTGATTTGACTGGAGCTAATGTGTTGGACTCAATGAAGTATTGGTTTCAGACTTTCAGATTTCAATTCCCAAATGAAGGGCAAAACTCAGTGGACAAATCACTGTCTCTTATTCTACCTCACAGAGTTGCTATGATCATAATTAATTATTGTAAGAAACTTTGTACAATAAAGTTTGCTGTACTGCGCAATCCTGTGTAACCTTGCACCAGTGTAACAGTAGATGCACCGGTGTAAGTGCACTTATGCCAGTGTAACTGCATTTACACCGGTGAATCTGCTGTTACACCATTGCAAGGTTACACAGGATTGCGCTGACAGTCTATTATGACTGTGTTTTTGAATGGAAATGCCTTATGTGACACTCAAATGGATTAAGATTAAGAACCAAATGTTGGTGTCATAAAGTACAAGCATAACCTCAAAGATATACTGTATTTATTTCCCACCTAAGTGTAGCAGCATGTTCCCAGCTATGCACATATATTTGCAGTGGGTTTTTTTTCCGTGGGATTTGCATGCACATGACATAAGTGAGTAGGGATTGATTGCAGCCAATGTTTATTTGTAATGAGTACACAGCAAGATTTCCATAGATTCCTAATGTACTAGAATAAATAGATTGCAGAGCATCAAAAATATCATGAAGGAAAGCAAGCAGCATGAGCAATCCATTTGGCTAACCCATTCCATTCAAGGCATCTGGAAATTTGAACTTCAAAATTGTGCAGGTCTTGTATCCTAAAGAAACAATATCCCTATTCTGCTTGGTTGCTACCCTGCTATGAAGAGCTGTTTATGCAAAGCATAAGCTCTTTTTTCGCTGGCATTGATTGTGGGTTGTATATGCAAATATATAATTGGAGATACAGGCAGTATATGAAGCAAAAAAAAAAATATTTCTCCCCTTCGTTGTTTCCACCTCTGACTGTGATCACTCTAAAATAAGCGGCATAACTTGTGTTCAATCAAACCAAAATGCAGTTCACTGTGTTGCTTGACAACCCCTGTAGTTGCAGCCCCATGGCGTCAGAAAACACTGATGCTTTATTGAGCCCATGGTGGGCTCCAATACAAGGTTGGAGGCCTGTGTTTCATTTGGCAGGTCACAATTTCAGTCTAACTGTACAATGACTATAACCTTGCAGATGTCTGGCTCACCATGGTGGCCTACAGGGATGTGGATCAAGTCTCAGACTCCAAGTCTCAAGTCAAGTCCCATGTCTTTTCCCCCAAGTCCCGAGTCTTTGGTTGCGAGTTGCGAGTCCCTATCTATTTAATGGGGAAAATGAGTTTAAACCTGAATAAAATTCAACTTGTTGTTAAAGACTCCAAGTCTCGAGTCGAGTCTTTTGAGTCTTTTACAATCACCGAGTCAAATCCAATTCAAGTCATTGACGCGACTTGAGTCCGACTCAAGTCCAAGTCAATAGACTCAAGTCTACATCACTGGTGGCCTATGGGTAAGAATGCTAGTGAAGCCTTAGCAGCTCTAAATACACAAAAGCATGTCAATCAAGTTGGGTTCCTCCAATACAGTGATCCCCCAACTATGACCTGCAGGCCACATCTAGCCCACCAACACATTTTGACCAGCCCACTGAGCACACTGTCATTATAATTACATATAGCCACTCTCACTCCTTCTCTCCCCCCGTCCACCACCACACACCTTCCTCCTCCTGCTGGACAAAACAGCTGCTTCACTGGGTTGCTCTCACTGAGAGAGAGAGAGAGAGAGAGAGAGAGAGAGAGAGAGAGAGAGAGAGAGAGAGAAACCCCATACTATTTTGCAAGTATTTTGCAAATATTGTTTTCTCTTGTGAAAATCCTTAAAGTGATGTACAAAATGTCTATATTATTTTCTATATTTGACCCACCCCACCCCACCATAAGAGCAAGATTGACAGCCCAATCCTATCTAAATCCCTGCGTGGTGATGCAGCGGTGCCAGTATGGGCTGCGCTGCATCCAGTGGGGGATTTTTGGCTGCTTGAGGTGTCCTCAGGGTAAGGGGACATTTGTCCCCTTTCCCCAAGGTAAGCCCTAGCAACCGCAATGGGTCAACTCAAACCTGCACCAGCAATATCACTGGCGCAAATCCGCATTGATCCATGCAGGCGGATAAGGCCTGAGAATGGGGTCGGGATTCGGCATGTGCTGCCGCCACTGCCAAACCTGCCCCCTCCCAGGCTCAATCCTCCCATCCCGCCCCATCTCCTCCACATTTCGCCCTCCTGCCCCACTCTCATCCCCCCTCCCCCTCCCCCCGTGCTGGGCTTATCTGCTACGACGGGCCTACTTTGCTCCACCAGCACACACAGGAAGATTGCTGTAAAGCACTTCACAGTGTTTTGCGGCTGCCAGTACCAGCGGAACACATGTTCCGATGGCACTTCAATTCAATAGTATTGGGCCATAAGACTGTAATCCTATGCACACGTTCCTGGGAGTAAGTCCCATTGAATGCAATAGTAGGCATACATAGGATTGCACTGTAAGTGATGTGGCCCTGTCTGCAGAACATTTGAGGACCCCTGCTCCAGTGCTATAGAACATTTTATGTAGCAGTTAATTCAGTCCTTTTATAATGCTGCCCTCCCTAGTGTCATATTGCATGCATCCAGGCACTGTGAGAACTGTGATACTGGACCTAGGAAAGAATATGTCGACATAGTTAGTTGTAGTCCGCAAAAGAGGTATACAGTACTTTGACAGCAGTTGCCCGAAGCTTTAAGAGGCCGACTGGATGATGTTGTGTCTTTAGGAAATGTCCAATTTCTTAATTAAAGAAATTATGAGACAGGGCAGTTTATAAGAAGGGAAAAGCTCTTTCATTTGGATTCATTACACTTTTTTTTTTTTTTGAAAGATGGAAATAAAAATGGAAGCAGACATGACATTTAATAATCTTATTGCTGGGCACTAAATGAAAAAAAAAAAAAGAACCTGGAAATGAATTAAACCAGAAACATAGGGAGAGTAAGAAACAGAAATGGAACTAGATAGACGGATTCCAAAATAATATATTTATTGCAAGCAATTAATGAAAAAAACGATGGGCTATTCAGAAGTATTGTTGAAGTTTTTGATTAGAGAGCAGAGGTCATTCCAAACTCTGCACTATTGTACTGAAGTGCATTAAAAGTTGCATGTTCAGTATTAGACACTCATTGATAGTGTCTAACCACACTGTATTAAATGTACTCATAACGTTTAAAAATTTATTTATTTATTTATTTATTTAAAGAATTTATACCCCGCCTTTCTCCTGAGGGCACTCAAGACGGCTTGAAATTGGGAATGGATCCCCTCCATAATCTTTCAAGCATGCTTATACAGTAGGTGCATTTTAATGCAGAATACAACTAACCCTATCTCTTCAAAATGTATCCACTTAAAATATTTTTTTCCCAAAATTATGGTTGCAAATCAACAATCTGGAAACTGTGGACCTAATGTAAAGGAAACCTAGGATGCTTGCTGAAATCTACAGGCAGGTTATTGCAATGGGCTGTAGAGGTGTCGACCGTTCTTTTCATGTTCGGTACATGGATTTTGATCTTGTAGACAAGGAAACTGCCTGCTAAGTTATGTCAACATGTCAACTCCATCCAGCATGATGATCATGCATGGCTCTGCTGGGAAGTGATAGGTGTCTTGGTAGTTATGAGAAACTCTTGAGACTTTCCTGATGTGGAAAGGCAAATCCTGGTATGGGAAAAGTTGTGCTCTTATGTATTAGATCATAATAATTAAATATTCCTGGTGCATATGGATTAAGTAGACTCAATTTTCCCACGCAGACAAACCCAGGGGGCAAACAGAAGCACAGACATTTGGTCCAACCCCTTGTACATGATAGTTACGTTTTATTGCAACACCTTGTTACTTGACATTCTGCATTGTATATGTTGTGAGTGCTGCTTCTGGGAAATGGAGATGCCTCCCTGGCAATCATGACATTAATTAAATGGTGTTTAGGCTGCAATCCGATGCACACGTATCTGGGAGTAAGTCCCATTGAACTCAGTGGGGCTTACTTCTGAGTAGACACGCATAAGATTATGCTGTGAGCTAGTCAAATCTTCTTCTAAAGCTGACCTATCTTGAGTGTTAGACCTGTGATGTAACCATGCCAGACTTTCTGTCTCATGCATATTACAGCTATACTAGGATAGTCAGACTTGTCATGATATATAGCTCTCTGTTGCTATCAGTAAGCTGATTTATCTGAAGGCAGTCATTCAAATCAGAGCACATCAGTGCCAACCTATGTAAACAGCACACCCATTAACAGAATCTGCTGGTTATTTGAATGTTTTCCCCATTCTGGATTCAGAATGGCTAAAAAGCATGAATGAAGCATTCAATAATGATAGACCCCTCACTTAAAATCCAATGCAAAATCTATTGAAAGTTGTAATTCTTTTAATTTAAAGGAATATCTCAGTAAACAGAAAGCAATTCCTCTGATGCCTAGTGTACCCTTGTGGGCGTAATTCAAGGGGCTGGTTTTCACTTTTGAAGCTCTACCAGCTTGGAACCAGAAGATTTGAAGAACCACCTTCCCCACCCACCATATGGAGCTGCCTGCCCAGTAGCGTAGCTGGGCCAGTTGGTACCCAGGGCCACCCTGCCTCTCACGTCATGGCCCTGCCCCCCCCCCCCGCTTCTCAAAATGGCTCTGATTTGGAGCCAAACAGAGGCTGACGGTGAGTGGGAAGGCCAGACTGCTCAAAGCGCTGCTCACCCTTCCGCGGACAGCTTGATGCCCCCCTCTGGCTTGCCGCCCGTATGTGTCCGTACTCTGAGATAAACATGGCCTGCCTTGTCCTGCTTTTCACAAAGGTGTATTTGGCAGTTTTTATTCTGTCTAGCCTTTGGGGCCAAATCCGTCTATGTGTTCTTGTCTCCTCATAGTTCACTGTTCTTCTGGTGCTGTTTAATGGTATTTTAACCCCCCCCCCACACACACACACGAGTGAATCTGGTGAAATTCAATATCCACAAAAAAGAGTTGACAATCTCAGAAATACTGTGTGAACCTCTTGACACTCAAAGTTATACCAGTGTCTGTTGATAAACCTGAATGTGATGGTCAATGTGATGGAATGTCAGTGGAATGTGATGGTCCATTTACATGGGTCCCAAAACTGAAGAAATGTTCTCTTTAATTTTGAACAGTCAAAAAATTCATTGGGGCTTGTCCATAATCAACACATTTTGGACATTCATTGTAACATATATAAATAACGTGTTTAAGATAACTATATTTTAATATGTTTATCAGTAAAAAAACATGACTGATTGCAATTTTAACTGTGTTCTCTGCTCCATTATTTCCTTTGTGGCCTTAGTTCCTCCACATATAATTTAATCTCTGAGCTCTTTGGGAACAAGAATCTATTTTATTTATGAATAATTGCTGTAAAAATTCACCATCTCTCCTCAACCTTCGAAGATTTTGGTCTATAAATAGACATGGGCAAAGAACCTTCTGAAGACTTACACCTGCAAATAGCTTGGGTTTGAATTTCGAGAACAAATATATTTGTCATATATTTGTGTTACATTATCTGAACTGATTCCCCTTAGCTTGCAATAGCAACGATCAATGGCGCATCACTAGTAATTTGCCATTTTATTAGCAGATGTTCAGTTGGAGTTAGGTTGGCACATTTGCGCAGGGAGAGAGGGGGGAATCTATTGTTGATAGCAAAGCCTGAAAGGGCTCCAGAGTCTTCCAATAAATGACTTCTTGAGGGTTTTTATGGAAGTATCTAGGGCTCCTAGGAGAACATTCTTGTCTCAGGCCATATGCTGTGAGCCAAGACATCCAATCTACAGCATCACTTGGCTAACAGGAATGAAGGGCTTGTGAGTCATATAAAAAGGAGAGGAGATCTTTAAGCAGGACTGTGTGAGCAGCTTTGGATAAGAGCTGAAACAGCCTAATTCGGACACTTATTACAATTTACAATACTTCATTGTGGAGATTCATGGGAAAGATTGCAGGAGCAGGTACTGGGGCAAGCTGCTGAAACGCTGGTATTGCTTTCCAGGTGTCTGCTTATCTTTTAACACCCTGCTCCAATGTTTCTTGTTTTCACATTTCCTAGAGTACACACTGGGGCACAAGAGGATGCCAGCATTCGATTGACACCACACGTTGCATCAGTCAGGAACAAAGACGATGAGCGACATTGGGAAGAAGTTGGTCCAAACTCCTCCCAACAGACACTCTATCCAACAGGTGTGCCTGAGTCAATTACTAACTAACGATCGTTTTCTCCTGAGTGCCCTCCGCTATTATTAAAAGGTGGGTTTGGGAGCATTATAAGATTCTGCTTTCTTGGCAGTTCTTGAAGGGATTCCAGTCTCGGAGCTAATCCGCAGCAAGTGCTGAGGCGCTTCGGAATTAATAACAAATTGTGACGCGTTGCTCCTGGCTCTGAAGCAGCCCTTTGCTGAAGCACCCTATCCCTGGAGGACGTGAACGAGCATATAAGTCTTTAATTTAATAGACAGGCCTGTGAGTGAAAGGCACCCGAGCATAAGAAGAACTTTGTCTTGGGGAGGTTTCTCTCCTATGCTGGTTACCGGGAATCGGATTTTCTTACACAGGCAAAGCTAGCAGTTTGCAGCTTAAGATTTCCGCTTTTCCAAGTACCAGGCCACAAAATCAATTTTGCTTTTAAAGAGGGAGTGATAGGCAGCAACGTTTCAGGTATAAGCTTATAAGTCACCAATAGTTGTATACATATCCTTACATACCATGTCAATGCAGATTTTTTTGTTGTGTGTGTAAGGAAGGATGTTCAGTATGTCACCCTCCCCCACCCCCACCCCAAAAGATTATAATACACAAGTTGAAAAATCATGATAGGTTTTGGTTAGTCTTAAAAATCCCAATGTTTGTGGTTTATTTTACTGACATGCCATTTTTTGAGCCTGTAGGGTTCACATTTTCAAGTTTTCTCGGCGACCATGGGGATTTAGAAAATTGCTTTCTTAAAAAAAATAAAAAAGGAAAGAAATTGGATATTCACACTTAATTGCATGGTTCCAGAAGTTGGAGCTTCAGCGGAGACTCAAAGATACAAACCCCAAAGGTAGGAATGGACCAATTAACTAACCATTTCTCAAAGCTTCACTGAAGGGGCTGCTGGTTGATGACAAATCAACCTCTGAGAAGGGTTGTCAGATTCAATACAAACAGCGTTCCCAATCCCTTACTTTCCACAAGTGCCAATTCTCTCTAGACACAACGGAGGAAAGCCCGCTGAACACTAACAGCTCCTCCTTACCGAACTATTTAACAACCCAAATGGTGTCAGTGACACTTTGGGGGAGGCATTTCAAAAGCCAGTTTGCAACAGACAGAAGATCAGTGCTTGTAGAATTCAGTCAGGACATATGGTAAGTGCTGGATGTGTGCAGGAGAATTGCAGTGGGTGTGACTGGGATTCTCAAGAAGTTGAATGCAGCACCCAAAGAATACACAGAGACACCCCCCCCTCCTACATGGGTGTTTGTGATGGTAAACACTAAGGTTGACCTGAAAATTCTTAATTGAAAACTTTGGGCTCAACATTGGAGGGGGCATAGAGAGGGCAGCCCTCCACATTGCACCACATTTGTGGTACATCAATCCAGATTGTATGATCTTCTGAATTGCGATGCATTTCAGAAACATACACACAAACACCTTGAAACACATTTATTACTTATTTCCAAAATGCCCATTTATTTATTATTTATTTATTTATTTTTTCACATTTTTATACCACCCTTCCTCCAAGGAGCTCAGAGTGGTGTACATATTTCCTCCCCTCCTTTTTGTCCTCACAACAACCCTGTGAGGTAGGTGGGGCTGAGAGATAGTGACTGGCCCAAGGACACCCAGGCAGCTTCGTGGCTGAGCGGGGATTTGAACCTGGATCTTCCAGGTCTAAGTCTGACTCCCAAACCACTACATCATCAATATAACAGGCGGGTGTGATGTAGAGCATGTTGATTTATTCCCTGCACCTCTTGAGGAAAGCACCGCCGCATCTTCATGGCCTCTGCACATAGGGAGACTGAATTCCCTCAGGAGTTCCTCCTCCACGGAGAATGCACGACACAGTGGTGGGTTGAGTGGTCTTTTTTCCAATGCAGCCATGTCCTCACTTACAGCCTTTTACTTTTTCCCCACAGCTATTTACTCAGCTTGAGGCTCCCCCATTCCACTGCCCTATCATGTGTTGTTGTTTTTTGCAAGCATGCATGTGCACCCCCATCATCACTCCCACTGCCCTCAACTCACCACACTTCTTCAAAACTGACAAGTGCAGCAAGGTGTGTGTGTGTGTGTGTGTGTGTGTGTGTGTGTGTGTGTGTGAGAGAGAGAGAGAGAGAGAGAGAGAGAGAGAGAGAGAGAGAGGAAAATTCCTCCCCATGCCAGTCTGTTTTGCAGGAATGTTGTTGAGAAAGAAGATAAGTAGGAAATGATCTTCCCAATGACTCAGGGCTGCAGTGGCTACTACTGTCTCCTCCAGCTCCATAGCCATAAGTGGGACTCTTTTCAGCTTGTACAGCCTGAGGATATGGACAGGCTCCTTTGGAGTGTGAGGCAGAGTGCCTGCCTGCTTGACCCTTGCCCGGCTTTGCTAATCTGCCCGGGAGGGGCTGGCCGAGTGGATGGGGAGTGTGGTCAACTCTTTGTTGGTGGAGGGGGGTGCTGCCGCTCGCTTTGAGGCGGGTGGTGGTTCGACCCCTTCTGAAGAAGCCCTCCCTTGATTCCACAGTAATGGACAACTACCGGCCAGTTTCAAACCTCCCGTTCTTGGGCAAGGTAATTGAGCAGGTGGTGGCGTCTCAACTCCAGAGGGTCCTGGATGAAGCGGATTATCTAGGTACCTTTCAATCTGGTTTCAGGCCAGGCTTTGGGATGGAAACGGCCTTGGTCGCCTGGGTGGATGATCTATGCCGAGGACTGGATAGGGGGAATGTGTCCCTGTTGGTTCTGCTGGACCTCTCAGCAGCTTTCGACACCATCGACCATGGTGTCCTTCTGGGCTGACTGGCCGAGCTGGGGGTCGGGGGCACCGTTCTGCGGTGGTTCTGCTCCTACTTGGCAGATAGGTCCCAGATGGTGGTGCTGGGGGACGCCTGTTCGGCATCCTGGCCCTTGAGGTGTGGGGTGCCACAGGGTTCCATCTTGTCCCCATGCTATTTAACATCTACATGAAACCACTGGGAGAGGTCATCCAAGGATTTGGAGTTGGGTGCTATCAATATGCTGATGACACCCAGCTCTATCTCTCCTTTCCATGTGATTCCAGGGGGGCTGTTGAGGTTCTGGAGTGCTGCCTGGAGGTGGTTGGGACCTGGATGAGGGCTAATAAGCTGAAACTAAACCCGGACAAGACAGAGGTTCTCCTGGTCCGGAAATCCACCATGCAGGTGCCAGAGTATCATCTTGCTCTGAATGGGGTTGCACTCCCTCTGAAGGAGCAGGTCCGCAGCTTGGGGGTCCGCCTGGATCCACAGCTGCTCCTGGATTCCCAGGTGGCGGCTGTGGCCAGGGGGGCCTTTGCTCAGCTTAGGCTGGTGCACCAGCTGCGGCCGTACTTGGATCGCGCAGACCTGACCACGGTGATCCATGCCACGGTGACATTGCGATTAGATTATTGTAACGCGCTCTACGTGGGGATGACCTTGAAGACTGTTCAGAAACTGCAATTAGTGCAGAATGCGGAGGCCCGTGTAGTCACTGGAGGTAGGCGGTTCAACTCTGTTGGGCCGCTCCTCCGACTGCTGCACTTGCTGACGATTCGTTTCCGGGCCCAATTCAAAGTGCTGGTTTTGACCTTTAAAGCCCTATATGGCTTGGAGCCAGGATATTTGAGAGACCCCCTACTTCTATATAGTCTGGCTCGTCTCCTTAGATCATCAGAGAAGGCCCTTTTGCGGGTACCGTCGCCCAGGGAGGTGCGAGGGGCGGTGGCCAGAAACAGGGCCTTCTCAGTAGTGGCACCAATCTTATGGAATTCCCTCCCCTTTGACTTACGAACTGCTCCCTCCTTGGACACTTTCCGGCGAGGCCTAAAAACCTTCTTGTTCAAAGAAGCCTTCTGAGTCCTTGCCTTTTTTTAACATTCTGCTGGTACAGGTGGGGCGCTGCTGTTTTTATGATCTGCTTTAATTGTAATAATTTTTAAATCAATTTTTAGATGTTGTTGTTTTTATTAGTTTTTGTTAACTATTTTTTATTGTTTTGAAACTAACTATTTATGTATGTATTTTTTTGGTAATGTACTGTATTTTTCTTTGTTGTAAGCCGACCTTGGGTCCCTTCGGGGAGAAAGGTGGGATATAAATATTGTAAATAAAATAAATAAATAATTCCTGGCAGCAATCCCAGAGGAGAGGGTAACTGCCCCTCCCCGTCATCTTGCTTGCTTGCTTTCCAAGGAGTGAAAAAAAGGGATGGGGTGGGGCTGTGTGATTGTCCCCTACTTAACTGGCCTGCAGCTGAAATGTATCAGGTGAAACATTTGCAGTCAAGCAGAGAGTGTAAAAGAAAAGCATCATGTTCTTAATTGCTCTATGTCAAGCTGTTGCTTTAAGGCATTCGCAGGGGCATTAAAAAAGGTAGCAGTCCCAACTTCTGCTTCTGGTGACTCGAGGCATTTTTTGTTTTTGGGATTGAGACAAGTTTTACTATTGTCCCAACGAGCAGGGCGGCAAACCAGATATAGCTCATTTATCATGTAGAATTTGATGAGAGCCATTGCGAACTGGTTGTGTTTGTAGCTGTATAGCTCCATCCCAGGTAGCATTTCTTGGTTGTGCTAGAGTGTGATACTGAAATGTGATGGGTCACAGCAAGTCGCTTTCATGCATGTTGGGACATTTCTACATTGGAACCATTTTCTTTCCCCTTTAACTTGAATCCAGATTTGATCGGGTTAAGTTGGCCACTGATTTTAGTATTGCTCCAGCAGCATTGCAGAACCCCACCCGTATGATAATACACTGATAATAAGCTTTATTATGCAACCCAGTGCATCTTTAGGTTAATTCTCTGTGGTTTGAACGCTTGTTCCATCTTCCAGAGGAATACCGAAAGCAGAACAATGGAGGTTTTGTGAGCAGAGAGAGAAAGAGAGGGAGGCTTTATTTTCAAAAATGCTTTAATAAACTAATGGCATAGTGGAACTCAAGCACATTCCAGTGTCAGATTTGATGTGTGTGCTGTTAGAATTTGTATGCAGAAAAAAAGAGACTCGCCTTCTGTGTGTCTAAAATAAGAGAATGGGAAGCCATCCCAAATGAATGTTGATACAATCTGAATACCACACTTGTGTATATTCCCAATAGGCCAGGGAATTTACAGTAAAGCAATTTGAGGATGGTTTCAGAAGAAAGCTCTCTAAGTTTTTTTTTTCCCTTCTGGAATATCTGCATAGTGAAATGATTCCTCAATATAAATGGAGCCCTACCAGTGATTTCTAGGGGACTTCATCCACTGTTTATTGTATTTATTTATTTATTTATTTATTTATTTAAAGGATTCCATTTGAGTTTAAAGGATTTATCTACTGCTTTTCTGGGCCTCAAAAGCAGTGTACAACATAAAAGTTAAACATACAGAAGAGAAACACATTTAAATAAAAAAAAACATTAGAATAAAACCATTAAAGCAATTAAAAATTATACAAGAGCAGATTAAAATATAAAACACCAATTACATAAAAGCAACAACATAAAAGTAGCAACAGAAATTAAAAGGGGGGGTCTCTATGAGATACCTCCCTCGTCAAACGCCAAGCGAAACAAACCCTGCCGGAAGCCATGTAACACGCGGGCTGTTAGGCGATAGTGTGCCATAAGAAGCAAAGAAGTTGTGATTTGCGTTTGATAGCAAAGGATCTGATATGTGAATCTCAAACAAAGCCCAAAACATTTTAGTAAGCCCTGTAAAGTGAAAACTTTGGGAAACACCTGATAGCAAAAAAGAATCCCCCCCATTAATTCCTATTTGTTAGCATGTTCAACTCATAGAGCATTATGATGTGGCATTGTGTCATCTTGCAGACTTTTGTGTCATCACTAGCTTGCTGCTCATAAATCTCTGGTTTTGACAGTGGGTGTTGTTATTACTGGGTGCTACTAATTTGAGAAACAAATTAGAAATAATCTGCCTGTACCTTTAAAAGGACCGTAAGCGACATTTTTTGGCACCAGTATCTTTGTAGCTAAGGGAGGGATATGCACAGTTCAATTCAGATAGTTAGCAGGGTGCTGACAGCAACGTGTTGGTACAAGACTTCTCTGTTCGGTTTTGTTTTAATTAAAGCAGCATTGAGGTTTCCAGATAGGTCATAAAGCTAACATTCTCAAACAAAGCAGTAGTACATTATAAAATCATTGTGTACTATGTTTATAAAACCCTGCTTAAAAAAAAGTAAGAAAACAAATTGCTTTTTAAGTTCTACCTCCTTGATGGTGAGATTTTGGGTCACCATTGGACATGGTCAAATTGATTTTAAAAAAAACCACCCTTCACATAAAGTCTTTACAAATAGTACAGAATAAGAAAATCTACAAATATGTATTGAGCACTTCTGTTCAATCTGCAAGATTTCTGAACATTTCTGCAAAGCAACTAAAATCTGATATCTGACCTATATTGACAGTTGAAAAACACTGCAAACTACTATTCCAGGTTAACTCTAATTTCTGCCTCTAAAGAAGCCTGGGAACGGGAGTTTGCAGAGTGTGCCACAAATTCTCTGTGAGATATCCTTATGGAGCAATCCTATGCCCAATTAGCACCAGTGTCACCACTGTGGTGGCGCAACACCTGAGCCACATCGGTCATATTCTAAGCCCAGGGCCTTTGAAAGGAATTTTCTCAGGGGGTACAAAGTTTCTTTGGGGCACTGTCTCAAAGGTGGAGTGGACAAAACAGGATGGAGGGAGGGCAGCAATGGCTGGAAATGTCTTCGGAGCCCAGGTCTACCAGGCTTTCTGATGTGGTGCCCAGGTCTACCTGCCTGGTAGACCTGGCCCGGCCATCTTCACTGTCCATGAGGCCATCTGAGATCCCAGGAAATTTCTGGGGGCCCTTTTTGACCCTGGGCCCGGGTACAATTTACCCCCTTTACCCCCCTCTCATGGGCCCTGCCTAAGTCTGTCCTTCAGCACAAAGTGGGAGAGGGAAACGAGAGCCCAAACAGCTCCACAATGGTGCAACCCTCCCAGTAACTCTTCCAGCATTCATGGAGACCCTGACACCACCCACCAATCATAGGGTGATGGTTCCACATCAGCCTGACATGCAAGGAGCCATCACCACAACCTATCCAGCCCTAATGCAGATGGCCAGGATTGCTCTGCCAGGGCAAACCAAGCAGCAGCAGGCGCAGGGCCACTGCCAGGCCAACACACACACACCCCCAGCAGCCCCCAGGAGTGAGCAACGGCCACCACCGCCAACAATGGGGAGATGACCCCATGACACAAACACATGACACAAGGATGCCACAGCACGTCCTCTGCAAAGCCTGCAGGAACTACACAGACAGCAAGGTGGCAAAAAGTAGAGAACTGTCAGGAATCTCAGTACGACGGAGCGTACAGGTCCCCTTATGCCACTTGCACAAACACAGACTTCGGCGAAATTGGTGTGTGTGTGTGTGTGTGTGTGTGTGTGTGTGTGTGTGTGTGTGTGTGTGTGTGTGTGTGTGTGGTTATATATTCTTTTTTAGATTGTTTTGTTGTTTTGTTGTTATGAGGCTTGGGGTCCTCAGGGGATAGAAAAGTGAGATATAAGTATTTTAAATAAATGAATCATAAATAAATATGCACACACACACACACACACCCATTTGAGAGAGGCAACATTGGTTCCTTCGCTTTCAGACCTTTGCAGCTCTCTGTTTTATTTACTCAGGCTTTTCCTGTGAATGTTGCCAAGGGAAGTTAACTTATACCGATAGGCGAAGCTTATTTATCTGTTCCTTACATCTCCAAAAACATATGATATTCTTTAAACATTTCCCTTGGGTGCATAGGAGAACACATAGGAAAATAAAACAAATGATAGCATCAAGCAAATAATTTTGAGGTCATTAAGACACAATGGCTGCCTTTTTAGTCACATCATCCGGTTCTTAAAAGTGTGGTTTAATTTCTCTGTGATTTGGGAAAGAAATTGTCCCCAATTCTACAAACTGGATTGTTTTTCTTTTATTCTTGCAGTGATAGTATCATCACCATCATTGTCATCTAAACTCCCCAGTTCTTTGGATAATGCTTAGAATGGAGCTGTCTCCTGCCTGTTCAGGGGAGCGGGGTAGAGAAAGGGATACTTTTTTTTCAGAAAGAAGTGTGACATCCCTCACATCTACAGCCGAACCCTGTGTAAGATGCAGCCTATGCACGATGCAGCCCATGCCAGCAGAGCCGGGACTCACCTTGGGGGAAAGGGACATTTGACCCTTTCCCAGGTTTAAGCCCCTGTGGCCCCAATGGGCCTCCTTGGATGTGCACCAGCTATTTTGCTGGCGCACATCCGGGGAGACCGGCCAGGCTCAGGAAGGGAGTTAGGATACAGCAGAGTGCCACTGATATCCCCACCGTCCTCCCTGGCCTGGACAGCCAATCTCCCCTTCCCCGCCACCTCAGCCCACCTTGCCCTCCCACCACCCGGTTCAGGGCTTACCTGTATCCGGCGGCTGGGTCAGTGTCCAGTGGCAGAGTGAGCGACGCTGGCCTCGGCACCAGTGCCGCTTACTCTTTGGGTGCCATGAAAGTGCTTTACAGCACTTTTGTGACACCCAAGGCAGCAGAGCACTTGCTCAGCTGGCCTTAGTTTGTGCAGGATTGCGCTGCTAGTCTCCTACTGTGTCTACCATTTTCAGTCAGGTCAGAGCCAAACTGGATGTGATGGAGACATTCTGTGACTGAAACTCCGAATGTCTGTTTCTTTTTCAAAAAGCAGCTGTTGGAAGGGGCCGTTTGAAATGGGGTCCATGGCAGAGATTATATATGGCTGATCCTTTCCCCCTAATTATGGTCCTACTCCAAATTATCCTCTCCTGAAGAAATCCATATGGGAAAAAAATTAATGGGCATAACATTATGCCTATTACATTTTACACTCCATGGCTAGTAGCAGTTTCGGCTAGTGGGCGATTTAAAGCAGGGAATTGGTGCAGGGGCAAAAGATTAAACCTCCCCTCCCCCCAGTGTTGTGATGCCAATCCAAACCCCTCTATCCATGGCTTTTTTTGAAAAAGGAAGAGCCATTGAATGTTGCAGTCATAGGATTTCCACGTCACGTCCAGTTTAGTCGTTACTTACTCGATCTGTCAAGTCAGCCATCATAGATGTGCCATGCTATCGGTTTCTGCAAGGCTACTGAATGCCTTGCAGGTGCACAGAATGTCATGACCTTACAGGAAAAGCCACAGTCATAGTTGTTATTTCCCAAACTGTGGATTAAAGAGATTGTAAATGTGGTCTGTTGTGGGTGTTTTCCTCTGTTTCCATGACTCATGAGACTGAGCTGCTCGTATCAACAGTCCTTCGTAGTGTATCAGTCGAGCCATTATACTATGGTAACCTGATGAGTTGTCATGTTCTATGTGCCGTATTAGGAGGATCACTAGAATGCTACAGAAATTTTAAATATAAGGGACATTACCACAGTCATCTGACGTTTGCTATAGATAGTTCTGTGATGTTCTGGCAAAGGGGGTATCTGCTATATGTTCTATGGAGTTCTGAAATGAAGAGCTAGCTTTTGAAACGTAAGTTATTTATCCCTTAGAACAGACTGCACCACAGATACCATAAGTGGCCAGGAAGAATGCATTCATGCAGTGGCGGCGCTCCAATCTCCCCCCCCCCTGTGCCAGGAGTGATGTCACCACCACCGCCATTTCCCATCTGACAGAGGCACAGGGCGGAACTCGTCGCCACTGCTGCCCACTCGCACCGCCGAAACAACCCTAATTGCCCCGCCCGTTTTGACACGCCGCCCCCTTCCTGCCTGCCACCTGGGGCCTAACATTACCACCTCCCTGCCCCCTGCCCATCTCCGCCTCTGCATTCATGATATATATGCCTAGACAGGAGCAAGAGGCCTGTGGCTTGGGCCTTCTCCTGAATCAGACCCACACATCTGCCAGCCTCTCCAGCTCCCACTATATCTTTTGCATCATCATTTTATAATCCAAAGTTTTATTAGTTTTGTACTTACATGTCTAAAAAGTAGGAGATAAGGTGTCAAATACTGTATAACCTAACTTCTAATCTCCAGCCATTTATTCCTATCGAGCGCATACAAGCAGTATAGTCATATATTTCTACATGAAAGAAAATATTACCAGTTGCCTGATTCCGCCCAAGTGTATCTGAACACTTTACTTCTGAAACAAAGTCGCTCTACAATGACCTCATCATGCCGCTATGTAAAGATTTTCCATCTTTTTCCAAAGTGCATTTCAGTTGGCGCAAAATATTGACTGCCTGAATTCTACAGAATTCTATTTTTTTTTTCTAAATACTAATATTACGGTAGCTGAGACTCAGTCGTTTTTTTAGTAGCAACAAAAATATTTGGACAGAACATTAATGAGACTAGAGCCATGGGTAATTTATTCCATTTTAGCAGCTTCAGTGGATGAAGAATTTCATTATGCTTTCAGACTTTCTTCAAAAGAGCCTCCTCATCTCATGGTATAACCAGGCGACAAGAACCAGCACGTCTGCTCTGACAGTGACGTTAACCACAGCTGGAGAGACGCTAACTGCAGCTCAGAGAGTTGCCTATCAGATGCATGAAAGAAAAGAGTTTGTGTCTTTCTGCAGACACCTGATGAGCATGAGCTGCCCTCTTAAAAAAACATTAAAAAATTAACCTCCCTCCAGGTGAAACACTGATTCAGCATCTTAAAGCAAAATCTCCGAGAACCCTGCCTGTCAGCCTGGGAGTCTTGTTGTTTCTTTCTTCTCATTGCCACAAGACTCTACATGCAGAACATAGAGTGCCCCAGAGGGCTCTGCTGCAGCAAAAGAACAACACAGTGGATCGCTTGAGAAAAGGGGCCTGCCTTGCTGGGCTGACAGAGCTGTTAAGACTTGCAGAGTTCCAGGGAGTGTGTCGGAGTGTTCTCTGTTTTGTCACCCAGACAGGCCTCCTTTGTCAAGGTTTTCAGAGATGGTTAATATGGCTTGATTTCTAACATCCTGTCGTTTTAAATGAAGATCCCATTTTAGGGAAGGTGTAGTGGCAGTCTCCTACACCACCACCACTCCCGTTTTAGACCACATGTGGTCATTCTATTAAAACTGCATCGGTCTCCTGCTTGTTTGCTGATTTTACACTCCAAGTGATGACTGCTAAAAACAATTAAATGAGTCTGTGAATTAGGTATGCATATCAAAGGCACAAATCCCTTTACTAAACAAAGGGTGACGAATCACTGATGATCCTTGAAATTAACAGAGATGTTAAGGCGGAAATAAAGTGCAGCAAAAATATGGGGTTGTGTTATCCTAAGGTGTTGTGTTATCCTAAGGACGTTAGTCATAACATGCCCCAATCCTATTGAAGAGTTATGGTAGCAGTTCCAGCGATCCGCTGCCACAAGTCCCTTTGCAGCAGTACAAACATTGTGCCACCATCACATGGTGCAGAGCCACCGGTGGAAGCAGCCAGGGGCTCCATATGTGCTCCAGAACCACCCATATGCTCTGTCTGTGCAGATAAAGTGGCAGAGGGGGGCGGTTCATGGGTGGTTCAGGATGGGGAGTGGGCTGAACCGTTATGGGGTGACAGAATGTGGAAATAATGGACACAAAGTTGGGAACTGGCCTGTGTGTATGCGTGCGTGCATGCGTGCACAGATGTGTATTAAGATTGGCACTGAAATGTCAAACAAGTGACATTGGAAGCTGATTTCAGGGTCTCTCTCAAGGAGAAACACCTGGGAATTTTCAAGGGAATCTAAATGATATTCCATATGACAGTGTGAAATTTCTCGGGGGGGGGGGTTCCTGCACATTCCTACGATGCTCGCTGTCTCTCTCTCTCTCTCTCTCTCTCTCTCTCTCTCTCTCTCTCTCTCTCTCTCTCTCTCTCTCTCTCTCTCTCTGTTTATCTTTCAAAGAGGCTTGTGGAGGTAGAGTACATCAACCTGAGTACACCTCTGCCAGAGAGGGTCAGGCCGCCATGTTCCAAGGGCCTTCACAGTAATAGTATGCCCAGACTGAACACTTTACTTTTTCCCACTCACTTATAGGGGTGAACACTGTTAGGTTGGTGTTTAAATTTGCTTCCTGCCACTCATGAAACCAGCCAATGAGAATCAAGCCTTCTTCTATATGAAAAGCCCCAGGCTATAGTTATTGCTCTTATTATTATTTACATTTCTATCCCACCCTTCACCATGCGGTTCCAAGGTGACTCACAACATCATAAAAACAATGGCAATCAATTATCAAAATTGCATAACATAGTTTAGTCAATCCATAGAGCAACAAAGAGTTGTAATCATCAGTACTGATCATAGTCCAAAAGCCTGGTGAAACAAGTAGGTTTTTAACAATTTCTAAAGATAGAGAGTACAGGAGTGTCTTTCATCCCAAGCCCATGAGACCACCATAGAGAAGACCCAGACTTATCTCCCTATCTCCTCAGAACACCTTTATGGGCAAATAGTTTAATGTGGCAGCAGATGGTCCGGGCCCAAGCCATGTGGGGCTTTAAAGGTGAAAACTAGCACTTGACTTGAACCCAGAAACCAATGGGCAACCAATGTAGCTCCCAAAACAACAGAACAGAACCCTCAGTGGGCTCTGTAGATGGGAGCCAGCTTGATTCTTCATGTTAGGCAGTCAATATGGGGTATGGAGCAGATTTACAACACAATCCTATGCACGTGTGCATGGCCGTCCCCTTCCCCCTTCATGTAGCCCCATTAGCAATCTTGCCACTGCATTTTCCCCCGGTGTAAGCGGTATGGGCCCCAATGGGCCTCCTCAGATGCACGCCAGCTCAGAAGCTGCTGTGCTTCCGGGGAGGATGTGTAAGACCAGCTCGGGCTGTGACAGGACATTGGCTATTGGAGCAACTCAGTAGTGATATCCCCGCCCCCTCCCAGCCCGGGCTGGCCAATGGTCCCCTCCCTCGCCACCCCTGCCCACCCTCCCCCCACCCTGCAGTGACCGGCGTGGGACTCACGGTGATGTGGGGAGAATTCTCACAGTGATGTGGGGAGAATTCTCACTCATCCTTATGGGGAAAGGTAGAATGCTGGCCTTGGGACAGTGCCAAGATGAGATTTAAAGCTCCATCCCTGATGCCGTGGTCCCTCCAGTATATACCCCCTCACTTCCACACTTAATTCAGCATTTAGAGATAGAGACCTGATGCTGAAAGGCTTCTCCAGGGTCACATATTGCAGGGATAAGACCAGAAACCCTGATGCAAGTTCAGTTCTCTGCTTATTGGACCACACTTGCTTTTGTGTTACAAATATCATAAGCATTGTTTTCTTTGTGCATAAATGGCTCTAATCCTTTTAGACTCTTTCAGCTTCATTTGAAGTCAGCTACTCTACACTGATCTGCACTTTTCCGAGAATTCTGCCGGGTTTTCTATGGCTGTCTGTCAGGACTGTCTCTTCAAACAAATCATTTCAACCAATTTACATATGTATGCATCTAATATTCAGGTGCACGTAATCAATATTCCAGACAATGTACTTTCTCACACCACCCTTATTCCCTCCCCTCCTTCCTTTTGTTGCACGTCTTAATACATCTTGTTTCAGCATGCTCACTTCATGCTTTAACTGTCTTATTCCTTGCTGTGTAGCCTATCCAACTAATTATTTTCAATTTATTGGCTAACTTTCTACAGAGAGATTAATGGGTTAGTCAACTCTGGCAGCCTGTATGTAGTGTGAACAGCTGTAGAGCTACAGCAGAGGTGTGTGTGCGTATGTGTGGGCTGGTATCACATTGCAGATCCTACCTGTGAATTAAACTAAATGTTTCTTTCCTTCTCCATGGCTACGCGTAGATTATTTTTACAAAGAACATGAAGTGATGTCACACTGACCCTTATAGTGGGTCTAATCCCAATCCATCATCTTGATTACCGTACAGCTTTTTAAATGTACAGGGATATTGGACGAGATGGGAAATCTAGCTGTAAGGTGGGGGAGACAATTCTGTTTTCCTAGTTCTTAATTACAGTCCTACCCCTACTAACATAAGAAGAGCCGTGCTGGATCAGGCCAAAGGTCCACCTAGTCCAGCTTCCTGTATCTCACAGTGGCCCCACCAGATGCCTCAGGGAGCACACAAGACAACAAGATACCTGTATCCTGTTGTCACTCACTTGCACTTGGCATTCAGACATAGCCTACTTCTAAAACCAGGAGGTTGCATATACACATCATGGCTTGTAATCTGTGATGGACTTTTCCTCCATAAATCTGTCCAACCCCCTTTTAAAGGCATCCAGGTCTGTTGCCATCACCACATCCTGTGGCAAGGAGTGCCATAGAATAGATTAATGATCCACACATACAAGGAGATGGAGTTGTAAACATTGACTAGACCAGTGGTTCTCAAATTGGTGGGTCGCAACTCACCAGGAAAACCGGATGCAGTAGCTACCCCCTTAAGTGGGGTGGCAATGTACAGTGGCAATTATATATAAAAGTTGCCTGGCTGAAGCAGACCCACAGATTCCTGGACTCGAACTCTGCCTCCCACTGTGACCATCCAAATGCTCTTAGAAACTCAGAAGCGGAGCATCTCTGAGTCGAGAACCTTCCCTTCTTCTTTGATCCAACTATCTAATTATCTTCTCTTTGTAAAGTACAGTATAATGTAACAAATAGAGGAGTGAGAGCAGTTTGGAAGAAGCCACCGGTGTTGGTTCGTCTCCCCCCACCCCTTTTGGTTCTTGTTTAAATTGGTTCAGGGTAATACCACTGAAACGTCCCATCAGGATGTGAATGGGTAAGTGTGGGCTAAGGCAGGGTGGGCAGGAAGGCATGCAAGCATCTGGTTCGAATACTGAAACTTTATGTAAGAGCAGCCTATCCGGGCGCTTCCCTCCCCTTCTTTGCTTTTGCTAACAACGGAATGCCTTTCAGCACTTTGTGGACCCCACCCTAGGTGAGTTTCGCAGGAAAACCTGCATGGAGACCCCTACAAGGGAAAGGCGGTACTAGTAGCCACTGTTCCAAGAAGCTGAACTTATAAGTGGGTCTGAATTGCACAAGACAGACGTGCAAAGGTAATCTACCTCCTGGGACGTTGGGGAGGCAAGAAATCTGGGGCCCTGCTACGCTTCAAATGCGAAAGCAACATGAGAAAAGACACTCCGCAGAGTGCCTTGGAGGATGCACATTCCTGCCTGCCGTTTAGGCATACAACCTGCGAGGGAGTCGAAATGGGCAGATGCAGAAATAATATTTTCACTGAAAATTCCCTGCCTCTAAGCTATTTCCTGATGGCTTCCTAATGAAAAGGGGTGGAGGAGGCCGCTGTGGCTCGGGAGGCAAGTGTGTGTTTCCTTGGAGCACTCCAGTTTGAGAGCTGAGAAGTTCACACCGTTTTTTCCCCCTCCTGAGATGAGGATCATTTTAAGTGTGACTTGAACTGGAGACAGCTCAGGGAGTGAAATAAACACCTGATTGTTCGCTGTTAAAGGTTTCCTCAACCCAAAATAAAAATAGGTCAGGTGTCCTATGAGAAGCTGCAGAATTACTTGAGGCAGACTGCATTCAGTGGAGACTTGAAAGGTTCAGACTCTCCAAGGGACTCTTAAAACAGTCCAGCACCCATCCTGTAAGAGTCCATTCTGTAGGCAATTAACCCAAAGACACCAGGCACATACTGTATATATTGCCTGACCTGGCCACTAGTTTTTACCATCAAACTCACTACTGGCAATGAAGATTTCCCCCACCCTCTTGGAGAGACAGCTTCAACTGCAGCTTCTTCCCCTTTATGGACCCTAAACAGAAGTATGTTACCCCCTTTGTATTTCAATTCCCTATCTCTATTAATATTCATATTAATACCAATACATTTACTAGTTGTTTTTCTGTTTAAAAAAGTGCAGAAAAACCCGACAAAGGTAAACAAGATAAAAATAAAACCAATAAACAGCGTAATTACAATAGTTTAAAATAACTTGCCCCACACAGTGAAATAATAGCAGCATAATAAAAAAAAATCCAGCAGACATACCGGTAATCATTAATAGTCAGTGTCTGGGGAAGGCTTTTAGAAATAGAATCCCTTGTGCAGTGTTGAATCTATAGTCCCATGTAATATTTTTTCGTGTGCCCCTGGTATTTCCATTGGAAATTCTCCTGCTTCCTTCTGACTGTGCCCTTTCTCCCATGTTTGTTGCCCCTGATGCTGAAACTGCCTTCCAGTGATGTATACTTGAGTCTATTGAGTCGGACTCAGAGGCATAGTAATGGGGGAGGGGGCAGTATGCCCCCAGGTGGGGGGCAGCAGGTCTCCACCCCAGGCAGCATGGCAGGGGGGTGCAGCGAGAGCGAGCAAAAGGCGGCTGCGAAAAGCAGCATTTTTCGCCGCTTTTCGCAGCCATGCAGAGGAAAGGAGTCATCCCCGCAGCTGCTCGTGTGCATAACAGGCCTTTTCCAAGCGGAAAAACCCAGAAAAGGCCTGTTACTTGCTCAGGCAGCCGCAAGGTCGACACCTTTCCTCTGTGCGACTGCAAAAAGTGGTGGAAAACGCTGCTTTTCGCAGCTGCGTGGGGGAAAGGAGTCACCCCTGCAGCTGCGTAGCCACCCGGGCATGGTAGGCGGGCTGTGGCGGTGTGGTGTTTTGCGGTTGTTTTGGGGATGTTGCTCGGCTCCCCCCACCCCCGGTCCTGGCCCATAACAGGCCTTTTCAGGCCGTTACAGGCCTGTTCTGGCTGATAAACTCATCCAGAAAAGTGACGTCACCCCCGGAGGGGCAGGGGCCAATGACATCACAGGGGGTGTATCACTGGCTCCCGTACCTGGCAACACATCCTACCGCCCCCCCGCCCCCCGGGGACTTACTACGTCTCTGGTCGGACTCAAATCGCGTCAATGACTTGACTTGGACTTGACTTGGCGATTGTAAAAGACTCGAAAGGCTCGACTCGAGACTTGGAGCCTTTTACGCAGAAGCGTCATCGGGATAGGGGCGGGGGGACGCAGGCCCCAGGGCGGGGGGGCCATGGGCCCTAAGGGGGCATGCGCACGTGGCAGCAGAGGGGCCATACTTGTCTCCGCGACGCGTCTCCGCTGTGGTGTTCAGCCTGCCCGCCCGCCCTGGAGCTCGTATGGCTCCAAAATAGGTAGTAAAACGGCGGGGGCATGATTGGAGCCACGCTGGGCACGCACTTCAAGCTGACGTCACGCCCGGGTCTCGTGGGGGTGTGGCATCGGTGCCCCCCCCAGGATTGTCACTGCTTTTACAACAAGTTGAATTTTATTCAGGGTTAAACCCATTTTCCCCATTAAATAGATAGGGACTTGCAATTCACAACTAAAGACTCAGGACTTGACTTGAGACTTGGACCCAGAGACTTGATCCACATCCCTGCTGCCTCCCAAAACATCTGCATGATATCACCTCTCTTAGTTTCTTCCAATCCTCAAAAGCCACCTTTTCTATGAGGCATTTGGCACATCACCTTATTAGATCATCACCTATTATAATGAAAGCCCCAATCCTACTGGGGCCTTGTGCCACCAGACCTTGCATTTACAGCAGCATGAAAGCCTGTTGCATGCTGCCGGGCCACTGCCACAAACAGCAAGAGGGGGTTGCTGGGTCAGAGAGGGGGTAGCAGGACATGTTGGGGGAGGGATGGATCTGGTGGCAGTCATGCATGCCAGATCTTATCCCCCGTTTTTCTGTCCGTCCCACCCCTGGTTCTCCTATATAGCTGACGTAGGTCCAAAGACATCCATAGGCAATTGGACAGCCTCTCTCTCTCTCTCTCTCTCTCTCTCTCTCTCTCTCTCTCTCTCTCTCTCTCTCTCTCTCTCTCTCTCTCTCTGTGTGTGTGTGTGTGTGTGTGTGTGTGTGTGTGTGTGTGTGTGTAACTCTTGCAGGCTGTCCAATCGCACGCTCCCCCATAGCATGCAGCACAGCCTCTTTGGCACAGTTGCATGCTATAATGTTGCGGGGATAGGATTAGTTAGCCTAAATACTCCAAGCTGAAATAAATACATATTAACCTCTCTTTATTCCTGCCTCTATTTCCCTCCTCTTCCTCTGTTGCCTCCCCTGTGTTGAATTTTAAATTGTAAAGGCATCAGCCGTTTCTCTTACATTTTGTGAAGTGTCGTGTACATTTATGGCGCTATATGGATTAAATTGATGCTTATATTTGTCAGAAAATGTCACGCTGTGGCACTAACATCACTGAAACAGCCTGATGGTTCACAATTGCGTGCTTGACAGGTGGGATAGGAAAGAGAGAGAAATCACCATTCAGATTTAATGCTTAACAGACCCCAGACTGGCAGAGGTTCATGTACATCTGAAAGCATGTGACGTTCAACAGCGATGTCACCCAGCTACGGAGAAGCAGTGCAAAAGAGGCCAGTTCTGCAATTTGCAAGAAGAAAAGAACATGGCTATGCTGATATCTGCCCCCCCCCCCTGTCAGCAGGCTATTAACTCACACAACCTTTGCAACGTAGTCTGCAGACTGGAAACGGTAGTACTAATGGAAGCCCAAGCCATCTGTCTCTGTTCAGGTTAGTGACTTGTTCTGATTGCTTAGCATCTTGTGGCAAAGTCCACACACATACTTTATCAACTCAAACATACTCAACAGGCTGAAAATCATGGGCCCTTATCAAGATGACGTTATTACAGCTGAATTAGCACCTTATGGTAAAGCCTCATACACTCCCCGATGCAGATGGGGATAAAAGCCCCCATGAGAAGCCCATGCTGCTGATAAACTCTGCTGATAAGTACAACATCCACTGATTTGATAGACTAAACTAGATTAGTGCAAAACTGTTCTTGTTAGCATGGAAGCTGACCTGTGAACCAGACAGGGGCTTGTGGCAGTAAAACATCATGGTCCTCCTAAGAAGAGACAAATGAAGGCCACCTGTATAAAGTTAGCCTTCAACCCACTCCTGTCTCTCCCTTTCAAATGCTCCCAGTGTCTGTTTTCCAGAGAAGCAAATCTTCCCCAGGGAACGCCAATTCTGTCGGCAATTTTCCAAGGCTCTTTGGTATAATTGGCGGCAAACATGAAAAGGCATTTATCTGGCTAACTCAAACATCATTTGGAAGAGACATTGCTGAACTTGTTTTAGGAATAGATTTTGACTACATCAGTTTTATTGCTTCTTGTATAAACGTCACATGCAATTTGCCTCAAAGCAATAAAATAAAACCCTCTCAAATGTATGCACTACTCATGTGCATATTGGGTTGCACAACTTAGCATCAGGACCGACTGGATGGTATCTTTTGGGGGACACAGCCCCTTCTACAAAATGCAAGTGTATTTCTATAATGTAGGTGAGAATTGTGTGTAACTGACCTCATTATGAATCAACTTATGCAAAAGGGTTGCCAACTTTACAAGTGACCACTGTAGCTGTGCCTTTTGCAGCTGCTTGATGGACAAGACAGCAGTAGGTGATAATGTTTATGACCCAAGAAATAGCAAATCTTGGCATTCTTTCAACAATCAAGAGAGATTTCTATCAGATGTGGTAGTGTTGCACAAAAAGCAATTACATTTTTGGAGAATGGTGATGAAAGTTATTAATGAGATGTTTCCACTGCAATTACGACTATAAGCCTTTTCAGTCATGTTATAACTATCTCACACAGGAAATATCAGGAACCTCTTTTCTACATCTTGAAAATAGCCAAAATATTTTTTTTTTTGTAAAGTGCTTGAAAGCAAAATCAAAACAAGCAAATGTGGAGTGGCTTGATAATATCTGATTCCAGTCAAATTATTTATTTAGAATATTTATATACCATTTTTCAACCCCCCCCCCCCAAAAAAAAAGGTTTTCAAGGCAGTTTACATAGCAGGAGATTGAGAAGGTGCTCCCTGTCTCAAAGAGGCTCACAATCTGAAAACACACACACAGAGCCAGTGGGAGGGACTCTATGTTGCTGAGATGAATGACAATTACTTTCCACCTGCTAAATATAAGATTGCCACTTGCCCAGTTAGCCTAACTTTTCAACCCTCTAAAATCAAAATGTAATTCAAGCTTGGACACCTGTGGCTATTTACACAATGAACAAGCTTTCAATCTCACGCTCCAATCAAGATTTCCTAAATTTAGCATGAATGACAAGGGCAACCCAATCCTATTCTCCCTGGAGTAGGGTGTTCAGGGTGGGCTGCGTGGTCCACGCTGAATCCTATCCAGTGAAGGCCATGGCTGGAGGTCTATTCTAGGTAAGCAGGCATTTGCCTTTGCAATTGGGCTAGTCAGTTCTATGCCAGCTTGTGTCTGGGCTGGAGGCCTTGGAGGGAGAATAGGATATGGCATCCACTATGGACACTGGTCCCACCTGCCTCCCAGGCCTGATCAGCCGACCTCCTGCCATCTTATGCCCTGTCCCTGCCCCCCCCCGCCCCTGCTCCGCTCAGAGTGGTCTTACCTGCTGAGTGGGGATTTGAACCTGGATCTTCCAGGTCTAAGTCCAGCTCCAGAACCAGTACACCATCCTGGCTTGTGTATGAGAAGGAATTCCATCAGGTGCAGATTGCTACTACAAGAAAAACTGCCCTGCTACGCAATCCAAGTACTGCCTTGTTGCATATGTAAAGGATAAGGCCTTTAGTCTGTACAGCAGTGGTTCTCATACATTTTAGCACCGGGACCCACTTTTTAAAATGACAATCTGTCTATTGGCACCTGCTTTACGAGATGCTCAATCATTTATCTCCCTATATTTATACAAGCTTGCAAACTGCAGGAGCTAAGCTCCTTGCAAACTGCAGGAGCTCAGCTGTTTACAGGGTAATTAGCAGCTATCTTGCAAACTGCAGGAGCTCAGCTGTTTTAAGGGCAATTAGCAGCTATATGATTTTTGAATAACCTCAGAACTTGTGGCAATTACTTATCTGATCTTTCCATCACCTGAGACCCACCAGAAATCAGGTCGCGACCCACCAAGTGGGTCCTGACCCACAGTTTGAGAAACACTGCTGTACAGTGCATTTAACAAAGGACCCTGAAAAATGAATTGAATGGATTGCTTAAAAAGCAGTGGTCCCCAATTTGGGATGGCCCTTGGTCACCAAGCCAAAATCGTGATCCCGTCAAGAACTCTCGCATGCATTCCTTTCCTGTTTAAGAGCAGGAAGCAAAGAAGCAGACAGATCCATCTACCCACTGCTTTCCTCATTAAAATACAGTGACCCCCTCAATTTAATGGACTTCAGAAACTATGGACGTTTTCCGCTGCGTTAAAAACTAGTCATATACATTTTGTGCATTGACTTCAATCCTCATTTGATGTTGAACTTATCCCATGAGAAGAGATGGAGATGATAGGGGGGCACTGGCGTTGCTGCAGGGGGGGCGGAGCTCTAAGTTCCGCCGAGGCTCCGACCCTCCGTTACACCGGAGGACGAAGCGGCCCCGCCCCCTCGCCTTCGGAACCACCTTGAATGGTTCCGAAGGTGAGGGGGCGGGGCTGCTTCGTGCTCCAGTGTAACGGAGGCTCAGAGCCTCGGCGGAACTTAGAGCTCTGCTCCCCCCCTGCAGCAACATTAGTGCAGGGGGCACCCTCAGATATAAACTGGGGAAGTCATGATTCACTGTGCTCAGTCTATTTAGCTGCTGCACCAGGCGGGGCTGCAACTGGAACAAAGTTTAGAGAGGAGTACAGTCCTTTGTCAAGCCACAGCACTCACAAGTCTCAGGCTCTCTCTCTCCCTGCTTCCCACCATCAGCAGACCTGTTTGTAGTTTCACCTTGTCCTGCTCTCATAAAGTTGTCTGATTCTCAATGGCAGTGAGTAGTGGGGGGAAGAATCTTATTTCTTCACCCAATCAAACCTGGCTCCTATTGACAGCTGGATCCTGGGGATTCATCCCAGAACAGCTATCTTTGAACTGAGGACTTCTCAGTGAAGCTGGGGGTTTCCTGGGGTTTTAATTTTTTTTTCATATTGATTATGGAATTTTTAAACAAGGTTGGTGCCTCTGATCTTTTCTCAGCAGTCGTGAAATCGTTTTCTCTCCCTATATGTTTTACAGGAACAATGTATTGTACGAATTAAAGGGAAAAGGGAAGCGGTAACCTTTGGAAAGCAAATCTAGAGACTAGAAAAGTACAAGCAGGAAAGAATAAGACAGCAAGCCAGAAGTGGCATAATTGAAATTGGCATTTTTATTTTTATTTCTTTCATACAAGGGACTTGGTCATCCAAGGCTTTGGTTCAGTCTGCTAGGAAAACAGAGGTGGGAAAAAATGAAAAGTGTTGATTAACCTTGTGCTCTGGGATTGTACATTTGAGAGTGTAAGAATGAAGACCCATTTTCACAAAATATATGGTTATGAAACCAGGGAGCTTTTGAATGAAAAAGGCTCTGAAGATCACCTATCCTGGCCATATGTAGGCTTACCAGATTTTCCCGGCTGTAAACCGGGACACCCCCAAAGTAATTAATTGATTGATTGATTAAAATAAATGTAAAACTTTTGGGGGGGAGGTGCAAAATTTATTTGGGCGTGAAATTTTTATTTATTTTGGGCCATGAAAATGGCCATTTTGCCACCACTGCCACTTACCTGTCCCGCCGCCATTGCCGCCATCCTCTTGCTGCTGTTGTCCCTCCTCTGTCACTGTCCCTCCGTCACCATTGCCGCTGTCCTCTTGCCGCTGCCATCCTCCGTCGCTGCTTTTCGTCACTGCTGTCCCTCGCCGTCGTCCCTCACCTTGGAGCCTGGCTGGCTGCATCCGTGCCGGTCAGGACTCCTGCTGCCCCCTCAGAGCCTCCTCTGCTACTGCTTGCAAAGTGCCAAAAGGCACTCTTTTCCCTGGCGGTGCCATCTTGGATCTCACGAAATCTCGCGAGATCCAAGATGGTAGTGCCCAAATCTCGTTTGGGCACTTCCATCTTGGATCTCGCGAGATTTTGCGAGATCCAAGATGGCGCTGCCGGGGAAAAAAGTTGCAAGCGGTGGCAGAGGAGGAGATGGCTTCCACCAGGTCCGGAAAGCCCGGGACCGTCCCGGAACCTAAGCCCGGAACCCGGGAGAGTCCTGGGCTTTCCAGGATGGATGGTAAGCCTAGTCCATATGCATTAAATTATAATACACAGCACTAGCAGAGTAGTTGATCTCAGAACCAGTGGAGAGAGCAGCAATGGCTGGATTGCTCGTACAACTCCAGAGGAACCTGATCAAGCACAGTGTATGAATAAACTGTGTCCCTCATTCTGACTGCAATTGCCCCATGACCTCATTGGGTGGCTTAAAAAGAGCTAGATTCTTTCCACATCCGCCTTAGCTGAACTCCAAGTTGGATATGGAGAGTCTACTGGTTCACATTCAGGGCTGTTGTGCAGATCATTGATGCAAAGCTCTTTAAGCACTTATAGAAAAGGCAATGCAGTATGTGAAGTGTTATAGTACTTCACATACTGTATTGCTAATAATTTTTATTTGCAAAATTCCTGTGACTATGATGCACAGGAATAGATGGGGTAGGGTAGGTGATCAAATGTAGCTTTGTGTGTTGTCCCGATTTATGGAGGTTGGGACACCAACCAGTAAAGAGATAAAGAGTCCCCTGTTAACTGGGCAAGAGGCACTTTTTCAATTGATGCTCCTCTTATATTTAGCAGGGGGAAAGTAACTGCCCCCCTTTCACCCCAGCACAGTGTCTTTTCTGGTGGCTGTTGCCGGTGATGTTCTGCATCTTTTTTAGATTGTGAGCCCTTTCGGGACAGGGAGCCATTTCATCATTTGATTTTGTCTTTAAACCGCTTTGTGAACTTTTGTTGAAAAGCGGTATAAAAATACTGTTGTTGTTGTTGTTGTTGTTGTTGTTGTTGTTGTTGTTGTTGTTGTTGTTGATAATAATAATAATAATAATAATAATAATAATAATAATAATAATAATAATAATAATAATAATAATAATAATAATAATAGGCAGGTTTTGTGCCCACCACGAAATTGTTTCAAGCACAGGTTTTTTTTTTTTTGCTCATAATAGTGAATGACAGCTATTTCTTTACAGGAAGGAAAGGAACAGTCCAATCCAATGCAACTCACCCCCCCCTAACACACACACACCAATGCAGCCACACCAATGGGGAGAGTTTCAAGCCACAAAGGCCTCCTCAAAGGCCTTTGTTCCCTTGCCCCCATGCAAGCTTTTGCTGCCTCACTGGATCTACTTAGATCTGCGCCAACAATTTTGTTGTGACGAGTCCAAGTGGACTCGTCCAACCCGGGAAGTCCAACCCGGGAAGGGTTAGGGTTAGGGTAGATCAGGTCCAGGAAGGGGGTTAGGATATCGGCAGCACTGCTGCTGCCAATACCACCCCCTTCCCAACCTCAATACCCCCCTCCCCGCCCCAGTCTCTGGCCTGTTTCTTCCCCTCCCCTCCCCATTTTGCCCACCCCCGCCCACTGTCCACCCCCTGCTTTGACTTACCAGCACTGGGGCCTCTCCTGTAGCTGCTGTTGTGCAGGCCCGGCTGCTCACCGCTTGTGGCAATGGCCAGGCTGCGCTCTATGGTGCATCATGTTTTGCATTGCCGGAATGTTCATTCTGGTGATGCAGAGGCCCAATAGGATTGGGCTATAGAGGAGTTTCCTGAAGAGCACCACTCTGGTGGGAGCTCAATGTGCCCCCTGCACCTGGTGACCCCAGTGTTTTGGCTGGATCAGCTTCCGTCCACTGACTCAGTCCTACAATAGATAACAGCTCATCTATTCTATCCCATAGGATTAATTCAAACCATTTAGCATTCAGTCTGCCTTTCACTGCATAGCTCCATCCTTTCCTGAAGAGACCCATTATGGGTTTCCTTTCTTAGTTACTGTAGACTATGACAAAATATTGGGAATAGATAGGTCAATCATATGACAGATAGAGAAGCCCTGATATACGCATGCACTTTCCACAACTGCAGAAACTGCCCCATTCATTTCAGAAGAAGGACACAATTGTCAATGTGCAAGGAAATGAATGGGTCCGCTCAAACATGCACCCAGGAGGTTGTGCTTACATCAGGGCATATATAAAACTTTGGATCAGGACATCTGGGGGGGGCATATGTGCATGTGCTTGGATGTACTACATGCGGTCTTCCTTTTTGTGAACAACTGTAGCAAGCGGATTTGATACTTCTGGGTTTCTTCAGCCTGCTTCTGATTACTTCACACTCTGCCTTCAATTCATGTTGGAACCAAAATGTTATTTATGTGACCTGCTTAATTGAAAGAGCATTTGCTGTCAGTGATCAAATAAACTGTTATTGATCTTCAGTGTTGTAGGCAGCTTACATGGACTGTTCTGCTATGTATTACGTTTCTTTACAGGAAAAAAAAGGAAATGCAGAGGTACTGCAGGACAAAATATTTCTACCTTACTGCTGTTGGGCAAACAAACATAGTCTTGAGCACCCTCACTTCCTCTGCTGCATACACTAAGGGCTGCACCAGTGGAGTGTGCACTCTGCTGGCGTGTGCTCTCGCAAAAGCGCCATAGTGCTTTATGACAGTGCACCTTTTAGCAGTGCTGGAGCGATGCCCACCAGAGCAGATGAGTCTGGCACAGAGGTGAGGGAAGGGCAGGGGGGATGGTGGGGAGGGGCGGAATGGGGTAGAGGTAGGGTGGTAGAGGGTGTTAGTGGATCAGGTCTGGGAGGGGGTGGGATCAACGGTGTTAGGACATGCAATATCCTATCCCCCTTCCCAGGCCTGATCCGCTGACACGGATCATCTTGGAAGTCCGCCAGCGGTATTGCTTGCAAATATGTGAGTAGACCCATGGCAGCGGCTGGGGCTTTCCCTGGGGCAAGGGAAAGAATGCCCCTTTACCCTGAAGAGACCTCCCATCTGCTAAATTCCTCCACAAGATGCAGCGTAGCCTGTGCCAGCACCGCTACATGGCCACGGGGGGGATTTAGTTAGGATTGGACAGTTAATGTTTTTGCTGAATTCAAAACTGCCTCTGCTGCGCTGGATGTTGTTGTTGTTGTTCAGTCGTTAAGTCATGTCCGACCCTTCATGATCCCATGAACCATCTCCCGCCAGGCCTTCCTGTCCTCCACTATCTTCCTGAGTTCGCTCATTTTCATGTTTGTTGCATCGGTGATGCTGTCTAACCATCTCATCCTTGGCCTTCCCCTTCTCCTTTTGCCTTCAATCCTTCCCAGCATCAGAGTCTTCTCCAGAGAGTCCTCTCTTTGCATTAGGTGGCCAAAATATTTGAGTTTCCGCCTTAGTACCTGTCCTTCCAGGGAACAGTCAGGGTTGATTTCATTTAGGATTGACTGATTTGATCTCCTAGGAGTCCAAGGGACCTGAGGGGTACCCAGCCGATTTGGCATGTGGGGCCGGGTCCTCGGCGCCCCCCATAAAACTAATTAGCATAATTTATGCTAATTATTTTTTCCCGCTTTTTTCGCCGATTTTCGGCGATTTTAAGCCTAGAACTGGGGTTTTTAGTAAGTATGTATGCTTTTACCGGCACTTTTGTGATATTGGACGCTCCCTCGACGATTAATAGCCTTCTCCCGGGTGCGCAGCTTCTCCATGCACCCGGCCCGGGACTCTGTACAATCTTCGTAGTTTGCGCATGCGCAAACCCACGGCATCTCCAGGGACGCTCCAGGGAGTAGTTTGCGCATGCCCAGAACGTCCCTGGAGACTCCGTGGGTTTGCGCATGCGCAAACTACGAAGATTGTACAGAGACCCGGGCCGGGTGCACGGAGAAGCTGCGCGCCCGGGAGAAGGCTTAAAATCGTCGAGGGAGCGTCCAATATCACAAAAGTGCCGGTAAAAGCATACATACTTACTAAAAACCCCAGTTCTAGGCTTAAAATCGCCGAAAATCGGTGAAAAAAAGCGGGAAAAATTCAAATTTTTCCCACTCTCCCCCAGAGCCTCCCGCCCCCCCAGGAGCCTCTGCGCCCTTGCGCCCTGGGGCCCACCGCCCCAGGGCCCCACATCTGGCGACGCCTATGCAAGGGACTCTCAGGAGTCTTCTCCAGCACCACAGTTCGAAAGCATCTATTCTTCAGCGCTCAGCCTTCCTTATGGTCCAACTCTCGCAACCATACATTGCTACTGGGAACACCATGGCCCTGACTATACGAACTTTTGTTGGCATGGTGATATCTCTGCTTTTTATTATGCTATCTAAGTTTGCCATAGCTTTCCTTCCAAGGAGTAAGCGTCTTTTAATTTCATGGCTGCTGTCTCCGTCTGCAGTGATCTTGGAGCCCAGAAAAGTAAAATCTGTTACTGCTTCCATTTCTGCCCCTTCTATTTGCCAGGAATTGATGGGACCAGATGCCATGATCTTAGGGCTCAGTCCAGCCTAACTCAGCACAAGTCAGGCACAATTGAGGCACAATTGCCGCGTAACTGTGGCCTAAAATAGGGCTGAGTTAGGCTGCAACAATGCCTGAGTTAGGCAGGAGGCAAGAGCAGTGGGCCAGGATCGAGGCAAAACTTACCGCAGAGGCAGGCAGGCCCCTGTGGGGAGGTGTCCACCTTGTGGAAGCTAAGAGCCCCCTCCTGAGCTCATCTGTGTGCACCTACCACAGCTGCTGCAGCGTTCGCAGCAGATGGGCAGCCACAGGTGGGCCTGCAGGCACTGGGCGTGCAACAGTCAGCGGAAGGGCAGAGGTTGTGCCAGTGCCAGCCGCCCCAGGGCACCCTGGGCATTAGCCACCTGCCGCAGGGGGGAGTGCCACTGCCCTCCCTCCTGCAGAAGGGGTAGCCACCCCCAAGCCACGTTGAGGCTGCACGTGGGAGTCATGGGGGGGCCGGGGTGAGAAGGGAAGGAGGGGGTGGGAACGGCACGCACAAGGGGGGGCTCATGAAGTCTGGAACCGCCTCTGCCAGGACATGCCTGTGCGCTGCCTGAAGCCCTGGGCCTCCAGGGCCGTGGCAATGCCCACAAAGAAGGCATCCTGGCATGCCTTCTGCTCCGTGCCCCGGCCAAGACCGAGAGATGCCTTGGGCTTGTCTGCTGCGAGCGGGAAGGGCTCACGCAGCTCATTCTGCCCCCAGATGGGGCAATGTCGGCGCCTCGCGGCAGGCGCTCTGGCGGGGTGGGGGGTGCCAGCGTCCATCATCAGGGAGTGGGAGGGGAGGCAGGCACACAGACAGGGGGTGCTGGGGAGGGGCACGGGTGGGTCAGAAACAGACAGACAACAAGGCTGGTGGGAGAGGGATACAGGGAGAGGGGTCTGCAGAGACCAATAGGGACACAGGGGTCACTTTGCAGATGAAGGCAATGCAGGAACGGACGCCTCTCATGCAGACGGACTGAGGGCGGAAACGGACGCTGTTGACGGGCGGACCGAGGGCCGAAACGGATGCCATTGACGGGCGGAAACGGACGCCGTTGACGGGCGGACCGAGGGCGGGTGAGAGCCCCAGTTGCCGAAAGGGCTCTTCACGGACATGGCGGACGCGAGCGGATCCAGTATGGGCGCCGTGTCGCCTGTCACTGTTTGCCTGCCTGAGAGGCCCCCCAACTCCCCCCTCCCCTCTGAGCCCTGAGGGTCTGGCAGCCCCCCTGCTGTGGTCTCCCTGGGAAGGCAGTGGCAGTCCCTGGATGGGAGTCATGCAGGGGCTTGTGTGCTGGGCGCTGTCTCTGTGTGTGGGGGGCAATGCTTGTGTTACAGTGGGGACATGTTGTTCAAGGGGCCTTTGCCCAAGGGGCATCTTTATTGTTCTGGAACATTGGCAGAGATGGCCAGGCGAGGCTGCTAGGGGTAGGCACAGCAGCCACTCAGAACGTAGTAGCAGCAGCAGCAGCAGCAGCAGGCGTGTCCCATGGACCTGGAGAATCAGGCTCTTCCCCTGTGGAACCACAGCCTGCTCCATAGAAAGGGGAGGGACAGCAAGTAGGCAGCCAGGGAGGTGGAGCAGCAGCAACAGCTGAGGAGGGTTGCAGGGCAGGCTCCCAGACCTCTGGCAGCATCGAGGCAGACGACCATGGGGCAACCAGACTGCAGGCCCAGGGGTGCTCCCCAGAAGGTAGGTGGTAGTGGACATTCCTGGGGAGACAAAAAACACGGGGGTGTTCAGCTGCTGTGTGGTAGCAATGGCAGCTGCAGTGTGGTAGCAATCGCCATTGAAGAAATGCCAGTGTACCGGTTGCAAAGGCCTGCAGGGAGAGAAATCAAACACAGCTGAGAGGTGTGACACACATACCATGGTCTGCGCTCCTTCCCTGGGTGTCAGGAGAACATGATCCTGTAAGGGAAAAGGGTCAAAGAGATTGACAACAACACAACGTGTGGGTCACACCGATGGCAAACCTAGCAATAGTGACCTGTCAGTAGACCCTGTGGAGTAAAGGGGGGGGGGGGGAACAACTGGTGCCTACATAAGGCTAACAGTTCCACACTTGTGGCATTGTGTGCTCACATTACTACAGGCAGAAATCAGACACAACAGTGGTCAAGAGGCATGTATCCTATATATCATAGCAGGCAAAGCAGGCAGCTATGAGACAAGACATTGGCAAAGAGGCATATCATGGCAGGCATTGCAGGCAGCTATGAGACAAGACATTGGTAAAGAGGCATTTCAGAGAAGGCATTGCAGGCAGCTATGAGACAAGACATTGGTAAAGAGGCATATCATGGCAAGCATTGCAGGCAGCTATGAGACAAGACATTGGTAAAGCATCATGTATCCTACCTATATTTCTATATACAAAGAGGCAGACGTCAGACCACATGTCAGCACGAACCCTGCTCTTACCTGCACTTACCTGCTGGTGTTGTTGCCTGTGTGTGGGGGGGGGAGAGGGGCTGGGAGAAAGACATGGGTTAGCAAACACTTGCATGGAGACAGCTGCCCAGGCACAGTTCAGGCTGTGGCCAAACAGTTTGGCCACAGCCTGAACAGCCCTCTCTGCCCTAGAGGGGGGCAGAGAGGAGAGGAGAAGAGAGAAGTGGGGTGTTTGTGAATTTTGCCCTCCACCGACAAAGTCCCACTTTGTGGCTGCTGGGGGACAGGACCCCACGCCACGTGCTCAGAGAGAGAGAGAGAGAGAGAGAGAGAGAGTGGAGGGCTGGGGCTGGGCTTTTGTGGGAAAGAGGCTGGGTGGGGCTGGGTGCTGATAGGGTAACTATTTGGGTCCATGTCCAGAGTTATGCCACAACTATTCCGTCCTAACTCAGGCACAACTCAGGCGTAGGGTGTTAGAACTTTTCAGGAGAGGGCTGGAGTGGGTAAGGTAAAATAGCTCCTATGGGTCTCCTCAAATTTAAGTCCACCTTTTTTGTTGACCTAAATTTTGTGCTGCAGTTGTGCTCGAGGGGGCGTGTCGGAGCTTGCCAGTGTCTGGAATCCGACTCAAATTCGTAACCGCCCCGTCACTCCCCCAACACGCCCCCAACACGCCCACTTTTAGGCCAAACTTAGGACGGAATAGCTCTTATGCCGAACTTAGGACTGAATTGGTCAACTTTCCTTAACCCGTCCTATGTCAGTCACAATTGCAGCACAAATTCGGCCTCTGCGGCACAATTCAGGCACAACTCGAGCCTAAGGCGCTTAGGCTGCAGTTGTGCCTGAATTGTGCCACTGAGGCCTTAGGCTGGACTGGGCTGTGAGTTTTATTAATGTTAAGTTTCACGCCAACTTTTGCACTCTCCTCTTTCACTCTCATCAAGAGGCTCTTTAGTTCTTCTTCACTTTCTGCCATTAGGGTGGTATCATCTGCATATCTGAGGTTGTTGATATTTCTCCTGGCAATCTTGATTCCGGCTTGCGATTCATTCAGCCCTGCATTTCTCATAATGTACTCTGCATATAAGTTAAATAGGCAGGGTGACAATATACAGCCTTGCCGTACTGCCTTCCCAATTTTGAACCAATCGGTTGTTCCATGGCTGGTCCGAACTGTTGCTTCTTGACCCGCATACAGGTTTCTCAGGAGACAGGTAAGGTGGTCTGGTACCCCCATCTCTTTAAGAATTTGCCACAATTTGTTGTGATCCACACAATCAAAGGCTTTTGCGTAGTCAATGAAGCAGAAGTAGGTGTTTTTTTTGAACTCTCGTGCTTTCTCCATGATCCAGCGCATGTTGGCAATTTGATCTCTAGTTCCTCTGCCTCTTCGAAACCCAGCTTGTACTTCCGGTAGTTCTCGGTCCACGTACTGCTGAAGCCTAGCTTGTAGGATTTTGAGCATAACCTTGCTAGCATGTGAAATGAGTGCAATTGTGCGATAGTTTGAACCCTTCTTTGGAATTGGAACGTAAACTGACCTTTTCCAATCCTTTGGCCACTGCTGAGTTTTCCAAATTTGTTGGCATATTGAGTGCAGCACTTTCACAGCATCATCATTTAGGATTTTAAGTAGCTCAGCTGGGATATCATCTCTGCTAGCTTTGTTGTTAGTAATGCTACCTAAGGCCCACTTGACTTCACTCTCTAGGATGTCTGCCTCTGGGTCAGTGACCACACCAGCGTGGTCATAAACAAAGAAGTGCTTTTCGTCCACCACTTTCATTGAAGGACATGAGAAATTCTGCTAGTCTTCTTATAACTCTTCTGAGTTTCTTGACATTTTTCAAATAATACACATGAGGAGAAATTTCCATGTTTGCTTTGAGTTTCACTTTAGGAGAAATCCAGCGATAACCTAGGTTTGGACAGAGACCCTTAGGTAAAACTTTGTTATTCTCAAAACGTTGGCTTCCTTCAACATTTACCAGATGTTATGCCTGAGTCTAAAGGAATAATCACATTTTGTTTACATTTCATTTCTGTGAAATGTCAAGGGCTGCACCACTTTCAACACCTCCCAAGCTTTTGGTTAGCGATGGGCGGACTCGTCATTCTCTCTGTTCAGAATGGCTTTATTATTTATCCGTTTCCTCAGTGGGCATGTGGATAACTGGTATGTTGTCCATAAGTTCTCTCTTGGAGAACTTGTAAGTTCTCTCTGTTGGAGCGCAGATCATAGAATCGTTGAATGTTAGAGTTGGAAGGGAGCTAGGAGATCATCTACGGCAGTGGTTCCCAAACTGGGAGGCGTGGCTCCCAGGGGAGCCGCGGAAACCAGCCAGGGGAGTTGCGGAGTCCCACGGAATCCTCTCGGAAAACAGTGCAATGCCAAGTGGCAGGCATCAACATAATGTAATGGCGAGCCACAGCCAATGGTCGTCAATGGTCAAGGGAGCCGCAGGTCAAAAACGTTTGAGAAACACTGATCTACGGTAATTCAGTCCCCTGCTCAGTGTAAGCAACTACTATAGCATTCATAGCAGGCCTTTTCTTGAAAGCCTCCAATAAGGGAGAGCACACAACTGTATGAGGCAGACCAGCGCCAGGAAGCTCTTACAGTTAAGAAATTCTTCCTCATGTCTAGCCAAAATCTACTTCCCTGTAGTTCAGAGCATACCTTAACATATGAACTGGGCGACAATACTGTCACCCAGTTGAGAGTTTGTCGCCTAGTAAATTCTAAGTTTATGCACTGGGCGACAAGCAAATTTGGGTTTTTTGTTGTTACATTTTTATATTTTCTATGTTTTGTCCTAGTAAAATATTTCTTTTAAAATATCAATAAAAATGAGATGAAAATGGACTAATATTGATAATATATGTAATGTCTTAAGGACTTAATGGATAAAGGGTAGAATTTTGAGTTTGAAAAATGCAAAATCGTAGAGTACATTGCTTCAATGTCGCCCAGTCAAATTTCCTTAAAGTATGCTCTGCTGTAGTTCCTATCCATTGGTTCTAGTCCTGATCTCATAAGCCACAGAAAGTCAGTCCTCCCCTTCTTCTATGTGACAGTCCTTCAAGGGCACATGCAGATTCTTTTATTTTCTGCCCCTCCCCAAACAAACATTCGCAAGAACAAGAGAAGACTTTAGTTCTGGATGAGGGAGAGAAAAATGTAACAAATTGTCATAACCATTATTAACCATAATGTAATGTCCTTTGACCACCCATCTTACACAAAATTGCCACCTTCATTACATTCTTCTAGTGAGGTGTTCCATCCTGGCCAAACTCTGACCATGGAGATAAGTTGGTTGTACCTTAAGAAGATTCAGTGATAATGTACGTCCTTTTCATATAGTAGTCCCAGGTTCGGTTCTTGGCCTCTCCAGTTAAAGGAATAGCAGAGTGGGTAAAGATCTCCATCTGAGACCTTAGAGAGCCACTGCCAGCCAGACTAGACAATGGTGGGTGAGGTGTATTTATTTTATTGTTATTTTTCACATTTTTATACTGCCCTTTCTCTAAGGAGCTCAGGGTAGTGTACATAGTTCCTTCCCTCCTTTTGTCCTCCCAACAACCCTGTGAGGTAGGTTAGGTTGAGAGATAGTGACTGGCCCAAGGTCACCCAGGAAGCTTCATGGGTTTACCAGAACGCTTCTGCAATTGCATTTCTCCTCAGGTTCTGGAGTTCAGCATTACTTGGTCTTGTTAGTGAAGTGGAACTAATACATTTGAAATTCTTCCTTCTGTCATTTTTTGAACAGAGCACAGTGCATGAATAGTTTGTGCAGTTTTTTTGTTTATTTGGTTTGTGTCATTTCCCCTCCTCTGTAGTTACAGATGTGCACTGATAAAGCACTTCAAAACCCTGCCAAAAAAAAAAAAAAGCAATCTCTGTGTGATCCAAGATACAAATGCATCATGATTTTTGTTTTTGGATGCATAGTATTCTTCCAAAGTGCACAAGTGCATATGCACATCAATAAAATGCCACACAAAAAGAAGCATGCCTAGATCAACCACCTTACATGGATCAATATTTTTTCTAATGCACATGTCAGCAACATAGACTGAAAAATATATATATACAATGAATGGAAGAAACTGGAAGTTGAGGCAACCTGGAAACTGAGCATGCTCCAGTTCTAGAATAACATTTATACATTTTCCTAGTTAAGCCAGGATTCAAAAGAAGTTTGCAGGGTGGAGATAGCAAAATGAATAATAAAAATAATAATAAAGGAAGATCTCATCCCATGGTCTTATTCAGTATAAGGCAACTTCATAGATTCACATAGGCTTGTCCCCCCTCCCCCCCGCATTGCTCTCACATCTCCCCTCTCACATATTTCCTATCTCAGTGGTTCCCAAATACCGTATTGGTCTGAGTATAAGACTCACTTTTTTCTCCTAATTTAAGTTTTTAAACTAGGGGTGCATCTTATAATCAGGCTGTTGCAATTTAATGCCAGTGATTTAATTAAATTTTTTTAATAGCACCAAACTTTAAGGGTGCGTCTTATAATCAGGTGTGTCTTATACTCGGGACAATACGGTATTTTAACACCAGGACCCACTTTTTAAAATGACACTCTATAAGGACCCACCTAGCTTTACAAGACTTAAAGAAAAGGTGATTTATAAAGAAATAATTATATATATATATATATATATATATATATATATATATATATATATATATATATATATATATATATATATATATATTTAGTTATTTGCAAAAAAACCTAAATCCATTTCTCATAACGATGCAGCCCTAATGAATAGCCTCAAGGCAAGAGTGGCTTAGTTATGTGACCCAGTCTTCACCTGCCCCTACTACCTGTCACTGATAAACTTGGGCAAAAAAATAAACCAGAAAAAAGACAAACATTTATCTCCCTATATTTACAGAAGCTTGCAAATTGCAGGAGCTTAGCTGTTTGCAGGGCAATTAGTACCTATCTAGCAAACTGCAGGAGCTCAGCTCTCTGAAGGGCAATTATTTATTTATTTATTTTTAAAAAAATTATACCCCACCTTAAGGCAAATGCCCAAAGCGGCTTACAACAAAAAATTAAAATACATATTTTAAAATAATACATAAAATAAGTTTAAACAATACATAACTAAATTTAAAAATGGACTTAGACCTGGAAGATCCAGGTTCAAATCCCCGCTCAGCCACGAAGCTTCCTGGGTGACCTTGGGCCAGTCACTGTCTCTCAGCCCTACCTACCTCACAGGGTTGTTGTGAGGACAAAAAGGAGGGGAGGAAATATGTACACCACTCTGAGCTCCTTGGAGGAAGGGTGGTATAAAAATGTGAATAAATAAATAAATAAATAAAATCCACTGGGGGGGGGGACAGTATGGAGCAGAGAAGCAGCATGGCAGAGCATCTTGAGACACAGGAGGTAGACCACAACCCATCACCCAAATGCTAGATGAAACAAAAACGTTTTGAGCCCTCGCCAAAAAGTCATGAGGGAGGGGGTGTTTCTCAGATCCCCTGGCAGGGAGTTCCACAGTTGTGGCACCACAGCAGAGAAGACTTGCCCCCGTTTTGCCACTCCCTTAACTTGCGATAGAGGTGGTACCCGCAGGAGAGCCCCCTCAGATGACCTAAGAGAGCGGGCTGGAATGTATGGGAGAAGGCGGTCCCTGAGATATCCTGGACCCAAATCGTGGAGGGCTTTAAAGGTCATTACCAGCACCTTGAATTGGGCTCGGAAACGAATGGGCAGCCAGTGTAGCCGCTGAAGCAGTGGTTCAACAGAGTCAAACCGCCTAGCTCCAGTGACCATCTGGGCCGCCGCATTCTGCACTAATTGCAGCTTCCGAACCATCTTCAAGGGCAGCCCCACGTAGAGCATGTTACCGTAATCCAGTCTTGAAGTCACTAAGGCGTGGACCACCGTGGTCAGGTCCGATCGACTCAAGTACGGCCGCAGCTGGCGTACCAGTCGAAACTGGGCAAACGCACCCCTGGCCACAGCTGCCACCTGGCTTTCCAGGGAGAGCTGTGAATCCAGAAGTACTCCCAAGCTGCCCGTTCCTGCAGGGGGAGTGCAACCCCATTCAGAATGGGCAGGTGACTCAATACCTGCATCAAAGATTTCCTGATTAGTAGGACCTCTGTCTTTTCTTGATTCAATCTCAACCTATTAGCCCTCATCCAGCCCCCAACCGCCTCCAGACAGCGCTCCAGGACTTCCACAGCCTCCCTGGAGCGAGATGGCAAGGAGAGATAGAGCTGGGTGTCATCAGCATATTGGTGACACCCAACTCCAAATCCCTGGATGATCTCTCCCAACGGTTTCATGTAGATGTTAAAAAGCATGGGAGACAGAATAGAACCCTGTGGCACCCCACACTGTAAAGGGCAGGGTGCCGAACAGGCGTCTCCCAGCATCACCATCTGGGACCTGTCAGCCAAGTAGGAACGGAACCACTGCAATGCAGTGCCCCCTAGTCCCAACTCGGCCAGCCGACCCAGAAGGATACCATGGTCGATGGTATCAAAAGCCGCCAAGAGGTCCAAAAGGACCAGCAGGGATGCACTCCCCCTGTCCAGTCCTTGGCGAAGATCATCCAACAGGGCAACCAAGGCTGTCTCCACCCCAAAGCCCTGCCTGAAGCAAGACTGAAAAGAGTCCAGATACTCCGTTTCATCTAGTATCCCCTGGAGCTGAGACACCACCACCTGCTCTATCACCTTTCCCCAAAAAGGCAGATTGGAAACTATCAGCTATCTGATTTTTCAGTAGCCTCAGGGCTTGAGGCAATTACTTATTACTTATTAATTAATTAACAGTATTTATATACCGCTTTTCAACAAAAAGTTCACAAAGCGGTTTACAGACAAAAATCAAATGATTAAATGGCTGATCAAATTATCTGATCTTTACATCACCCAGGACCCACCAGAAATCAGGTCACGACCCATCAAGTGGGTCCTGACCCACAGTTTGAGAAACGCTGTCCTATCCTGTTCTTGAACCTGGTTCCTAAAATATAACCCCTGATCTCTCTGCACTGTCACAAATTAAAGACAGCAAGCCAGATACATGTAAAACGAGTCTTGGTGAAAACAGCAACTCCGCTGCTCCCTATATTCCATCCCGGCCTGTCATCACTATTCCTGATACAGCGACAGACTCAAAATGAAGTCTTGTAATGGAAACATTAACACAACCTTGACTAAATTGGCTTTGCTTTAATATCTCTGAACTTCTTTTAAGGGGGTGAAGCTTTGCCTCAGGTATCTTAATTATCTGATGTGGTCAATTACTCCAAGATAATGATGACTTTATCAAGTATTACCACTCCACTTTTTTTTCTTTCTTTTTTTTATACGATAGGCAGGCGATTGAATTGCATTCTTGACCTCCCAAAATGCTTACAGATGACTCGGTTAGAGATGGAAAGGAGAAGAGGTGCTCTTGCCTTCCACATTCTTTTCTCGAATCTTCTCTCCACATTTCACCCTTTCATGGAAACAATGCCAATTAAGTAAGCAGATGAAGATGTCAGTGGGCAATGAAGATACTGAATTTTATTTCCGCACGGTGTGGTGAGATGGCTTACTGTTTTATTACAGGAATTCCCACCAACATTAGGAAACAGCTTCTGTCTTCATCTTTGCACGGAAGTATAATTCCTACTGGAAGTCAAAGTCTGCCATGCAGGGGAGTAACTCACCATTTAATATCAGAGGCAAAAAAGAAGTTCCATGTAATTATTTGGTGGATGAAGATAAGCATATTACTTCAGAGCAGAGGTGAGCAGACTTGAGATATAACACTGTGAAATGGGGAGGTGGAGCCAGGCAAAAAATGGTGACTTTTACAATAATGTACCTGTTTGGAATGTTTTTAAAGAGGAATTTACCAAATGGGCAGCTGATTCCTGTGTAGGATACAGGAACAACTAGGCAGAAGGGGATGATTGTCCCCTTCCCCCCATGTAAATGGTGGGAGGCCCTAGGCTGGCCATGTCGGCATATCTGTGGCCTGCAGGGAGCTTTGAATACCGGGGATCTCGGCACCCGGTATCCCCGCCCCCTCCAGGTCCCAGGCGGCCAATGGTCATGCTCCCTTGCCACCCGGTCTGCCCTCCCCCCACCGGTGTAGGACTTACCTGCTCCAACCGGTCGAGCAAGTGCTTTACGGATGACGCGCAAGTGCTTTACGGCACTTGCGTGACACTCTGCCCAGGGGCGCTGCCCCAGGTCTTCTTGTACACAGGATCTTGTACACAGTAGTACACTCTGCTCTGTATTCCAATCATGCTCCAAACAAGGCTTGGCTGGGATTTGAACCTGGGTTCAAAATTCTGCCTCCTAGTTAGCATGCCAGAGACTGCAAGTATAAAACATTACACTTGCACCCCCAAATAACCACGCGTAAACAGAGGCTTGGATGACTGAACCACCTTTATACAGATACAATTCAACAAGAACTGCAGCAGGGTACTGAACACCACCCCAGCCATGCGGTCACTACCAGCGGGGGAAACAGTGTTGACCGTCTGCTTCCCCCAGGGAACCAATGGGTGTGCCATCTGGTAAATAAATATCACAGCCAATCCCAGAGGGTCGAGACAGCGGGACCACATTGGGAACACCGGTCAAGCCAGGTGTTTCCGATGCAAAATCCAGTCAGGGGGCTAGCCAGCCTGCCTCTTCGAGCTGGTGCAGCATCATCAGCTCACCCCCTGACCTTGCCAACCTCAGAGTGGACACCAGATCATACCAACCTGCCTACACAACCCGCACGACACCTGCCAGGTGACCGGTGGAATAAGGGGTGACCTGAAGCACAAGGAACAGTCTGGGGTAGGTGAAAAAACTGTCAGTCAAAGCCAATCAGGCTGACAGCAAAATATCCTACCCGGCCCTGTAAACAGCGACCAGCTAATCTCATACTGAACAAGGGGTTGGGTGGATGGGTTGACCCTGGCCACATCACGACTGAGAGCCTGCAGAATGCTGCACAGCCTCAGAGTGCCTGGGCCTGCCCACCAGCACTTAAACTAGCCAATAAGATAAGCCCTCAGCCTCTGCCTACACGTAGCAAAACGCGGCAGCATGCAAGAGCACGCCACTGTCCTTACTTTGGGAAAGCTGTACCGATGAACTGAAACTCGCAGTGGATTTGGTTCAGTGTGACATCAAAAAGGGCTGTTCCTTCCACATCCTGCAAGTCACTCTCTTTTAAAGTCTTAGCTTCTGCACTGGGCACACACATATTTCAGAGTTACCACTTAATACAATTATGGTTCATTTAGGCAGCAATTACAGTAATAGGAAGACTGGCAACCATTGTCATTCAGACAGAGGAAAATCAATGGCAGCAGTTTCGTTTTCCATCGCACGAAAGCTACCTCAGTAAAGTGAGAGACCTAGCAGTGAGATGAATCGTCAAAGCCATTCCTGAATTCCCTTGAAAATGATTTTACTCTACATTGAATAATTCTCTCTCAAGTTCTAGTTTGGGTAGACAAGCACCCTGGGACTTGATTTATTCTTTCATTATGTGCATTTATTATTGCATTTTACTAATGATTATAAAAGTCAACACTTCCAGTTCTTAGCTGTGAGATGCACCTTGTACTAACATGAAGCAGAGTAGAACTTTACGCATGCATATATTATCTATTTTATTTTAGAGATTGATATCTTTCCTTTCCTGCAAATACAAGCCCAAGGCAGCTAACAATGAAAAAAAAAACAAGTATAAACTGAAACAACAAACTAAGACCACACCACAACAATCAGACATAAAAAGGAAAGAGCACACTTGTATGAGTTGGGAATGAAAGATCCCACAGGCACAAGAAGTGACTTTAAACATGACAGAAACTTACCCAACAATGCAATGCTTAAGTGATTGTATCCCTTATTCAACGGATTCAGGGCAAATGCAGACTTGGAACCGAGATCTGTGCTTGGCAGAGAGAATTTGCCAAGCACACCTGAAGTGTGGCCAGATTTTGAGATGGATCTTAGCGTTTCTAATTAGCAGAAACACTGGCCCTGTGATGTTCAAACAGGTACAGAAACACCCTGAGAAAATGTCACTTGCCCTAAAGAAACTTATTCAGCTTCCCTTGAAAAGTTCCAGGTGTTCTTCTTTGAGTGGAACCTTGAAGTTCAATTTCAATTTCATGTTGTTGTTTTTTTAAAATGTCAGTGTCAATCCAGTACAGTACATACAGTTTAGGCAGTACATACAGTACATGCTTATTCCCAACATCTCCTCCATTGTTCCAACAGTCTGTCACAGCATCAGAGAACCAAGAAACACGACCTGGGTGGGTTATGCTGATTGGTGCTATCTTGCTTCTTAAAGTTGGGCAGTCTACCAGAGGTATGAAGCAGGCTTCCACCTGCCCCTCTCCCAGGTAATCTGAGTGGCTGCAGGATTGTGGAAATATTCAATTCTCAAGGCGGTCCACAGGCTACTAGTTCCACCATGCAACTAACGCTACCATTAAACATGTTTTAAAACAACCACAGCATGGGAAGTGCTCATCGGAATCCACCCAAATATACAGCTCAAAGAGCTGTTGTATTTCTTCTTGCAAATGTATTTTTAAAAGGAGATCTTTTTATGCATTCTACACTTCTGCTAGGAAGTGGGAGCTTCCCTTTTACTGTTCAAAGGAAATCTTTAAAACACTCGTAGTGCTGCAAAGAGTCACATCAACGTAGAGACAAATGATATTTTTGCTGGTTGCCAAACTTCTGCTGCAGAGAAGCCTCTTGGCACCGAATATCCTCAGTTCAGTGAATATTACTGAATTTCCTCTTTGATCCGCTGGTCTCTCGATGGTGCCATCTTTGAATGGTTCTACAATACGCTGCCTTGTTCTCTTGATGAATTATTTGAATCCATCATCTGAGGGTTCCTCCTAGGATGGTTAGAGTTATGCAGCATCACGAGAAGTGTTATAAATTCAGTTTATAATGTACTTTAGGACTCTTCAGTACAAATGGGGGAAAACAAACTATCAGAAGAATTCAGTTTCTGTACACCAACCCAAACCCTACTTTAATTATAATTATAGCATGCTTTATATACTGAACAATCAAGGGTGAATTCAGATGACCGTTTGTGGGCAGGTAACAGTTTATACCCCACATGATACCTCAATGACCTAGTGCAGGCCTAGTTGCCTAGGAACATAGGATACTGCCTTGTACACCTATATTGAACAGGGAAAGGTGGGATGTAAATATTTTCAATAATAAATGTATACTGAGACTGACCATTGGTCCATCCAGCTGAAGCCAAAACCAAATGTGCAGCACATCCATGGGCAATCACATCTGGAAGTGTCAACCCATAGTGGGATTTGCAGCCACATATATACTCCAGTCCAGGGGTTTATCTGTGGAAAAGGCCATGCTGGTCCCTCTTCTAGTGCAGCTGTCTTCCTGTATCTGCATGTATCCCAGCAGCACTTGCAGCTGAAAGTGGGAGGACGTTCCCTTGAGGAGTTGCCCTTCTGATGCCATAAACTTCCTGGTCCTACAAACCTTCCCCAGGAGACGATCTAGGATGCCACCTCACCTCACTCAAACCTCACAGATAGTGGACAACCATGTGATTTTTCCATGTGATTCACATGTGTGTGAATGTGACATGCTGATGTTGGAAGACACAGATACTGTATCATGCAAAGATGTGGAAATGACCACAGTCCCTTATTAGTGTGGTGTTTGGTAAATGAGGATTGGTAGCTACTAATTGCAATTTCTGGTCACTCAGAGATCTTTGTATTGTGAAAGGCCTCACAGGGTTGTTGTAGGATAAAAGGGGGTATACACTGTACATGTCCTTGGAGAAAGAACAGGTTATAAATATGAATTATAATTGACCAGTATTCAGGAATGTTCTCCTAGGTACATATGTGTTTTGTTTTGTTTTTGTGGCTCTGTCATTAAAAGAGGGGACATGCAGTTAATTTTGGATCATCAGAAATTTCAGCTGGAGAAAGGCTCAGATATTGTAAGTCCCAGTGTGCTTGTGTGTTTGTGTGTGTACAAACAACATGGTGTCTAATGGTGGGAATAAAGTAGTGATTTATTATGTACACCGCTGTAAAGAAATACCACTCCGTGCATTTTAACTTGATGAGAGAGCTGACTCTACTAAATCATACATATTGCACTGACAGCTACAAAGTGGACACTGAACAATAAAATAAATGCATGGAGAATTTAAAATAGAACCCAGGGAAAAAAATGAATACCATGCACTTCAAATCTAAAAGATGCTGAAGTTTGAAATGCAGCTATGGGACAGGGTGGCAAGGAGATGGGCGTGGTTAGGCCCTTGCACCCCTGAGGAAGGTATAAGAGGTGATTATTTTAGTATAACTCAGCAACATGTCAGTATTATTCTGCCCCCCCTTCCCGTGTAACTGCTACTTTTTCCTTAAAGCAAATGCCAGAATAAACAGGGATGCATTCAATGCCTCACCTAGTTTAACCCAAAAGCAGCAAAGACAGGTCCCTGCTTGAAAGGATCTTACAATCTAAAATAGACAGTGGGGAAGGGAGAGACAATGCAGGAAGAAAAGAATGTGGGCAGATGCCTTTGAACACACGTAGGTAACACTTGGTTAGGAATGAGAGTTTACTTGTGTCCAAATTCTTGCTCAGCCTTGAGCTAACTGTGGGTCCATGGACAACCCTTAGGACACATCTTTGGTGTAAGGTGCCAGAAGATCTTGCACTGAGGACTAGCAGCAGGGAAAACATGCCTTACTCCCTGCAACACCTGTCAGGTCTTGACAGATGGACTTCTACCTGAGCTTTGCTGTGCTACTGTTGTTTCTGTGCTACAGTTAGGGGTCCAGTATCAGGACTTGGCCAATGCTGGAGTGCAATTGTGATGCATACGGGCAAGGATCAAAGGCAGCCAGGGGCAAAAGTTATGATCAAAGATGAGCAGTCAGATCAGGTGGATGAGGTCAAAAGGGCAGAGGCAGAAGATGTGGTTGAAGATGAGGTACCACAAGGCAGGCCCAAGACCTCCTGACACCTGAGGCAGCATGCCAAATGCTGCCCCCTTAACCTATGATGTGCCAGACTCCAGTCCTTCCAAGGTTCCATCTTAGCACTCTCCTCCCTTCCACATTTCCACTTCCACTCTGTCCCTTCTTTTTCCAACCCAGGGAGTGGAAGGAGAAGAAGGAGCAGCGGAGGAAAGCGGGCGGACAGTAATGGGTGCGCCCCCACTGGCGTCGCTAGTGGTGGGGTGGAACGGTAAGTCTTACACAGCAAGGTACCACTCCGTTCCATGGTGGCCCCACCCACTCACATCGGAACCGGTCCGAGCGGCGAAGGCAACGCACTGGAGCTTCGCCGCTCAGACTGGTTCCGACGTGAGTGGGCGGGGCCACCGTGAAATGGAGCGGTACCACACTGCGCAAGACTTACCTTTCCGCCCCACCTCTAGTGACACCAGTGGGTGCCCCCCCACAGAAATGGTTTCCCACCACCACCTGAAGTGACCACTTTGGTAGGCCACATGGATGGGCCAGCACTGTGTGCCGCTTTAGGCAGGTGGGGCAAGATGGCACTTAGCAAGGGACTCTGTGTTGCTACTTGCTGAGAAGATTTGCTTGCACAGATGGACCAGGTTTGGAGCAACTGTTATATGCAGCCAGCCAGGCCCTATTGGTTTCCCAGGTCATCTGGGCTAACGAGCTGCAAAACCTCCTCCAACCAGGGGTGGTGCTGCAGCCTCTCACACCAGACACTGAGGTATGTAGGGCTGGGAAACAGGTTTACACGCCTACCCTGAAGACAGCCTAGAGTGCATTCCTTTCCTTTAAGATAAGGTTGCCATTTACTCCTGCCCCAGGGCAGCCCAGGAACTGGATAGGATATGGCGTCCGGCCCTTTAGGCTGGCCACCGTATCCTACACAAGTTTGGGCTGCCAGATCCTATCCTCCTTTTCCCAGCCTGACATGCCCCCTGAGGTTTCTTAGACTTACACCATCTAAATAGGCCCATTGGTGGCCATGCAGCTTACAGGGAGGTAAATATAAAAGATTTCTGCTTACCTCTCCCAGGCTGTCTGGTCACCCAACTATAGCTAGCAGCTCACACTACATCAATAGCGCTGCATGCTATGGGCTGGCAGAGGATAGGATTTGGCTGCAAGTTTTAGCCATGAGACTGTATGTGACACATATTCCATCACCTGAGGAAAAAAAGAGAGACAGAGGTTCAGATGTGAATGAGAGTGTAACATGGTACTTACAGGTTTGGTCTTGACTTCTGACTGAAACCTCTTTGCCATCCGTCCAGGGAATATACTATAAAGGCTGTGATTTATTGCTGTGTTATCATGCCTGTCTGCCTCATTACAGACCCCGAATTTTATCAGGCAGCTTGTCCTGCAGTGTCTGGCGAGCAATTACAAGGGCCTGCAAGGAAGCTTGAAATACGTTGCTGAGCATCACTAATGCGCCTGTTTTTCAGCTACTGTTAAAGTACTGTAGTGCTTTCATAAGGTTGAAATCCACTTGCACAGAGGCCTGACAGACGATCCTTTTGAGGCTAATTTTCAGCTCATATGTATTTACTGAGTACTTAATAACAAGCACATAGCAATCTGTGAGCAAAGCAGAGTTGGGCAAACTCTTCCCAGCTCACCTCAGAAAAGGATTGTATTTCTTCCCCCCAAATTAGGAAGAAATTCAATCTTTGGTTTTTTAGCCAATCTGAGGTTCAGAAAATGACCGCCCCTTCTCTTCAGCCCTCTCTGTTAGCACGCCATCCTCCAAAACACATTATCCCTCCCTCCCCCACGCAGCACAAGTGATACAGATGGCAAACAGTGAGTGGGGGTGATTTTTTCTTCCTTTCCCCCCAGTTTGCCTGGCACACTGCTAGGAAATGGTGGTGGCATGGTGAGTTTTTCTTCTTCCCCCACCTTTTTGCAGTCCCAACTTGAGCTGGAGTCTTTCCAAATGCCATGCCACTCTCACTCTCTCTCTCTCTCTCTCTCTCTCTCTCCATACTTCTCATTGGGATGGTAAATCTGTAGATTCTGGGCTGCAGGCTCCTGATTGGACTGCTGGTGATCTGATGCACAGGGAAGCAACCAGTTCTCTCCACTGTGCAAACAACATAATGTGTGGGAGGAACTACTGGAAGGAGGGATTAATATATTCTGAATGCATGTTGCTCTATCCCAAAAGTAAAAGAAAAGAAAACATCCACACAAAACTAGATGTTGGAGAGAAGGGTCCTAGCCTAGTCTTACTTCTGACGCATTAATTTTCTATGGAGAGAGGGTTTTGGTTTTTTTAAGGGGGGGGGGGGTTGTATAGAGAAGATTGTACAAAGGAGAATTCAGTCATGTGAATCCCCAACTGCAGTCTGGAGTGGTATGATCCAGACACTAGTTTAGACTCACCCAACCCCCCCTCCCTCCCTTTCCCTCTCCCTTCCCCCCCCCCTCTCTCTCTCTCTCTCTCTCTCATGAAACAGGCATCTTGAAAGTTTTTCCAGACTGGAAAGACCTCCTTCCCTATTCCATAAAGGGAGAGCTTAGCACTGACTCCAGTAACATGATTTGTGGCTTCCAGGTCCCAAAGGCTGTAATTTCTTTCTGACAATTAGCAGTAGTTTTATATTTTTGATGAATTCTTCATTGTAAGCCACATGGTTTACATGGTGAAAGTGTTGTCAAGAATTGCACCTTTATGAATTAAAATGACTTTTAGTTCCCTTTCTCAAAAAAAATTCTCCCTCCGCTTATTTGACAATTTCTTCTCCGAGTCAATGGAAATTAATACCAAAGGTTAGAGAGGTGACACACAATAATCCACCCAGTCAGGGAAATGCTCTATAAAAAGAACAGGTATGAAGCCCTACAGGGATGTTCGATACGACAAAGGAAATGCTTCACTGTTTGCCTTTTGGTAAAGTTATTTCACCCTCCATTTCCCATATCATCCTCAAGTATTACTGTATGTAGGTGAATGTTGCTTGCCGTTCAATTGCTAAGCATGAATAATATTCATGATTGATTATTGGTGTCCAAAAATGTGTAGCAGAACTCCAATATGTCAGATTTTCACAAGCGGATTAGTTGGTGCAGCAATATACACTCTACATACAGACTATTTAACTAACAGTAGGCTTACCAGATCTCCAACCAGGACAGAGTGCTAGACCTTTAGGAGAAGGAATGTGGGCAGGTGTAGCTTGTTAAACTGTAGAGCACAATCCTAGGCATGGCTACTCAGAAGCAAGCCCCATTGTGTTCAGTGGGACTTGCTTCTGAGTAGACATGCCTAGGATTGTGCTCTAAGTTTTAACAAGCTACACCTGCCCACATTCCTTCTCTGCCTGAATGGGTCAGCTTGGACCTGAGCCAGCGATTTTGCTGCTGCAAGTTTAAGTGGACCCAGGAAGGTGGATCGAAACCGGGAAGGGGGATAGGATATCAGTGGAGCTACAGCCACTGATACTGTTCCCTTCCCGGCCTCAACACACACCCCTCCCTGCCCGCCCTGGTCTCTGCACCATTTGTCGTTCTCCCCTCTCTTTTCTGCCCACCCATCACCAATGCCCACCCCACGTTGACTTACCGACACCGGGGCTTTTGGTGTGCGGCCACTCAGCGCTTGCAGCAGCATCCTGGCTGGGCAGAATGGCCGATTTCATTTTGCGACCAATGTAAATAATAATATAATAATAATAATAATACCAGCATTTATATACTGTCCTCTTGATCATCGGATTTCTCCTCCGACTTTAATTCAAGGCAGTTTACATAGGCAGGCATTTCTAAACCAAAGCGGTTTTTACATTTACAAATGTTTTAATTTTGTATAGAATGCTTCATTCCAGGTGGTTTCCTTCACGGTCTGGCCTTCGCCTCCCACGCTTCGACTTGACGGCAACACACACTCAGTTTGCCAGCTGCAGCTTTCTCTCTCTCTCATCGAGTCTTTTGCAGCTTGTCAGCGGTGTGGCAACAGCTCTCGACAACTCACAAATGCTTCCGGGCATCTCAAACTGCTGTCTTCATATCTTCAGGCATATGCAACCGAGGGGTCTGAGCCTGTGGGGTTTGGCAACTGAGCCAGATCCCCTGCTAGCATCCTACACTTTTAGAACATGCGTTCCAGTGGTGCAATGGTCCCATAGGATTGGGCTGTATAGAAAAGCACCTTGGAGCATAGAAAAGCATAGAAAAGCACCTTGGAGAGATTGATTCAGGTCTAACTTCATGGATGTATTTACTTTCCACACATAGAGACATTTGATGTGAGGCTCATTCAAATGTCATTGTCTTATGCTGAGTCAGGCACTGGTTAAGCTCATCCAGCATTGGCGTTCATTTCATAACGAATGAAAAATCGAAACAAAAGAGACCCATTTGTTTCAGACATTACACCGCAAACCCCCCCCCCCCACAAAGGCCTGACAGGCAGAGGCTTGGGTTAATAATCTTATTAAGTAGTGAACAGTTGATCAGGCAGAGGGAACTAAACTCAACCACTCCCACCCCCAGGGTGTGGGCAACTGTGCAGGGGAAACGGTGTACCCGTCTGCCTCCCCAGGTAAAGGGAGTGTCACAACCTGGCTCAAAGCTACCCCTGGTCTTAGATTGAGGGGGCTTATCCCAGCCAACCCCAAAGGGCCGAGGCAGTTGGAGAGCGCTGACACCCGCTGCAAAGCCTTGCGGTGGCCCTTGCCTATTCCAGCCAGGTGGCTCACCTCATCCATCCGGACAAGCAACTTGTGAACAGTCCTTGCTCAGGCTCACCCCCTGGCCTTACTGACCTCAGGATGTACGCAAAGGTGTCATACCTACCTACCCAGCCCGCACACCACCTTCCTAACCAGATCAACAAGAAACATAATGGGGAGCAAAAGGAAGCCCTAACACAAGGCCAGTCTGGGGTAGGCGGAAAAAAAAACAGTCAAAAGCCAATCAGGCTGGTAGCAAAAAAAAATCCTACCCGTCTCCCTAAGGGACAACCAGCTATTCTCAGACTGAACCAAGGGAGGGTCCGAGAGGGGATCAAAAAAATGCTGCGACTGAGGGACAGAGCAGTGTCTTGGCCTTCAGTCATCCGCCCCCAAACAGCCCTGGCCAATCAGGCCAGTGGGAATTCACGCCTCCACCTGACACGCATGGGGGAGGGGCTGCATAAACCCGACACCAGGCTAGAAGCTCGGCATCACCATTACTAGTAAAGAGATACTTTAACCATGAATGAGTTCAAAACATCATGTATCAATTTGTCACTAATTTGTTTCACTCATTTTCTTTGCCCTTAGCAGCCTGGATAGCTCAGGTGGAGGTTGCAAAGAGGGGGAAGACAGAGAGCACACAGGAAAAAGGGAGACTGACACTGCTCGTTCTTCAAATCATTTGTGTTTCAGTGAAAGTGTCCAATGTTCTGATAGTGATAGGCCTTCTTTCCATACAGAATGCTCCAAGACAGTTTTAAGGAAAAGGATTCATGAAAGTTTGGAAAATAGAGAGATTCCGGCTTGCTTTTTGTCTGTTTCAGTTCTTCCCCTTAGAGAATGAGGGCTTGCAGGTTCCTCTGTGTTAGTCTCTTCTTAGCAAAAACAATTTCCAATCATCTCGTGTAGTTTGTGTAGTTTGTGAGTGTCAGACTCATAGTCCAAATGTAGATCTATCCTCAAAGTGGATTACTGGCCCTGCTGGCCCTTCTGGCCCTCCCCCAGCAACCCTCCCCCTTTATTCAACAACAGTAGAAAGTATTATTTTAGATGTCTGAAGTACAAATGATACTATACTGGGCAGGAGGTCTGGCTCAGTTGGTAGAGTTGCCGCCTCGTAAGCCTGAAGATCGGTGAATGGCCAGTTCGAGACACACCGCTGACAAAAGCTGTGAAAACCTCTGCAAGGAGAGATAAAGAGCTGCCAGCTGCGTTGGCCGAGCGTGGGAGGCGACGGCCAGGGAGAGGGCAGACTGCAAAGGATACCATCTGGAATGCAGTTGTTTAGGAAAGAGTGAACATTTATATATGATTGTTTTCTTTAAAAAAAAAAAACATTAGGAGGGTTGGGAAAAGCCTGTCCATGTAAACCGCCCTTGGATTAGAAGAGAAATCCAATGACCCAAAAAGGCGGTATATAAATACTGTATATTATGTAACAGGGTTGGAGCATCGTCCGCGGGATTATGGTCACAAAAACAAAACACAGTCTCAAAGTGTTTGTTTTTGTGACCATAATCCCGCAGAAGATGATCCAATCCTGTTACATCATAGCTGGTCATAACAGTTTTTGCTCTACTGTATATTATATATTATTTTCATACTATAAGGCATGCTCGAAAACATCATTTCCTGCAAGGATTGTATTTTGTATTTTTCTGAAACACTGACAACCCCTAACAAAGATTTCATTTGATGATAATTTCAAAGCTCTGGTCACTTGCAGTTTGTTAAAGTACGGTAGATCTTTCTTTAAGAAGGGCTCAGCAACCTGTGGAAAGACCTGCCGCTTGGAAAAGCAACCCCAAATTATAACTGTCATGATTTTCTGAACATCTGGTCCTTAGCCCCGGGTCATGCATGACAGGGGCCTTATGAAGCCACATATTGGTTTGTACCAGGGGTCGGCCCTGGGAAGGGGCTAATCCATTGCTCATTGCTTGCGGCACGAAGACTTGCCTTTGCTCTTAACTCCCTATCAGCACGTCAAAGATTTACACCCCAGTGTAGAGGTGCCTAGAATTTATTGCAATTTGGCTTGTGCAGTAAATCTGCATGTCAGTGCACAGGAGCACCAGGGCTTGCTTGCCACACAATTTATGCAGTGTGATGATCCTTGCCTTGGCGACTGCAGCGTCAAAGGGCATGGAGCAGCTTAGTATGAGTAAACCAATCAGAGTGCAGAATGACAAAAGCCTCCTCCTCCTCCTCCCTTTCCACAGGGGGAAAAAAATCAACAACGCTGCAAGTAACAGATAAAGTTTACCCACCCACTTGCCCCAATAAATATTCGCATTGCACTCTTGCTCAGTTGTTATTGTTATTTTTTTTCCTTTTTATGCTTTTTATGTATATATTTCCCTCCCCATTCCTTTTTTTTTATTTTAAGCGCCTTGGAGAGTTCAACTGTCGCCCAAGGCTTCAAACTAATTTTCTCTTCAGAAATGATTGCGGAGAGCGCATGCATAATAAATCCCGTTATTGCTCTTGTTATTAAAACGGGTTGTTAGGAAAGTGGACTTGGAGGCCTTTTTGTCTGATGACAGCAGTTCTTCTTAGCTTGGCACTTATGGCTTATTGACAGAGGCTGCCAGGTTTTCAAGAGAGAATCAAACAGAAAAGGACCTAAAAGCTGCTATTTCATAGTGAGAACATTGAAAATAGTTGGTCTAGAGGAGGCTGGAGGTGGGGGAAATGACATGTTTCTTGGGTGGACCTGATGATTTGAATTAATGAGTTGAAGCAGATGCAACAGGGAGTTGAATCATTTGGTTATCGCATTATTATCATCTCTTTGCTGTATTCATATACTGCCTCTTAGGAAAGGCAGTCAAGGTGGTTTGCTGTATTAAAACAATTACAAACGTGTTGCAAAAGATTATTTAGAGCTGGTGATGGAACTCTATGGTCTGGGCCTCTCTCTCTCTCTCTCTCTCTCTCTCTCTCTCTCTCTCTCTCTCTCTCTCTCTCTCTCTCTCTGTCAGAGCATAGGGTATTTCAGTAGCCGCTGGAAAGATGGCAGAAGAGCTGCCCCAACAGTCCTCTTTGGCCTTAAATGGTTTCTCTGAATTGGTGACAGAGCTCCAAGGCTTTTCTTGCCTTCTCTCAAGGCAACTCTTGCAGACATCATTATTTTGATGAGTTTTGACTGCAGTACATTCAAGAGCACCCAATGGAGCCACGTGTTGTTTACTGCTTTTGTATTGATTTCTTAAAATCTTTGTCACCTTCCTTTTGATGAAGAAACCCCCATGCTAAAGCAATGCAAAACATCATACACTGTGTAAAAACAGGACAGATGTTTAAGACATGATAAATATTAGTTAGGAGCAACATTTATTATTTATTTATCTTTATTTAGTAGATTTGAATGGGGCAGGGAGAGGACGGAGATGGGGGTGGGGGGATCAACGATATCGCTGGCACAAGTCCGCGTTGACCTGTTGTGTCTGCTAGGGCTTACCCAGGGGCAAGGGGACAAATGTCCCCTTAGCCTGAGAAGACCACCAGCATGCAAAAATCCCCTGAGGGATGCAGTGCAGCCTGTGCTGGCGCTGCTTCATTGTCGCAGGGGGATTTGCGCTGGATTGGGCTGCCCATGTGACTAACAGAGCAATCCTAACTAACAACCCTGGCTGATGCAGCCATGCCAGCGGAGCACATGTTGCATCCGGGGGGGGGGGGAGTCCCAGAGGCCTCCTCAAGGTAAGGGAACTTTCATTCCCTTACCGTGGAGTAAGTCTCCATTTCCCCACTGGGTCTCCTTGGATCTGCGCCAGCTATTTTGCTGGCACCGAAGTAGGGACAGTAAGGGAGAGGGAACGGTAGAAGGCAATAGTACTATGAGAGATTTAAACTTCGAAAGACCCAACACTACATTGGTAAAGCCAGTCATGTAGGTCTTTACCATTAAATGTCACCCCTCTTCCTGATCTTGGGCAGGCAGCAAATTCATGGAATGAACACATGCAATTTCTCCTGCCCATGTAATGCCAGTCTTTTAACATGATAGTAGCAATGTGGGATGAATAAGTGTATGAAGAGCATCACATTAAGCGGATCAATTCAGGACTCAAATTATGGGGGGAGGGGTTTAAGATGGCCCTTAATGAAATCTACAAGCCCCACTGCCTGACTCCCCCATTTTAGCCAAAACATGGCTCCCCCTGTACTTTTCTAAATTCAGTCGCTAAGGGGACTTGCACAAAAGGTAAGGGTCTGGCACCCTGTAATTCAAGCACTGCCAAAGGGCTCACTGAGTTTATCACATTTCTCCTTCTAGTTTGAAATGTAGCCTCTTCCGCTTTAAAGGGGTTCCATATTCAAGCAAACTTGGAAGAAAATAATTCACGTCCAAGGGAATGTGAAAGCAATTACAGAAATGGACACCGACCAAGTCATTTTCAGGTATTCATAGAAAATTGGCACCTCCTGAATATTGAATTGCACTAGGTGCTGGCTTTCTATAAATACAAAAAATCAATAATTATTACTGAAACATTTTGCTAACATTGAAGAGTTGGCAGAAAGGAAATAAAAATGCCATTTATCTGCTACTATGTTAAAGAGGGAGGGAGTCCCTCTTGGACTCTCACTTTTATTAATGTATCCCATAGTCTTATGCTGTGAAATTACTCTGGACAGTTCCATTTGTACATTTCAAGAAAGGTACCAAGGGTGTATGCTTTGCATATGCAGAAAACTGGGAAATACCAAAGAAGCAGAAGTACTGAACTGTCAAATGTTTATTTTGGAAAAAATAAGAACTCCACTCTAAATAACTCAAGTGTTTATACAATTGCAAAACATTATAAAAGCCCTAATGCTACTGGGGCCTTGTGATGCCAGAACCAGCATTCTGGCAGTGCAGGGTCTTTTAACAAAAGCTGGGTTGCCATCATGTGCATCCAGGCCACTGTCACAAATCAGCGTTAATACTAGAACTCTTATTCAGTTGCGTGAGTGTCATCAAGTTTTTTGATGACACATTGATCAACACTGTTTTTTTGTTGGCTACTGATTTGTTGGGTGACCTGTACTGTTATATATTAAAATAAACTTAATGGGGCTGACACCATGAGTTACCGCACTGGGTGACACCAGTGGCATCGCTGGAGGTGGGGCGTAACGCTAAGTTCCGCATCGCACTGACCTCTGTTACTCACCGGCACGAGGCGGCCCCACCCCCTCACCTTCGGAGCCATTCAGTGGGGCGAAGGCAACGTGAAGGGAGTCTCCTGCGCATTGCCTTCACTGCACTGAATGGCTCCAAAGGCGACGGGGTGGGACCGCCTCGTGCCGGTGAGTAATGGAGGTCAGCACGGTGCAGAACTTAGCGTTACGTCCCACCTCCAGCGACGCAAGTGGGTGACACCAACCCGGTGACAGCAACCTGGTGACACCACTGACTGGAATGCATGTACAGTAAGTCTTCACTTAAAGTTGCTTCATTAAAAGTTGATGGGAAAATGCCATGGGAACGTTTACATTTATCAATTAGCCTATGGTAAAATTGGTTTCATTATAAGTTTTTTTGCTTAAAGTTGCAGTTTCCAAGAAGAACCTATCGACAACTTTAAGTGAGGACTTCCTGTACATGTAAATACGTCTCTATCAAAATCGTTTTTTCCACAAATAAGCAACAGCAATTGGGTCCTCTATTGCATAACTGCTGTTTTAAATGTTGTGTGAATTTGAACATGGCCAATGAATGGAAATAAGTATGAGGACACCCTTTGTCTCTGGTCCTCAAACTTTACATTACTGCAACCCTCAAAAAATGATATAACAATTTACGTGACCCTCCCCTTATTTATATTACAGCTATTGATTTCATTAGAACTAGGTAGGTTGGTAAGTAGACTTACCATCTGTCCCGGAAAACCCGGGAACGCCCCAGTTTCCGGGCTCCGGACCAGGGTCGGTCCCGGGCTTTCTGGACCCAGTGGAAGCCTCCGCCACCACCGCCGATTTCAAAGTGTAAAAACTTACCTTTTTTCCAGCAGCGCCATCTTGGATCTCGCAAAATCATGAAAGCAAGGGAGGGGAGGCAAGCTGCTTTAAAGATATAGGGTTGCCAAGACCATAGGAGGAAAGAGGCTCTTGTTCCTTTAAGTGCAGAATGGAGAACTCGTACAGCCCAATCCTAACCAACTTTCCAGTGCTGATGCAGCCGTGCCAACGGGGTGCACACTGCATTCTGTGGTGGAGGAGCAGTCATGGAGGCCTCCTCAAGATAAGGGAATGTATGTTCTCTTAGCTCAGGGTTGCAATGTGGTTGCATCGGAGCTGGAAAGTGGTTAGGATTGGGCTGTTAGCTGAGCCTTGTACCTCAGAAGGCACACAGAGAGCCTTGCTGCCACAACGACTTGCTTTTGATCCTCACGCTTCCCCAGCCCAAACGAGTTTGGAGCACTGCGGCAGCATTCTGCTTTCTCCCAAAGTCTCTCCCCTTGGCTCGCTATTTGCAATTCCCTTCCAAGCTCTTGTGACCCCCTCTGGGTCACGACCCACATTTTGAGAACCCCTCTCAATTGGGGAACATTGTGGTGCACTGAGTGTGCATGGGCTTTACTTTTTAATAGGCCATAGAAAGATGTTGAACAAGTGAGCAAGTAAACCACTGGATGGCAGAGTGCAGCTTGTTGAGATTATAGGGTGCACTTCTGTGCATTTGGAGTAGGCCCTGCCCCACCAGACTCCTGAATTTTCCCTCTGCGCACAGTTTAATATACCCCCCAGTACCTATTGGGAGAGCAGAACTAGGAATGAATGTAGTTTTTAGGTACACAGGAATTCACATCAATTCAATGGAATGGAATGGAAGTCAGTTGGAATGTCTACCACTGCAGACTAAGCCAGCCAAGGCATCTCTCTCTGTCTTCGGGACAAACTTCCCAAGTCTCAGTCTTTTGGAGCTTTCTATATTGCAGCAGCTTTCAGAGTTTGGTAGGAATAAAAGCAAAAGCAAATAAATAAGCTAGAAAACAGATCATCATTACAAGCATAAAAAGCCACAAATCTGTCACCCTGCAGAAATGCTCCCTTCATTGTTAGTGTGATTTATTGGGAGAGCTAATTTTAAACAAGTTGTTTTTTTTTGTCTTTACACCAACCACAATAGAAATGCTGCAAACAAAATAAGCCTAGAGGACAGAAGCTGGTGGCTATGGGACAATTTAAGCAATAATCTCATTTGCTTTGTAGTATTAAAAAAAAAGGCAATAAGGGGCTATTTACTGAGTGAATAAACACAGAATGAATTACAAAGAGCTCTTTATTGCAGTTATACTGCAAGGACAAAGAGTATGTTGGTTTTGCAAGATGCAACGAGGAATCTTTCTTGATGCACACGATTTGTAGACTGTTGAAGTGCTGAGAGGATGCATTTATTAATCCCAAACACATCGTATGTGTAATATTAGCATAGGACTAGCCTGTTGTGAATGCAGATTAGAACGTCACATGCTGATAATTGTAGTTTAATGCAGTCAGTTTTCAAAAGCAATTGTTGATGGACAGTTTCACACAGAAATGCGAAATTTCAGCTAATAGGCTCAGTTATTTTGGTGAAGAAACGGAGATAAAAATAAGGGGATTCTGTGTAGGTCTTGGGCTGAGCTGTAGCCATTGCCTGCAGCTGTTCATATTTCTTGATAAGGGCCCACATCTGGAAACAGGTCTTTAGCATGATTAGAGATGACCAGTGGTCAGCATCCTAGGAGTTGGTTGCACAGGGAAGATGATTAGCAGCCCAATCCTAAGCAACTTTCCAGGGTCGATGCAGCTGTGCCAACTGTGCCAACAGGATGCACACTGCATCCTGCAGTGGAGGGGCAGTCAGGAGGCCTCCTCAAGGTAAGGGGACATTTGTTCCTTTACCTCAAGGCTGCATTGCGATTGCACCAGTGCTGGAAAGTTGGTTAGGAGGATTCCACTGTAGGTCAAGATGAGGTCAAGCATGAGCTGAGGTCAGCAGCCATGGAATCCGTTCAGAAGGTAGATGTGGGACAACAGTCAGGATCTGTAGATGAAGAGTCAATTCAGAAGTGTAATCAGGAGGAATGAGAACATAAGAAGAGCCCTGCTGGATCAGGCCAAAAGCCCATCTAGTCCAGCTTCCTGTATCACACAGTGGCCCCACCAGATGCCTCAGGGGTAGGAGCAATGAGGAGCAATCATGGGGGATCAACTGGAGCACGTACAGTATAGGGGGTGCAAACATATACAGTTTAAAGATGAGGTAAGGCCAAGTATCAGTAGAGCTCAACAACCAGGCAAGGCAATCTATTATTCAGATAACAGCCTGGCATTGACATAGAAGTATATACAGCAACATATTCAAGGAGCAGGTTGAATAAGAATTAAATTTAAAGTAGTTTTACTCAAAGCATACACCACCAGGACCTAGTGATGAATGTGACACAGTGGATGACACTTAGGGAAACCTCCTGGAGCAACTTTTAAGAACCATTCTTTTATATCCATAGTCGTCGGACAGAAAACCGCCTGAAAATTGTTATTCACAAAGTTGTTATTCACACATGCTCTTCTATGACCTCCATCAGTCCAAGCTGCAGTCCAAAGGTCCTGTGCATGCACATTGGGTGGCGGGAGGGCATGGGGAGCAATGGCGTCAGCTGATATGGGGCGGTGGGGCGGTGGGCCTCAGGGCGTAGGGGCGCTGAGGCTCGGGGGGGCACAGGCCTCCTTAATTTGGCATTTTTTTGCATTTTTTCACTTTTTTTCTGTTTTCGGGGGGGTTTAAGTGTTAAAAGGGCATGTGTAAGTGTATGTGTGCTTTCCCGGCACTTATCTGGAATATGGGGTGCTTCCAGGACGTTCCAGCGACGATCTTCCTGTGCCCGGGCACAGCTTCTCCCTGCGCCCGTGCGCGAACTCCGTAACGCCCCCAGCAGCGGTTTCTGGAGTTTGCGCAGGCACAGAACGTCCCTGGAAACTCCGTGGTTCTGCGACTGCGCAAACTCCGGAAACCGCTGCTGGGGGTGTTACGGAGTCTGCACCCGGGCGCAGGGAGAAGCTGTGCCCGGGCGCAGGAAGAAGATCGTCGCTGGAACGTCCTGGAAACGCCCCATATTCCAGATAAGTGCCGGGAAATCACACATACACTTACACATGCCCTTTTAACACTTACCCCCCCCAAAAAACATTAAAAAAACCCTTAAAAAGGTCAAAAATAGGTTTCGAAACCGAAACCTAAATTTTTTGACAGTTTTATTGGTGTCAGGGGGGCGCCCCCTCTCGGGGGCGCCTGGCGACGCCTCTGATGGGGAGGATGGGTTGGGGTGGCAGGGGAGGGGGTGATTGGCCGGCCAGGCCAGGGAGGGTGGGCGGGGATATCAGAAGCGCGCTAACCCCCTTCCCGGGCCTGATTGACCTTACATGGTCTCCCCGGATGTGACATCTGAGGAGGGCCATTGGGGCCGCTGGGGCTTACTTTGGAGGAAAGGGACCTTCCCCCAAGGTGTGCTTAGGATGCAGCAGCTGACCATTTAGGGCGGCCGGTGCATCCTACACAGGATTGCGCTGTTATTCTTATTTTTATCATTAAGAAACATTAATGAAGAGGTGGCTATGATTGAGAATAGAAAAAAATGCTGTTGCTGAAGGTTCCAACACCCCTATATGATGTGTTATTTTGTGAAAGAGAGGGCCTTCAAGATCTTGAATTCAACTCTTCTGGGCTGCCAGCCTCTGTAAACATTCTAGCATCAACCTGGACAGAGATGGGGGGGGGGGCCCTCTGGCTACTGCGAACGGAGCCTTCATGTTCAAGACAGTTTCTCTTAGTAAGATGTGGTTTTGGCTTGGCCATCAAAACCACTTACACCTGGTTTACTTCAGCAGTGTTGGGCAGGATATGGTTTAAGACCTGAAGTGTGAGTGCCCAAAATAGCAGATGTTCCATAATAGTTAGAGTGAAATCCAAGCAAATAGTGTGTTCTCTTTTATATTCGTGTAACCAGTTGAAGCCAAACAATATTTTTGGAGACATGGCTAATCTTATAGAAAAGAGCCCCCCTGACTCTTTTACTCTAGTAGCCAACTAGAGCCCCAACTAGATACTGGCAGCAATTTAGATCAGATTCTCTAACATGTGAACTTACAGACTGTATAAAGAGATACATTTCACCTGCCTATAAGCACCATTCCCCTTCCCCAAATCATTGGACACAATAGAGTAAACTCTGGAGCACATTCTTCAATCTCTTTGTCACCTGAAGAACTTGGTAAAGCCTAAAGCCAAGTTCACTTAAACAGGCATGGTTTCTTTCAGAATTTGACCTGATTCTAATTTAAAATTTAAATTTAAATTCAAAATTTAAAATTCAGCTTGGAAGGTGAAGGGCAGCCATTGATCCATCAAGTCCACATCAGGGAGTGAAAAACCACACCTGAATCCAGATAAGATCTCCTCACTTTGAAGATCAAGAACAAAGGCCCAGTTCCCCAGTAGGTCAGATGCTGCCCTGGTCACATCTATCTTCCCAAAATGCCACAACTAATGTCCCCAAGATGACTAAGGCTTCAATACTGTACATATTTACATGGGATTAAGAGCCCAATCCTATCCTGCACCATCTTCCTCCATGCAGCTGTGCGGATGGAGTGCGCATTGCATGCCATGGTGGTGGTGGTGGTGGGGTGACCAGAGGACCTGGGAGAGGAAAGTACAAATTTTCTTATCTCTCAGTAGGCAATTTTGCTGGCATAAGTCCGAGGAAAGGTAGGGGGCATCTCGGCCTGGAAAATGGGGATAGCATCCTGGTGCACGCTGCTTCCGCCAGGCTCCACTCCATCCCCCAAACCGCCCATAAGCCGCCACGTGTTGGGCCTGTGGAACCTCTGACCGTGTCTGCCAGCATCTCTAACATGCACAACAGTGGTGCAACAGTTGTGCCGCTGTTAGAGGACTTTCTAGATTGTGAGCCCTTTTGGGACAGGGAACCATTTAATCATTTGATTTTGTCTGTAAACCGCTTTGTGAACTTTTTGTTTAAAAGCGGTATATAAATACTGTTAATAATAATAATAATAATAATAATGATGATGATGATGACGATGATGATGATGGCAGGATATCTGCTGCCATGAGTATAGAATTGGGCCATAAGTCTCATTAAACTCATTTATGAGTAGACATGCATAGGATCACACTGTTAGAAATGAAGAAGCACCTGCTAAATGGCCCATCTGCTTCTTTTCAAAAGCTGGTGTTGACTAGAATGCATGGCCTTTTTAAAGCAGTTTTTGCCTCTTATGGCTGTGTAGTGTGGCATAGGTGTGCATTCACTTTAAAACAAATAGATAGCAAAACCAAACAAATTAACCCCATTTTTTCTCTTTTTGCTGATTTTACTGTTCAGTTCCAGATATACACAAAATCTATTAATTTTGTCTGGATGAAGGTGCATATACTCTAGTATAAGGATCTCATGGATAAGTCTAGGCCAAGGATTAAGCCAAAATCATTTTCCTCTGACCCGCGGATACGTCAAGGGTAAAACTTAGGGGTGTATGAAATTCTTTGAAAACAACTTACCAGTAATTGTTCAGAGGTAGGAACAAACGTTTAGGGAGGGTACAAAAAAAAAAAAAAAAGAGAGAGCCATTTTACCTTGTTCTAAAGCAGCAGAAACGGAACTATTTTCCAAATAGTTCAAAAGAAGGAAGGAAGGAAGGAAGGAAGGAGCAAGCCTAACAAACCTTAAAACATATCATAATCAACTGGGGAAAAATATACCACCTAATCTGGGTGACATAATTGGTTGGAAGCATCCTCTGTTCATATGCTCGACTCTTCATATGGTCCAAGGTGAAAGGCTGCAGATGGGCTGTTGTTGTTTGGGTGATCTCCTTGACCTCTAAACAATTTTTAAAGCAAGGCACAGAGATGCAGAGTTAACATTTGCGTGATGCTGTTTGTTATTATTCCATTAAACAGATATTTAGAAAAGCCAAAATCCTTATGAGGTTTCTTCAGATTGTCCCAAAAAGAAAACATTTGCATTGTGTGGGCCATGATTGGGAACACATGTATATTCCACACCCAACTGACTGCTGCTTTCTGTTACTAATAACAGGGAAAGCAGATCAGTACTTCCTTTGCTTTTTATGGCTCGGTTTTGGTAGCTCAGCTATAACAATGAAGTGTTCTGTCCTTCATGAGATACGATCCATCATGGAGTCCTTTGCTGAAGCAAGAGGAGAAACATAGATTATTTACCTAGACAACATTATGTACACACTCAAAAGGGTGTGTGTGTGATGCTTTTCTCTTAATTAGTGGCATGAGGCATGATTCATTAAGAGCACAGACCTTTCAAAATTATGCAATTCCTTCTTCCAGCTTTAAGGATTAAGATGTTGTGTGTGAAGTGGGCTGAGATGAAGGCAGAGGCGTCACTAGACGCGCGTCACCCGAGAGCGGGGCGCGCGCGTCACCCTAGTGATGCCTCCCCCCCAACACACCCCCTTTTAAAATCTTTGGTGTGGCCATAGGCCACGCCGCGATTTGGGGGGGGGAGCGTGACGGGGTCGCCGCTCCGGGCACCCGCTCAAACTTGCAGCCAGCTCGGGGATGTCTTCTGAGGAAGGCCCGCTGCGCGAACGTTATTTATAACGTTCTTTTGCACATGCGCAGACTGTTGCTGAGGGAAAAGGGCAGCCCTTTTCCCTCAGCAACAGTCTGCGCATGTGCAAAAGAACGTTATAAATAACGTTCGCGCAGTAGGCCTTCCTCAGAAGGCCCAGGAGCGCAGACCCGGGAGGACGCTCCGAGGCCTTCTCCCGGCCTCGGAGCCTCCCGGGTGATGCGCGCAGGGGAGGTGACGCGCATGCGCGCATCACCCTTCTGCGCGTGTCACCCTGGGGCGCTCCGCCACGCCCGCCACGCCTCTGGATGAAGGTTCTGTCTGTTTAATCTGTGATGATCCTTTCATACTTAAAATATATAACATGATGTTGCAGTCGCTGACTGATGAGTGTGCAGGCTGTCTACAAAATACAGTGAATGAATTTTGGTTATTGGATGTAGTTTTCCCCCCGTTTTTCCCCCTTGGTAAGCAACCAACGTAAGATCATTAGGGAGAGGAAGCTCTACCATGTAGTCCATACTACAGTACTGCTACCTTTTTTATGGACCAGCTTCTGTTGTAACAAGTGTATGCAAGCATTTAACTCTCCTCTTCAGCTGAATGTAGAAAGAAATCACAATGACTTGTAGAGGCAGGTTTTTAAAAAAATATAAAATATCTCCTTCATGTCATCATAACCCTAATTGCAATACTTGTTTGTTTTCAAACAAACACAGTACATTGGTTATCCAGGGAAGGATGGGAGGGACCATATTTATGGCACAGGAACCTAAGTTCTCTGTTTCTAAAAGTGGTATGACTGCTAATCCTAGCTTTTAAAGATACTGTATAGAAGATTAGGAGTGTGCAAATGTATCTCAGAAGTGTCGCCGGGGCGGGGGGGGGGTTGGACCCCTGGCTGACAAGCGGGGGGTGACAAAGCACTGGGCGGTGGCAGCAACCATGCCATTTAGGTGGCAGAGATGGCACTTGGTTTGACCCACCCTCCCGGTCTGTGTCTTGGAAAGGGTTTGTAGCGGCGGCGGTGACATCACTTCCAGTGGTGACGTCATGGGGGGTCACATAGCGATGCCTCTGTATCTCCTTTCATTTTTGGTATCATAGCCTCATTTATGTCAGCCCTTATTTGCTGTTAATTGCCATTGGCTTATCGCAAATTTCTCATTGTTTTTATGTCTCTTTTTTATTTCTATGACTAGGGGCAGGGAGTTTACCTTGCAGCATGGCAGAGAGGAAGACTTTTACCTCTTTCTTAGAGTCTGTTTAAAGCATGAAAGGAAACTCAGAGTGCCTACCTCCTGGCAGCTGTCTTCTTTCTCCCCCACAATTCCTTGATTTTACATCAGTCTGGCACACCTTGGGTGGAAAACGTGGTCGCGGTCCTCCTCACTGACTTGCTACATGGTAAATCTGCAGTTCCTTTATCATAAAAATGGATGTGACCTGCATGACCTTTGGGCTCGATGGGAATTCATTGAGCAGTTTGTTTCACGTCTTCATTCATGCCCAAATATAAGATTCTTGTTTAGACTTAAGGAGAAAGAGCTGAAAGAACTGAGAATGTTTGGACTGATGGGAAGCTCTATTCAAAATGGGCATTTGGCAGTGCTAGCAACGTGGCTTTGCGGTAAGAACATTTTAAGGGTTGTCCTTTTGTTCTCTGGTTGTTATAAAACCCAATGCGCCCTGAAGATCAGGAAGGGGAGGGAAGAAAGAAGCTCTAATTTCCCAGGTGATGACCATAAAAACTGTGGGAAATGTGAAGTGATTTGCGATCAGGCACAAACACAAGTTAGGTTGAGAACAATGATGTGAACTACTTTCGCTGCAAAACTACCCTGGAAAGCTCAGACCCAGGGGCGTGGCCTGTCCCAAGGGGCAGATATGGGTCAATGGCAAAGGTCTTCATAGCCAGAGACAAATCTCCCCCATGCTGGAGGGTGTTTTGATCTGTGGCGTCTCCAAAAAGGCAAGTTAACAGCTTCCCTGCATGTGACCTTCTCTGCCACAGAGAGTTACTTGCTCCGTCCTCTGAGCGCTTTCCATTCTATGTATATTACAGTATTTTCCCCCAGATTCAGATTAGGGTTGAGAACATTTCTTCTTGCTAATGCTCAATACACTGACACTCATCTGCCATTCTATTAACTTAGTGGAAAGTGATGCACCTCAGGACCAAGGAGTCTAAATTGGCTTTGACTATCCAGGAAAGAGTTCTTGGGGTCAGAGTGGAAAGCTCACTGAAAATGTCAGCACAGTGTGCTGTGGGAGCGAAAAGGGCAAATTCAATGTTAGGAATTATTAGGCAAGGCGCAGAAAAGGCCAACTACAATGATCAAAGTGTTTGAAGCATCTTCCCTGTGAGGAAAGGCTAAAGAGGTTGGAGCTTTTTAGTTTAGGAAGAAAAAGAAATGGTAGAGATGTATCAAATTATGGACGGTGGCTACTAGAGAGTGAATCAAGTGATGCTTTCTTCCTCAAAATATTAGGCCAGTGGCACAAATTAGAGGTAAGGTAAAGGGGACCCCTGACAATTAAGTCCAGTTGTGTCTGACTCTGGGGTGTGGTGCTCATCCCCATTTCAAAGCCAAAGAGCCAGCGTTGTCCGAAGACGCCTCCGTGGTCATGTGGCCGGCATGACTTTTCTTGCCGCATCGCGTAGCATGCGGCTGGAACACGGAGCGCTGTTTACCTTCCCGCAAGCGGTACCTATTTATCTACTCGCATTAACATGCTTTGGAACTGCTAGGTTGGCAGGAGCTGGCCAAGCAACGAGAGCTCACCCCGTTGCGGATTCGAACTGCCGACCTTTCAATCGACAGCTCATGAAGTTGGCAATCCTGATTCTATTAGAATATAGATTTGCAGCTAGTCCAAGAACTAGAATACTGAATGAAGAATGAGCTGTTTGCGGGTAGGATGAAGCACATTAATTTAAATGATTTTGCTGTGTGAAGGAGATTGCCATCTTGTTGAGACTAATCAAAATTGGAACCCTGTTCAAGTTCTTTTTAATCTCAAACAAGATGGCTACGTCCTTACTCAACATAGATAAGAGGGGGATCTCTGGGAGCTGGGGAAGACAAAGGGTAGACACACTTGGAAAACACTGCTCTAGGAATTCCATTTTCTCACACAGAATTGTTAAAATATTATAAGGATGGCAAAGGTTAAATAATGAAAATGCCGATACTATGCATTAAGGACGGGGTTGCAACGTTTGCAGAGGTTGTGAGGACATCTGATGACAATATGAAATGGTCCTTGGACTAGGACTAGGGGAGACCCAAAGACAAAATCTTTGCTTAGATGTGAACCTCACTCTGACCTTGCACCAGTTCCAGTGCAACACTTTGCCCTAGTATCTGGGGCAAAGACCTGCACTGGGCTCCACATAGTACTCACCTCCCATATGGCCCTTGATGACACATTGGGTGGTACTACTGCCACCAGTAATGACAGTTCAGGCATCAGCCTGGCCAAACCTGGCCAACCCTTGATGTCACCCCTGGCCAACACTTGACGATCACCCCTTCTTAATCCTTGATCCTAGGATTATCGTGGGGATAAAACAGGGGAGGGAGAGAACCACATATTATTATTATTATTCAGAGGCGTTGTTGCGGTGGGAGAAGTTGGGGTGGTGGACCCCAAGCGGCGTGTCGCGGCGGTGTACCTGCCGCCGGATCTGTTTCTCTGTCCCGTGCTGGTTCCTCTTCGTGCAGCCATTTGTTGGCTGCAAGTTTGGCCCCCCAGGGCGCCGTTTGGCTCCAAAAAGGGGCCAAAAAGCGCTGGGGGTGTTTCCGCGTTGCGGCGGCACGCGAGAATGATGTCACGCCCCTAGGAGCGGAGTGTGTGGCATCCCGTGAGGGTTGTTGCAGCGGCGCCCCCCAAGGGGGGTGTAGTAACGCTACTGTTATTATTTATTGGACTTATTGGACTTATACCCTGCTTTTTCTCCCCATAGGAGGGACATATACTGCCCTATGGTTGATGGTGGTGGGATAAAAATGCAGCGAAGAAATGCATAATGCTTGCTCATATAAGAATCACTATTGGGAAGATTAGTCAAATGTATGATGGATTGAGATGTGGCCGCCAGAATTTTCATTTCATAAGTGACAGGCTGTAATATTCAACTTGGATTTGGGAGGTGGGCTGGTGCATTTGAATTGGACTAGACAAAGCTTGCTTGAAAATCCTGGCAATAACACTGCACCCTTTCTGTGTCACGGACTATAGAGAACAATTGATTGCTTCAGCCTGCACTTATACACACTTTACTGGGAGTAAGCCCCATTGAACACAATGGGGCTTATCTCTGAGTAGACATGCATAGGATTGTGCTGTTGACCATGTAAGCCCTATGCATTCAAAACAGAACATAAGAACATAAGAAGAGCCCTGCTGGATCAGGCCAAAAGCCCATCTAGTCCAGCTTCCTGTATCACACTGTGGCCCCACCAGATGCCTCAGGGAGCACAAGGCAACAAGATAACCTGTTTCCCGTTGTCACTCCCTTGTACCTGGCACAGAGAAAACCCACTTCTAAAACCTCTAAAACCAGGAGGTTGCTTATGGCTTGTAACCTGTGATGGTCTTTTCCTCCATGTATCTGTCCAAACCCCTTTTAAAGGCATCCAGGCCAGGTGCCATCACCACATCCTGTGGCAAGGAGTTCCACAGATGAATTGCACGCTGGGTAAAGAAATATTTAGCTTCAATGGGAGCTTCAATGGGAGATTTAAGAGACCCCCAGAAGCTATGTGTAGCAACCTCAACTTAAGAGCTCTCAAATCAGTGATGCAAAGAACCCTGTTAGCTGTATTCTATATGTCTGACAACTTTCTCCCCACCAGCAACAGAGCTAGACAAGAACTGAAACAAACAAACAAACAAAAGTACAGTCAGTATGAATAGTATCCCCTGAAAGAGGATGGAGCCTTGTTCCAATCATCCCTCGTGTTACCAGTACACCTGTTACCAGTACACAGTGGCATTCTTCCGGTAGGGGCCCGACCATAAGTCGCGCCCCGTCCTAGTACCGCGTTCACGAACCGGAGCGAGGAGGCCCGCCCCCTCTCCGTCGGAGCCATTCCGCGCAGCGAAGCCAAACGGGCAGGGAGTCCCTGCCCGTTTGGCTTCGATGCGTGGAATGGCTCCGACGGAGAGGGGGCGGGGCCTCCTTGCTCCAGTTCGTGAATGCAGTACTAGGACGGGGCGCAACTTATGGTCGGGCCCCTACCGGAGGAACGCCACTGCCAGTACATCCCTCCTGTTACCTGTTACCAGTAAACCCCCCCTCCCATGTTTCATTCTTTGTTATACTATTATGGACTCTGATATCAAGCAACATGATATTTCATATGCCAACATTCAGGAATATCAGTGTGCAAAATGAACTGTTTTTCCAGAACCTCTATGCACCAAATGAACAGAACTCTTACAGGTAGGCTTACCATCCGTCCTGGAATATGTCCCAGGCTCCGGTCCCGGGTCGGTCCCAGACTTTCCAGGCCCGGATGAAGCCTGCACCGCCACTTCCAAAAAGGTAAAAAGTACCTTTTTTTCCAGGCACCGCCATCTTGGATCTTGCGAGATCCAAGATGGTGGCTCCCAAATCTCGTGAGGGCACGAGGCGGTAAAGGCAGCACGATGGGCAGCAATGGTGGCGGTGATGGGCAGTGGCAATGGTGGCGGCGGAGGCTTCAGCGGGGGCACGACGAAGATGATGGCGGTGGCGTGACAGGCAAGTCAATTTAATTAATTAAAAACTATAAATAAATAAATAAATAAATAAATAAAAAGTGCCCCAAAACAAAAAAGGTTTTTTAAATTTTATTTATTTGTTTGTTTGTTTGTTTGTTTTGGGGGGTGTCTCGCTTTAGAGCCAGGAAAATCTGGTAAGCCTACTTACAGGCCATGTTTTCTCTCAAGTACTTTGGTTCAGGCCTCAAAATGAACTCTCTCTCACCCCACAGACACACATTCTGGAAGAAGAGAAGATAATCCCATTGTGTGTCTCGTGGACTGCAACTTTTAATCCTTTACTCATCTTTTGTCTGTTTCTACAACTATGTTTGCCTTTCTGAATGGAATTTCAGTAACTTGTAACTTTATAACAAAACATCTGCATTGATTGTATTATACCTGCATGTTTGCATTAACTGGGCATAAACTTCATTTTAGGGTGCTATACATCTTTCTAGCGCCAGTCTTTGGAGACCACTGTTTAGTGACTTGTTTACCTACATCCTGCAAGGATTAGAAAAGTTCCTTTTCCATTCTCATCCCAGGTTACCTATTGATACATCAAACATAGCATGCCGAAGTTACACATTTATCCTGGATAGTTAGCCTGCACGTAGCAGCAACTCAAAAACTCCTTAAAAACAGAAGGATTTTGGACAGGAAGTTGTCACTCTTCCTGAGTGCAACCACCCCATGTGTGTGTTGGATAGGGTCTCCACCAGAGACGTATTTAGGGTGGAGCGGAGGGAGCAATGGCTCCAGGCGGCAACTCAGGCTGGGGCGGCGAAGCAACTTAGGCTGGGGCGGTGAAACGCCGCGCCATCCTGAGTTGCCGCCCGCCCTCCGCCCACCCGCCCTGTCTCGCCCGCCGTGTAGCTACATGGCAGGCGAGACAGGGCAGCGGGAGGCCGCCCAACTGGCCCCCGGAGGCTCCGCCGGGTCCGCGCAACTCCAGAGGCCAGGAGAGAGCGTCCTCCCTTCATGCGGGCTCGGCCCCTACTGCCCAGGCCTTAGCCGGCGATTTCACACATGATGCGTTGTATGCATGTGTGAAATCGCCGGCTAAGGCCTGGGCAGTAGGGGCCGAGCCGGCATGAAGGGAGGACGCTCTCTCCTGGCCTCCGGAGTTGCGCGGACCCGGAGGGAGAAGCTGGGAGGGAGGCGGCTGGCGGGCGGGCACCCGGAGCATGGTCCCTCTGGGTCCCCCCCCCATTGTGGGCGGTTATGCTGCCCGGAGCTAGGGGGGTGTTGGCCACCCTCAGGGCGGCCGACACCCCCTAGCTCCGGGCGGCATAACCGCTAGCCTCGCCTCTGGTCTCCACACTGCCCCAAATCCTCTGAATCTCTGCAAGGAAGCTCCAAACTCCTCTCCAAGACAGGTAGTATAAGAAAACGCTGAAACTCTCTCTACCCCCCCCCCCCTTCTCTCCCTGTTTTTAGCTGTTAGAAACTGGGTTGGAAGATGCAGGGACGACTGGAATTCTCTCCCAACACTCTCTTTTTTCCTTGCACCAAATACACTCTGCACCACAAGCAACCACCATAAGACAGGAACACCTACACTACTGTTAGGGCAAAAGAAACGTATTTTTCCATTATTGGTATTATTATTGCTGAATATATTATTTCTCTGTATACAATAATTTTACCTTTGTCCTTTCTTAATAAATCCATAAACTTTTATTGGAAAATATTTCTCTCACAGTGCAATCTTAAGCATGTCTACTCAGAAGTAAGTCCTGTTAAATTCAATGGGACTTACTCCCAGGTAAGTGTGCATAGGACTGCAGCCTCAGTCTCTTTGCTAAGTTAAGGGGGATGCTCTGCATTACGCTGGTCTGTTATCCAGTCAAAGATCCCATGTTTCAATAGAGTTGGGTGAATTCCCCCTAAGAACCAGCTCTTTTTGTAACACTCCTTGTAATAAAACTTTATATATATATTTTCTCTGTTTTTTCTGAGAACAATTTAGTGTGGCCAATAAAAGCCCAGCTAATTTCTAAATCAGCATGTAGCCAAGTCAGCCACCCAGTAGCTCAATCCCTGGGCAATATTACCAGTGCACAAACAATCTATACTAAAGCGATCAGCTTCCCTCTAGCCTGCCAAGGGGATGCGTTAACTGAGCCCAAAATATGACAGGAGGAAATTTATGTGCAACTTTTACACATAATATCTCATTATGACTCTCCCCAATCTTTCAATTTTAAAAATAAACGGCCTTTGTAATGATTTTACCAGGAGCATGTTGGAAGGAAGATTGAAAACAAAAGAGAGAAACAGGCTTTGGCTCTCATTCTTTCTTTTTTTTTTCTCTCTCTCTCTCTCTCTTCTGCACTTCTCGGCTTTTGCTTTAATTTTCCTGAAGTTGTTTCCACTCAATTTAAGAAGAAATGGAATTTTTCCTCTCTCCATTTCTTTCATTTCTCTTTCTTTCTGTTTTGGTCAGGGGTTTCAACTGACAGAGTGGCTGACTTAATGAAGCCCCTGTCAATAGCAAAATCATTTTGACTCATCGGTAAATAATGAAAGTTTCCAGTTAACGTGCAGCTCAGTTCACCCGAGAGACTTAGCATTTGGTTACATTCCAGGCCAACAAATTGTCATCCATCCCACTCTATACACACACACACACACACACACACACACACACACACACACACACACACACACACACACCCCAAAGCTTTCTGAATGTAATGCCTTGTAAGAACAATACGAGAAGCAGAGTTAGTTATTGCTTTGCCAGGCAGAAAATGAAGTTTTCATGCCCTAGTTTGATGGGTCTCGGGGAGGGGTTGCCAATGAAAAAGACCACCGCTCAGATTTGGCTTTTGAAGCAATTTTATCTGGTCCCTGGTGACTCTACCAAATGTTAAGAAAGCTGTGGTAAAAGGTTTACCCACAGCTTCATTGATAAAGAAAAGAAAACTGTTTCCAAGTTGCAAGATATAGCTATTTCACACTTTATCATTGCACTTCTCTTTGGATTTTGTAGCTCTGGCTACATCTGTGTCTATGTGCTCCATAACTGTGACACCCTGGCTGCTATGGTACTGCTTCTCCTATGGACTCTGACTACTCAGCGTGGCAAAGTACACTTCTGACCCAAAGAACCACAATAGGGTCCACATACAGAACTTGGGAATCCCTGTTCTCATGGGATATTCTTATCCTGCCACCATTTATGACCTAGTTTGGTTCTGTATCACACAGTTAAATATGCAAGGCAGATTTGTAACAAACGGCCAGTAGAGTACTTGGTTGTAAACCTGCCCCTCATGCCCAATGGGTGGTTTGTGGGCAGGGAGGGCAGGGGGAGTAACTGGGTGGGGAGGCGGAGGAACCAGGGTGTGTGCTGAGGGCAGGATCTGGTGGTAGTGACTTTCACCGGAACCTATCCCCCATTTTCCAACCCAACACACCCCTTAGCTCCTTGAACTTGCATCAGCAAGATGGCTGGCACAGGTCCAAGGAAATCCACAATTGTCCAGCCTGCCAGGCTGTCCAATCACCCCCCGCACCATAGCATGCAGCGTGCGCTCCATTGGAAAGGCTGTGTGCTACAACATGGCAGGGATAGGATTAGGGTGTTAATACTTTACTACCTAACTTCAGCCTCCACAGTGTCGCCAAAGACATGGTACAGCCCCCACATGATTGTACCTTCAGAATGCACCTGATGAAACATTTTGAAAGTGGCCCTACATGAAAATATTGTCTGCACATGAAAACTTGACAGCCTACCGAGGAGCTTGTGAGAAATGTGCACTAGTCTTGTAGAAACTTGTTTGACCACCATCAACAATTTTCAGAAGTTTCTCCTTGGCAGGGATACTGAAATTCACTTCAAATTTCACTTTTTCGAAATATCAGTGCCAACCCTAGGAACTACTGCCTGCCTGGCCACATACCATCTTGGAGTATGTCCCACCACCATTTCCCAGAGGATGCTATGCTGAGGGCTTGCTCTAGGGAGCTATGGCTTCTGTCTTTCAAAGATATAAGACCTTGTTATGTTTTTGCATATACTGTATACCAAATCCAGACAGCAATGTTGTTCATAGATAAACATTGCTGATGGCTGTCCAACCATCAAGAATTCCTGTCAACACGGAGAAAAAGGTTTTCAATGTGTAGAAAAGAAACAATTTCCTTGCAAAACTTCTTCTCTTGCCCTTTATTCTCAAAGGATATATTCAGGGGACCACCAGGAAGGAGCTGGTGGGCAAGCAACTCTTGAGCCTTCAGACCACACTCTGAGAAAAATTACCTGATTTGAAAATCCATAACATGCATTTGGGGGAATAACTTTTTCTTATGAAAATATGTTTTTCCCTTGAGAATGCAACAGTGGTGGTAATGTGGGAAGTTGCTCTCAGAAAGTGGGAAACACTACAGCTGCCAATATATACTAACTGAGCTTTCTATTGTGGTCCTCATGGAGAAATGAATGTAATCAGACAAAAAATAATTGTAGCAAATGTAGTAATGTATTACTTTTATAGTTTTCTCTGTCCTGAAGACTTACTGAAGCTGGTTACAAAAATTAAAAATTAAGCATAAGAATAACTCTCCCTGCTACATTCTCAAAAAGCCTTAGTATCAAAACTATGCCTAACACTGACATACACATCCCACCAACTCCAGTTTAACCACTTTCACCAAATGAAACCCAAATCAGTTAGTCTTGCAGTGCTTATGGAAGATGCTTAAGCTCAGACTTCTATGAGTCTTCACAGGAAGGAAAAAATGATCAAGGCAGGAAAGTCATTCAGAATGCCTCTCTCTGTACATGCTGCATGGACTTGGTGGCCAAATGAAATGAGCAACTAAAAATATGGCAAATAACGGAGTATCTTCAGTTTGTAGGACCCAAGTCATCTAGGGTCTTCTAAGACAAAATGGACACCTTGAACAGCCGTCTGTTTCTAGAAGGCTTAGTGAGATGCCTAATACAAAAATGTCACAGGCTACATGAAATCCCACTTTAATTCTAAAGCTAATGTGAATCTACACTCCTTTATTGTCGACAATGAAAACACGTTTTTTCCAGAAATGTCAATGTTGCTTTAAGGGACACTACCCATTTCATACATACTTGAAGATGCTTGTACACCATATTGATGTTAATGTTATAGTCCACTAATCCATAAAATGAGGATATCTTTCAACATTTTGGAAGTTAATTGAGATGGAAATCACTGTCATTAGAAATGTAATTTGGATTGCGCTCTCTCTCTCTCTCTCTCTCTCTCTCTCTCTCTCTCTCTCTCAACCTGATGCCTACCTCCTTTTGCTATATATGAATCCTCAATGGATTCTGGAGTGTTCTAGTGTTCCTCTTTTTCACAGGTTTGTATATCTGAAGTGTTCTAGTGGGCACAGCTAGTAATTAACAATTAAGTAAGTTTGGGCACTAACTCACTGAATCAATCTACAAACAGCTTCTTGAATCACCATTTTGAGACATGGGAGACTTCCTTCTCCCATGAGAACCTTCCCACCTACTGAAGAGGTAAGCTTCCCACCACTTGAATGATGAGGTAAGCTAGACTGTGGAGCAGACCGTTTTCTGTAATTACTACACAGTTATGGAATGCTTTACTGAAGGATATTCACCTGGCACTGTCTATGTTTTTAAGAGAGTACTGAAGACTCAACATTTAGACTGCCAGTTTCTAGCTTAGTAAGTGAGATGGCTGATTTTTGTAAATAAAGGAATTAAATTTATTATGGTTTTACATGATTATCATTACATTGTGTGTGTGTGTGTGTGTGTGTGTGTGTGTGTGTGTGTGTGTGTAAAGATAATCACGTAAAACATATATATATATATATATATATATATATATATATATATATATATATATATATATATATAGAGAGAGAGAGAGAGAGAGAGAGAGAGAGAGCGCACCCCTGTATGGAGGGACTGTCATTGAACTGTAAAGACCTGTTTCCCCTTCAGCTGAATCACACCCAAATGATCCACCTGACTAACAATTAAAAGTTTGTGATGGCTCAGATAGCCAATACCTTGGCCAACAATCTTTCCCATTTCTCTGGGGAGCTGCAGCCATTCCTCAGTCTAACACCTTCCACATTGCCACCACGACATTTGTCTCTCATGGAATTGAACTTGAACTCAATTGCAGCCATTTCCTGAACAGTCTGCTTCTCAATTAATGCATTTCAGCCCTAGGAAAAATGAATACGAATCACTTTCTTCTCGGTGCCTTAGGAGTCAGCGAATGCATGTAGTTGTCCTCCACAGCTCAGCCAGCAAGGTCTGTATTAAGTCGACACTTTGAAAACCGCTCTTGGTCTGTGAACTGAAGGGGTCAGTCGCTCCCTCTGGCTTACACTTGGATTTATTTGTGAAATTCCTGCAAGACTGGGGGAAGCCGCAAGAAGGTTTCAAGCTTCAGCCCAAGTTAAATAAATGGAGTGTGTATATATTTAGTAAATGATCATGAGAAACACAGAAAAATATATATCTGGAAGGGAGGGGAAAATGTACTTCCTGACTTGGAAATTATTGAACAGTTAAAGCCAGAGGCCAGATGATTTAGCAGGGCAATTTCATGGGCTTCACCCCATTCTGGAAACAAAAAAATTACAGAGATGGAATGAGTGGAGCTCAATAGCCCAATCCTTGCACTGACCTAGGCAAAAATAACCTAGGGCTGGAAACTGAACCAAGTTCTCAGATTTAAAGAAAACAAGACATCCTCTAAACAGTCGAAATGTGAAGGGAAGAAGTCGACCCTGGAGCAATGGCTTGCTCTGGGCCCCCCACTGTATCCTCTACTACCCCTCTGATAGCATATTGGGTGCTACCACTGCCACTGAGAGTTCAGGGGTCAATCCAGCTAGCTGGACCCTCTGATGAATGTGAGCGCTCAGCCAGCACCTGACCGGGCCAATCCCTGACACCACCCCTGAGTCCAATCCCCTCCTTAGGTTTGCAACCCAGCTTTCAGAGGCCCCAATCATCATCATCATCATCATCATCATCTTCTTCTTCTTCTTCTTCTTCTTCTTCTTCTTCTTCTTCTTCTTCTTCTTCTTCTTCTTCGTTTCACCATTTGGGAATAAGGCACAAAGTGCATTCATTTTATTAGTGCTTAATAATGTGGATCCTTTTCAGCACTTGACATGAACTCAGTTTTTCCCAGTTCATAAACTTAGTATAAACATTTGTATTAATGAATAAAGCAGAATACCTTCAGACAACTGGTTTAAAGCCTGGACTATAATAAAACCAGAGCTGGCTTTTAAAATATTTGTTAACATAATTGCTTCCAGTAATGAGAATTTGTGATACCTCATCCAGCCAATGGAGTGATGCACGCTATTCTCCATGCACCAAAACCTAACACAGTTACAAAGCTGATTAACAAAACAAGGAATAAAATAGCATTTAATCTAGCCATTGGTTAATTAGTGACTGGGAATGCCACCCAAAATACTCTCTGCTTCCATGTGAGCCTGCCTGGCAGCCAAGGTCATATACCCTCATCTGTGCAGTTTAGGCAGGTGGCAAACAGAGATTGACAGCGCAATCATGTGTAACATGCGGAGGCCGGCCTAAAGGACCAGCTGCCGCATCCTATCCTGGTCCTGGGCTGCCCCAGGGCAGCATGGAAGCACCTCGGGAGAAGGGGACTTTTGTCCCCTTCCCCAGGTGCAAGCCAGCCAGGGCCCTGTGGGCCTCCTCAGATGTATGCCAACTCTGAGCTGGCATACATCCGAGCCGGGGCAGTAAGGCCGGCCAGGCCCGGGAACAGACCTAGGATATCGGCAGAGCATGTCACTGATATCCCCGCCACCCTCCCGGGCGGGGCCGGCCAATCGATCCCCTCCCTTGCCGCCCGGTCTGCCCTGCCCCTGCACTGGCCAGTGCAGAGCTTACCTTCACCCGCGGGCACAGGGACGGTCCACCAGGGGAGTAAGGGTGGTCCTTACTCTAAATCCATCGCAAATGTACTTTATGGCGCATTTGCAACGGCTTGGAGCGGTGGAGCATGTGCTCTGCTGCTCTATGTTTACACTGGATCGGGCTGTGAGCCTTTTTCTCTCATTGTGCTCCAACTATGGAATTCCTTCCCTAGACAGCTCTATCTAGGATATCTTTCCCTGGTGGAGTTTACACTAAAACGATTTTACATTTTCATGGCCCATGGTTTTAATTTTTAACGGTGTTGTTTTAGGGGTGTGTGTGTGTGTGTGTGTGTGTGTGTGTGTGTGTGTTTAATATTCTATATTTTAAACTACAATCTTCAAGTTGCACCTAGTTTCCTCATTTTTATTAGTACCATTTTAAAACGTTTTTGACATGGCTTCACACCCGTTTTTTCCAGTACATTCAGGAGTTTACTCTGTTTCTCAGGCTTGGAAAAGGGCCACATCTCCGTGGCAGAGCACAATCTTTGCATACAAAAGGCCTCAGAGTCCATCTCTGGCATCTCCAGGTAGAGCTGGGAAAGACCTACAAGAAAACCCCTGCGTTACTATCGCAACGCAGGGAAAATTATCCTGCCCCTCCCAGAGGAGGCAGGAGGCAGGCTTCGGGAGGCCCAGCCTGTGATTGGCCGGGCTGGGTCACATGGTCCGGGCGTCGACGAGAGGCCGATGCTGCACAGCTTGGCCTCTCAGTCGGCGACTGGAACCTTTCTCTTCACATCATGGGAGATTCTCAAGCACACAGAGACCATTTTTCCGCACAGACGAATAAGAGCCCTTCAGTCCCTTCACTTCTAAAGGCCATAAACGGGATGCCCCATTTTAAATTCAGCAGCACAAATGGTTTTGAATCTTCCTTTCAGCACTAGTCTTCTCCTTATGGAACAACAGCAATGATGCACTGTAAATTTACAGTGCACTGAACTATGTATGTGTCAATGATACATTAAACATTTAACTCAAGGGCCTCTTTCAGTGTTTTGTGCCATTTTCACATTAGGCTTTTTAACATAATGAATTTTGAATTAATTGGCCTGAGCATTTAGCACTCAATAAAAAAGCCAGTGATTTCCACTGATTAACAAAAAACTATTTTGTAATTACTTTAAAAGGAATATTTATTTATACTGCACTAATGCATTTTCCCTTCTTAGGCCAGGCAAGCTACCAGGGTTATGTGAGACAATTTAAAAACCTTACCATCATCTAAGTGGAATGGCAGAAACGCTCTGTAAGATGTTTCACTCTGTTTCTAGTGTTTCTTCTCTGTGTCAGAAGTTTTGAGAGCCATACTTTTAATCTTAAGTGTTTTAATTAATTATTTTAATGTGTTTAATTAATTGTTTTAATGTGTTTATATGTATTTTAATATGTTGTAAGCCGCCTTGAGTGCCCTCGGGAGAAAGGCGGGCTACAAATTCCTTAAATAAGTAAATAAATAAATAAATAAATAAATAAATAAATACTCTTGTGCAGTATGTTTCTCTAAGGCTGAAATCCTATACATGCTTACCTGGGAGTAAATCCCATTGAACTCAATGAGTCTTACTTCTGAGTAGATATGCATAGGATCGTGCTGTATGTTTGTCTGGGGGGGGGGGGAAGCTGCAGGCTTTGCTTTTAACCCTCTGCCAAACAGACAATAGATGCAATTTAATTCTAATAATGCCACCGCTTCCTGCCTCCATTTTGTAATCAGCAGCAGGCTCAGGCAGCAAGCAGCCGTGACTTTTTGTAAGGTACAGTACTGTACTGGGGGACCTCCGTCCTATATGCGGATGATTGTTAAACGACCCGTTGTTAACCGGGGCACACCTGTAGTTTTCCCCAATGTGTGCATGTTACGCATGTTTAAAAAGCATACCCGGTAACAATATTCATGCAATAATATTTTAGGGGGAGAAGATTCCACCTTACCAAAGTAGCTGAGCTGCTTAGGTGGCATTATTGAGCCAGTCTGAATTGTTGTGAGAAAGCCTAGATGAAGGAATGAATGATATGGTGTGATAGTGACTAGCTGAAGAATATTGGAGATGGGGGAAGATGAGCATGAGGGCAGGTGTACGCCAATTGGCTTGGCATGAAGACTTTGAACATTCAGAAACAATGTCTCTCAATTCCATTAATGCTTCTGGTAGTATTATGTATATCTATGAAATATTATAAGGATCTACATATCTAGAAGTCAGTTTCCAATATGCCATCCCCATTTTCCCAACATTTGGTTATACTCTAGTGTGACCATGGGGGTCACAGCTCCCAAGAGGAAGCTATGTAGAGAGGAGTTATTTTGATTCTCAGTGAGGGCAGAAATGTGTCCCGGTGGTGTCTCCAGGTGCACCCGTACCTTTTCTCCCATTTCATATATGTGTTTAATTACTAATCACTCCAAAGGGAAGAGTAAAGTGCTGCATTTCGGGGCGCTGTTGTGGGAAAGGCAAAACCTTCACTCCAGACACTGGGTGGCCCAGTGATCACACAGAAGATGCACGCACACACACACACACACACACACACACACACACACACACACACACACACACACACACACACACACACACACACACACAAAAACCCTCTCTCCAACCACAAACCACCTGTGTGGTCTTTTTGCTAATCTATTAAGTACTGCTATTACTGCCAAGTGAATACATTCAGAAGTCCCTGAGATTGTCTTTAGGATTACAAGGTTAGGTATTTTCTTTTCAAGATACCATCTTCTTATAATGTATTGCATCAACTGGTGAATATGCTCCCAATGGCCAGGCTTTCTTCTTCACTCTCAACCACAAGTCATGTGCTCGGTTTCACCAATGAGAATTTTACAGAAATACCTGTATTTACAAGAATTATTATTTTACATTATTTTTAAAGTGTCAAATATGTTCTCTAAATCAGTGGTTCTCAAAGCTCTCCCAATGAGGCAGGGAGAACGTTAAGTCCTGGTGGTGGCAGTGATCCTGTGGATCGCCGGCAGAGGGGAAAAAAGATATTTGTTCCACTTACCGGGGGTCCTCGAGCCCTCCGGAGGGTTTGGGGAGGCTCGTGATTCCCTCTGCGGGCCTCATGGAATGACGATTACGACCACTTACAGTTTTCGGACGAAAACGTTTTCCTGGCAGCAGCGATCCCGGGATTGCTGTCACTGCCATGTTGTCCCCACCCCCTAAGGTGGTAGGGGACAGCATCCGGTTCCCCCAGAGCCACTGCTCTAAATATTATGGAAAAGAAGCCCACTGACTGTGACTACTTTCATTTTCAATTTAATTTGGATGCAGTTCATATTGCCAGTTTGCTTCTTTGTTTACTGAAAAACCAATGAACCACTTATTGTTTTTTGTAATAAGTGTGAATACAGGCAGGGAAGGCCTAACATGATCCAGTGCCCAATGCTGTATACGAGTGCATTCTCCCAACCTGGGCAGAAGAGGCTGAATTACTTCTTTCTCACATGGTCCCTTTAAATAAAACAGGAAGTGAGGGCCATGCTGGGAGCTCCCAGTATGACCTTCTCTTCCTGTTTAATTTAAAGGAACCATGCGAAGGAGTGAGGTACATGGATGGGTAAGCTGATTGCTACCTTCTGTATGGTTTTTTTGGCTCGGGCAGTGGTGACCCGCTTCCCTAGCTATTCACCTCACTCCTTCCTCATGCAGTCCCTTTAAACAAATCAGGAAGCGCAGTTCCTGATTAGTTGGAATGAATGAGGTGAGTGGATAGGGAAGTAAATGATCAGAGAAAGGCTGGAGGGAGGCGATGGCAGACTCGGGGCGAAGGGCACTCTAAGTCTGCTGCTCCCCTTGCCATTCAACGTGAGCTACATCATCCACTGTGAGAACAGGTTGTTTCTTCCGAGAATGTAGACATACTATTTTCTTAATTGCTGGCTTTATATATTTGTTACAGACTGTGGTTAATGGGGAAGGAGACAGAAGAGAGGCAGCTAATTATATTCTGTTTTTTTCCCCAGTTTTCCTTCTGGGTCTCTATCATATCTCTGAACCCAGCTTTAAATACTTACGGAGCCTAGGAGTTTAGGAAGGTCCAATCAACTACATTGGGACAATCTGCTGTTACCAAAAAGAGAAAATGACTTTGTCACTGCCTGTGGTTCCAAATCTCAGAAAAGTTAGGCAAAGTTCTAAGAGAATGGGGTGATGACCCCTCCACTCATCAATAAAATATGCTTCAACTCGTAACAAACAAACATTACAAGCCACGGTGGTCGCAACATAAAAGAGTCACATGTGTTTTCTTTTTGCCACTAAGCAAATCTTTGCTTTTACCAAAAGGCAAAGTGAGTGAAGTTAGAAAAACATGTGTCCCGGTTGCAACATGACTTGGATTAAGTAGACATGTTGCTATATATAGGTATAGATATTTGTAGGTATGTTCACATGTTTGTTTACTGAAAATTAGAAACGGCCTGAAATCAGAAAACTTCCAGTCAAGATTCCAAAGGATAAAAACTGCCTCCTAGTTGGCTCCAGGATTCTGGCCATGGTTTGTAAGAACAAGGTCTTTGGAGCTAAATGTTGAGCTGTGCTGAAAATCCCTGGGTTTGCCCCTTCCTCTGTCCCAAAATGCATTAGTCAGTACTTTAGGATCACTGCCATTAGGAGCCAGCACAAGTGATTATTTAGGGATTAAACTTCTCCATCTCAGAAGGCACCAGTTGAGTACACCCCTCTTACTGGAGCTGGCATGTGTCCAGATTGGGCACCCCTGCCAATTTGATCAGAGTCAAGTCAGGTAAGGGTGGAAGCAGGTAAGCATGACTTGACCAATGATGCAGAATGGTGACATCATCTTCACAGCACAATCCTAACCAACTTTCCAGCGCTGGTGCAGCTGCAATGCAGCCCCGAGGTAAGGGAACAAATGTTCCCTCACCTTGAAGAGGCCTCTGTGACTGCCCCCGCACTGCAAAATGCAGTGTGACCCTGTTGTCATGGCTACACTGGCGCTGGAAAGTTGGTTAGGATTGCGCTGTCAGTCAAAGGATGCCCTTGGCTCTTGATCCTGACCCAGGCGGGTGACCTGTGAATTATCAGGATTCAGTCCACCTTTTAGTGCCATGGCACATGGGAACCATCACCCAGAGCAAGTAAGGTCAGGGATGAAGGCTCCAGCCCTATGCACACTTACCTGGGAGTCAACTTCAATGGGCAGATATGCATAGGATTGTCCTGTACATATGGGAAGTTGTGTCAGATGGGGAATGGTAGATGAATATGTCAAGGAAATTATGTTATAGCCTCTGAAAATGGTGCAGTGGGGACAGAGGGATGTAGGATCAGGGGGAAATTGCTGAAAACTAAGACAGCATAATAAAAAGCAGAGATATCACCATGCCAACAAAAGTTCGTATAGTCAGGGCGATGGTGTTCCCAGTAGCAATGTATGGTTGCGAGAGTTGGACCATAAAGAAGGCTGAGCGCCGAAGAATAGATGCTTTTGAACTGTGGTGCTGGAGAAGACTCCTGAGAGTCCCTTGGACTGCTAGGAGATCAAATCAGTCAATTCTAAATGAAATCAAGCCTGACTGTTCCCTGGAAGGACAGGTACTAAGGCTGAAACTCAAATATTTTGGCCACCTAATGCGAAGAGAGGACTCTCTGGAGAAGACTCTGATGCTGGGAAAGATTGAAGGCAAAAGGAGAAGGGGAAGGCCAAGGATGAGATGGTTAGACAGCATCACCGATGCAACGAACATGAAAATGAGCGAACTCAGGAAGATAGTGGAGGACAGGAAGGCCTGGCGGGATATGGTTCATGGGATCACGAAGGGTCGGACACGACTTAACGACTGAACAACAACAACAGAAGGTGGAAGCTTCCACAAGTGAAACTGCTCATGGAAGGTGCTTCCACCTGATTTTTCAGCAATTCCCCACTCCTCCAGCAGTTCTTTACATTTCACTCCACCTCCTTCTAGATAGCACACTGCTCCTCAGGAGTCACTTTTTGGGGAGCACAGGGGGATGCTGTGGGGAGGAGGGGTGGGGAACACCCCTTGCATGAGCTCAGTAGCGTAGCTGGCATGAGGCAGCAGGGATGGTCCACCCTGCGGCGTTCCAGTGGTTTTCTGCCATGCTTGAAGTGGCGAGTGCCATGAAAATGCCCAGCTCCAATTGGCTCCAAATGGAACCATTCCAGAAATGGGGGGGGGTAAGAGCAGGCATGGGGGGGTGACGTCGCAACTTGGGGGGGTCACGCAACGCATCGTGATGTCACCCCCACCCCGGGCAGCAGGTGGGCTGGTGACATCACTGCATGAGTTTCCTTCTGCTCATGAAAGTCTGAATACAATCCATTGTCCCAGTTTGTGTGCTATTTTGCCAAACCATGCAAGAATCTGAAATATGAGCAGCATCTCTAGGAGAAGCTCCTGAATCAGTTAACGTGTTACATGCTGCAGAATACTGTTGATTGGAACAGAGTTACCCCTGTCTTTGTTGGAGGAAAAAATAGTAAGTGACTGAACCATTGTGTGTTGGAAAGCAAGTATATGGATACTGGGTAGCAGCAGGCCACAGGATTAGGCAGGTGGAAGGGGAATAAATAATGAATAGAGGCATTCTTACTGTATGTCCGGGAAATTATTTATTTTGTAGCCATTTCTCCCCATTTTTCTCTAAAGTTCATATCCAAAGTGGATTACAGATGTATACAGTATATCGAAAATCAAATGTCTATCATGAAAACATATAAACCACATCAACCAAACATAAAACTATCAAAACAGTACAGGAAAGACTAGGTACACCTTACAGGAGCAACAACCACTAGCCATGAAAAGCCTACCTGGATATGTGCATTTCTAAAGCTTGTTTAGATGTGAGAAGAAAGAGAGCCTGATGGATCTGTCAAGGAAGGGAATTCCACAGTTTGGGTGCAACCACCAGAAAAGACCCTGACCAAAAATTGAGTTGCCATGGGAAGCAGGGACAACTAAGAAGTAGAATCACGTTGGAACCACGTTTGGGAGACTTTAAACTTAAGTTGTACACAGTTTCTAATACTTGTATATACAGTGCAGACAAGGAAGGAAGAGAAGAGAGAAATGGTAAGGAATTCAACCTACCATTTATTCTGGGGTGTTTTATGTCCTTGTTATTGCATGGAAGCTTGAGCCATTTAAAAAAATGGAAGGGACATAAGTGAGATAATACAATCATGCCTTTTAGGAGACCAATGAAGGGGAAAAATAAATAACAGAATTTGAGACACTTCAACGGTGGTTTCATTTTAGCATATGGGAGGGGGAAAAGCACAGCTTGTGTGTTCTCAACACAAATCTTGTCAGAGGCATGTTCACTGTGTTGGCTTTTTATTTCATTGCTTCTCTGCTGAAGGAAAGTTGAAAAGTTGCTTTGTGGGATGTGAAAGAGCTGACATTAGTTATACAATGATGTGCTTTTCCAGGTCATAGGGTTTTCAAACACCCCACAAAACACACACACACACACACACACACACACAGAGAGAGAGAGAGAGAGAGAGAGAGAGAGAGAGAGAGAGAGAGAGAGAGAGAGAGAGAGAGAGAAGCGTTACTGATTTCTTTTACCAGTGGCTACAGTCCCATCAAGATGTTTTCTATTCAGTATCTTCTCAGGAACCAAAGATAACAGGAAAGAAAGCAAAAGCAGAAAAAAGCAATCAGTTTTGTAGCTGGTTTCCTTTTTGCAAAAGCTGGGGGATGGTAAACTGTGGCTTCAAGCCAAGAGAGAGCCAATGGGCGTAGGGAAGAATGTTAGGATGATTAGGATGATTGAGACCAGGTCTGTTGAACCTGTAGATGCGTTTTGTACTGACAGAGGAAAGAGAATTCAGAGCTTCTGGGCAGAAAGCCATGGACAAAGGAAACACCGAGACAGCTCAAATAGTGTTTGCTGCCAGATATCTGCTTGCGGTTATCAGATCCTGCAGTGTCACAATGGGTCTGTGCTATTTCTTTTCCCTGCCATTAGAATGTTTTGCTAGCATTTCCTTCCCAGCGATCAGTTCCTTTATACATGTCCATAAACTCAAGTATTCATCTGTAGGAGGCAGTCTTGCATTCGGAAAATGCATTTCCTAATTCTTTTCACCATCAGGAATAAAAAGGGCGCTAGTTGCTGTTTCCCACACTGTTTCCCACACTGAGTCAAAAGGGCCTTCACACACACACACACACACACACACACACACACACACACACACACAGAGAGAGAGAGAGAGAGAGAGAGAGAGAGAGAGAGAGAGAGAGAGAGAGAGAGTTGTATTAGCATTGTATCTATACTTCATATTAGTTGGTGGTAATCAAACAACACTGTTCTTCCAAGAAAGAGATGGCAGTTTGAGTTTGCCTGTGACATTACACTGAGTTTGGACATATCATTTCCACATGTCCAACATTGCTGTGGAGAAAAATCCATATTTAACTCTTATAGTGAGCAGGAACTATGACATGATTCTTCATTGCTAAGATGCAGGGAAATTATAGTTTCCAATATCTGTTCATTCAGTGAATTGAGCCAGGAGGCATTGGAAATGACAACTGTGTTGCACCATGATGGCAAAGGCTGCTCCTGACTCAGGAGTATAAGAATATAAGAAAAGTCCTGTTGGATCAGGCCAAAGAACAATCTAGTCCAGCATTTCTTTTCCCAGAGTGGTCCAGCAGCTGCCCCTGGGAGGTCCATGAGAAGGAGATGCATACTTCTCTCCTGCCATTACTCTCCTACAACTGCTATGCAGAATCATACTGCCATTGCAACTGGAGATAGCACATACCGTAGTTGTCATAATTAGTAGCCATTGATAGACCTGCCCTCCACGAATTTGTCCAATCCACCTTTAAAGCCATCGAAGCTAGTGGCCAACACCACATGGCAATGAATTCCATGGACTAATTATGTGCTATGTGAAGAGGTAAGAACATAAGAACATAAGAACATAAGAAGAGCCCTGCTGGATAAGGCCAAAAGCCCATCTATTCCAGCTTCCTGTATCACACAGTGGCCCCACCAGATGCCTCAGGGAGCACAAGACAACAAGATAACCTGTTGACACTCCCTTGCACCTGGCACAGAGAAAACCCACTTCTAAAACCAGGAGGTTGCTTATGGCTTGTAACCTGTGATGGTCTTTTCCTCCATGAATCTGTCCAAACCCCTTTTAAAGGCACCTAGGACAGGTGCCATCACCACATCCTGTGGCAAGGAGTTCCACAGATGAATTACACACTGGGTAAAGAAATATTTTCTTTTGTCTGTTCTAACTCTCCCTCTACTCAATTTTAGTGCATGTCCCCTGGTTCTGGTGTTGTGCGAGAGGGAGAAGAATTCCCCTCTATCCACTCTCTCCATCCCATGCATAATTTTATACGTCTCAATCATGTCCCCCCTCAGGCGCCTTTTTTCTAGGCTGAAAAGCCCCAGACGCTGTAGCCTTTCCTCTTAAGGGAGGTGCTCCAGCCCACGAATCATTCTGGTCGCTCTTTTCTGCACCTTTTCCAATTCAACTATATCCTTTTTGAGGTGTGGTGACCAGAACTGGACACAATACTCCAGATGTGGTCTTACCATCGATTTGTACAAAGTCGTACCTCCCTTTGTCCATCCTAAATCTCCCACCAGTCTGTTTCATTAGATGACCCCTGGTTCTAGTACTGTGAGGACTTCACGGCAGAAGACCTCGGGCAAATACCGCTGCCGGAACGGTCTCCCTTGACTAAAGAATTAAGTAAAATAGAGGTTAAAAGAGAAGACGTCTCAGACTTAATTGACAAAATAAAGATCAATAAATCACCAGGCCCGGATGGCATCCACCCAAGAGTTCTGAAGGAACTCAAGAATGAAGTTGCTGACCCCTTGACCAAAATATGCAACTTGTCCCTTAAAACGGCCACTGTGCCAGAGGATTGGAGGATAGCTAATGTCACGCCAATCTTTAAAAAAGGAAGGAGGGGGGACCCGGGAAACTACAGGCCGGTCAGCCTAACATCTGTTCCAGGGAAGATGGTGGAAAGTCTCATTAAGGATAAAATCTTAAAATACATAGAAGAACAAGCTCTGCTGAGGGAGAGTCAGCATGGCTTCTGCAAGGGGAAGTCTTGCCTCACAAACCTGTTAGAATTTTTTGAAAAGGTCAACAGGCATGTGGATGCGAGCGAACCCGTGGATATTATATATCTGGATTTTCAGAAGGCGTTTGACATGGTCCCTCATGAAAGGCTCCTGAGAAAACTCCACAGTCAGGGAATAAGAGGGCAGGTCCTGTTGTGGATTAGGAACTGGTTGAAGACCAGGAAACAGCGAGTGGGAGTCAATGGGCAATTTTCACAATGGCGAGAGGTGAAAAGCGGTGTGCCCCAAGGATTGGTCTTGGGACCGGTGCTTTTCAACTTATTCATAAATGACCTGGAGTCGGGGATAGGCAGTGAGGTGGCCAAGTTTGAGGATGACACTAAACCTTTCCGGGTGGTGAAGACCAGCAGGGATTGTGAAGAGCTCCAGAAGGATCTCTCCAAACTGGGAGAATGGGCAGCAAAATGGCAGATGCGCTTCAATGTAAGTAAGTGCAAAGTGATGCACATTGGGGCAAGAAACCAAAATTTCACATATACGCTAATGGGTTCTGAGTGGTCTGTGACGGATCGAGAGATCTTGGGGTGCTGGTGGACAGGTCGATGAAAGTGTCGACCCAGTGTGCGGCGGCTGTGAAGAAGACCAATTCCATGCTCGGGATCATTAAAAAAGGGATTGAGAATAAAACGGCCAATATCATTATGTCTTTGTACAAATCGATGGTAAGGCCATATCTGGAGTATTGTGTCCAGTTCTGGTCACCACACCTCAAAAAGGATGTAGTTGAATTGGAAAAGGTGCAGAAAAGAGCGACCAGAATGATTTGTGGGCTGGAGCACCTCCCTTATGAGGAAAGGCTACAGCGTCTGGGGCTCTTCAGTCTAGAAAAAAGGCGCCTGAGGGGGGACATGATTGAGATGTATAAAATTATGCATGGGATGGAAAGAGTGGATAGAGGGAAATTCTTCTCCCTCTCGCACAACACCAGAACCAGGGGACATGCACTGAAATTAAGTGGAGGGAGAGTTAGAACAGACAAAAGAAAATATTTCTTTACCCAGCGTGTAATTCATCTGTGGAACTCCTTGCCACAGGATGTGGTGATGGCACCTGTCCTAGATGCCTTTAAAAGGGGTTTGGACAGATTCATGGAGGAAAAGACCATCACAGGTTACAAGCCATAAGCAACCTCCTGGTTTTGGAGGTGCGGTTTCTCTGTGCCAGGTGCAAGGGAGTGTCAACGGGAAACAGGTTATCTTGTTGTCTTGTGTGCTCCCTGAGGCATCTGGTGGGGCCACTGTGTGATACAGGAAGCTGGACTAGATGGGCTTTTGGCCTGATCCAGCAGGGCTCTTCTTATGTTCTTATGTTCTTATGAGGAGGAGAAAATTTTCTCTCCATCCATACTTTTCCACACCATCCATAATTGCATAAGTCAATCTGTCTCCCTTTAGTCACATTTTTTCCCAAGCTAAATAGCCTGAAATGCTGTAGACTTTTCTTCTTGTAGGGAGATGCTCCAGCCCTCTGATCGTTTGGTTGCCCTCTACTGCAACTTTTCTGTCTCTAAGATATCCTTCTTGAAGTGTGGCAACCAGAACTGTACACAGCATTCCAAATATGGTTGCACCATAGACTTGTACAGGGACAATATACTACTTGCTGTCTTATTCTTGATCCCTTTCCTAATGACCCTTAGCATGGAATTGGCCTTCTTCACCAGTACCACACATTTTGTTGGCATTTTTATTGTGCTATCAACCCCCCCCCCCAAAGATGCTGGAGTAGCACCCAGAGTTTAAGGATGAGGCCTACATGAGATAGGCTTCTTATGGCACCAGCCAACCTGGCCCCCTATCACTTCCCCCCACCTTTTCAAGGGTACATTCCTTGGAAAGGGGAACTGGCAGGGAGCGCTGGTTGGTGGTGACTTGCCCACTATGATCTGGGACCAAATTGGCGTACTAGGGAGAGGAGGACAGATGTTTAGCAGATGGAAGACCACACAATACAGTGTGAAGGTAAGGTCCTTATTTGCCAATTACTGGACCAGTAAAGCAGACATGAACAGGTCTGTCTCAGAAAATTACCCATTTCTCGCACATGGGACCCATCAAGCATGGTGGTTCAAAATGCATGCTTGCTTTTGACACATGGAACTTTGAAAAAAAGAAGGGTGGTAATCAGCTTTGTTAACGGATCTTTGTTTGTTTCCACTGGCGTCGCTGGAGGTGGGGTGGAAAGCTAAGTTCTGCAGCTTTCCACCCCACCGTTACTCTCCGGTACGAGGCGCACCGCCCCCTTGTCATAGGAGCCCGTCAGCGGAGAGAAAGCAACGCGCAGGGACTCTCCTGCACGTTGCTTTCTCTCTGCTGACGGGCTCCTATGACGAGGGGGTGGGGCGCCTCGTACCGGAGAGTAACGGTGGGGTGGAAAGCTGCAGAACTTAGCTTTCCACCCCACCTCCAGCGACGCCAGTGTTTGTTTCCTTGTCTTGTTAGCAAATGTTTGGGCCAGACACATTTGAGATGTACATCTTAGGCTTGGAATGAAATATATGCTTTCTTAAAGCTGGGAATAGGTGGGAGAGTGGTCATTTTGAATGAGTACTGTATTCCTAAATATTGAGTTGAGCAAAATAGCAGATGTTACTAATAGAGAGATTTCCCACTGAGAATTCTACTTCAACATCACAAATGTTTATCTCTTTTCAGTCAAGCTGTTACTCAGTAGGAACGTTCTATGATGCTTTCAAAATGATCTCTGTCTGAATTTCTCCCTAGGTTTTGGGGTTCTGAATTACGTGGCTTGCATGACAGTACTAAAGAACACAAGACGAGCCTTGCTGGATCAGGCCAAGGGTCCATCTAGTCCAGCTTCCTGTATCCCATAGTGGCACACGAGATGCCTCAGGAAGCACACAAGACAAAAAGATACCTAATCCCATGCATCCGGCATTCAGAGATAGCCTACTTCTAAAACCAGGAGGTTGCATATACCCATCATGGCTTGTAACCTGTGATGGACTATTCCTCCATAAATCTGTCCAATCCCCTTTTAAAGATATCTAGGCCAGGTGCTATCACCACATCCTGTGGAAAGGAGTTCCACAGGTTAATTACATGCTAGGTAAATAAATGTTTCCTTTTGCCTGTTCTAACGTTCCCACCACTCAGTTTTAGTGGATGTCTCCTGGTTTCACTTACTGATAATGGCATTCTTCCATTTTTTTATTTGCAGACTTTGTCTAGAGTGCTATGCATATGCAATTTCCTGCAGTTTGTTTCTTTGGCTTTTTTTTTTTGCCATACAGGTTACGAAGTGCACAAGCACATATGTACATTGATTAAAATTTTGCCATTATATAATGGCATCAGGATTCCTTTTCATACTGTGATGGGCAGCCCAATCCTGTGTAAGATATGGTGACCGGCCTGAACGGCCGGCCGCCGTATCCTATGCAGGATCCGAGCTGCCCCGGGACAGCCTGGGCGCACCTCAAGTGAAGGGGTGTAAGTAGCAGGAGGCCCAATGGGCCTCCTCAAATGTACGCAAGCTCTGGAGCTCGCATACATTTGCACCCTCTGTGTACGACCGGGCCGGGCCTGGAGAGGGCTTTCGATATCAGCATATCTCACCGCCAGTATCCCCATTCTCTCCAGGCCCGCCACAGCCTATGGCTGCCCTCTCTCACTGCCCGGTCTCTCACTGCCCGGTCTGCCTGCCCCTGCCCCAGGCGGCACTGGACCGGCGTGTACCGGGCCAGATAGGAGCCAGGGTAAGGGCCACAGGCCTCTGCGCCAGCGGTCTTTACTCTCTGGGTGCCATAAACGCGCTTTATGGTGCATTTATGACACCCTGTGCCAGGGGAGCGCATGCTCCTCTGGCGCACCTTTACACAGAATTGCACCATTAATCAAACACATGAGCCAATCCATGGAATGAGGAACATTCATTCATCCCTAGAATTTTCCACTATTTTCAATTGCATTCACTGTCTGACTTCAACGAAAAATCAAAATTTTGAGTTTTAAAAAAAACCTGTACAGTATTAACTTGTGAAATGCCTTCATTTAGAAATGTCAAAATAAACCAAAGTTCTGAACTGATATGAAAATTGACTTTTCAAATTGATATTTTGACACATTCTGAATTTTAAAACCCCAGGTTTTTTAAGTTTTTAAAAAAGTGTTACTTTCAAATTATTCCCCAGGTTGTTTTTTTTTTAAAAAAAAACCACCAAAAGAAATATCCAATCCAATCACCTTTATTAAGCATGTACAAATATAGCAACCAACATGGCCACATTAATCAACCGCGCCAGGTCAAACAAATAAAACCAATAAGATAAAATATTCCAACAAGAAGTATCCAAAAGAAATAACATTTCCCAGTGAGAATTTCTGGTGCAAGCACATTAATTGGTGTTCAGTAAGAGAAGTATCTATCTGTACAACTGATGTAGTTTCACTGTGAAAAATGTGAGGTACATTTTTCTACATCACTTCATTGAACGAAAGATGTGTAGAAGAAAACAGAACATCTCGTAGGGCAGGCATGGCAAACATTTGGGCCAGGAGCCTGTTCAGGCTCCTTTGGAATCTCCAGCGTGGCCCTGTGGCACTCCTTCTGCACAGTGTAAATTTCCGAGCCGTATCCAGGGTTTGGAAGGACATGTGCCCAAAGGCACAAGTGTGAAAGAGCATGTGATGTACGGAGGAGAGTGCAGTACAGTGCAATACAGCAGAGTGGAGATAACATTGAATTTGATTGGAATTAACATTTGGGGCAGAAAGAATTCTGGACACAGCAGCAGGGCATCTTATAGATGGGAAATGTGACCCTCAAGTCTTTTTGAGTTTGATGTTCCCGCTATAAGATTTTCCTCTCATCCTTTTCCTTCCCATGCTGCTGATATCATCTCAGTTTGTACTGATGCCATCTCTGCTGCTGCTATCATCTCCGTTATTTTTATTATTCACCAATAAAGGGCAGAAAGGAGGGGAAAATATTTATTTTATTTATTTAAATAATTTATATCCCACCTTTCTCTCGACAGGGCAACCATATGACATGGTTGACATTAAATATGGCATAAAATATTATTAATAAAAAAATGAATAATGAACTGAGTGAGTTAGAAAACACCACCTCCACATTTGAAGAATTCTGGGTGACTCCACCCCCAAGCATACCTTGATCAATCTTTAGAATGAATCAGGCAACCCAATCCTATTGGCTGCCCTGCTGGCGGAACTAGTGTTCTGCTAGTGCTGGATGCCGTAAGACAGCTATAAAGTGCACTCTGGGAGTGCGTGCTGCTGGAGCACCAGCGGGAAGGCTGGAGCCTTCCCACACATGTCATTCCAGTGCTGGCCATCAGCTGGAGCAGTTCAGCCAGTGCAGGAGATGGGAGGGGTGGGGGGAGGGCAGAACAGGGGCAGGGATGGGGCAAAACTGGGCAAGGAGTGGGAGGAATGGGGGCAGGGAGGCTGTGGTAGGGGGTGGATCTGGCGGTGATGGCACGTGCTAGATCCTATCTTCCGTTTCTGCAGCCTCCCTGCCCCATTTTCTCCTCAGGCATGTGCCAGCTAATGAGCTGGTGTAGGTCCAAGGAGATCCATTGTTGTGGTGTGGGAAGCTTACAGAGGGGAAAGGGGATTTCAGAACATCCCTTCCCACCATTGCCATTTCTGCCCCTCCATAAGCAACCCCCTTACAACTGGGATCAGGATTAACCAGTAGTGCAAGACAGCCCACACTCTCAGGTAGGAAGGCCAGGTCCACAAGTAGAAATGATACTTCTGAGCATGCTCAAGCAGGAATAATGCAATGCATAGTTTTCTCTGTATGTATTGGGTCATGCTGGACAGCCTGCCTGCCCGCTCGCCTGTCCACTACTTGGATGCAGAACTCACTAATGCTTCTAGATACTCTCAGCTTTCACAAAGATAAGGGCTTTTTTAAAAAAAGGAGGAGTCCACCACCTGGGTTTTGCAATCATTCCTTGAATCCTCAAGCATGCTCAAGATCTTGTGAGTACATGGCAAGGAACGATCAGAAAATCCAGATGGTTGTTGATGCAGAAGCCTGTTCATTCCTAGTCTGCACTGATCACAATCCCTCAACACCCCTTTGCTTCCCCCCCAAGTTCAAATCTGGTGCGATGCCTTGTTCTCTGAAAGCAATTTCCTACCCCCTTATATTCTGAAACACTTTATCCAATCCAACTGAGAACCTTTCCATTCTATACCACCATGGGTACAAACTTCATATTGACCAACCTGCTGCGTTGCTACATGTTTTTAAGTCAAAGGTAAATCTCCCATTGGCTTTAATGGGAGCAGCAATAGGCCCTAATTCTCTGTCGCCACTGGAGCTCTTTTCCAGCAAATTGAATCTTCTTTAACAGTTGGCAGCACATCAGAGACAGCTCACAGTCATATCCCTTCCCCCGACATCCTCCCTTTCTTTAACAGGAAATAGGAGTTGTGTTACATTTACAATGACCTGGATCTCCAGGGGTACACGAATATCTCACTTAAACAAACAGACAGCGTTTCTCTCCTGGTTAAGGGCAAAACCTCTGAAAGGGAAAACTGAGTTGACTGGAGACTGACCAGCTCCTGCAGCGATGCACACAAATGCAGCCCTGGGTGTCAACAATGCACTAACCTACAAACTCCAAACACAAAGAAATCAAACACCACCCACTAGCCAAACAAGCAGAGTTCAGAAGGTTCAGAACTGGCAGGTGATTTGGAAGGAACAAGACTTGCTGCGGCAACAGACCCTGCACTTTAGCCTGTATGTTTGTTTTAACAAGTTGATTGTTTTCCCATTGATCATGGACCTCAGTAGGGGTCTCTCAGAAGATTAGGCTTCAGTGTAGAATTGGAAAGCTGGAATGGACTCGAAGTTCGAGGACTCCCGGAGTTCTCAACATGTGAAGCCATCGGCAGACTCCCTCCCTATTGAAGTGCAAGCAGTTTCAAGGAAAGAGGGGAACTCTTCCTGGTCCGGCAATTGTTTTGTGCATCAGTTCCTGATAGGAACAGGAGGACCTGATGGGACCTCCTCTTCCCAACATTACTCAATCCCTCTTTCCCTTGGTAGGTCTGGCTGGCTGTCTCCCAATCTGCAAGACGAGTTTTAGACCCTGGGCTTAGGGGTCTAAATCTGCAAAGGGGGTGTTTTAAGATGCTGCTATAGGTTTAAGCAATGGAGGTTTTTGTGCTCAATGCTTTATTTTTAATTTGTTACTGTATTTTATAGATGTTTGCATTGTACGTCATCATGAGAGCCTGAATTGGCAGGATAGTTTTAAAATAAATCCGTCCCTATAATATGTGTGTGGGGGGGGGAGGGATTGCCTCAACAATGGTCTCCTTCAGGCTAGTGTTTCCCAAACTTCTTTGGCCTGTGGCTCCCTTGACCATTGGTAACCATTGGCTGCGGCTCCCCATTACATTATGTTGATGCCTGCCAATTGGCATTGCACTGTTTTCTGAGAGGATTCGATGGCACTCCGCGGCTCCCCTGGCTGGTTTCCACAGCTCCCCTGGGAGACGTGCCTCCCAGTTTGGCAGAGGGTCATAGACAATGAGTGGTGTGGTTGAATACAGAATCTGAAGGGCCAGAGAAAGGAGTGTAGGGTGAACCACACAGAAGGTTCCACACAGAGGAAACCACACAGAGTTTCAGAGGAGGCAGATCGGGGTCAGAGGCAGGATAGTAGCCGAGGTCAAGTGGGGGTCAAGATCTGAGGCAATAAGAGCAGAGTGGCAGGGCCAGAAGCAGATGCAAGACCTCCAGGTAGGGTCACTATCCAAGATACTAGACAGGAGAAGGGAGGTGTTGTGTAAGTGGTCCTCAGACAAAAAGAGAGCTGCTCAGACTGAGGACAGCTCAGAGGCCAAGTCTGGGTGGGTCTCCCAGCACCTGTGGTCAAATGCCAATGACCCCCCCTTATTTGCGGATGCACCACCCTTTGCTCCTCCCACTTCCTAGATTGGAAAAAGAAAAGGAGGATGGAAAAAGAAAAGAAGAAAAGGAAGATGAAGTGTGGAAGGAAGGAGACCGGTGGGCTAGACTTGCAGAGATGCGCTATCAGACCTGCCAAGAAACCAGAGCACTTGGGTGTAGTAAGAGACAATATGCCAGACCCCAGCTGTTAGAAGACCTGATTTGAGACCACCTTCCACTGGCACCATACAAATTGTGCTCCCTTGTATGATGGTTAGTGACTGAAGTCCCAAATATTGGTAGGTTGTTGTTTTGTGTGTGTGAGAGAGAGAGATTTACCAGCTGGCTGTGGTTGCTCAGTCATTATGCGCTGACTGCACACACTCAAAGGAACATTCTTCTTCATTATTACTCTGCATGTTTGAGGTCTGAACCCTGGCAGGGAAAAGAGATTCTCGACTTAAGTCCTGGCTCACATGAAGCACTACAGGTTTTCTGCAGATTGATCCCCCTCGATAGGCAATCCAGTGTGTCTCCCACCTGCTAGGTTTGCCCAACATCTGTCTGAGGCAGTCCTGCAATTAGATTATTTCAAAGCTGGGCACAGTGCCAGCATAGTCTGGACCGTAGTTGCTTCACGGCATTGTTTCTGTTTAAAGGGGAACCATGATTCCTGGATCATTTTTACCACTCGATCTGAAGTGCAAACAGAGCATTTTTAGATGTGGTGTAAACAGCTGCTATGATTACATTTGAGGATGTCTGGGCTAGCGTGTGGGTGGGTGGGTGGGTATGCGCGTGCATGTGTGTGTGCGAAGAACAGAAAAGAGAATGATAGCATTTAAAACCCATGGATGAGGCAATTCCTTTTCCACTGGATATTCTCTTAGGGAGCAGGAGAGTCAGACAGTGATAGACAAGAGAGTAATACTGTTGGAGCAATTTGCTTTAGGCTGTTGTTTGGTTCTATCAACACAACCACAAGCTTGTTCATGTTAAGAAATGGGCCCCCCTCCCTCCTTGTCCTCCCTCTCCTTTCTCTGTCTATTTCCAGGAATAAACTTTGGAAACATAAACAAGAGAGGGTAACTAATTCCAGCCTTATCACCAGAATTGGCAGGCTACCTTCAGGAAGCCAGAGCTTCCCTCCCCTTCTACCTTGCCTTAGCACATCCCCACATTAGAACCAACCCTTTCTTCCGATACAGTGATACAGTGCATCAGTACCCCAGCAATACTGCTCCTTTGCTCCTATCCAAACACTGAGCAAACAATGGTCACTTCACACCCCAGCCCTTGCGTTTAAAGATTGAATGCCGGTTTGCGTATATCTCAGCTGTGTTTGATATACAGGGTCAGACTTCTCTATTTCAAAGCAGAGGAGTGTGTGAACTCAGATGACTGACAAGAATACATTAGAATGAGCTTATCTGGCGTGGCAATGCTCCTGGAGCCCAAGAGGCACTTTCTTGCTTTGTCAACTGTCCAGAGCATGAAAAAGCAGCAAGGATAAACAAGCAGTGAAGTGGAAGAAAATAGCCAAGTGAGGTCCTCCTGGGCTTTTCTGTCATGCCTGTTGGAGCCAGAAGGCAAGTGGCTAAAATGGAGTCTATAGTTCAGAGGGCAGAGGTCACACGAGAGAGATGGCATGTAGATGTGAAAGTTAAGCTGATGTGATTGTGAGACTCTTGTTATTCTTCTTTGTATGTCACCAGTACACTTACAAACAAAAAGTTTGAGAGCTTGTTCTCTGAATCGAACAAAGCGAGGCCATTCCTCACTTCTTAGCGGTGGTTCATATCATAAAAACTGCCATGTGATTAGCCATGGGAAGGCTTATAGCCATGGTACACCTTCTTTGCGTGCAGAAGATCCCAGGTTCAATCTCCAGGTAGGGCAGAGAAATAACTCCTCTCTGGAAAGTGACTATCAGTCAGCATCAACAACTATGAACTAGATACGCCCAGGGCAGCTTCAAAAGAGGGACCACTGGAGGGAATTGTATCAAGCTGCCATTTTGAAAACCTGTTTTGCCTTCTGTGCAATGGTGTAAACACGGCAAATTCTTTCTTTTCTGTGATTTTCTTTTCAATCCTATTGGGCTACTGCATTGTCGGAATCTGTGCTCCAGTGGCACAGCATGCTTTATGGCAATCACAGAATGCGACGTACCATTGAGCATAGCAGGGCAACAGCCACTGCAAATGGTGAGCAGCCATGGCTGTGACAGCAGCCACTGCAGAAACCCTGGCAGCAGTCAGTTGGCATGGGGCAGGCAGTGGGCAGGTGTGAGCAAAACAGGGCAGAGACTGAGGCAGAGTAGGGGTGTGATGAGGTCAGGAAGGGGTGGATATCGATGGCAGTAGCTCCATCAATATCTTATCCCCTTCCCATCCTCGATCCACCTACTCTGGTGCACTCAGACTTGCTCTAGCAAAAACCTTGGTGCAGGTCTGAGTAGACCCATTGGGGCAGCAGAAGCAAGGGAAGCAAATATTCCCTTACCTGGAGGAGGTCTCCAGGACTCTAAACTCCCCCGCAGGATGCAGTGCGCGCTCCAGTGGCAAACTGAGCAAAGAATGCAACACAAGGTCCCTGTTAACAAGCTGCCTCAAGAGACCAGTGACCCAATCCTATCCACCGACTTTGCTGGCCGAATGCACGTTCTGCTGGTTGAAGTGTGAGGATGCTGGCAGAAGTGACGTTCCGCTAGTGAGCTCAACAAGGCTGACAGCACAGTGGCTGGTGGCCACGTGCGCAGGCTGACAGAGAGATCACTGTCTATCAGCACTGGTGAGTTCACGGTGGGAGTGGGCAGTGGGAGGGATGGAGGAGGGAGAGGGGGGAACAGGAGGAAATCTGGGTGGGAGGGGAGAGAAACCAGGCGCAGGGAGGAGGTGAGAGGGGTGCATCTGGCAGCGAAGATGCATGCTGGATCTTATCCCCTCTTTTGTAAACCTCCTCACCTCTTTTCCCTCCTTGGACATACGTCACCAAAATAAGTGGCGTATGTCTTAGTAGACACATAGGCGGCCCCAGTGCTTATTTTTACTTGTCTCTCATTTGCCCTTGGGATTCCCCCCCCATCATAGGATGCAGCATGCACCTTTTTGACGTGGCTGCATTGGTGCTGGTGGCGGGGGATAGGATTGGGCTGCAAGTGAGATTTCTATACCCTATTTTGTAGAAAATATTATTTACCAATGTGGAAGGGACTGGCAACAATAGACAGCAGAAAACATCTGACGTGAAAAGCTGTGACGAATTATTATTTTTTTGGGGGGGTGCTCACTCTACGGTTATACAGGTGGGCCCCCATATCCGCTGGGGATATGTTCCAGGCCCCTCCATGGATACTTGAAACCGTGGATAAGAGCAAACACCCCCTCCATGGTTTCCTGAGCCCCCCCCACCCTGCCTCCCCTGCAGGCAGGCATGCTTGCCCCCCCCACTCTTATTTTTCTTTCAGCAAGCTTTGTTTCTTCCTTAAAACAAACAGAGAAGCAGCCTCCATTGCAGGCAAGTAGAATGAGACTAAGTCCTAGAGAGGCTCTGCAAGGTTTGTTAACCTTGCAGAGCCTCTCTAGTACTTAGTCTCGTTCTACTTGCATGTAAAAAGCAGCCAGAGGCTGCTTCTCCTGTTTCTTTAAGGAAGAAACAAAGCTTACTGGGAAAAAAGTAAAAGCCTGGGGGGGTCCCCACGATTCGTGGATAACTGAAACCGTGGATAGCGAATCAGTGAATATGGGGGCCCACCTGTATTCATTTGTCATGTATTTTCTCCAGTCCCCAATAGCTTGTCAAGTAAGTGCCCGGACTGTAATGGATAGCCACAATTCATCCTTCACCCATGGCAGGATTGCTCTGGCCCATATAAGCAACCACACACAATGCATCTGAGTATCGAATGCCCAGAGTCTAGACGAACTCTCCCTCATCTCAGGTAGCAAAGCCATCCCCCAAGGAAAGCCATCACATTCCATCAAGAACACTTAGGGAAATTGTCTTTCCCTAGTTCCATCAGAGCACATGGGTCAGATGTGGTTTTAATTTTTAGAGAAGCTATCGTATCATAGCAGATGTATAGAGCTTCCCGTTCTGTCACACTGCATCAGCACCTAGTATCAAATCCAAACCAGATAGTGTGGGTGGAACAATGGGAAATAAATAACATCTCTCTCTCTCTCTCTCTCTCTCTCTCTCTCTCTCTCTCTCTCTCTCTCTCTCTCTCTCTGTGTGTGTGTGTGTGTGTGTGTGTGTGTGTGTATTATTATGATTGTTATAAGTATTATTATGATTGTTTTTCAGTAACTTGGTAGGAATTCAAGGCACAAAGACATCTTTGTAGAGGAAAGTGAAGAGGAAGAGGAAGCACAATACAACCTGCTCTCTCCAACACCGAGTCAAGAATCCATACTTGGCAAAGATAAATTGTGTGGAAGCAAAGCTACAGTCAGACAGTAAATGCCAGTGTCCATCTCTGATTACAACAGCCAAGGTAGCAATGCATGTCATACTCAAGGGACAGATTGTGCCATTCCAAAGGAATAGGAGAAAGTCAAATGTTCTGTATCATTCCCAAATCAGGTGTAATTAAATTCCGCCATTATGCTTTAAGTCAACCTCACTGAGCAGTTGAATGCATTTTTTCCAAAATGATGAGGGTGTATAAGAATGACCTTGCCAGATAAGATCAAAACAAAACCAATCTATTTGGGAAAAGATTGTAGCTCAGCAGTAGAGCACATGCTTGCAGAAGGTCCCAGGCTTGGTCTTCAAGCAGGGTGGGGAAAAAAATCTGTCTGAAACCCTGGAGAGGAGTTGACCATACCGAATGAGAAGGACCAATGATCTGACTTAGGCACCTTCTTATGTTCTTAGTCCAGCATTCTGAGCCCATCAGTGATCATTTTGATGCCTCCAGAAGATCACAAGCCAAGCATGATGATGATGTCATTTTCTTTCTTTTTTTGCCCACAGGCAAACTATCCCAGGTCCCTGTCCTTGTCCAGCAATGCAAAGCCAGGGGGATTTTGGTTACCAGATGGAGATGTATATACAGTAGTTCAGGGTCAGTTCCTATGTGGACACATCCAAATGTCTGTGATACAGTCAGCTTGCAACAAGTGAATGTAGATGTGGGCTGCTTAGAGCTTGCAAGTGGGACCACCTCGGAACCCCATGTATGTTGCCTTGGAGAGCATGATGGAAGACAAACAGGATATAAATGTAAGAAAGATACTAAAATTCGTGGCCACTAGGCTTGGAGTCATAACTATTGCCTAACATGCCCAGCTTGTGGTTGTGTTGATAGAACCAAACAACAACCTAAAGCAAATTGCTCCAACAGTATTACTCTCTTGTCTATCACTGTCTGACTCTCCTGCTCCCTAAGAGAATATCCAGTGGAAAAGGAATTGCCTCATCCATGGGTTTTAAATGCTATCACACACATGCGCACACACACCCACATACACACTAGCCCAGACATCCTCAAATGTAATCATAGCAGCTGTTTACACCACATCTAAAAATGTGCTGTTTGTACTTCAGATCGAGTGGTAAAAATGATCCAGGAATCATGGTTCCCCTTTAAACAGAAACAATGCCATGAACCAACTATGGTCAACACAACATAGGGATGAGCTTTTCAATGCATGCCAAGCGTACAGCCGCAAAAGCTTGAGACTTTGCAAAGAATCAAACTTACATGAAAAATGCCCACCATCACTGCCACCTGGCTCCCCGTTCTTCTTCCACTATAGTGAAAAGTACTTACCTATGGCTAGAGGTGTTTGTTTTTGTTGAATGTGAGAGTATTACAGCCTAAGTCTCAATTACAGCCTAAGTCTTACTGAACACAATGGGCTTACTTCTGAGTAGAATAAATAACACCATTTTAAAACATCTCTACCTATGGCTCAAGGGAAGAGGAAGATGGTGGTGGGTGTTTACGTTAAATGGCCCTGGAAGCATCTTTTTCCAGTGTGAATGGGACTAGGACTATGGTTGCTTCAGGACAGAAATCCTTGGAGCACCTTGCTGTGTAAACAAACCCTTCTGTGTTGCACATTCTGTGAGTCGTGAAAAGGTTTTATACAATGCACAAAGTTCTTGTAACATTCTCCCCTGTGCTTTCCCAAGCCCCCCCCCCAAGCAAAACTTGACCAGTCATCTAATGTGTGTGGACCCACAAATCATTACCAAGGTTTCTGTCAAGGCATATCCAATGCATGCCAGGCCAGGCTTTAGTCTATTGTCATACCTCGAAGCTAACCAATCAATGAAAAGGTTACAGTGTTTACAGAGTTGACTTTGCTGCATTGTAACCTCTGATTTTCAGGCATCTCTACAAGGAAAAACCATTTGCCTCTTAGGGTGCAACTAGATATGACAGTGGGACACCTGTGAACAGATATTCTGCTTTTTAAAAAAAGAAAAGTTTAACTGCAGCTTCAGAGTCCCAAACTAGTCAAGACTATAGTTCTGGGGGAGGGAGGGTTAACAGTTTTTCTACAGTGGTTCTCAAACTGTGGGTCGTGACCCACCCTAGGAACCAAAAGCTGTTCCCTGCCCCCTTAAAGGGTGGGGATAGCATGGCAGCAGCGGCAGTGATCCCAGAGATCGTCGCCACCGAAAAAGCCACCAAAACAGCTGTTTCTGTACTTATTGGGACTTGGGGGGGGGCTTCGGGGAGGCCTGCACGACAAAGATCGGGGAGGCCTACAGAGGGTCACGCAGGCCTCCCCAAAGCCCCAAAGCCCCAGTAAGTACAGAAACAGCTGTTTCGGGGGCTTTTTCGGATGCGATGGCAGTGATCCCCATGATCCATGCGGCCCTCGCTGAATCCTATCTGGGAAGTCCCTGGCTGGAAGTCTACTCCAGGTAAGTGGGCATTTTCCCCACTTACCCTGGGTAAACTCCCAGCTTCTGCAATGGGGCTACTCGGTTCTTCACCAGCTCTTTAGCTGGCGGAGAATCAAGCAGCCCTGTGCCGAGGCTCGTGGCCTGGGAGGGAGGATAGAATACGGTGTCTGACATTTGTTCCCTTACCTTGGGACTGCATTGCAGCCGCATCAGCGCTGGAAAGTTGGATAGGATTGGGCGCGCGCATGCACACACACACACACACACACACACACACACACATTTCAAAAGTAGTGATGTGGCACAGAAGACCATGGTGCTAGAAAAAGGAAGAAAACGACCCTACTGTACAGGCGCAAAATAGGCAAAACCACCACCAAAATCTGTAAAACATTTAAGGGGATGGCAAAACAGAGAGGACTTTCAGGCACCAAAAGGTGGCAGAGGAGAACAGGGGTAGCATGGACACAGTTGCTAACTTGAAAATCACTTCTGTTGCCATTGGCAACCTACCCCCGGGCAACTAGCTACTCAGCAGCTGTGAGCCTGCTCACCTCCACCACCATTCAGTGCCTGAAGGCAAGGATGGGAATTTTCTCCCCCCTTTGAAGGTTGCACAGCATCCAATGATGGTTTTGCTTAGTGAATTCCCTTGCTGGCTCCTACTACACATGGGTATTCTTTGGATAGTGGCCAATATGTTCCTTGGACGATGGAATGAAGTCCTTTTAGATCAGGGCGTATAAAATGCCTTCTTTAAACATGAATTCAACCAGATTCCCATCAATTGTCTCTACTGGATTGTCATGCTAAAAAATTAGAACAGATTCATTCTGTGATCTGGTGCTGATCCCCATTTATTTAATACAAGGCGTGCATAATTTCCAGTTTCAGAGCCAGTGTTTTATGTGTGTGCAATGTACAAGCATGCGCAGATGCCATACTTTTTAAACACACCCTGCAGGCCCCTTATGGCAGGTTGAAGCCTTGATGAATTCTGACCCTTCTTAACCAGATGAGACACAGGAGCCTGTCTTTCCCACTTTATAATTCTTCACTGAGTGCTTGTACTGAAATTGCTTCATAACCGCATGAATTTGGAGTTTTCATTTCACCCTTGGACGAAATGTAGAGCCTGGCACGGTGACAAGTATAACAGTGTGTAAAAGCACAATTAACTTATGCTTTCACCCCATTTTTTAAAGACATTTCGAGGGAAGCAGTGAAATTTTAGAGTGATTGTTTTCACATCGGAGCCAGCAGCACAGGCTTCTTTCACTTCATCAGCAATCCCAAACAAACTTGCGCAGTGTAATCAGCAACACATGCCCTCCCGTATCACAGCCCCCAGCGCACACACTCGGTGGGTGGAACCTTCAAATCAGAACCACCTGAATCCCTTTACGGTCAAGCGATGAGCAGGAACAGAGCAGTCTTCTCAAAGCCACTAACTGTAGCTGGGTGGCCAAACCCTGTTAAAGTTCACCAGCAGCTGACTGTCTCAATGTTCATATCCTCTGATTGTCTCTATTTACCAGGGACTATTTGCTTCCCCTGGTATCTCTCCTCCCTGTCCCCATTTTATTCTTATTTTTTTTCCCTTTGGGAAGATTTTTGGAATGTCTTTCTAAAAAACAACAACAAAACATTAGTTTGCATATGCTCTGATGCTCTGTCTGCATGTACTTTGTTTCATTTATTTTTTTAAAAAATGGCATGCCACCTTTCTTTGATGATGCACGATGACTTAACAGTAATTCATTTATTAAAAAACCCTCTAGGACAATCATACGAATACAAGGCAGCAGTGGGTGGGTAGATTCATATGGGGAGAGATGGCCCTTTAAATAACCTGGTCCCCTAGGCCATTAAAACCTTTAAAGCCTCTCTCCAGCCTGCCACAGATGGAGCTGCATCGATCTGCTTCGCTGCTCACTCACCTTACTTCTAACTCACATGGTGAGGAGGTAGGGAAGCAGCCATTTCTCTGCCTCATTCCCTGCCATCCCTTTAAATAAAACAGGAAGTGAGAGACATGCTGGGAGTTCCCACCATCACTCCTACTTCCTGTTTTGCATAGTATGGAGTGTGGTAAATAGCTGTGTTTTCTGGGTTGGGGGGCAGCATCTGGTGGCAGCTCCGGTTCGGCCATTCCTATTCACAGAGTTAAGAACATAAGAACATAAGAAGAGCCCTGCTGGATCAGGCCAAAAGCCCATCTAGTCCAGCTTCCTGTATCACACAGTGGCCCCACCAGATGCCTCAGGGAGCACACAAGACAACAAGATAACCTGTTTCCCGTTGTCACTCCCTTGCAACTTGTACAAGCAAACCCCCCTCCCTCCAGAACATGCCCCTGTCTTCAAGGAACTTACAATCTACAGTTGACAATGAGAATGATGACAGAGGAAGGAGAGAGACAAGGTAAACCGGGATGAAGGAACGTTGGCCAATGCAGTTAGGCTTGGTACAGTTGAGTTTGAGGATTGATCTCTCCCTAGCCTATGCACACACCTCTCTATCCGTGCATAGACTCTCCCCCCGTCCATTGGCAGCAATGCCACAGCAATGCCACAATATGGCAGCAATGCCATATTGCTGTCCATAATGCTATGCAAGCTTGTTTGCCATAATGCTATGCCTGATTGTTTGCAAGCTTCACAAGAGCAAATGGTTTGAAGAGATTAGCTATTAAAAGAACAGCCCTCTGAAAAAGAGGGTATAAAACTGTATTCTGTGTGCAAAAGAAGAGCCAAGCAACACCGTCTTTGGCTGACTCTTTACAGGTCCTTTTACAAGCCTGTGCCTTGTTTTGTACCAGACTGAAATCCTGACAGATAGATAGATAGATAGATAGATAGATAGATAGATAGATAGATAGATAGATAGATAGATTAGATAGATAGATAGATAGATAGATAGATAGATGATAGATAGATAGATAGATAGATAGATAGATAGATAGATAGATAGATAGATAGATAGATAGATAGATAGATAGATAGATAGATAGATAGATAAAACCCACAGCATGCCCTCCAGTGGTTATAGTTGTAGAAAGTTAATAGGGGAAAAAAATGCACACATGCCCAGAGGGATTGCAAATAAGGAGCCCTGCTGGATTGTTTACATCTCAAGGCTGTGTCTTTCCATTTTGGACTGCTGTTTTTTTAATCTCAGCATTTTAATAGTCTTATAATAAAACAAAGTCTCAGTCTTTGCTGTGGTTTCAATCCACTCTTCCTGAACTGATAGCTGTGGGCATTGTTTTCTGCTGGAAGTAGGCAAAGACCCATCATCGCTAGTTCAGAAAGTCTCAATCCATGACCAAAAAGGCCAGTTACTTAAGTTACTCCAGTAGCCTGGGCGCCATTTCTCTAGGGTCCATTTCCAGACTGGTATGTTAACATCTGAATGGAAGACCTACTTGGATGGAGCAAATGATGTGGTTATTGTCATGCTTTGGCTAAGTGTCTGGGGAGGCCTCAGTGGGCCAGTTGCAGGTGAAGGCAGGAGAGTAGCAGTTGGGGATGAGCCAGAGTCAAGTACCAGCTGAGACAGTTAAGCAGAAAGCCGGGGACAGAAAGCATAGTTAGAAAGCCAGGCTGGGGTTAAGAACTAAGTGAGACAATCAAGCAGTGGACCAGAGGCAGGATACAGTGGGATAAGGGAGCCTGTGTTGCTTCTGCAGTGAGGTGTTCAGACTACTGGGCTGGCTTGAAGACGTGGGCCCAGGAATCAGCTGACCATATCCAGGCACTGCACTCTAGAGGGTGCCCTTGTTCCATGATGAAGACCGCGCTGGCTGGTGGGGCAGTTGTGGGTATCAGAGGAGGTAAGGCACTCAAGACGGATTGCTCAGAAACCCAGTTTGAAACTCCTAGGCTTAATCACCCTCCCTGAGTTTGGACAACATTCCTATGAGGTCAACATTCCTTCCACCCATTTGACATCTCCTTATAATGGTTAAGGAGGCAGCATGGGACTGACTCCAGGAAAGTGGCTTCTCTGATCCTGTAGTACCACATGCATTGAGTTTATCTCAACTGAATTGATAGCCTGTGCATATACACCCTGAACAGCCTATACATAGGCTCCTCCAGAGGTTATGCCAAAGGATATGTAGAAGGTGGAGTGGGGCCAGTGGACATCAGTAGATGCAACCCTCCCCCCCAGACTGATTCAGCATCTGGAAGAGTGTACTAGGGAGAGTGTTCATCTTGGCCCACATGCAACAGACTGGAAGAAAAAAGAGGGTGCAGAGCTACATGAAATCACACATGGACCCGCAGTGCAGGAAAGCAAAAAACTTGAAAAACACAGAAATCTGCACATGGAATCCATCTCAGCCAGTGGTTCTCAAACTTTTTTGACCCGTGGCTCCCCATTAGGGCTACAATCTAGGAGGGTGGCGGGTTTTTTGTGAGGATTCCGCAGCTACCTTGGTTGGTTTCCGCGGCTCCCTAGGGAGCCACGGCTCACAGTTTGGGAACCACTGATTCTCAACAATAACAGACCACACAGAGGGATGGGGCATCCAAACTCCTGCCCTAACTGGGAAGGATTCCGACACTTGACATAACCAAGAGCAGAACTACAAGTAAAGTGGCAGCCTTGTGTCAAGTTCTCCTCTTTCACCTTCTAATGTTTTGTCTGACACCTGCATTTCCTTGCTACCAAATGACTTGGATGGAGAATGAGGAAGTGATGTGGGTAAATGTGGCTAAAACATTAAGGAGAGAAGGGCAAGGACTCAGCTCACCATTTTTGGTGGCAGCTTTGCATCCAGAATTATGTGCATGTCCATCAGGGAGTGATATTTTCAGAACCAGCGTCCATAAAATATTGTGGTATGGAAACATATAGATCCTGTTATTTTCTTGCAGAGGCTCAGTCTCCTGGACAGTTTTCCTGTGCAATCCCACTTGAAATGAATGGAGCTCGTGAGGCTGTAGTCTGGATTCTGGGAAGTGCTGATGAAGTGGAATACAAATTGGATAATTCTTTAACAGGCCACTGCCCTCTTTTCTCCATGGTGAACTATATATCCCATTAATGAACTCTGCTTCCTGCTTTAGGGGCATCCAGTCCTTCACAGATTCATGAACTACGGAAGATGTAGTCATTGAAATCCCTGACCTATAGGAAAGAATGAGATTTGAACTGGAGCTTCCGTTTTATAACACTGTTTATTAACTTGGTTCAAACCAAAGCAATGCACTTTTCCTAGGGATCTTAACATTTTTATTTGAGTAAATGCTAATTGTTAAGGCTTAATACTTTATTGAACTTTTTTTTAAAACTCTTCCCAAAAAAGAAATGTGAAAACCTGGGAGAGAAGTAGGCAAGCTTTTGTGTCGAAGAAAAACACAAAAACTACAGCATGAGATAGCTAAATTTTCAAGTATGCCATGTGTAGTGAGATTTGTATAAAACATGGGGAAAGACAGAAAATAGACCAGGATCTATTGATACGTCCCTGGGTGATTTGAAGAAGAATGGCAAGTGTTTCTCACTCCCAACATTCTAAAAATAGCAACAACAAAAAGGTTTTCTTTCTCCCCCCCCCCCCATTGGGTTACTGAAATGAAGAAATCCTGGGGAAACGCTAGGAGTGGAGTTTTGTAGAAAAGGACAATGAGCTCAGTTTGGCTGGGTATGAAAAATAAAATTCCTGAGTTGAGCAAGTGCTCAGAAGCACCCTGTTCCTTCCTTCCAAATATGTGCCTGCATCACTGAGACATTATTCTGTACTGGGTTCTGACTGGTGTTCTAGTAAACAAGTAAGTAGATCCTGCAAGCTTAAGGCCTGGATACCCCTGGACTAGAACAATAGAAAATAGATTTACAGTCCAATCCTCCGTAACATCTGCTTTCGCTGCAGCGCGCAAAGTACGCTGCGGCAGATCCTAAGCAGGATTCAGGGCTACACTGGTGGAGCTGGGGCACATCTTAGGGAAAAGGGACATTCGTCCCTTTTCCACAGTGTAAATGGGCATCCTCGGATGTGTGCTGATAAAATGGCCGGTGCCGCTCGGGGAGGCCATGTAAGGCCGCCCTGGTCTCCGGGAAGGGGCTTTGGATATTGGCAGAGCACATAAGAACATAAGAAGAGCCCTGCTGGATCAGGCCAAAAGCCCATCTAGTCCAGCTTCCTGTATCACACAGTGGGGGCCAGATGCCTCAGGGAGCACAAGACAACAAGATAACCTGTTTCCCGTTGTCACTCCCTTGCACCTGGCACAGAGAAAACCCACTTCTTCACCTATATAGCACATCACCTATAATGTCACCCCAGGCCTCGCAGCCCAATCACCCCTCCCCCGCCACCCCAGCCCACCCTCCACACGCCCTCCTGCCGCCAGATTTACCTGCGTCAGGCAGCGGGGTCTGTGGACGGCAGTGGAGTGAGCGGCGCCAGCCTCAGCACCAGTGCCACTTACTCCACGGGTTCCATAAACGTGCTTTATGGCACATTTGCGACACCCTGCAATGGCGGAGCACTCGCTCCACTGGCACCGACTTGCGTAGGATTGCGCTGTTAGTGATCCTGGAGACAAAATGGCTATGTTCATACGTACATTAGAAATGTTCAAGCACAGAACCATAGCCTATTCTGAGAAACTGATAATCTACATATGTAAGCGTGATGTGGCAACCTTCTACCCAGAAATGAAAGCCATCTAAAACTACATTCCAAGGAACATGCAGAATGAGGAAGTACTATGAGAAAACATTTCCTAATGTTGCTCTCAGTTCATTTTTGACATTGCTAGTCATTGTTTTAAAATGAATACAGTACTCTTCAGCTTACTTTTTTCCCCTCTTATAATAGCTATGCCTCAATCATACTAATTCATTTAATTTATGTGCCAAAATTTCAACCTACGTAAGCCAGGTGTGTATACCAATCGGAGTTGCTTGGAAGAAGTGTGGGATAAATTATAATGATCAAGTTGGGTTTTTTGCCTTTCAAAGCTGTGAATTTTCATGTATTTCACCACTCTGTAGAGTGATTGTGTATCAATGGCAGTATTAATGCTACTATTCCTAGAAACATTTGTGATGCATAAGGGCATTTTCAAGATTATATCAAATATATAAGAGTTGCCATGTTTTTCTAGCTGCATATTTCTCAGTATGGCAGCAGGGTTGCCAGATCCTTACCTGCAGATAATGCCTATGGTCTTTGAAATGTTCAACATTATTTTGAATATTGAAAAATTGTTGTTGTTGATGTTAATAAGAACAACAGCAGCAGCAGCAGCAGCAACAACAACAACAACAACAACATTGTGCATTTTCCATTTGCATTTCTTGTAGCTGGGCATCGATGTGAAATGAAGGCTCCCTCTGCCTGAGCTGACAATTATTTCACAATATTAGACCAATATTTGACTGATCAGAATAAAAATCTGTCAAATGCCAGTTCTAAGTATGTATGTTCTGCTTTAACCGTGAAGTCACCCCTTGTGAGTCATTAGGACCTGCATGATGTAAAAATGTAAGAATTGCCCTGCTGGATTAGACCAAAAGTCTAAAGGTTGGCCATTAGACAAATGACATCTGAAGCTGCATCACATGTGTGGTTCATTGCACTGGTGTGAAGCAGCATTCAGGTATAAATGCTACAGTGGGAATGGCGTTATCAAGTAGCCTGAGATCCACATAGGTTGCTCATATCTTTTAATTCACCGCCATTGCAGATGTCCACAGGGAAGTGGGTAATTCTTTGATCCCACCCACTTTATGTAGTTTAGTACAATGTAGAAATTGGGAATAACAATGATCTAGAGGGCAACAATAGAACAAAGGATTAATTTTGAAAGAGGTCGTTTGATGTGTGACATCTCTTGAAGCATTCCCCAGAGTGATGGCGCTGGTTTGTGGATTGTTGGTGTGACCTCTGCCTAAAGTCACACTTTGCCATGCTGCCAAGTTCGACTTCAGTGTCGATGTGAACCCTGGTGTCTGTGTTCTGGGGCTGAATGTTTCAGATCTTCTTGAGTAAACAGAGTAGAATAATTTTTCACCCCCATGAAGTGTTCCAAGCTCTCGGGCACTGCCATTGTGAAAGGTCTTTGCTTTACTAATTAGGAGTCAGACGCTCAGGGAATTGATTGAGAATGTGATCCTGAGCCTTTCACCTTGAGGTCACTAACTCCAATCAGACTCCAGAATGGTAGCGATGGAAAGTAATTACCACATGACAACTGCTCAGTCACTGCATTAAGCTGCCCATTACACTAAACTGAGATGAATCAGGCACCCACAACACCAGGCTCAAGCTGGAATGTTTTGCTTCATGCCAAAAAGGCAGTCCGAATACAAGGAATCAAAGAGTCGCTGTGTTCAGTTTCAGACCAAGTGGTGTCTCTTGTCTTGCTGCAGTAGGTTACGACACAGTCCTCAGGTATCCTTGTGGGATTTTGTGAGGATGAAATGTGCTCCGTGAACATCTTGTCCAGCCTTTTCAATAATAAACGGGAAACATTGAACTGGGTGGTCTCAGCCATTTTCAGCTGGCAAAATTACAATACCTCTAACCCAATAATTGATAGTATTTGTTTCTGTTGTTGCTGTTGACCTTAGCAATGTACCTAGCAGCCCAATTCAGCGCAAATTCCCCCACGTCAGTGCAGCGGGGCCAGCACAGTCTGCACTGTATCCTGTGGGGGAATTTAGCTGGCCCAGGGTCTTCTCGGAAGTAAGGGGGCATTTGCCCCTTGCCCCAGGGAAAGCCCCAGCCTGCACATTGCGTCTACTTGGACCTGTGTGAGCCAAATGGCTGGTGCAAGTTCATGTGGACCTATATCAGCGAATCAGGCCCAGGAGGGGGGAGAGGATGTGGCATGCACCAGTGCTGCTGATCCTGCCTCATCCTGGGCCCAATCTGCCTACCTCCACCCCCGTTGTCACCCTCCACCCCCCCATTCTGCCCCCTTCCCGCCCTCCCCCTGTGCCCCTCCCAGGGGATTCACCTGCTCCGTGGGCCTCCTTCACTGGGCCGCGAATGCACACAAAGACCTCAGCTTTCAAGCTACCGTGTCTAGCCTCCACGCCATCGCAAAGAGCTTTACGACACTTTTGCAATGTGCAGAGGTCCATGCCGACATGCCAGTTAGGTAGGATTGGGCCGTAACTCATCTAGTTCACATTGTGCCTGGTTTGTCAGTGATTTTTACTCACTCACAAGGCTTGATTGATCTGCAAGGTATAAAGTTGATCCACACACTCCCCCAGTTCTTTGGTTCACAGTGGTAAATGAATTTATTCGCAGATTAGAAATGTATGCTCCTTTAGATATTTCCTCGTCCATGGATTGGGCAGTACAAAGAATTTGGAATTACAGTATATATTGCAGATTAGTCTGTGGTGCTTGAGAGCATCCAGGTCTTAAATCCAAAGGTTCCATAGCTGGGAGGCCTCCCTGCTATCACTGCTCCCCAAAAGTACTGTAAGTAAGTTTGGGAAGGGGAACGATAGGGAGCTTGCAGAGGTGTGGGGGTGAAGAAGAGACCTGCAGGCCCCTTCATGCTCTTGATGATGTTATTTTGAGTGAGAACGTAGCTTATATTGGGGCTGAGCAGAGGTGTAACAATGTCTACCAGTGTCTGGGGCAAGACAGTAAGCAGTGCCCCCCAGCGGTAATGTCACGTGACTTCCAGGTTCGGGCGCTATTGACTGCGCTCGCTTTGGGCTCGGAGCACTTCAAGCCCAAAGTGAGGGCAGCTGAATCCTGAAGTGTAGCCTGAGCATTAATGCCCTCTCCTGGCATTGCACCCGGGGCAGCTGCCCCTCAGGCTCCTCCCTTGTTACGCCCCTGGGGCTGAGCTTCTATAAATGAATTAGATCCCAATACAAATCAAACCCAAATTAGCTCAGTTCAGATGAGCCCCTTCTGAACCAATTCTGAGTTACATACCTGAGTTTGCTTATCACTGCGTGTCATTGCTGTTGTTAGTAATGATAATTTGGCACCTTCAATATATGTGGCATCTTACAGAGCATCGTAAGATGATTAATCAGTCAATCAGTCTATTTAAATAGCCCTGCCCTAAGGAGTTGGACCATACAGTTCAATGAAGCCCTCTTTCCTCTCTCATGCTTCCTGGTTGACACCATTCCATGTGCATGCTCGCTGCAGTATCTGCTGTGGGAAATTCGCAGGTCCCAATTGTAGATCCAATCAGCCCACTCTTCGGGTTCACATGTGCAGCCCACTTGTATAAATGCCAAGAAAGGCATTTCTGTCAAGAAGTGGGTCCCACTTATTGGGCAGCACTTCAGATATGCAGAAAATAAACTACAGATAAGTCATACCAACTATCAAAAATGTAACATGCATATCTGTATCAAATGGAAGCTTAATGGGTGGATTTTCTGAAAGGTTCACCTTGATATCACCACAATTTTCAGGCCAGGTCTGTAAGATGCAACCAATTATTGCCTCACAAAGGCTACAGATGTAACATTTGTCCAGTTGCCAAGATGTGACAGCCAATGTGAAAAAACACAGCATGGAAGGGGGAAAAAAAAACCAGGTCATACTAACAGTCCACCTAGCTCAACAGCCAGGCTTTGAAACTGGTTTCTGTTATACCCTTATTTTTAAAGAGCAAACAAACATGCACTTTGGATGTCACACACCCTCTTCCGATCCAATCAGAATTCATCTTCAACATTTTGATAGGTGGTGTTCCTAGCCAAGCAGCGAAGGTGTGGATAACTGAATACTGAGTGCTTTTATTTTCTAATTGCTTTGATGCCAAAGGAAACAGCCGGCTCTATCTGTTTCTTAACTCAGTGTCTGATCCTTATGTAAACTTTCCCATCCGTGTTATTCTATGAAACGGGGGGAGAAAAAGGCTTAGCATGCATACTTGCCACTTCTTATGATCTGGGGAACATGCAGAGAATGAACATTAAGATTTACATTCAAAAGTTATTAGTGTAGGGGTATATAAGGGCTGGCATTTTTTCCCCCACTATTAAAAAAAAGTAAAAATAAAGATATGCATTTCAGACCACATAAAACGAAATTGGTGCCCTACACCAAAAATAAATCTTTAGAAGTTTTGGGCCTCCAGAGGTTTGTACCTTACACCGGCGGGAGGGGGGAGAGAGAGAAAACATTTGAAGGAAAAGTTCTCCTTGCTGCCAAACTACTGATGGAAGTCCTTCCCACGGAAATAGCTACAGAAGACAGATCGCTGACGGAAAGCATTGCCAACTGAATGAAGGAGGTCTTGCTTGCAGGGCTGAGAAGGGCTGGGAGTATTATAAGAACATAATACAGCCATTAAAGTACTTCTTCCATAGAAAAGGGGCTGGAATGTGGCGAAAAAGGTCTCGTATGTAACAAAATGTAGTTAGCACATATAAACTTTGTGCAAATGATGTAAGGTCAACATATCTCCTTCCGTACAGATGTATATATTTTTTATTATTCAGCTATAAACTCAGAAAGACAGGCAAAAGAATAACATGGTCTTTTGCTGGATGACTTCCCTTTGTATTTTGATTCTAAGTCCACTGAAGGAAATCAACCCGGATGCTGACACTGACCAAGTAGCCCAATGGGTATGATATATTTATGCATGCAAAGAACCAGTTCTGAGTGGATCTGGGTTATACCAGTGAAGGGGGGCGTGAGGATACTATTTGGTGAGACAGGGTTTGCTTCTCTTTGGAGTCAGTGTCGTCTTATGGAAAATAGTGATAAGCCCAGTTCTCATAAAGTTTGATTTTGACTATGAAAGTAACTGTTCCGGAGGGCATTAAAATGTTATCAAAAATTCATTCTATTCATTCTTTTTCACGCTTGCACAATCATCCCCCCATCAACTGCTGTTTTCACCATTTTTGTTAATTTGAAAGGGATTCTTCACTGTATATTCCAAGCCAATCAGGTTATCATGCCAATCAGGTTATCATGTTGTCAGCATAGACATTGCAACATCACGTAGCCAATCAGAGTTGGCTATGCATCAATATCACAAAGAACAAATGAAACCTTCTTAATGCCTTTAATCTGAATGGGGAAATGGGAATACATCCCTGTTTCCAAGCTAGTTGTGCCCACATGCCTTGCCTTGCCTTGCTATACTCTGTTATCTGTTTGCTATCAGTTTCATGAACACTGCACAGCAAAACGTTCACCAAGTTTCAATTCTGTTTGTTCATAATTCTGCATGACTGGTTGGGGCAGGAGATACATGATGATGTGCATTAAGTGTGTATTAGAATGGATATCCTGTTGAGCATAATGCCGTGTGGGTGAACAACATCCACATGTGGAGGCACATCCAGAAGCTGTTGCCATCCATGCACACTGCATCACTTTCAGTGGGATCTGCATTTGGATGCACATGCTTCTCCAGTCAATGAAACATGACTGGATTGAGGAAAGGGGGCATTGGGCCCAGAAGCATCACTAGGGTTTGCGTCACCCGGTGCGAGGGCTCAGCATGTCACCCCCATGATGGACCCCAGAGGTAAATAGGGAGAAACAAGGTTGGGCTGAGCTGGTCCTACAAAAGATGCCCATCAGGCAGGACTATGTATTTCTACATATTACTCCTGGTCAGTGGTGTCACTTGGGTTGGTGTCACCCGGTCCGGTAACTCATGGTGTCACCCCCATTAACTTTATTTATTTTAATATATAACAGTACAGGTCACCCAACAAATTAGTAACCAACTCGACTCTCAGAACAATCAGTCTCATTGGTCTGCCTTGAGTTAAGGAAATCCACTTTTTGTTACATAAGGCAGTTGTGTTTTATTTTTTCGGTTATTTGCCCATAACTTTTGATAAAATACAGATATTGTTTCATTGCATTCTGCATGAAATTACACATTGAATGATATATAACATGATGGTTTTTGGCCACTAGTGGTGTCACCCCCCTGTGAGTGTCACCCGGTGTGGTCCACCCCCGCCACCCCTAGTGACGCCACTGATTGGGCCTGTTCATTCAACAACAGTTCCATTCCCTCTTCTTCTCTGACACTTGGCACCTTGCAAACAGTTTTGCACCTTTGCACAAAGGGTATGAAAAAGGGGAGGCATGCTTTGTGTGGTGGGCGGGGTTAATGTTCATAAAATATGAACTGAAACCACTGAAGTTCAGCATGAGTTGTGAACCATTCTATACATAGACCTGAGTGTGGTCTCCTTCTGCTCAGTCATGAGTTCCGTTTGAGGCCTTAAGCAACCCTCTCTTCCCTATTACAGTGGTTTAGGGCAAAACTAGACAAGATGTGAGATATCTGTGAACAATGTATAGTCATATGTGTAGTTAGCACATTTAAACTTTGTGCAGATTATGTACAAAAAAAAAATAAAAAAATTTAAAAACTGAAATAAAGCTTCTTTTCTTTCCACTGTGGAAAAGGGGAAAATCGCAGGTGGAAAAGTGGCTGGGGGAGTGACGTTGATTAAAAAGTAACCCATCGGGCAAAACATAAGGACCCCACTGCCACTTCTCCAGTCAAACCTGCAATCCCCACAGCTACATTGTAGGATTGGTTAATGTTACCAACAACAATCTCGGGCAGCCCAATCCTGTATAAGATACAGCGGCCAGCCAAAAGGGCCAGCTGCCGTATCCTATCCAGGTCCCAGACTTTGTGCAAATGATGTGCACCTTGAGTGAAGGGGATGATCCAAGGAGCCGCCTTGGGCATTTGCCTCGGCATGGGAAAAGGCGGGATATAAATTTTTTAAATAAAATAAATAAATCTTCCCCTTCCCTGGGTGTAAGTGGCTGGAGGCCTCCTCGAATGTACGTGAGCTCCAGAGCTCGCATACATTCTAGCCCTCCATGTAAGGCCGGGCTGGGCCTGCAGAGGGCTTTAGATATCGGTGTATCTTGCCGCCGATATCCCTGCCCTCTCCAGGCCTGTCGTGCCCTATGGACGCCCTCCCTCCTTCACCACCTAGTCCGTCCTCCCCTGCTCCAGCCAGGGTAGACCTTACCTGCTCTGGTGGGCGCACGGCTGGGTAGTAGCCAGGGTAAGGGCTGCCGGCCGCTGCACCAGCGGTTCTTACTCGCCAGGTGCCGTGAAAGTGCTTTATGGCACTTCCACGACACCCTGCGCCAGGGGAACGCACACTCTCCTGGCACGGGCGGGCCTACACAGGATTCCCTTTCAAATCACTATCAAGTTGAACATGACAATAACGAATGCACTGGCACCAAGTTGAGTAAAAGAGCAAGTGAATTGGGGGCAAAGTTTCAACCTATTTGTCTAACATCATGAGCAAGCTATGATACAGGGTGTATCAGCAGGTACAATGAGTTCAGGAAACATGTTTTTTTTCCCTCAAGGCTGGGGAGAGGTACCTTCATGTTGCACTTGAATGGTAGCCATTTCTCTATGGCTGTTTCAAAGAGACATGGAAAGCATCCAACATCAACAAAGAAGTTGATGCTTCAGAATATAGTGTTCCATATAGATGTGATTACACTTGCATTATGAACACTTTTAATTTATGAGTTGCACTTCACATCATAATTGACACACCTGTGTTAGGGTTTGTTTGTTTGTTTTTCCCCATGTCTGCAAATATATCTGCTCAGGGTTTCTGTCTCCTTGGGAGAGGGGGATCTTCCTCTCTTCAGATATCCAAGCAATCAGATTCCTCAGCCTTTCTACCATGGTATGGAAGGAAGCCTACCACCCAACACTACGAACTGTTGTAATGTACTCAGTAACTCATCTGCAGTCCTTCCTTCTGTTTCCAGAGCCATTCCAGGTTCATATAGCATCCAATAAAATCTGTTGGACTTGTGCTAGCTTGGCTCTGAGGAGGGCCCCTCCCGCACTCCCTGAAACATTATTGACCTAAACATGCTTTGTTGTCATAATAAGTACCACTGTTGCACTAAAATGATTTGGAATGTTTACAGGGTGTAATTCTTGGCTAAACTCAGAGTGCATATTTTTGGAGGCCACGTGGTGGCACAAGTCATCACATTGTTTGAAGATGAAGTGTGGAATAAGAGTGGGCCGGCTGACTCTTTTAAATTTACTCTTTTCTGATTAAACAGTGGGCTAGATCCCAGCACAGCTTACCTAAGCAGATGTTATGAGGCCTGCCTCTTATTTGATTGGGAGGCAGTGATGGGCTGGATATGGATTAACAAACTGAAGTTTAATCCAGGCAAGACAAACATGCAGATGGTTAGTAGGAGAGCTGACCTTGGATTGTGAGTTCAGCCTGTGGTTGATGGGGTAGCACATCATCTGAAAGAGCAGGAGCCTAACCTGGGGCTTCTTCTGAACCTGGTCTGGCTCCTAAAGGGGCAGGTTTCAGCCATAGCCAGGAGTGCTTTTTGCACCAGGTATGACCCTTCCTGGAGAAAGCATATCTGGCTACAGTTATCTATGACTTGGTTGCCCCTCAACTAGACTATAGTAATGCAGTCTAGGTGGAACTGCTCTTGAAAGTTATCCAGAAATTGCAACTGGTGGTCATATACTCATATCCTGCAGGGGTTACACTGTCTTCCCATCATTTTCTGGGTCCAATTCAAAGTGATGCTTTTTACATTTAAGGCCCTTTATGGTTTGGGTCCTCAATACCTAAGGACTATTTTCTGCTACATAAACTACGCAGCCATTGAGGTATTCCAGAGAGGTCTTGCTCTGCATGCTGTCACTGAATGAGGTTCAGTTGGCATGCACATGAGACAGGGTCTTGTTTTTGAGGGCCGCTCAGATATGGAACACCCCTTTGAGGGAGATTCAGGAGGCCCTTTCTCTCCTGACCATTAAAAAGGTAAAGGTATCCCCTGACAATTAAGTCCAGTCGTGTCCGACTTGAGGGTGTGGTGCTCATCTCCATTTCAAAGCCGAAGAGCCAGCGTTGTCCAAAGAGCCAGCGTTGTCCGAAGAGCCAGCGTTGTCCGAAGACGCCTCTGTGGTCATGTGGCCGGCATGACTCTCCTTGCCGCAGCGCGTAGCATGCGGCTGGAACACGGAGCGCTGACACTACCATGTGACTAATGTAACATGCAGGTTGGGTCCTCCATGAGATTGGCCATGAGATTGGCCATCCCGCCTGCCCTGGAGCCGTTTGGCTCCAAAATGCCTCGAAAAGTGGCAGGGGGTGTTTCGTGCCGCGCAGCGACCAAAATTTGGCAGCGGTGCACGAAAATGATAACGTGTGGCATAACGTGGGGGGTGTTGCATCGTCGCCCCCCCCCACAGTGACGGAGGTGTAGGAACGCCACTGCTTCAGGGCTGCATTGTGGCTGCACCAGCACTGGAAAGTTGGTTAGGATTGCGCTGTTGTTCTATGCCGGCCTAAGGTCACTTCATCAGGGGCGTCACTGGAGCGTGGCGGGGGGGCGGGCCGCCTGGGGGTGACGCGCGCCATGGGGTGACGCGCGCACTCCCTCGCGCGTCACCTCCGTGACGCGCGACACCCTCCGGACGCTCCGAGGCCGGCCCAGAAGCCGGCCTCGGAGCATCCGACCCCTTCGGCGCTCCAGGGCCTTCTGAAAGAAGGCCCAAGCAGCGCATTCATCCGGATATTTCCCAGATTTTCGCGCATGCGCAGAGACCGTTTTGAGGGTTTTTTGCCCTCAAAATGGTCTGCGCATGCGCGAAAATCCGGGAAATACCCGGATGAACGCGCTGCGTGGGCCTTCTTTCAGAGGGCCCTGGAGCGCCGACGGGGTCGGACGCTCAAAGGCCGGCTCCCGGGCCGGCCTCGGAGCGTCCGTAGGGCGACCGGGAGGGTGACGCGACGCAGGGGGGGAGCCGGGTCACCCCCGCCCACCCCGTGCCGTGATGACAGAGCGTCACTAGGGTGACGCGCGTCCTAGTTACGCTACTGCACTTCATACAGCAGTCCAGAGTCTTTTTCTAATTAAACAGAAGCTTCAGATCAACTTCATGGCCATATGGGGGCCCAATTTGTCACCATTCTGATGTCTTAAAAGCTTGCTCTTACATAGCACTAATAAAGTCTTTTTATACTAACAGAAAGACCATGGAGCACTTTTAAAAGGCAAAAAGAAAGAAAGAAAATCAAGCTAAATCAACTCTCAAATTCCCATGTAAACTGGGATTTAAGAGTGGAAAAATTTTCCTTTACCTATTCTTTGGGTGGTACAAAAATGTAAAATTCCTATAGCCCTGCTTCTCTGGGCCAAGTCAAACAAGGATATTGTCCTTTTAATGTCTTAAAGGCTCTGTTTTCTTGTAATGCCAAATGCAATATTTTTTTGAAAACACTACACCAGAAGTTTCCCAGCTGAGAAAACAGGCTGGTGAAAAATGGTTTCGAAAACGAAATAAACCATGCTAAAGCCGGTCAGGGCGTGTGTATGATATGAACATCTGGATTGGGGTTGTTAAATTACCTCTTTTTTTCTCTCTCTTTTTCTCACAGCTGTTCTGAAAAGAGTCCTGAGGGCAAAGAGACAGGTCAGTGGTCTGGTTGCACCTTAGAAAAAGATTTTTATTTATTTTTTTGCATCTAGGGAAGGAATCCTGGCTACATGTGCATTTAATAACTAGGAACAAACAATTAAAAATTGCTTGATTTGTGTTAGGTGTTTGTGTGTGTAAGTGTTTTTTTGCAGAGGCTCTGAAGGAAAATAAACTTCAGATTTCAAATTCTCTCAAATGAAAAACTTATGGTTCTAATAAAATCTTTCTTTCAGTACGCGTGGGTGTTTTTAAATCAAACGCGATATAGATGGTCTATTTCTCTCCACTTCTTGAAAAAAGAATAACAGAAGGTTATTCCATTACAATTTGGAGAAACAGCAAAGTGGGAAATAAATGTTCTGGGTTCACTGAACTGTATCTTCCAAGAGTGCTATAAAAATATACATGTTTACATTTTAACGAGCTTACATTTAATTTCAGATTGAAGCTTCTCCCCAATTTGATTGGCACAAAGACCAAACAAAACAGTAAAAGAAATGTTTCTTTCCTCTTGCCAAATAAAAAGGGGAGGAGAGATATGAGGGACCCATCTAATTTTTTTTTTTTTTGGGGGGGGGGTCTTATTTAAAGTCTTTTGGCTTTTCTCAAAATTCTTCACATGTTTTGCCTAAGTTCACTGCAAATGTTGCTGGAGAGTATTTAGCATTACAATTAACCCAGCCCTGAATTTCATCTTCATTATCCTTGATTCTAATGTAGTGGTCTTCATTTCAATTTTAGGTGCCGCTTCACATAATTCCTCCTCAAAAAACCTTGTATAATATTGCTGACTGGTTTGTAGCATGGAAGGCAACCGTTTTGACTGACATGATTGTCCCTAGAATCACGGCTGTTTAGCTGAAATGATCTGGAAGGCATGATGTGCTTCCTCTTTCTGTGACCAAATACACATTTTCAAGGTGTGCTTTATGAGGGCCATTTTTCAAGAGACAAACACAATATCCAGGATTTCCTGACAGAGGTTATGACCCCTCTCACTCTACAAAGCAATAGGGAAGATACAATTAAGTGAATGGAAATAGGGTTGATGTTACATTATCATAGGCCTGGCTCCCACATGCATGTTCATCACTTCATAACTGCAGCATCAAATGATGACTTCCACGTGTAAATGACTAATCACGGGACTGACCTGTTCTTGATTAAAATTTCAGACTCCCATCACCTTTTGCACAACGTTTTTCAACTGCATCAGTTCACACATGCAGTGGTGAGTCAATTAGTTATTACTTGACTCCCTTGATATATGTGTGTGTGCATGAGCGAAGCTCGTGAGAAGACGAGGGCCAGAGGCTGCCGAACCTGGGCAGCGTGGTGTCACCCCCTCAGGCTCCAGCGGTGGGCAGGGAGAGGGTGACACCAAACATGGGTTTCCCCCTCCCTACCCGCTGCCCAGCAGTATCATCCCCCCTCCCTGCCCACCAACGGAGCCTGAGGGGGTGACACCATGTCGCATTAGACTGTGGAAGCTGAAAGGTAAGCTGCTGAAGCCGAAAAAAGGCTGTGGCAGCGGGCGCGAGGGGATGACACAGGACAAAGACTCCCCCTCCCTGCCTATTGCCCAGCACCCACCCCACCCCTGTTTGCTACCAGAGCCTTTGTTCAGCTTCGGTGGTTCACCTTTCGGCTTTGGTGGTCTTGCATGGCGGGGTGTCACCCCTCAAGCTCCGGCAGCGGGCAGGGAGAGGGGAGCCTTTTATTGGTGCAGCTCCAGGCCGAGCTGCTCGCCACTCGCTTCTTCAGCTTAATGATGATGTCACACCAGGGTGACACCCCCCCCCCAGCAACGTCACTGAACCAACCCATAGCCAAGCAAGAAATATACTTTTCTGGATTTTTTTTAACTCCTCTCTCTCTCTCTCTCTCTCTCTCTCTCTCTCTCTCTCTCTCTCATGGCTATGAGAAATAAATGACCATGAATATTATTTATGACAGACTCAATAAAAAAAATGCTATGGGGAAATAATTACTGGAAATGTCAAATTTTGTGACTGTAAATGCATACGTCTCAGCATGCTGATTTAATGGGCCATTGCAATAGTTGGTTCTACCCTGTGCTACTGATTTGAAGCCCTCTCTGCCTTCCTATGAAACTGTAAGAATCGCCGCTGTGAGGCCAGAACTTTGTTTGCCACAGCCCATGGCAGGTTTCCAAGGAGTCACAGTGTCAGCAAGCATCGAAACTCTGTTCCTGAAGAGGCCTAGAGCTGACCTTGGGAGAAGGAACAGAATGACTTTCACACACAAATTCAAGTTGTCAGATGGGACTTCGAGAAGGAAGGAATGACGGCTGTACAGAGAGAAACTGTGATGGATCTGGGAATGAATACCATCCAATGCTTTACGTTTCAGAGATACTGCAGGGATATTTCTAAGAAGAGCTAGGCCAAGTGTAAAGTTTTGGAATCTTCCTGTTTCCTGACCACACATCACTAATGCTAGAACTTTTGTTCTAATTGTTCATGCTGCTGCAAAGGATCTGCTGAATTGCATAATGTTTGTACCATTGAAACTGATGAAGTGCAGCAGCCCAAGTAGGTTCAAAGCTAGACAAAGGTTAATGGGAGTTCAAAGCAAACAGGGATATAAGCAGCCTATCAGTCAAAGCAAAGAAGAGATTTATCCTCAAGCTCTGGATTGCCCAAAGTATTAGAAAGCAAGAATCTTAAGAGTGTAGGAAGAAAAATACACTGGAAGGTCTCTCCATAACAAACCTGTGTTATTGAATTGTAAGCTTCTGCAACTTCTGATGCCACCTGTTGGGCCAAAAGATAAGCACAAACATGGTCCATCTCTGATAGTCCAGTCCAAGTCAAGACTCTGTACTCTAGGCCAGTGGTTCTCAAACGTCTTAGCACCGGGACCCACTTTTTAAAATGAAACTCTATCGGGACCCATCTTTTTTACGAGGCTTTAAAAAAAGGTGATCTAGAAAGATTAACAACTCCCTAGCAGTCCTCTGTGGGAGCTTCCTTGTGGGAGCTCCCACAATTATTTCTAAATTAAAGAGATAATATATTTATTTATTTACCAGCCACGTTTTATTTATTTGCAATAAAAACGTCAATCCATTTCCTGTAATGAGGCAGCTCTAATGAATAGCCTCAAGGCTTGAGGAGCTTAGTTATGTGACCCAGCCTTCACCTGCCCCCACTACCTGTCATTGACAGACTTGAAAAAAAAAAACACCACTGAAAACATTTCTCTTCCTATATTTACACAAGCTTGCAAACTGCAGGAGCTCAGCTGTTTGCAGGGCAATTAGCAACTATCAAATTTTTGAATAGCCTCAGGGATTGAGGCAATTACTTATCTGATCTTTCCATCACCTGGGACCCACCAGAAATCAGGTCGCGACCCACAGTTTGAGAAACACTGCTCTAGTCTAGATGAAGCCTAGCTCAAGATGGCTTTCATACATTAACAGCCCAATTCTATCCCCTGCCAGCCCATACCATGCTGTGCCGCTGACAGAGCGTGTGCTGCCTGCTATGGTGTGTGTGTGTGTGTGTGTGTGTGTGTGTGTGTGTGTGTGTGTGTGTGTGTGTGTGTGTGAATAGATGGCCCAGAAGAGATAAATAAAATCTTTTTTACTTACCTCCCTATAAGCCACCTGGCTCCCAATGGGTGTCCTCAGATCTACACCAGCTCTTTTGCTGGTGTAAGTCCAAAGAGACTCCTGGGGGCGGGTCTTGGGCCAGAAGGGGAATACGATCTTGGCATGTGCCACTGCCACTGATATCCTCCTCTCCCACCCTGAACCAACAATCCTCCCACGAACCACCCACACTTATCCCCCGAACCCACCCACTGCCAACTTATGACCGGCAGTAGAGGATGACAGAGGTTCAGCGGGCCACTGTCACTTGCACACGGCCTCTGGCCATTTGCACTGGTGGCCACAGTCTGCCAAATAGCGGAGCATCTGCTGTGCCACTGGCCCGGGAATTACAGTGGCAGATCATGCAATCTTCCACTGTGACCCCAGCATCGAATTGGGCTGTAAGTGTTGTCTGTAGACCATATACATTTCAAATGTGGCAGAATGTTGTCATTCTTTTATGCTGCACATCTCCATCATCTGCATATGAAAATAGTGACACACCTGCAGCGATGACGGTGCGCCCCCATGTGGTAGGGGCCGCCGATGCTATGCCCCACGTGACGCCAGGCGTGATGTCACGCGGCCCCAACCACGCCCCCCCACGCCAATTTCCAGGCCATTTCAGAGCCGTTCGGCACCAGGGCAGGGTGGGCGGGAGGGCCCAACCTCCGCACGGCGAAACCAGCGGAGGCAACGAAAGAAGAACGCAAGGCAAGTCCTGCACCCTGGGGCCCACCGCACCAACACCCACGACGCTTCTGCACACCTGAAATACTCTTATTTTCACACTGCCCAAGGCCCTGCCTCTTGAGTATTATTGCAGACTCTACTCAGTGTGCTGCATTCATTTATTCCGCAATGGCCTGTCATGCTCTGTAAGCCATAGCCAAGAAGGTTAAAGCCAGGCTGGAAAAACAAAATGCTCCTACAATCCGTGGCTAGCAGTTCAAAAGAAGACTCAGCAGCAGTGGCATAGCAGGGGCGGGAAGTGGCTCACCCCGGGTATGACACACAGGGGGTTGACAGCAGCACCGCCGGGGTTTTCAGCCCTGATTGCTTTGCCGCCGCTGAGGCCCAGAGCAGCGAGCAGAGCTCTGTGCTCCATGCTCACAGTTTGCTTGATCTTCGCGCACTGGAACGGCCCTCCCTCCACTTGGCTCCAGTTGGGTTGGAATAGCAGCACTCCGGAAGCAATTGGCAGTGACACGATGACTTCACCATGTCACCGGCAACCTACTTCCAGGTTGCCGAGCTTTGCGCCTGCACACCAGGCATCATTGGCCCTAGTGCTGCTGCTGCTGCTGCTGCTGTTGCTCAGCCAGCGGCGTTGTAACATGGGGGGCTCTGTGGCACTGGGCCCCGGGTGCGGTGCGGCCCCAGGGCGCCAGCAATTTGGGGGAGGCCAGTCTCGTCTTGGTCCGGGATGCACCAGCTGCCTTGGGGCCTTGCGCGCGGGGCCCCAAGGCAGCTGCTGCATCCCGGACCAAGACGAGACCGGGGTTACCGTCCGGCGGGCGAAGAACTTACTAGAGCAAATTAAGCAGCGACAGACTCCTCTGTCTCCGCCCGGAGCTTGGAGCGTCATCGGACAACTGGATCATGGAAGAGGAAGTGACGTGTGTGTGCCTCCCTAGAGAGGCACACACAGGTCACTTCCTCTTTCATGATCCAGTCGTCCAACGAGGCTACGAGCCCCGGCTGGAGTTGGAGGAGTCCATCGTTGCTTAATTTGCTCCAGTTGTTCGCCCGCCAGACGGTAACCCAAACCCCGAGCCCCGGCCTGAGTCACTGCTTTTGCAGCGCGGCACAACGCTTCTTCACCTCGCCCCGTGCCCAGCCCCGGGGGGGGGGGGAATAAATAAATAAAACGAGGATTTGTCGCCCCCCTCCCTGAGCGCGCCACCGCCTTCGGCGGCACCGGGGAGTAGAAAGGTAGCGAAAGGGAGGGGGCGCCAATTCGAGGGGTGCCCCCTGTAGATTTAGGGCTAGCAACGCCACTGTGCTCAGCAGATTGTGAAATGGCAAGCTGTGGCACCGTATCGTTCATGTACATTCAGTTTCATGCATGTGTACAGGTGTCAAGATGCAGCCGGTCCTCACCCACAGCTCAATCTGCTATGCTTACCAGAACATTGGAGATACCAGATGACAAACACCACATTTGTCAGAGAGGGACAGTCAGAACATAAGAACGTAAGAAGAGCCTTGCTGGATCAGACCAAAGGCCCATCTAGTCCAGCTTCCTGTATCTCACAGTGGCCCTACCAGATGCCTCCGAGAGCACACAGCCAACACGATAACCTGTTTCCTGTTGTCACTTCCTTGCACCTGGCACAGAGAAAACCTACTTCTAAAGCCAGGAGGTTGCTTATGGCTTGTAACCTGTGATGGTCTTTTCCTTCATGAATCTATCCAAACCCCTTTCAAAGGCATCTAAGCCAGGTGCCATCACCACATCCTGTGGCAAGGAGTTCCACAGATGAATTACACCCTGGGTGAAGAAGTATTTTCTTTTGTCCGTTCTAACTCTCCCTCCACTCCATTTTAGTGCATGTCCCCTGGTTCTGCTGTTGTGCGAGAGGGAGAAGAATTTCCCTATGCACTCTCTCCATCCCATGCATAATTTCCCCATCCCATGCAGAACACATGCATTCATCTTCTAAAACTCTAAATTTCAAATTTTGAATTTGAGGGATTCTTTTTTTAAAAAAATATGAATCTTAATTGGTAAAAAAGCTGACATTTTGAAGCACTCTAATAAATTAATATTAACTGCCATGACAAACAACCTGCTTTGAGTTGTTCCGCTGGCTAACATGGCTTGAGAAGAAGGATGGAAAGAAAACAGCAAGCCCCTGAGACAGGAACTACATAAGGAATCATAAATGGCAATGCATTTTTCAAAAGCTTGATGACTTTATTGCAATTAGAAGCAAAAGGGAAAAAAGGAAAAGAAACATATAGAACATTCAGACCAAATACAGGAATGACCTTGGAAACATTACTAAAGAACTCTGATTATTTCACTTCTGCTGAAATCAAGTTTCAGTCATCTATTTGGTGAAAAATAATTTTGCTGTCCCCATCTATTAACAGGGGATATGCTCAGGCATCTAATTTGCTAGGCCCGGAAAAAGAGGCTGGTTTTTATCTGAGGAGGAACGTTAAAGCCTGCATCTGCTGTCAATTAACAAGCAATTACGGGAGTTGAAAACAAACCTGTTTACATTGGCCATGAAGTCTAAGATAATTTGTGAGATGTCAGGAAGACAGGATATTAAGACATTAATGATCTTCTAGTTTCCCTTTTTTCCTACACATTGTACTTCCCCATCTTCCTTCTCCTTCATCAGCACCTCATACAATCATACATCAATGCTGCAAGCCTATACACACATACCTGAGAGTAAGAACCATCAAGCTCAGTGGGGCTTACTTCAGAGTTTATATGCATAGGATTGTATTGTAATTGAATTTGGAGCTGGGATTATCGAACCACTCTAGTCAAATACGGTTGGCATTCTCTCTTACAGAGATGATATTCAGAAGATTCAAACACATGTATAGTTGCGTGGAAATAAGAGTCCTTGGTATGCATGTCCAATATGCAATCATACAAGGGGAACTCATAGGATTGGGAGCTTCATGTAAGTCACTGAAAAGCTTACCAGATGTAAATGAATGGGTTCAACTCGGCATGACTATATGATTAAAACTACCCCCCGTGGTTCAAATCCTCAATTTCAAGTCTACACTATGAATCAGTAATCTGCGGAAGCAGAGGTGTGGTAATGTTGGTCTTAACTGAGAGCTATGGACAACTACCTCTCCCCCCCAAGCAGTTGTAGGCATCTCCCCGTAAGCTTTTACGGAACTACCATGACTCCTGATCAGCAGAACGGCCTGTTCTCATGACATATCCAGACTGAACACATGTACAGGTGGGAGAAGGATCAGCGCAGTAAACTCCACCCCAATCTACACATGTTCAGTTGAATATCTGCCTGGTGTATATGTATGGAAAATTGTACACAATCCTGGAAAAACAGAGTTCTTATTTACATGGGAAGAGGCTTCCATGCATGTACATACTCCATGCTCATTCACCCTAGGTATATCATAAGCACTGCGCAAGTACTGAAAAACAAGCCGGGCAACGCAATCCTGTGTAAGGATCTGGACGGCAGCCCAGGGCCACCCGCCGGATCCTGAGCCCAGGCTGCCCATCCGATGGCAGGCCGGAGGTCTATTCGGGGAAGGGGACATTCATTCCCTTCCCCGGGTGTAAACCGGGGCTGGCCCGATAGGCCTCCTCAGATTTCCGCCAGTTAAATAGCTGGCGGAAGTAGAAGAGGCCTTGTAATGCCCTAGCCGGTCCGGCGGGGATGTGGATATGGCGGGAGCCATCCCCCACCCCCTCCTGGGCCGGCTAGGCTAATGGCCCCCTCCCTCGCCCGCCGAACCGCCCCCACGCCTGCCGGATCCGGACTCACCTCCTCCGGTGGCCGCCCGGGCGTTCCAGTGAGGGAGACCTGCCAACCTAGCAGTTCCAAAGCATGTTGATGCGAGTAGATAAATAGGTACCGCTTGCAGGAAGGTAAATAGCGCTCTGTGTTCCAGCTGCATGCTACGAGCTGCGGCAAGGAGAGTCATGCCGGCCACATGACCACGGAGGCGTCTTCGGACAACGCTGGCTCTTCGGCTTTGAAATGGGGATGAGCACCACACCCTAGAGTCGGACACGACTGGACTTAATTGTCAGGGGTCACCTTTACCTTTTACCCTTACTCCTGAGTAGTCGCAAACGTGCTTTCTGGCACGTTTGTGACTGCTTCCGGCGCTGGAGCGCTCGATCCAGCGCTGGATACGTCCAGTGAATTGCGCCCACAGTTAAATAAGCTACTTTGCAAACAATGTTGGGCTTCTTTATGCAGACCTCTGACTCTTGTTTGATATTTGAAAAAAAAACAATTCTAAAAACTAATTGCATAAGGAGAGTTCAGGAAGAAACACATTTTCAATGCGGTACACTGTCTGAACTGGAGTAGGCAATGGAAGAGTTAAAACCCATATCCCGCTCACTAAAGTCATTTCCCCATAACTACAGGTTAGTTAACTGGTAACTAACCATAACTATGATCAGTGACCATACAGAAGCAAGAAAGGCTAGAGTGGAAGAAAGGTTGGATGATGTACTTCATGGGATTGACATGGGATTGACCTGATCCGACTGATTGCTCAGTTCCTGGGGTCACATCTCCAATTTGAGATTCTCCAAAGCCAAATGATGGGAACGGAGAAATATTTTACGGTAAGTTTCTATATTTATATGACATTTGTTTTTCTGTAGCACACGTTACCTTCGAAACTGTGGCAATAGAAGTCAAACATGTTTTAGTAAACTGGACAGATGACTCAGTCCTTAACACACAGACCACAGTTCCTGCATCTACAGTAACAAGGTGCCATATTTAGAATCTCTGACCATAACCTCAAGTCCAGAAAACTGTGGTAGATCAGCTGTTTATTTCCCAGAGTTACATCACTCTACACTGATTCCAGGAAATGTGAGTGATTGATCTGTTTGCAAAAGTGATATATTTATCAAGAAATCTGCCTGAGGAGAGGAAAAATGGTCTTCCTTCTGTTGTTACCACTTATTCCATTAGTTCCCCTCCCCATAAGACTAAACACAGCTTAGAACAGAAAAGAGAAGCAGAAAAATGTCAAATGCAAATTATTTAAAGATAGTACACACCTAAGCTGAATTAGGTTTGCTACTTTTTGTTTTCAAAATTATTTTGATAAGTAGCAGGGTACCGCTGAATCTCCATTATTATCCTTAGCAGAGTAAATATCCCATTGCCACCATTCTGGGAGGCCAATTCAACATTATTCAGAGCTTGGATGATTTGGGGGAGTGGGAAGTGAAACTTACTGGTGGCAGGGGTGTTATTCCCAGCTGGCAGACTTCATTTGTCCCAGAATGCACCTGGGAATTATGCTGCATGGTGACAAGGTGTCCTTCTCAGGGGCAAATGGGGGGGGGGATGCTGGCTGACAACCAGGGACCACTAGGAGGATCACAGGGATCACTCAGAGGCGTTCCTATGGTGGGGGTGGTACTGCAAGTTGCGCCCCGTCCTAGTCCCCATTTACAAGTCGGCACTAGGCGGCCCCGCCCCCTCGCCGTCAGAGCCATTCCGTGTGGAGAAGGCAACGGGTAGGAGACTCCCTGCCTGTTGCCTTCTCCACACAGAATGGCTCTGACAGTGAGAGGCCGCCTCGTGTTGACTTGTAAATGGGGACTAGGACGGGGCACAACTTACAGTACCGGCCCCACCGTAGGAACGCCTCTGCCATCACTGTAAAACAGGCAGTGGAAAAAAAGTAAAATAGAGGTTTTGTCTCCTTCTTACCTCCCCACCTCACAAGATTTTGAGCTGAAAATGAGACCTTTCAACTCAGTTTTATCTATTAATGAATTACATTTTATCATACTAGTTCGCTGCTCAGGGAGATGTCAGGGAGATATCAGGGAGATGTCCTCAGACTATCCCGTTTGTCCTCAGAACATACTTGAGAAGGGAACCCAGTCAGCCATACAGATGAGCTGACATTTGAACCCAGGCCTCCCTGATGCACAGGCTTACCAGATCGTCGCCGGGACGGGAGCGGTCTACCCTTAAGGGGGCGGGGCGTGGGGGGGCCAGAACGCATCGCGTTCTGGCCCCCCCACACCCTGCCCCCTTAAGGGTAGACCACTCCCGTCCCAGCGACGATCTGGTAAGCCTGCTAATGCAAGTCTAACATACTATGTTTCTCCTGAGAACACTTTTGTTATGTAAAATGGACCACCAGTTCATGTAGGTTCATGATTGCCTTTCATGTAGGCCTACCAGTAAACACCTCTGGATACACATTCCAGCAGCATCCATGTGTGTGCGTTCCCATCTGCAACACCTTCATCCAACCACCATTCACAACAGGTCCATTGAGTTGTGGATCCGTTACTCCTTGTTCTCACTAAGGTAAACTACACAGTGGCCAGATAGTCCTGTTTGAGACGCCAGAACATTAGCTCCATGGTCTCTTCCTTGCTTCAGAGAAGCAGAGATCTGCATACAAACCAGCAGAAGAATTTTGTTGCAGGAAACTGTGAGACAAGGCCTATAGGGCTCTGCACTCTGTGAACGAAGCTCTCAAAATCGCTCTTCACTCAGCAATGGTGGGTAATTGTGCTGTTCTTCCTTTGCACCACCTTGGGAGCATGGATACACACACCACTGAATGAGCTGCAGCTTCTTCAGGACTAGTGTGCTTTCCTTTGATGTGTCCTCTGTAGCAGGCCCATTGAAGATATCTCCAAATCCTCATCTTTCTGAAAGCCAGATCTACTTCAGGAAGAGGCAGGGAGTTGGGTGGGCTAGGTGGTCAAACTTTTGCTGTCTGTTGTCTGAGAGATTCAGCATGGTTAAGTATGGAATCAATTTTGTGTTCATTTTAAGAAAGCTTCTATTTAATGCAGGCCGGCAAGTGGGGAAAGGGAATGGCAGGAAAGGAACATACTGTAATGACTGCAAGTTTTGTGGGTCCCTTAGGAGATCACAAGCAGACCTCATTCTGCCCACATTCCAGAGTGAATGTGAACCAAAAGCTGACTCCAAACTGTCCCACACTTTGGAGAAATTGAACTTGGTGGTTAAACTCATCGTCCATAATATGAGAAGCAGAACTCTTAATTACTAGCTTAATAGCAACACACAAATACTCCCTTCCCCTACAGGCAGACTGATCGTCAAAGGGAATTGAGAGCTTTTGGGTTAAACTGATATAGTCCTGTTGGCTTGCAGCCAATTAGCCCAATTTTCAACTTTATGAAATAGCGAGATGAATAACTGTAATAAACTATAGGCATTGTCACAACAAAAATACCAATTATTCCAAAAGGCTAAGTATCTTCAGGTTTATTAAGATATCCACTACTTCTGATCTCATTGTTCTCAATATTCTTTCAGCAGGGAGCATCCGTCTTCTTTAGCATAGTCCCCTTGGTTTGAAAAACCAGACATAAATTAATTCCCGGAATCTTACAGTGGGGAAACATTAAAACCTATTTAGAGGTTTCTGTGGATATCTTGGTCTTTCTTTCTTTGAGTCAGTTAGTTTGCCTGTGGCATTGGAGCAAGCTTCCAGGGCAAGAGGTTATATAGGGGTGAAGCTAAATACAGAGACATGTTAGACGTGTCCAGAATGATGGATTAGATAGACCCTCATCTGATGTGGCAAGGCAAATATTACATTTTGACATAGTCTATAATAGATTATGTAGTCACTGGGAGTATGTTTTGTTTTCTAATCTGGCTGGGTGTCCTGTCTCTTTTTAAGAGTGATTCACATCAACTATAGCAAGAGGTGTGAACTCTAATAACGGCACAATCCTGTGTAGCTTTGCACCGGTGGAGCATGCACTCTGCCGACCCTGGGTGTTGTAAACATGCCGTAAAGCAAGGGTACCGGCAGCCCGTGGGGAACCGGCAGCCCGTGGGCCGGATCCGGCCCCAGGAGCGATCCGGTCCGGCCCGCGAGAGCCTGGACCCGATTCCATTCGGTCCGGCCCGCGCTGGCTCGGACCGGAGGCTCCGGAGGCCGCGTTCACCTCACCCGACTTTTCAAACCCTTCCGGCTGTTAGAGACATGCGCAGAAACAGTCGGGTTGAGAAGGAGTCGCACGACTCCTTCTCAACCCGGCTGTTCTGCGCATGTCTCTAACAGCCGGGAGGGTTTGAAAAGGAGTCGGGCGAGGTGAGCGCGGCCCCGCGCGCGCTCACCTCGCCCGACTCCTTTGCAAACCCTCCCAGCTGTTAGAGACATGCGCAGAACGCATGTCTCTAACAGCCGGGAAGGTTTGAAAAGGAGCCAGGTGAGGTGAGCGTGCGCGGCCGTCGCCGGCGGCGGCTGAAGAGAAGACAAGGTAAGGAGGAGAGCGATGGGGGTGGGCGCTTGCCGGGTGGGAGGGAGACCGAGCGGTGGGAGGGAGGGAGGGAGGGAGCGGTGGGTGGGAGGGAGGGAGCGAGGGGTGGGTGGGTGGGAGGTAAATTCGCAGGGGGGGTAAATTTGCGGGGGGGGAATCGGGCGGCCTGACGGCCAGCCCGCAGCAAGTTTTCCCTATGGGAAAATGGCCCCCCACTGCAAATAGGTTCCCCACCCCTGCCGTAAAGCATGTTTACGGTGTTGGCACCCATAGAGTCAGCAGCGCCAGCGCGGAGGCCGGCACCACTCACTCCCCTGGCGGACACTACCGGCGCCAGCCGACGTAGGTAGGACCTGTGCCATTCAGTGCAGGGGTGGGGAGGAGCGGGCTGGGGCGACAAGAGAAGAGGGCCATTGGCCGGCCCGGGCTGGGAGGGGTGGGGATATTGGTGGCGCACTCCCCCTCAGATGACCAAAGAGAGCGGGTCGGAATGTATGGGAGAAGGCGGTCCCTCAGATATCCTGGACCCAAACCGTGAAGTTGGGGGGTAGTTAGTTCTCTCTGCTGCAGAATTATTTGAATTTCAATAAAAGTTACCCGTAACCCAAGCCTCCGTCTGGCATGATTATTGGGGGGTGGTCAGGTAAATTGGAAGTGAAGAAAGCAGGTTCTTTTGTCATCGGGGGAGAGGCCCATAGCAAGATGCCAGCTGTACAGATGATGCAACATTGTTGGTTCTATAATCATATGACGTGTGAGATGTGTGCAAATGGAGAATCCTTATATTGCAGGAATCCAGAGGCTGCTAAAATATGTGCATCAGTGCCCCTGCAGGATGTATTTGTAATAGATGTCACCCTTTGCACCAAATAGGAGATGTCAGATATGGAGATAACAGTTTTGGCTCTGAAACAACATATTAGGAGAAGACACTTGTCTCTTCAGCTCTCATGGTTCTCAGATCCAAAGAGGTCTTAAGGTCATGCGTCAGCTGGTACATTGAAGCCACAGGTGCTGCCCTGCTGAAAGTACAGAAAGTGATTTAACATTTTATTCTGACCAGCCCATAAAAATATCATGAGTGCAATAGATCTTGCCGGTAATTAAAAAAAATAAAAATATGAATTTTGTGCTTTTATTTTCCGGGTATTGTGCATCCTTATTACGATGAATCTCTTGATACAATAAACATTTCCTGAAGACTCACTTCCTTTCCATGTGCTCTGGTGGAGAAAAACACCTTGTCCTAAGTGGACATATGGGGAGGTGAAGGTTACTTTGCTTATTCACCTCTGTCATTTTCCAGTTGATTAAAATAGATCCACTATAATGTAATATGGAGACATCTGCATTTCTTCCCACAAACCTCATCTGCCATAGTCTTGTTTGCTCAAAGTTATTCTAGAACATTTCAAACTTTCTACCTTCAGGAAACCATTTTCACAACATTTAGCCTACCAAGGAACCACTGGCAATCAGGGATCCCAGCCAACTGGGGAATCTGTAGCAAATGTGATTATAACGCAATGCTACATGACCAATTTTGACTCCACGATGACATTGCAAAGGGCAAACGCAGTTAAGGCACCTTTTCCTGCTTAAGTGACATGGGCATGCCTAATCAATTGCAATTCATGTAGTAAATGTGATGGTGACATGATGCTACATAGCCAACTAGATTTGGCTACCTGCTGTTGTCCCTGGGATCAAACAGTGCCAATTCAGAGTGAGGGCAATGCTTCTGAAACATTTACCCCCAAAAGACATTGATGGGGGTTGATTCACACCACTACAAAATGTTCATGAGAAATATGTATCCATAAGTAGGCTTACCAGATCTCCAACCGGGACAGAGTGCTAGACCTTTAGGAGAAGGAATGTGGCCAGGTGTAGCTTGTTAAACCTTAGAGCAGAGGTTCTCAACCTGTGGTATGGTTCTGTGACAGAGGTTCTCAACCTAGGGGTACGCGGACCTCTTGCTGGGAGTAGTCCAAGCCCTGCCCCTTATCTGCCCCATCAGTAGCTAATTAAGTATTAATTAACATGGATTTAAAATTTGAATTATTTTCGGAGGTACCTCCCCCTTCTGTCTCTCTGATTTTGGTTTTGGGCTTATTTTTGTACTTTGGAAAATGCACTTTGGTGGGGTGGGGGAGGGAAGAGCCTCTCTCTCACACACACCCACACACACACGCACTCACTCACTCACTCACTCACTCACACACACACACACACACACACACACACACACTCAGAGTTAAATAAGACATTTTTTCACATTTAAAATTGTTTTAGTACTTTTATTTAACAATTAATTACCTAATTACTTAATTGATTAATCCAATTATTTAGTAGTTAATTAGCAGGGGGTACTTCAGAAAATTGGACTGTGATAGGGGGTACCTGGGACTCCAAAGGTTGAGAACCCCTGCCTTAGAGCACAATCCTAGGCATGTCTACTCAGAAGCAAGCCCCACTGAACACAATGAGGCTTGCTTCTGAGTAGAAATGCCTAGGATTGTGCTCTAAGGTTTACCAAACTACACCTGCCTACATTTGTTCTCCTAAAGGTCTAGCACTCTCTCCCAGTTGGACAGAGGCGTATCAGGAGCGGATGCTGCCTGGAGCACTGCTCCTGATACGCCGCCCCTTTGGGGCGGCGCCGCCCCCTGTAGGGGGCGGCCCCGCCCCCTGTAGGGGGCGGCCCCGCTCCGGGGGGGGCGGCCCGGCTTACCGGACGCTCCAAGGCCTTCTCCCCCGGCCTCAGAACTGGAGAAAGCCCCGGAGTGTCCACCCCGACCGGTGGACAGGGCTTTCTGAAGGCGGCTCGCTATTTAGCCTTTTTTGCACATGCACAGACCTTCATAAAGCCCTGTCTACCGGTCGGGGTGGACACTCCGGGGCTTTCTCCGGCTCCGAGGCCAGGGGAGAAGGCCTTGGAGCGCCCGCCCGCGACACCGGGCGGGTGCGCTCGCTCCGTGGAAAGACTGGAGCGAGCGGAGCAGCACCGCCCGGCGCCGCGGTGCCGCCCGGAGCCGCTGCTCCGCCTGCTCCAGTCTTTCCACGCCTCTGCAGTTGGAGATCTGGTAAGCCTATCCATAAGTCTGTTGTCAAGGTCAAGTGCTCCTGTACTGGCCCTCTGTGAGAAGGACATTCAGCAGCATATATCCCCTCCCCTGATCTCTCACATTTGGAGAAGGCAGGAATGGCAGGAATCTCCTCCTTGTGTGTTTTTCTTCAAACCTTGATGCAACTGAGTGAAACTTCCAACTCAATTCCAAAACTGCACTCTCCTGCTTTTTTTGTTCCATCTCTACACTCAAACAAAAATGAATTAAATCTCTGCCTCTTCTCCAAGCTTCTCAGCATGCTGGAGGAAGGGCAACCCAATCCTATTTGGCTGCCCTGCTGATGGAATGCGTGTTCCGCCAGCGCTGGTTGCTGAAAAGCAGCTGTAAAGTGTGGTCCGGCAGCACGCAGAGTAGTGTGCTGCCAGCGCACTGGTGGGTAGGCCAGAGCCTTCCCGTGCACATCACCGGATTACTGGCCAGCTGCCAGAGTAGGGATGAAATGAGTTTGACACCCCTGAGGTAGAACGTGTAAAGTTTGTTGTAACTTTCAGTCGCCCTTCTACATTACCAAATCTTTTCTCTTTTTGTAGTAGCATTATAGATTGATTGTCTATATGTGATGACATCATGATTTTTCGTGTGGCATTTTCCTGATGTGTACAGGAATTCTGGACATTGGTAAAGCACCACATGAGAAGAATATTGATACAACCATAAATATAATCAAGCCAAGATTGCTTTATTTGCAGTGCATGTGCCTATTTACATCAGCAATGTAGGGGTGGGGGAGGTGAATTTTTTTTTTAACTTTCATGTACTTCATTATTCTCATGTTTAAGAATGTATTTCCCTGGAAAGTCTTCCTTATCTAGTTCATTCTTGGCTTTTAGAGAGATGATAAAGACTGTGTACAAGGCTCCATTTTAATTCATTGCCCGCACACCCCAGAATGGACACATGAAACACAGTAAATGGATTATGAGCCATCCATGCCCACAACTTCATTAATTTACATGTCTGATTCATGAAATTCTTCACTGATTAAAGCCAACCTCAGCTAACTCAGTGAGGACATACTTGCTACCACAGTGATGGCTGGGAACCACCACTTCCATCAATCATCTTGGATAGATGACCCCACCCACATTCTAAGTTCTGGATCAGTGACACAACTGCTCTTTATTCTGCACTGCCCAGACATCTAAACAGTGTTCCAAGGAGCCCGTTAGTCCCTAAGCTGGTAAACTTCATTGATGACGCAATCCTATCTTCAGCAGGCACTGGTGCTGCGGCCTTAGTGCCAGCCTAGGGTGTCGCAAACATGCCATAAAGCATGTATGCAGCACCCAGTAAGTAGGCAGCGCCGGTGCTGAGGTCTGTGCCGCCCATTGAGGAGCCCAGAGGACAGAGCAATGGAGTGGGTAAGTTCTGCTCTGAGAGGTGCTGGGGCTGGGGGGGGCGGGGCGGGAGTGTAATGGGTGGAGGAAGGACCGAGAGGGGCCTGGAAGGGGGCGGGATCAGCATCCTCATAGGACACAATATCCTATCCACCCTCCCAGGTCTCCAGGCCCAATATGGGGCTTCTCAGTTCTGCACTGCCGTATTAGGTGGCGAGGATCTGAGGATCCCTATTGCACAGGCTGGGGCTTTACCCTATCTGGGGGTAAGAGGCTTTACCTGAGATAAGAGGCCTGCTTTCTGAGTGCATAGGTATTGAACCTGTCAATTGTGATCAATTTAAACAGTAAGCCTTAAAGCTAAACGAAACCAATTATTGAACCCAAACAATACGACAGTGCAGACTAGGTGAAAAAAGCTCCCTTTTATGAACCAATTGAAGAATGAGAATCAAAAAATTCCTATCTGGCCCCAGTAGTTAGCAGCTAATCCTACACTGTCAGATGTTGGGTGGGCAGGATGTCACTGTTTCCAAGATCTGCTGTAGGGGGGAAGATGGCCTTACATACTGTAGGTACATCAATTCCTGAATTTGATTGGCTCAGCTGCATGAGTCCCTGCAGCTGGCTCAACATCTTCCTTGGGCTCCCTCCCTCTATGTGGAGGTGGCAAAATCCCACAACACCCCTGTGAGAGACAGGCGGGGAGCTCCATTCTGGGTGTTTGTAATCACTGTTGCTTTTATGGAGGATTGGGCTTGCCTGAGTGCTTTAAATTCTCTCTTCTGTAGACAGTTGGGATCATTTATATTTGCATGCCATTTGAGTGCAATTGTCTGAAAAGCAGGATAAAAACAAAAAAGATATTGCAAACTGTATTTTTTCCAAAAATGCTATTTCGAACAAATGCCCTCTCCCCCTTTTCCCCCAAAGTGTGAGTTTCTTTAAAACTAACATTTGATTAAATGATAAAAAACCAACACACCTAAAAACTCTGCATTCAGTGCAGAGTTAAACAGATTAGAACACTTCAAATTCCATAAAATATGGAACTGCAAAACTGAGCAATTTTCTGTATTGCAGATGAAAGGAAATTTTCATTTGATAATATGCTCCACTGAAGGTTAGTCTCACTATAAGAACACATTTTCCTATAGTGAGATTCTACAAATACATAGTTACAGTGGCAAAATAATTATCTATTAATCAATGGCAATTGGAAGGCTGAAATGTGCTTAATTTTGATTCCTCCCCCCCCCTTTGGCATCCAAATCTTATGCTTCAACATTGTCCTTTAAAAGGGTATGTGCACATGTGCCACAACATTATATAAATAGAAAACAGTGAAATTTGGCATTCCAGTCTGATGTTTTGATGTGGTTTTAATAACCAACAGGTGGAAAGATGCTATTTTATTCTTATAATCCTTTGTTTCAACTTCAGGCTTTTTGAAAAGGCCACAAAAAAGGAGCCAAATTGCTGTAAGATCTTTTGTCGAAGATATAAATGATATTTAGATGCCTTCATTCATTAAACAGCAATGATGATGAGGAACCTACCTAACTGTTGATTATTGGATGTTTGGAAAACTCTAAAAAAAGATGTATTTCTGAGACAATTGTTTAGAGTCTAAACCAACATTTATTCTTGTAAAAGAGCACAGCTGCAAACAATCATAGCTACCTGGGATTCTCACCTGTTTCCTATCTGGTCTATGGAAACACCTTAGATGTGGAACCTCTAACCATGCTCCACATATAACAGGGCATATAATGAGCAAATTTAATGTGTTCCATGCAATTTGCAGCACTTTGAACTGAACTGGATACAACAGAATGTAAAAACTTACTTGGAGCTGAAGAAGACGTATGGCATCCTTTTATATTGGCTGAAATAACCTAGAAAGATTAAGGGAGAAAACCAACATCTCATTTGTCTCAGAAATACATCTTTTTTCAGATGGCAATAAAGTTATTCCTAACACAAACTACACTGAACAAGATATTCAGTTACCATTCAGTCACTGCTGCCGCAGTAGCCAACAACAAGTTTGGCCATTTGACAGAAGTGAAAGGAAACTGGGAGATCTAGAGTTAATATTTAACAGTTCAAAACAATAAGGGGGAAAAAGCGATGCATTACATTTTTATGAAAAAGTTGGCATTTAAAACAAGAAAAAGGCAAATATTGGCCTTATTATTATGTAGTGAGCTGTATTTATTCATGTTTACTAGTTTGCTGTAAACACTGAAAGCAACATATGCCCATGAGATCTGGGTGAATAATTTAAATATATATAAACAGAATAATTTATTTGGAAAAATATTGTGAAATTTGCTGGATACATTATTCAAGCAATTCTAATGCATCTATATACATACATTAAACACACACGTTCGTACATATACCTAGATTTGCAAAAGAAACTCTCAGTGACAAGCTAGGGGTCTACTCAAAAGGATGCGTCCTTGGCCCCCATTGGACAGAGCAGCACATTACACTGTGTAACACAAAAATTGTTTATGTTTATTTTTAAATATTTCTTATACAATTCAGAGGCGCTGATTCCAATGGAATTCTCGGGCTTTTTGGATCATCAAAACTTTTTTAGTCATCTTAAATTTGTGTTTGCATTAATACACTGTCATTCGCCTTTACACTAGGGCAGTGTTTCTCAAACTGTGGGCCTTAAGGCCCAAACTGATTTCTGGTGGGTTCCCAGGTGATGGAAAGATCAGATAAGTAAATGCCATAAGCCCTGAAGCTATTCAAAAATCAGATAGCTACTAATTGCCCTTCAAAGAGCTGAGCTCTTGCAGTTTGCAAGATAGCTGCTAATTACGGTACCCTACAAGCAGCCGAGCTCTTTACTTGTAAATAAAATTATTTATTTATTTATTTATAGATCCACTTTTTTAAGTCTCGTAAAGCTAGGTGGGTCCCAAGAGAGTGTCATTTTAAAAAGTGGGTCACAGTGCTAAAAAGTTTGAGAACCACTGCACTAGCGTAAACATGGCCACAACAAGCAGTTGTAAGCTCTCCCCAAGTAGCATAAATTGTGGCTGTACTATTGATGCTATGCCAAAAATAGACTGGGAGGCTGGTACACTGTAACTACATGCCTAGTCTTCAGTAATAGTGTAATACTGGCTTACAATAACAAAAGCTTGCATGTTATCCAACAGAACAGGCCAGATTCACCACAGATATTACCTATACAGGAACCCTCCTAATGTAGAACAGAACCTTACAGCCCGATCCTGCTTAACTTTAGACGGGCGGAGCAAGTGCTCTGCCATCCTAAGGCATCGCAAAAGTGCCATAAGGGTTTAAGCAGCGCCAGTGCGTAGAGGCTGGCACTGCTCACATCGCCGCTGTCTTGGACCCGCGCCAGGGGAGGGAGGGCAGGGGTGGAGAGGAAGGGCGCATTGGCCGGGCTGGCCTGGGAGGGGGTGGGGATACCGGTGCTATTAGTTGGAGGTGTGGCTTATATAAACACATATAACTAGCTAGACTTACCTTAAGGCCCAAGGATTAAAAAAATACCATTAAAATACGTACCATTGACAGATGCTCTGCAGCCCTGTGCACACTTTCCAGCACATATTTTGACATACTTCCAAGTAAACATGCTTTGAATCAGACTGCACAGGCAGGCACCATGCTGCAAATTTCCATCACAACTAAATCCCAGTTAAAAGCAACAGAATGGGTTTAGTCCTGATTTAGTAGTCCCCTAGATTTGAATGGAATGTGCAGCCTGATTTACATAGAAGTAAATTCCACAGAGTTTAATGGGATTGACTCCCTTAATGTGTGCACAGGCTTTACAGCCAGTCATGATTTACTTCTGCTGGATTGTAACTTGTGTCCCAGATGAGCAGAACGTTTTAGAGTTCTACACTTGGAAAAGGAAGCAAGTCTGAACATTATGAATATTTGGAAAGCCCTGGTCAGATAGAGGAGATCAGCCCTTCAATTACTAGCATGTGGTTCTAGATGGTCTGTCAGTAAGTGAAAGACAATCTATTTGTCTAAAACTTTTTTTTCCTGAGGTTCAGCCAAAATCGTAACTCTTGAATCAAAACTCAAATGTCAAGTTCCTTTTTCAAATAGAGAAATGCACCATCTTGTAAATGTTGGGGGAAATTGTATTTATTCCCAGCCCATTGGGATTTGGCTTTGCAAGCACACCGTCAGCATCAACTCCTTATTCAGAGGGCATAGCGCACTGAATTGCCCCTTTGATCACAAACGTTTCATACACACCCCAAATCAATGTGCCTGTTTATTTTTAGTGGTTTCCTTGCCCTTAAGCTAGTAGTAGGGACTAAAGAGCTTTCGTGACACCAGCTCCAGCCTGCGCCTAAATTGGGCTGTGGGTGGGATGCTATTATGGGATAGACGGACCAGTGAAGGGTGGTGACTGGTGGAGGGAAGCTAGCTGTTGATTGCCTCTTATGTTTCCTTTGTTCAGTGGGTGGGACGGGGGGCTTGTGCAGTCATTACTTTCCATCTCCTTTCCTCCTCCCTTCCTCCCCCATGATTAAGAAGCCACCAGTCAGGGCTGGATGAGGAACCAGTCCAACAGCAGCACGAGCAGCACCTGGCAACCTATGGCGCTCTCTTTCCATGCCTCTCCCAGCCTGGCAAGCGCTTCTGCCTGTTCCGGGCAGGATTTCAAAGGAGCAGCTGTATTGGCCTCCTGCCTTGCCCAGCAGTCTTTCATGGGGCTCCACTAATACCTTGCTCTTTGCCTGTGCAGGAGGTCTGTCATGGCATGTGTGGGTTTGTGATTGAACTTTGCATAGGTGGATTTAGATCAGCTATTTTGAGAAATGGTTTCCCACCTTTCCTGATCTTATTTCCGCGTGAGGGTTTTGTTTGTTTAATTCACTTGAGAACCATGTTTGCATATGTGTGTGCAGGTGTGGGCATTTATGCGCCGCCTCGTTGGAGAAAGAGATCTTCCCCTCTTCCTCCCTTCTTTCTACCACACTCCATGTCCCACTTGGTTTGTAATGTTGTTGCTTGTTGCCTTGAAGATAGTGGTATGTGTATGTGTGATTGTGTGCATGCCGTTCATGTACAGTAGATGTTTGGGAACCCTGTAGTCAGTTTTGGGTTTGCAAATTTGCCTTTCTCTTAGAGGGTAATACTCCTCTCTCTCTCTCTCTCTCTCTCTCTCTCTCTCTCTCTCTCTCTCTCTCTCTCTCTTGTGTGTGTGTTTAGGGAAACCATTTATTCTCCTGTAGTGTGAAAACAAATCAGAAGTCCCTATGTAACTAGGATTGGAGACAGGTGATGAAGGCACTTCACTATTAGCAGTGTCTGCACTGTCACTGGTGAATTCCAGCAATCACACTGACACATGGTTAATAACAACAAATGACTTAATAGGTTAGGTTAGCCAGGGAAGCTTGCAATCACCTTGCAGGTGAGATATAAGGATCCAAAAATGGTGATAAATACAGTAAATGGCCCAATCCTACCTTTACTGCCTTCTATGTAAAACACAGCCTGTCTCAAAGCATAGCTTTTATTAGCAATCCATAAGCAAGAACCATGCCAAAATTTAGCCTTCTAGCTGAACAGGTAATAGGAGATAAATTGATGTTCAGGGCAATGTGAACAGCGCATTGGGTGGTTTTACCACCGTCTGTGTAAAACACAGTCTCACAACTTATGTTCTGTGTAAGGGGTCTGGGCTGCTGTGCAAGCCCCTTCTACTGCTGCATGTGATGGCATCGCTTCACCATCTCCAGATGCTTGGCAATGACATCACGTATCATCACCAAACGTCCGGGTTGCCTAGCTTGAAGCTTGAGCCGCGTAGCAACGTAATTCTAGTTATTAGTGATCCATAAGCAACAACCGTGCCAAATTTCAGCTCTCAAGCTTAACAGGAAATAGGAGATCCATTAATGAGTCAGTGAGTTAGGGCTTTCACTTTTATATATACAGATAGTCATGGCTGTCAAGAAAACAGTGGCTTTGTCTGATGTCTAGTTGTGCCTATCACCAGCCTGCTGGCTTGAACCCAAATCCTTGGAAAACTGAAAGCACACGTCTGATATAAGACCAAAAGTCTTCTTTGTGAGAGGAGTCACAGCTCAGTGGTAGAACATGTGGTTTTCTTACATAACATCCCAGGCTCGATCTCTGGCAACTCTAGCCAGAGGCTTTACAGTTTCATGCCTAGACAAATCTTTTCCCAAGACTCAGGAGTGAACAATGCTAACTGAACATGAAGCAGTTCCATATACCCTCAAGAGGCTTGGCCATCACACCTCGACTCATATCAATAATCTTTGTTATAGGACAAAAATGCAAGCTGCTTTCCTGTAGTCGAAGGTGATAGCAGGTCTCCTGTGAATGCAATGTTGTAATTGTTTCCAGAATGATTTGATATTTTGGACCTCATACTACTGGTCCCCTGGTGGACCATTTTGCAAAGCTCCCAGTAATCCATGAATAGGACCTAATCTGACCCCAGCACTTGGAAACCAGAGCAAAGCGAGCTTTGGCTCCTTTTCCATAAAGAACTGCTGATGGCTGGTGGTGTTTAGTTTTACCTTCTGGAGTTTGTAGTTTCCATGCAGCTGCCATCATCCTTGGCATATCTGCTCGGGAATCTCAACTGAAGCCACTTGTTGTAACGTTTGTCTTTGTTTTGAAAAGAAATGCGTCCAAAAGCATCAGCGGGAAGCAGGGAAAGCAAGGGGAGTATCGTAAAACAAAATGAAAAGAGCTGCAGAAGCATGTGCGGGGAGCATCCCACTCTGCCTTCCTGCTTTAACCACAGTTTGCTTTTGTTTCCAGCTTTCAATGACTGGCCAGCCCTTCTGCCCCGTTCCGTTTGTCAAATGTGCTTAGTTGTAACTTCTTTTATTTTTCAAAAAAAAATGAAATATTGTTCATGGCTCTTCTTAGGGGCAATGACAGATTTTGGGAGACCTTGGGGAAATGTCCTGCACACAGGGAATTTAAAAAATGGGGCGGAGGCCGAAAAAGGATGGTCTGCTGCTTCTCCCCCAACATCACTGGCAATGGGGGGAGAAGTTGCTTAGGATGGGGCAAACCCAGCAGGGGGTTGGCCAGGCATGGGGCTGTGCCTCTGACATATGCCTGGCAAGGCCCCATCTGTTTTGCCAGCCTGGCTCTTCTGCTTCTGAAACAAACATCAAAAATAATGAGCTTAGTTACAGTCAAGGCTCTGCCCTGTGCTCCCACCAGCCTTGGGTCAAACCGAGTGAGAACACAGAAAAGAGACAGGTTCAGATCTGAGCTGGATCCTATATGTGTCCAGAAAACATCTTTATAATGTTTTGGGTTATTCAAAAGTTAATATTTTCAGGGAGAGAATTTACATTTCAACAGGGTCCCTTGTGGTACCCTTTAAACTTTAGTTAGGATCTTACAGCCCAATCCTATCCTCCCCCCCCCCACCGATGCAGCTGTGCCAAAAAGGCTTGTGCCGTATCTTGCGAGGATGGGGGCAGATCAGGAGGCTTGGGAGAAGTAAAGGAAAACATTTTCCCTTACCTCCCTATAAGCTTCCTACTCACCATGGCATGGGTCTCCTCCGACCTGAACCAGCTCTTTAGCTGGCACACATCCAAGGAGAGAAAGGGTGTGTGTCGAGAAGCAAGGAAGGGGATAGCATCCGGCACAAGTCGTCGCCCGCACCAGGTGCCACCCTCTCCCGTCTCCCAACATGCACCTTGCCCCCCCCCCCGCGGTTCTGCCTGTGCCACTGACTCACCATCATCGGCGGGCACTCCATTACCCTCTGGCATACAGTGGGCCTCTGCGGCCTCTCCGCCAGTGCTCAAGCTTCACACACTGCCAGAGAGGCTTTTGCGACTGCTGTATGGCAGCAGGATCCGCTGGTGGAACACTAGTCTTTGTTTTGATAAACAAAAGAGGATCGGGCTGTTAGGCATGCAGTCTGCCTCTCTCAGCCTCTCCATGAACTGCTGAGCTTTTTCAGGCTCACATCCTAAATGTCACTCCAGAACTTGTGCCAGGCAGTGCAATCTTATGCACGTGTATCAAAAACAAGTCCCACTAATTTCAATGGGACTACCTAGCAGTGCTGGCAGCAGGTTGCTAAAGGCCTCAGAGCAAAGCTCACCTACTCTCCTGGCTGCCATTGCCATCGGGAACTGGGGCTTCAGTGCCCAGGCAAGTGGATGCCTGATGCTGCCCCTCTTCCTCGTGAGTGTGCATTGGATCAAAGCCATGCTGATGCCCCAGTTTTAGCCTGAAGGGCCAGTGTCTTCCAAAGCTGAAACCTTGCAAAAATTTGATACATTTGAAAATGTAACCATTTGGATTTTGTTTGTCATCACCTGGTAGTCATTTGAAAGTGGAGAAAGCTTCTGGAAAGCTTTCCAGAAGCCAGGAGTTTTTTTTTCTTCCCAAACATGATCCTCCCCCCTCCAAGTATGCTCAGTGCGATTGTGGTAACTAGCCTCCCAGTATTTCTGAAGTTGGTATTTCCTGCCCTAATTACTTTTGTAGCCAAAGAAGGGTGATGGTACAGGGTAAAGTCCCTCTCCATCTACTCATAGAGATGCTAAATCTTCCCACACACTTCCCCTGTGGACGGGGAGCCTCCCAAGGAGTTAATAGCACAGTGCTTCTCCTTTCCAGTCCTGTGCTGGCAAGCCAGAAGTGTGATCTGTTCTGAAAATCCAGCTCCATCTGTAGGCATGTCAGCCTTATAAAGTTTCAAGATTCCAGATCTTGTTTACACCAGAGCAATAGTAAAAGTCTCATTGACCTCAATGCCAGCAGGACTAGACTTGGATTGCTGACCTCTGTTCCTCTGATTATCTGTTCATTATTTGCTCTGTGATATCTGAACTCCGCAGATTAGATCCAAAGTCCACCGAAATCAGTGGGAGAGGGTTTCCATTTGCTTTTTTTTTTTTAGGCTTTGGATCGGAAGGGAGGAAAGCAAGAAGCAAGGGTGGGGGAATAAGGGCTCTTGCAAAAGAATGTAAGTGGGTGTGAGCTGGAATGGAAGAGATTGGATAGGAGAGGCTGCAGAGCAGACCAGTAGCTATTTAAAGAGCACGCTTGCTACCGAGCGGTCCCTTTTCAAAGGGTTATATAAATATGTTCTCGTCTCAACATATGTGGAAAAACAAGGTCTGAGGTGAGACTGTATCCCTTCATTTCTTATGGGAAGCAGTGTGTGGACCTGCAACACCTCCTCTCCCACCACCCACAGGCCCTGGAAGTCTCTTACCAGCTGTGTACAATGTAAAACTAACATCCGGTAGCACTGCTTTAAGAGCCCAACGCCTTTCCATTATAATAAGACACTGTTTTCATTCCTTTTGGACAGGCCTATAAAGGTTTCAAATGAAATGTGCTGTGCATTCTGTCTGAAAAGGAAAGAGAACGCTGTCGCCAGGCATTGCTTCTGTTCAGTTCCTGTGTATTAGCTCCATGTTGGTAGTCTCAGGCTGCAATCCTATACATGCTTTCCTGGGAGTAAGTTCCATTGAACTCAATTGGGCTGACTTCTAAGTAGACATGCATAGGATTGTACTGTCAGTCCATTTCCTAGCAATAACTAGAGCCAAACTAGATTGTCATGGGAGAGCTGTGATGGGATCTCCTGTTTTGTTTTGTTTTTAAATGTATTTTTTAAAGCGGGGTGGGGGGATTGGATTGGGACTTTAGACAGCAATTTTTAAAAGTTTTATTTATCTGGACTTTTGATCACTGATGTTGCTCTCTGTTGTTGTCTGTCTTAGTTGAATGATGGGCAGTTAATTAGGGTAAACCCCCTGAAGGGTCTGTTGAGATGAAGCAGTGGGACATAAACATTTTAAATAAACACACGAGTAGCTCACCTATGGAGCAGGGTCTAAAATGGCTTCAGAGAGCTTCAGGATGGCACGGGGAGCTTCAGGATGGCACAGAGAGCGATGGCACAGAACATATGTGTTTTTCTTTTGAATGCGTTTCTCCATTCATGGATACTTCCACAGGTGCCAAACCCGCAGATAATGAGGGGTCAGTGTATACAGATTCCATGTCCCCCACCCAGTCATTCCTTTGGACCAACGGTTCTCAAACTGGTGGGTCACGACCCACCAGGAGAACCAGATGCTTCCCCTGCCCCCTTAAGGGGCAGAGAAAGCATGGTGGCGATCCCGGAGACTGCCGCCACTGGGGAAAAATGTCCAAAAAAGGGGTTGCGTACTTACTGGGGCCTCTGGGGGGTGGGGAGACCTGAGAAGGGGTCTGCCGGCCTCCGTGCACTCCCAGGAGGCCACAGTAAGTACAAGCTCCCCTCTTTGCGACATTTTCCCCCTGGCGGCAGTGGCGATCCCCGGGGTTGCCGCCGCTGTCACCACCCCCGCAAGCACTCAAAGTTCTCCCAGCGAGAAACAGTGCCTTGGACTATTATTCATTATGTATTTAACTCATTTCAGTCACCAATATAATCATTCTTGTTTTAGCTTAGCTTATTGAGACCCTGCTACCAACAAACACACCTTTGACATCTAACTTTTGACTTGCATTTTACAGGTTCAGGGGAAAACCAATCAGTGGAGGATGCCAGAATAATAATAATGGGCTGGCAGAAATGCCATTACCAAGTGAGTGCATGTGAAATCGAATGTTTAACATCAATATACAAGATGGGGAAGTGCAACTGTAAGCTGATACGTTGAATTAATTGAGTCCATATTCATGTGTATAGGCTATTGTTTGACTTTTCCAGGGAGCAAATTTTGGCAAAGGAAGGGTGTGTTTGAATTATTTGGCTTCTTTTTCCCCCTCAAATGCAGCTGTTAGTGTTATATATGAAGCATTCGGGAACATGTGTGACCAATCTGAGGATGCAGAGCTTGGTGGAGAGAATTTGGCAAGGTTTAATGAAACACAGAACAAGTGCATGTATATAATCCTTATTTATTTTTCCACCTGGAATCTGCAGCAAATCATGTTTCCTGAGTTAATCTCTGTAGATTTAATTACAAACAGCCTGATCCTCCAAAAAAATAAAAAAGGAAGAGCTACATTTGTGCGTCAGGGAAGGGGGGCACATTCTCTCCCTAGCAATGCACCCTCCCGCCAGCCTTTAGGATGTTGAGCTGTATGGAGCCATTGTGCAATGACACCTGTGCAGATATGAAGTCCCACTTGTTGCACCAATCAAATATTTATTTGTGACAATGGAAGTGGGGAACAGAAGGAGCAAAGAAAGAAGTAGTGCTGGATAAGATCCTTTATCTGTTTTCCTTACAGTGAAACAGTGGAGGAGAGGGGGGCACAGTAGCAAGACTGACCTACCAAAAGCAATACAAATGCAGTCTCACTCTAATGTAGCCACTGCAAGCAGAATACAGATAGTGTAACCCTTGATGACCAGTTTTTGACTTGTATTGGTCTGTAGCCTGTGACAGCAGATTGAACTATAAAAGCCCCATCAGAATCTGAATGTGCTTGCTGGCTACTTTAACCTTTAATTGTTCGACATAAAATTGCAAAAACAAAACAAAACAAAAGCATTATATTAAAAACAATTTGTTGTAGCTACTTATTTTTATACTGTTCTTTTTTAACATCAGGCCAGTTTCTACGATACTTAAATCGTTCCAGGTCCTAGCTGATAAATGTCATGTGCACTCACAGCACAGCTCATGGCTTGAGGTTTATCAGCACACGTAGAGAGGCATTTTGGATGAACTGCCCCCCCTATGCAATTAGGGAATGTGGCCCCGGATTCTCCAGGAAATGAGACACACGTCATTAAATGTGTAGGGTGGTCAGGCAATTTAAATATCAAATATCGTCCCAATTGGTCCAGTGTTAACAACAACACAGGTCATAGAGTTATTATTTTGTTTCAAACAAGGGTTTTGTGTCTTTGGCATGTATGTGTGGTTCATAGGCCCATTTAATTGTCTATGGGCACAATCCAAACCTACTTAGGCCACCATTGTAACCAGTGGCCCAGTGAAAATGGGAGGCCCCAGAATGGAAAGGGGATTCAAATCTCCTCCAAAAGGGGAATTCAAAGGGGATTTGAATCCCCTTTCCATTCTGGGGTCTCCCGTTTTCGCTGGGCTGCTGGTTACAACAGTGGCCTAAGTAGGTTTGGATTGCGTCCTGAAACAGGGGTATTCAGGGAATATGTGAGGTAATAATGGAAACACAGCCGCTGAGCCACTGAACACACCATTACATCGACATGTTGGATGTTACTGTGAAGGAGCTGTAAGCACTCACACTGGACTCATTCACACACGTGGCAACCCGTCCACCTCAGTGTATGAACATCGAAGCGCATGCGCTCATCAAGCAGCAAGGCCAACACATTAGCTGAGCTTGGAGACATGGTGAGCGGGCACATTCCTGTTTCCCCTTCACATGTTCCCTGAATACATGAAGTGAAAATGCTTGAATAGCCCTTTTAAAAAGCATCTGGTCATGCAGAACCAGCAAGCTGGTCAGAAATATAGGTGCTCCTGAGAACTGCATGTGATCTGAAACACAGTGAGGAGCATCTCTCTCTCTCTCTCTCTCTCTCTCTCTCTCTCTCTCTCTCTCTCTCTCTCTCTCTCTCTCTCACAGAGTGTGTGTGTGTGTGTGTGTGTGTGTGTGTGTGTGTGTGTGTGTGTGTGTGTGTGTATGACAAGAGAGAGAGAGAGAGAGAGAGAGAGAGAGAGAGCAATATAGTGTGTGTGTGTGTGCGCGCGCGCGCACACACACACACACACACACACAGCAATCCATGACATTTCTAATGATAGTGATTTCACTAGCCCAATATTTGCAATACATTGATTCATGTACATTGAAGGCATCCAGATAACCAATGTAGGGATGCTTGATCCAAAGGCTAATATTCTAGTAAATAGAGGTCCATGGACAAGTAGCCCAGGAGTGGTGGTTTGTCCAAAAGCACAGGTCTTTTAGGGTCCATTCTTATGGTCCAGCTGCATCACCAGAATGTTCCGGTGGCACAGCTTGCTTTATGGCTGCCATGAAAGGTGCCACGCCATAAAGTGCAGACGAGCCATGGCCCAAGTGGAGAGCAGCTGCGTGTCAGTGGCCCCAGGAAAAGCCCCCAGCATCGGTAAGTCAGTGCAGGCAGGGGGTGCATAGAATGGGATGGGGAGGAACACAGCAGAGACTGGGTGTGTGTCAAGGCGGGGAAGAGGCAGTATTGACGGCAGTGGCGCCACTGATATCCTATCCCCTTTCCCAGCCTCAGTCCGCCTTCCCGGACTTGGACTTACACCAGCCAAATCGTTGGCAGTGGAGGCTTATCCCCAGGCAAGGGAACAGATGTTTCCTTACCCAGAGGAGACCTTCAGGTCCGCTCCCCCTGCAGGATGCAGCATGCACTCTGGTGGCACAGCTGCATCGGTGGGGGGGGGGCCTTAGGTAGTAGGACTGTACTGTTATTCTTTGTCCTGAACGTTCACTAACTCCGTACAGTTTTTGGACCAACCTACCATAAAAATTGCTCTCAATACAGAGCTTTCTGTTTTCTTGCTCTATAACAGGGGTGGGGAACCTATTTGGGGTGGGGGGCCATTTTCCCATGGGGAAAATTGGCTGCGGGCCGGCCATTAGGCCGTCTGCAATTTCCCCCCCACCACAAATTTGACACCCCCCCGCGAATTTGCAAGACCCACCCACTCACTCACCCACCGCTCGCCCGCCCGCCCGCCCGCCCACCGCTCGCCCGCCCGCCCACCCACCGCTCGCTCGCCCGCCCACCCACTGCTCGCTCTCAGCTCCCTCCCACCCACCCACCCACCGCTCACGCTCGCTCAGCTCCCTCCCACCCACCCACCCACCCAACAACCACTCGCTCTCGCTCGCTCGCTTGCTCAGCTTGCTCAGCTCGCTCAGCTCCCACCCACCCACCCCTCTCCGAGCTCCCTCCTCCCTCCCTCCACTCTCCAACTTACCAGGCTCCGGGCCGCCGCCGCCGCCGCCTTCCCGCACTGCCTCCTTTTCAAAACGGCCTTTCTGTACATGCGCAGATCGCCGCTGGGCTCAGCGGCGCTCTGCGCAGGTACAGAAAGGCCGCTTTCAGAAGGAGTCCTACCTCGGCGCCTCCTCCTTTTAAAATCGGCCTTCCTGGACCTGCGCAGAGCGCAGCTGAGGCCAAGATTGCCCTCTTGGCCGGCATCGCGCTCTGCGCAGGTCCAGGAAGGCCGATTTTAAAAGGAAGCGGTGCGGGAAGGCGGCAGCAGCGGCGGAGCCTCCGGTCACAGGCCAGATCGTGCTGGTCCAGTGAGTGCCGGACAGGATCGTCCCGCGGGCTGCATCCGGCCCGCGGGCCGGAGGTTCCCCACCCCTGCTCTATAAGAATCCAAGTTTCTTCCCACTGGGATTCCCTCCCCCCCCTTCTCATCATACAAATTAAATCAGGCCCATTGATATAAATTAATTTGTATTACTGATTTCCACTAAGCAAAGCTGAGCTTTATGTTTGTTAACAAATGGATGTAATATATATTCTGAATTCTAATCTGTCGGGAACAATGCATTCTTCCATTCAGTGATATTAGTTACTACAATACAAATGTTTGTATACAGCAAGTCCTCACTTAAAGTTGTCAATGGGTTCTTCTTGGAAACTGTGACTTTAAGTGAAATGACTTATAATGAAACCAATTTTACCATAGGCTAATGGATAAATGTAAGCGTTCCTATGGCATTTCCCCATCGACTTTAAAACGAAATGACTTTAAACGAAACAACTTTAAAGTGAGGACTTACTGTACTTCACCATAAAATGCTTCCCTTAAATAGAGGAGGGTGGGGTTGCAGAAACTGAACTTCAGCACCTAAACAGCCCTTTTTCATGCTCTGAAAAACCATGAAGGCTTAGTACAGGGGTGCGGGGAGGGAGCAGGATCACACCGACTCCCCCTGTCCCCAAACAATGTGTATGTGTTGATGTGAAGGTTGGAACACAGCCTGATTGTGTACTTACAAGATCCGGAAAGATGTTGCTGGAGAGCTTTAGTAGCCATTGACCTGAAGCTCAAGTAAATACACTTCTGAAATTCAGCTCATCCAAATTTCTTCCTAGGTTTGGGGTTCAAAATTGCACAGTGTTGTTTCTAAAGGGGAACCCAGTGTGCTAGGAATTATCATGGTTTTTTTTCAGTTCCACATTTTACACAGCGCACTCTGCAGTTTTTCAGTCCCTTCAGTTTATATGTGACCTTTCCATCCCCCTCCCTCCTTTCTACTTGTGACAGATTATATGATGGCATTGAGGTTTTTTGTTTGTTTGTTTTTATTGAAGCACTGCACTTGTGTGCAGAAAAACAAACTTGATATGATTAATATAGAACATGAAACTTGATATAATTGTCCCTACAGATTATCAAAAAGAAATTCAGAGGAATTTTATCTTTTTTCAATGTGCATATGTACACATCAAAAAAGAATCTCGATGCAATCAAATATCCATAGGTTAGTCCATGTTCCACTCTACGAACTGTGGCCTTATCTGAGACGTATTTCTTATATTCAAAATGCTACCAACTTGGTGTAAGTGCCTGAGGGGATGGGAAGAAAAAAAGGAATTCTCTAAGTAGGCTACACTGTAAGTGTTCGGTGGAATGGTAATGGTCCTCATATGATTACTAAATAAATGAATAAAGTTCAGGTAGAATTAGTGGTGAAAATGAAAAATCAGAAAAACGGGAAACTTTACTTGTGGGATTCTGTTTGGGCTGGTCACAGTTTCCTCGAATGAAGTGACAGGCAGTAGAATGCAAGGTGCAATACATCTCAAAGCATTACCAGCCATTAATGAAAGCTCCTGACATTACGGCTAGGAGGGTGTTGCACAGGGTGATGTATGAGGATGTCACCGGCTCCCCCATCACACATGCACATGGCTTCTCCCCAACACATGCACTTTTATTGGCTCCAGCAACTTGACCATTAAGAAAGTCCAAGCTGTCAAGATAAGTGAAAGCAGGCCAGTGGCAGCTTTGTGCCTCATTCACTGGTGATTGGCCAGTTGCTGATGTTTATGAGGTAATGGGAGAGGTGGAAGGGAGTTGAGCATAATTAATTGGACAATTGAATAGGTTTTGCTCCTCTGATTTCAATTAACCTTTGAACTTTCCAGTGACAGAACCTGATGGCTACCCATCACTGTCACGTCAAACACATCTAACCCGACATTTGTTAAACTGTGTAATCCTGAGCAGACTCTGGAAGGTGATGTAGCGACAGGACACCATGCTTTCAGATAGGAATGTGGATTTCCAAATGCACAAGAAAGCCCTTGTACATGCATCTTCTTTCAACTGCAGCCCTTTCAGTCTCTCACCATCACAAAATATTGGGGGGGGGGGGTTGTGATGCAGCCAATAAGAGGAATTAAGGGACAAATGGGAGTCCCAATTCAAGCTTAAAACAATTGCACACACTTGTGAAGCTCTTTGAATGTAAGAGAAATCATTTACTTCTCTAAGCCCATGCAAGCTGATGGTAGGGGAGGCATAAGGATTCTCATATTAGGAGAGGTACACAAAGAATTAGTCAAAGGCAATCCTTTAAGCAGGGGTGTCACTAGGGGGTGAAAGAGGGGAGGACCACCCCGGGTGTCATGCCAGGGAGGGGTGACACCAAAATGACTGGTAGAAAATGGGGACTGGTGGTGCAAAAATGCACCACTGGTAGAAAATTATTTTTCCCCGATCCCTGCAATGACTTGCGCAGGGATCGCATTTCCCAGGAGGCTTCCACATTGTGTGGTCCGGTATGGAAGGAGGTCCATGGGGGAGACACCCCTGTCTTTAAGTACCCCAGGTTACAGCTGAGGAATACTAAGGAATACTAATACTAAGGAATACCTACATTCATTTTGGCTCTGGTTAGATTAGCTCCTCCATGTCAGTTAATATTATCAAGTGCTTATACTGTACATTTATGTATTTATTATGAAAATTTATAGGCCACTTTCCTGCTCCCCAAACTATGCTCTTCAAGGTGGTGTACAAAAGCTACTTATTCGCTTCTCTGTGTACAAAATTAAAAAAATGCTTCCAAAATTCCCCTTATCCAAGTTTCTCCTGCATTTGGGAATTTAAAATTCCCTGACCTTATTTTTATAATGCAACTTGTACATTAGAAATCCTCCATAGTTCATAGAAATTAGAAATTTTTGCCTTTCTAATAATTGTAGGGAAGGGCCCAGAGAAGCTTCTTGAGGGAGGGAGTTCCAAAGTCTGGGTGCCAAGGAACAGCACATCCAACAGATGAGATGAGTTGCATCAGTGGCAGAGGGTGAGAGGGCAGCAGATTCGGGGTACACCCCAAATCTGCCACTGCCACCATGTTCCTCCAACTTGTCGCAAATGCAACCTGTGCTGATCCACTTTCTGCTTGCTAAAAGTGAGCAGAAATTGGATCACTCTCCTCCTTACCTTGCTCCTTGCATGGTTTCTTCAAACATGGAAATACAGAACTTCTAGTTTGATGTACAGGGATTGCGGAAATGAAGAAGCTCCTTCATTTGCACTGTCCCTTTAAATCAAACCAAAACTCCTATACTTCCACAACTGAAGAAACCACACGAGGAGCACTGTAACCAGCTGCTTTTTTAATCAGGCAGAGGTGGTGGACCTGAGGCAGGATTGGGCAACATCCTGGGTCACTCTGCTGCTGGCTACCACCAAGATGACCCTATCCAAAGCACCCATCAACCTCACAACAGATGGTGGAGAGACATGGAGTAGAGCCTACCCTGATGGGGAAAGCTCATCTTGCAGACTGGACCATAGTTCATGCTTTGCATGAAAAAGATCCCACATTCTATCTCTTGGTAGGGCAGGGAAAGTCCCTTGGTTAAACCTTGAAGAGTTGCTGCAGTCAGTGTCCAACCTAGATGGACCAATGGTCTGACTTAGTACAAGACAGCTTCATGTATGTTTGTATGATCTCAATGGATGGCCAGAAACCAGAAGGGGGAGAGCAGCTATTCAGGTACCCAAACCAGAGAGCACTTTAAACTTGTGAACTGGGCTTGGAAACAAAGGAGGAGCCCAGTGTAGGTCGATCAAGCTTGGAGAAATATGTTCTAAGGTAGCCTCCAAATGATGGGTCGCTGGCAGCATCATTCTGCACCAGCTAGTTTCTAAACTCTTCCCAAAGGCAGCACACACAGAGTGTGCTGCAGTCATCCAACCTAGATATGATCACAGCATGTGTGATGGTGGTCAAATGTGACTTCCAGAAGAGCTATGCATTTATTCTTGATGCTGGATGATCTTGTACATTGATCAATAGTGACTATGTGTCAGGCCAACCAGGTTTCTGTCCGGTTCAGACCCCCAAGGTCCAACTTGATGCACCAAGAATTACAGTTTTATAAAAATACTTCTGTTTCAAAAGTTCATAATCTAAATTATGTTTCACTGCACACTTTGTTCTTCAGTTTCCCTTCCTAAGATAAGTAACCAAGCTCAATCCCTGCCATTGATATTTGATATTTCGTCCCCCCCCCCCCAAAAAAAGTCCTGGTTCATTCCGAGTCCAGAATTTTCACATTATTGCTAAATCACTCAACCCAAACTCATAAATCCCAGCTCTGTGGGTTCCACCACATTCCAATATATTCTAGGCCAGTAAAGGATATGCTGGAGAATATTTGTGGGCAATGGGCATGAACTCGAGAGATCTATCTAGGAAGATGTTGGGCTAATGCATAAAGTCTGATTACAGGAGTGTCCTTCATACATTTACACTTTAGCTGCCCTATTTAATATCCCAATGATAGAAGCTTCTGGCTGTCCTCCCTTAATCAATACTATCACAAAAAGGACCCTTCTTTCATCAGCGATATAAATTATTAGATGTATGCAAATAGATTTGCTACTGTTAATTGCTTGGGTTAATAGGTGATTAATTTTTTTGATTAAGATCAATCATTCTTTAGGGGTCTTACTAAGGCAATCTGCAAAGTGATAGTAATGAGGCTTGCCATTCTGCTAGCATCTCTCTAACTAGCCATAAAGTATACCTTTGATGGAAGAGAATGTTTCTGAGCAAGACGTGCCTAGTTTAAAGGCATGAGAAGGGGAAGTTGCTAAAGTTGCTAAAGAGAAGCAGCTTGGTGGGATGGTGTTTCTAGATGTTAGTGCTGTAGAGGCAGAGCCGCCTCGGTCATCTAGGTAGACGAGGAACCACCTGGTACTTTGGTGCACCTGGTGAAATTATTCAAAGGGTATAATTATTCAAAGGGTACCCACCATGCTAGCAGTACAACCGTGTATCCCACTGAAACACCTCCTTTTCTGGACTTATCTAATCCTATCCAGTGGCAGTGGTGGCACAACCTGGAACACCACGCAATGCTACCTCAGGTCCACCACTTCTGCACAATAAAAAAAGCAACTGCTTACTGCACTCTTTCCTTTTTTTTTTTTTTTTTTTTTTTTGCAGGTCCAAGTTGACCCATATCAGCTGCTGGAGTTTACCTTGGGGCAAGGGGGCAAATGTTCCCTTACCCTGAGGAGGCCTCCAGGAGCCAAAAATCCCCTGTGGGATGCAGTGTAAAATGTGCCGGGGATCATAAACATCGCCATATATGCAATGCATATATGCAACATATGCAAAATGGACTGCCTAGATTTGGATAACTGGAATATGGCAACTGTACCTGAAGCACTATGCTATTTAGAAAGCATAGTAAAAAGCAGAGATATCACCATACCAACAAAAGTTCGTATAGTCAGGGCGATGGTGTTCCCAGTAGCAATGTATGGTTGCGAGAGTTGGACCATAAGGAAGGCTGAGCGCCGAAGAATAGATGCTTTTGAACTGTGGTGCTGGAGAAGACTCCTGAGAGTCCCTTGGACTGCTAGGAGATCAAATCAGTCAATTCTAAATGAAATCAAGCCTGACTGTTCCCTGGAAGGACAGGTACTAAGGCTGAAACTCAAATATTTTGGTCACCTAATGCGAAGAGAGGACTCTCTGGAGAAGACTCTGATGCTGGGAAAGATTGAAGGCAAAAGGAGAAGGGGAAGGCAACGGATGAGATGGTTAGACAGCATCACCGATGCAACAAACATGAAAATGAGCGAACTCAGGAAGATAGTGGAGGACAGGAAGGCCTGGCGGGATATGGTTCATGGGATCACGAAGGGTCGGACATGACTTAACGACTGAACAACAACAACACCTGAAGCTCCAAAACCCGATCTTGCTGTTCACTGTAGGTCTGGGAGCTAACAAGTGTGAGCTCCTGGCTTACATGTGACACTGCTTAGGAAAGTAGATTTTCTGTGAGTGAAAGGAAACAAATGTAACATACATCTGCAGTGGAGATTTTCCATTTGCAAAAAAAAAAAAATGTACCAATGTTTTTAACATTATAAACTAATACAATCTTGGGCTCATTCTCTTGGCACAATAACCAAGACTGAAAAGTTTCTTGAACTCAGTGTAGTCAACTATTTCAGTTCAACAAGCCCTCCCTCTTCTGTAATTCACAAACTACAAAATGTACAGATTAACGTACACAAGAGGAGTAAAGCTGTCAGATGGGCTGAAATCTTCTTGTATACCAGTTTGATGAAATACGATTATCTGAGTAGTAAAAGAGATAAACCTTAAATTAATGTCATGGTCCTACCTATACGGCTCCCCTTCCTAAATTAATACTTGATAAAGACATTAATCATTTAAAAGTATTTTCTAAAGCGTCGCATTGCAGAACTGTTCTTTGTGTTCTAAACTGTAAATAATGTTTATTGCAATGAATATAAAGCAAAGAAAAATGTAAGCATGGTCTTTAAAAAATACATTAATACCAAGCTAAGAAAATAATTAAGAACTATCTCTCCGGTTCAGGTCAATGATCCATCTATGTTCGAGATCATTATCCTGTCTCCAGTGGCATCATGTAAAGCCCTTACTTAAGTACAGCAAGTCCTCACTTAAAGTTGTCGATAGGTTCTTCTTGGAAACTGCAACTTTAAGTGAAACGACTTATAACGAAACCAATTTTACCATTGGCTAGCTGATAAATAAACGTTCCCATCAATTTTAAATGAAATGACTTTAAACGAAACGACTTTAAGTGAGGACTTACTGTATCTGATTTTGTTTTCCCAATCTTCTTTCTTTTTCCCAGAACATGGGATAATTTAAAGTATACCCCACCCTTTGAGTTAAAAACCTCTCAGGGTGGTTTTCATGTGATTGTGACAGTGGTGAAGAGTTTCGTGCAGTTCTAATCACAATCACAGAGAATGTCCTAACCTACCCCATAGCAGTTTGCCTCATGCCAAGAAGAAATCTAAAACTATGACTATGGTTATAACTGAAATAATTACAAGCATGCAACAATTTTAATAAGCATATGCTAGCCGCTTATAATATAATCCAGTGTTTCTCAAACTGTGGATCGGGACCCATTTGGTGGGTCACGACCATTGACCCTATTTTGGGTGGGTCCCACAGAGTCTCCAATGAAAATACGGTGATGGAAAGATCAGATAAGTAATTGCCTCAAGCCCTGAGGCTATTCAAAAACCAGATAGCTGCTAATTGCCCTGCAAAGAGCTGAGCTCCTGCAGTTTGCAAAAATATTACTTGTAAATAAATAAATAAAATAAGTCACAAAGCTAGGTGGGTCCCAATAGGTTGTCATTTTAAAAAGTGGTGCTTTTTAAAGTGCTAAAACCGTTTGGGAACAACTGATATAATCCAATACTGTGGTAATAAGAGATGCTTGAGGTGCATCTGTCTCTGAGGTCAGGGGGATAGGGGATATTCACGGAGTTATCGTTTGTGAGACTGTTATGGGGTCTTGTGCTTTATTGTTATTCATCTTGAGGGGACCACCTTGGTTAAACTAAATATTTGGTTCATGGTAGTCCTCCCATGCTTGACTGTCCTGCAAACAGGAATGATCAGATTCAGAGCATCAAAGGGAAGGGAGGTAATAAAAGTTGGTTTGATTATTGGAAAAGCTTCCGGCATGGATCCTATCACCAGTGCTTTTTTACTTTTCTAGGGGAATGGCTCTCTTCCTCCAGTTCTATAGTTAAACTGCCAGTGCAAGCATGAGGGAAGAAAGACATGTCTGAATGCCATATGGTTAGGCATCACCAACACACACACACACACACACACACACACACACACACACACACACACACACACACACACATGATGCCAATGACACCAAAATAACCCCTGAAAATAACCTCTGAAACCTCCGAAAACAGAGCCACAACCCCCACCCTTTAAACATACCCCCTCCAAACTTAAATCAATAGGGCAAAGGGAAGGGGAAAAAAAAGGATGGCTATAACTCACCAGTGAATTTGTTTAAAGGAACCAGGAAATGAAAATGAAAGGGGCCCTGTCATGATTACGGGGTGTTAATAAGGAAAGACATCAGCCTGGAGCCTTGATGTACAACTAGACAACAAGAGGTTACGTTTGGAGTCAGGGCTATGCTAATTTGCAAACTTGGGTCCATTTCATTAAGTGAGCAGGGAGACAGGCTGTCTCAGTCCAGCAGAGAAGGATCTCATTATCCATGCAGAGAGCAAGAGATAAGAATCTTTTAATAATTGCTGGGAATTTTTGGGGTATTATGATATGGAATGCCAATTTATGCCTCTCCACGCAAGGCGGATAAAACGCGGCCTCCTCTGCAGTTAAAACCAATCCCCTCCGGCTGCGGCCATTAAGGACAGCAGGGGACCGCAGAGACTAATAGGTTTGCCCAGGAGACCAGGGCTAGAGGACTCCATTATTTGCACATCATGTAGAAACATGTTTGTTTACAAGTCACCAGAACCTTTGGGTTGGAATTTTGACGGATAAATTATTAATGATTGTGTTTAGGACTGGCATTTAGGGCTTGACTCAAACTCTATTAAATCAGTTATTGGGACTGAGGGGGGAGGCGAAGTTTCTGTCTTGACTAGAGTGAGACTTGCATTTGGATATATGCCTTGGTAATAGGTGGGAAAAGGATTAGAACACGATCGTAGACGGCAGAAGGAAAAAATGGTACAAGTTTTTCCAGGTGTTGTCTTTAAGTCTAAGGATTAGGGCTCAGTCAGAAGGGCGACACTTCTCATGAACATTTATAGCAGCAATGAAAGCACCCCCTTTCCACAATATTTTGGGTGATCTCATCACAAGGAGTTGGAAGTCTTTACCTATTCAGACGGAACAACGCTTTCTGATTGTGCGTTGATTGCCCTGGGTAACATCAAATCCAATTTGCTACATAACATTGTGAAGTTATACTACAGGTTGACTGGGATTGCCCATATGATTGGCTGGGACTACCCATGTGACTAATCAAGCAAGACATTGATGTAACAAGGAGAAGAAATGTATAAACTATTCTGGATCCTACTATCCCCCTTTCCGGGCTGGGACTTGCCCCCTTCCTCTCCTCAAATTTATGCCAACAAGACACTTGCTGTATCATCCCGCCCCCCAGCAGTGTCGTGGCGCCCTGCATGCGGGGGGAGGGGCGACATACAAAGTGCCGCCCTGTGACATCATGACCGGAAGTGACGTCATAACCGCAAAGAGGTTCTCAGACTCAGGGCGGGTGGGCCCAAATTTTGCACCGCCGCCCGCTTTTTGCGCTGTCGCCAGTGCCGATCCCTCCGCCCATACGGCAGGGTAGTTGCCCCCCGACGCTTTGTCGTCCCTTGCATGCCACCTGGAGGCCGTGGGCCCCCTCCCCCCGTGGTGATGCTTCTGTCCCCCCCCCATAGCATATAGCACACACTCCGTTGGCATGTTTGCATACTATGAACTGGTAGGGGATAGGATTGGGCTGTGAGTCACGGAGGTGTGCCTGGTCCCTTCACAGCACCTCCTTTTGGATCACCACAAGGAGTTATGCATGTATTAAAACTAATGTGTGAAGGTTGGGAGAGACAATGGTACATGATTGTGATCCTTCCTCCATATAATCTGTGAATAATGCTTCTGTGTTTGCCTTTGATCCAGGTTGAGGGTTGTGAGCTTAGAAATACACTGAGCCAAAGGATCCAAATGTCAGCCCAGCAACATTTTCAACTGCAGGACAGGCATCACCATAGCTGAGTATGAACACCACTGCAGCTACAGTCACTGGAGCAGAATTCCAAGAAAGTCATAGTATTTTTCAGTCTCCTATGCACACCCAGGAACATATGCAGAAGCCAGCTGTTGAGTTCTGTACCTGTAGCCTCAAACTGTTCCTAAGCAGCAGCTGTTGGGTCCTTAGCGAGGACAGCAGATGCATGCCCTGAAGAAAGAGTGACTGAAACAAACTCATTTCACCCGTGGAGCAACCCCCCCAAACTTTGATAGTCTCACTTGCCAAACACAAATGCATCAGTCTAAAGAGTTGTTTTGTCTTGATCCTACTAAAGAACAAATACAAAATTACAACAATTAGCACCAAGATGTCTTTTATTGAACCAGCCTATTGCTAGAGGTGTTTGAAAATGGTGCGTGTTTTTAAATTTGAATTAAAATGCAAAATGTGGTGTTTGGTATTTTTATTCACAGGTGTGAATTCTTAAGCATCAGTATCAGGTTAAATATCATTTCATGGCAGTCTTCAATGCTTAATAAATACCATATTGTAGTGTTTTGTGTTTTTATTCGCTTGCCATATTATGGTGTTTTGTGTTTTTATTTGGTTATCAACAAATACCTATTCTACCTATTCTACCTATTGCTCTACCTATTGTTCTACCTATTGCTACATATCTGAATCTCTGTGTATCCAAATTTGCTCAGACTGGCATAGAAGGAAAGGTGGGTTAACAGACTTGGGGAGAAACAGGGCAGTGAAGCTGGTGCAACCTTTTTTTTGTCACTGTGAAACTAGTTCTCATGTGTTTGTTCTGCAGAAAAGAGACTATTATTGAGTAGTTTCCAGATCAAGACTAGACAACTATATCTTTAAAAAAATCATTTGTACACTTATGTCCAAGGAAGATCCTTTTCTGTATGCAGACATTTATTTATTTATAATGTTTCCGATTATAAGCCGTCTTTCTTCTTGGAACCTCCAGGCGGTTAATAAAAATTTAAAATATACAAAATGCAAAAAAAAAAACAATGTTGAGCAGCGTAGATGCAAGAGTTTGCTAGTGGAAACTGCCAACTCTCATGGAGGGGGGGAGCTATTTCACTCTGATCAAGGGGGGAGGAGAATCCCTGCCATACTGGTACATGCCCAATGGAGTTAGGGCATGCCCCAGTTAGCACCATGCCAGCATGTGATTTCTGACTAGCTAGGTGCAGTTGTCGATGTCAACAACCCAGCCCTGTGCAAGGGAGGGGGCTAGTCAGTCACTGGAAGGAGGAGCCCTTCCGTGAGGCCACGTGAAGCAGTTGCCTCAGGTAGCAGAATGGCTGGAAACAATGTATTGTGCCCATGACCCAAGTGTACGCCAAACTTACTTCACTGGGCCAATGAATTGAGGTCCTTACCTACCTTTTGACTCTTTTTTTTTTTTTTTTTTTTGCAGATTTACAACATGATCACCTGTGTGGGCTATTTCACTCTGAAGAACTTACTACTCTCCCGCCATGAAGTCAGTCTGTGTGCAAAGGAGAATGGGATGGCAATGATCGGCCCTGCCCCCATCGGTATATAGCAGTCAACCCTGCCCCTGCCTCCCATGCTGGGAGGGCCCATCATGTACTGTGGTATTGTGCATAAGGTTCATGCTTATGTCCTGTCCAAAGCATGAAGGTTGGGGGAGCATCAGTGGCTGCACATTTATCAGGGTGGGGCCTGCTGCTGCAATCTCACTCCTCTCCACATGTGGACTGAATGTGTGTAGGGGAGCATGAAAAGAGGCCTATTTGAACCCTTCTTTCACACATATTGGGCCAATTCCAGAGGTAGGATTGCCAAATAACTGTGAGCATCAAACGAATACTACTATTTTCTAAGATCTGGTTCAGACTGTCAGCTAGTCCAGGATTCATTAACCTGCATGAGCAGTGAAACATTGGAGAAGGGGACTTGCACAAGCTTTTTCTCAGTAAACAGGAAAGCCACAAGATATGCTTTTTATGAAGCATATGAAGAACAGCCACAATTTCACAGAAGGCTCCTCCTTAATGTTATACTGTTCACACAAGACCGCTTGATATAGTATTATCTAAAGCAGCTCTTATTGGAGACCTGTCTCCTGCTGCAACTATTTGTCGATGTACATCAGTCATCAATAACAAAAATCTTCCTACTATTCAAACTCAGGAAACGTTTAAACCGACCTTTGCACTCTGTGTTCTTGGTATTGAATTAAGAGGTGATCTTTATAAGTGAATAAATAATGTCCACTAGCCTGGGGGCTTTTGGGGAGCTGCTACCCTTTTTTCTTGTCAACTGGTTCACCAGATTTCAAGCCAGAGAGTGAAACTAGCATTAAAAAAAAAATCTATTCATCAAATACTTTGCCAGCTAATGTGTGCATTACCTGTTTGCTTCATATTTGTTCTGAGGTAGTTCATGTCTCAGACACAAATACAAGCCCCTCGGGGGGGGGGCTGCTAGGTTTATGGCTTGGACTCATGTGGAAGCTGATGTCTGTTTGGGGATTATATATACAGGCACTGTAGACTATGCAGCTGGAGAGGCACTTCTTTTTGCAAATTGCAGTGTCCACATACTCCCACTTCCAGTCCTGCGCAGACGTGCCAGTTCACACAACCAGTACCTCCAACTGAACATAGCCTGACACTACTAAAGTGCTCCTGTAGGAGCTGCCACCTAGGATTAACCAGCCCTCTGTATAGAATCAAAGGCATTCACTCCTAAATCTTTGTAGTAGGTCAGGGGTTCTCAACCAGTGGTACTAGTACCACCAGTCACTGGCGTCGCTGCAGGGGGGGGCAAAGTTCTAAGTTCCGCCGCGGCTCCGACCCTCCATTACACTGGAGCACGAAGCAGCCCCGCCCCTCGCCTTCGGAACCATTCAAGATGGTGAAAGCAGTGCTTTCACCGCCTTGAATGGTTCCGAAGGCGAGGGGGCGGGGCCGCTCCGTGCTCCGGTGTAACGGAGGGTTGGAGCCACGGCGGAACTTAGAACTCTGCCCCCCTGCAGCGACGCCAGTGCCACCAGTGGTACTTTGGCCGACTGCTGGTGGTACTCAGACCGCCAGACCACCGGGAACCCCGCTCCAATGTGGTGCTTTCGGCGGTGCGTTTTCACTCCTGAGAGGCTCCTGCCTTTGGCTGAGCCTCTCAGGAACTCTGAGAAGGACCCTCCCATCCGCCCAGAGCCTCCTACCTACATTTACTGACCTCTGAAAATCTGGAAGTAACTGGTGATTATGTCATCGCCAGTCACTTCTGGTGGTACGCAGCAGAATAATGGCGCTGGAGGTGGTACTCAGCTGGGAAAGGGTTGAGAACCCCTGAACTAGGGGACAACATTGCAGTGAGAGAACAACCTAGGCTTGCCTGGTTTCCTAGTGCCTTCGGAGGCAGTTGCTTAACTCTGACTGAGCTGTGATTAGTGTCCAGGCCTTGAACAAATGTGCAAAATCTCACCATACATTCTGGGCAGTAGAATTTTCAGGAAAATTAAGTTTGATTCATAATAGATCTGAGCATTGTAGACTGAGCAAATTCATATTCCGAACTAGAAAATTGCACACTTCTACCCATTGCCCCTGACACTAGGTGGCCTGGTCCCCATTGATAGCGATGCCAAAATATACAGTGCACCACCAAGGAGTCCTTGCAGTATGCAGCTCCCCCCCCCGCTACACACACAAACCCGTCATTATGACAAACATTTGGTTAGTGAATAATAAACCCAACTATTTCTATATTATTTTTCTATTGCAACAAAATAGCAGAAACTAATCTGTGCAGGAAGGCCCAATTCTATCTTCATATATTGGTTTCCATGTGACAGAGCAGCAGGGAAGTGAAAAAGTTTTGATACTGAGCAGACTGTTGTTCCCCAAGGACATTAGATTACATGAAGGAGCTTGGAATAGTTCCATTTGCAAATTCTCACTCCGGCAGTTAATTTGGCAATGACAGCTCCAAGAGGCCCACAAGCAGAAAAGAACAGAAATGAACATTGGCTTTGTGTTTGTCAGGAAAACCCGCTTCTTGAACTGCACTGCCTCAAAATCTACAGAACATCATCTCAAGTGGCAGTTCCACATGGCCCAAGTCAGTGCTCTTACTTGGGATACCTTCGTGGCAATTGCACTTACTCCCAGTCACCCACAGCATACACGTGCCGGGTTTGTGGCCTGGGCTCATGTGGAAGTGCTGCTTTTGTGCATATACAAACTCTCCAGCACTTGACAGATGAAAATAGGGTCACTCTTATGAAGCTGGTTGATACCCTCCCCCAGGACCTTTACAAGGTGAACATGCTGTAAGAGCTCATGTTTACCACCTCCCAGCACACTGGAATTTTTTCACATAGACCTATGGGAGAGCAATATACCCGAACCACTCCTCTACACGTGCTTCTAATTCTACTTGAAATGTAGTATTTACACACACTTCCCTAAGGTGAATACTTACTTTGGTGGTGGGAGCAGCAACCTGGATCCCATGCAGCTGCTATGTTTTTTACTAACAATACCATGCCCCACCCTGTGGCAGAATCACAGTCACACAGCACTGGAGTGATGACATTGCATTGTTGATGAAAAGATTATAGCAGTGGCCCTCATAATTGATGCAAAGCACTCTGGACCACTGTCATTCTCACCTAGGCAAGCCCCCACAAAAGTTTGGGGATTTACCACCATTTTGCAGCAATTGGGTCTTGTAGTAAGCTAGTTATACATACTGCTTTCAAGAAAACGTTTTTTTCCTCTGCATTGCCAGATAATGGACTGCTAGGAATCTCAACTGCATCAAGGACAAGTTGCGACCAGACAGTCACAGATATGTGATTCTTTTATAACTTATAAGTATAAGGTTTTCTCTGGATCCTTCCAGAGCGATTTTGTAAGAAACTAATAAATTGTCCCTAGCATCACAGGAATGACTCAGAGTTTCCTGCAAAGAGGTATCGAGAAGAGAAGGTGGATCTAATCTTGGAAGACATTTAAAAGAAATATGGCATCATTTATTAGCTGGATGTAGGAAGACAAAGGTATGGAGAAGAAAAGGCTTTCTGAAATGGTAGAGTAGAAAATAGATCATGTAAGAAGGAATTATTTTGTAACACATAAAAATAAAGGCTGAAAATGTAGTACTGTACCTTACCTATATGTTGAGCTTAACAGGAGCCCAACGTAGATAAAAGAGTACAGTACTCCCCCCATATCACTGGGGATATGTTCCAGGCCTCTCCATGGATACTTGAAACCGTGGATAAGAGCGAACACCCACTCCATGGTTTCCTGAGGGCCCCTGCCCTGCCTCCCCTGAGGGTAGGCGTGCACCCCCCCAGCTCTTATTTTTCTTTCAGCAAGCTTTGTTTCTTCCTTAAAACAAACACAGAAGCAGCCTCCATTGCAGGCAAGTAGAATGAGACTAAATCCTAGAGAGGCTCTGCAAGGTTTCTGTTAACCTTGAAGAGCCTCTCTAGGACTTAGTCTTGTTCTACTTGCCTGCAATAAGCAGCCAGAGGCTGCTTCTCCTGTTTGTTTAAGGAAGAAATTAAGCTTACTGTGAAAAAAGTAAAAAGCCTGGGGGGTCACCACAATCCGTGGATAACTGAAACCGTGGATAGCAAATCCGTGGATATGGGGGCCCACCTGTATGTTTTCAGTCTGATCCTGATCCAAAGCGTGTTTTTCTCAGAAGTACCATCCAATGATTTAAGTGAGATTTGCAGGAATGTGGATCAAGTCTCTGACTCCAAGTCCCAAGTCTTTGCCCCCTAGTCCTGAGTCTTTGGTTGCGAATTGCGAGTCCCTATCTATCTATTTAATGGGGAAAACAGGTTTAAACCTGAATAAAATTCGACTTGTCATAAAAGGTTTCAAGTCTCGAGTCGAGTCTTTCTAGTCTTTTACAATTGCCGAGTCAAGTCCGAGTCAAGTCATTGATGTGACTTGAGTCTGAGGCAATAGACTCAAGTCTACATCACTGGGGATTTGTTTCCAATCCTATTCTCCCCCCCCCCCCCGCCGCTGGTGCAGCTGTGCCGAAAAGGGGCAGAAGAGTGCCAGAGTAGGAGGCTTTGGAAAGGAAAGGGGATTAAAACCTCTTTCCCTCTGTAAGCCTCCCGCCCCGTAATGGGTCTCCTCAGACCTGCACCAGCAATTTCGCTGGTGCAAGTCCTAGAAGAGAAAGGGGGTGGGGAGGCTGCGGATAAGGATGGTAGGATCCAGTGCGTGCCATCACCACCAGATCCATCACCTCCCGCAACTCCCTGCCTTGTTCCTCCCCCCTCCCCACCCAGTTTTTCTCCTCTCCGCTCCTGTTCCACACGGACCCTCCCCCCTCCCACACTGGCTTACCTGCTCTGGTGGGCAGCCAGTGCAGCAACGATGTGCACAGGAAGGCTCTGGCCTTCCCACCGGTGCTCAGGCACACTTTACAGCAGCCTTACGGTAGCCAGCACTGGCGGAATACTAGTTCAGTCAGAAGGGCAGCCCAATAGGATTGGGCTGCCCAACTGGGATACGGCCTTAATTGGATCCATTTCTGTAAGCAAGTATGCAAGCTTTCACATTTCTGCGGGAAGGTACTTTCACTAACAATTGGTGGGGAGAGACTGTTCTATGCAAGATTGAAATTTGAACGCAGAGCAAGACATCTTTGTACTATGAAATTAAGTGTTAGGTCCTTGCTAAAGCTTGCATATTCTGCTATGCAACTTTCTGTCTTTTTCCTGCAGTCTTTTGCAGGTTCTGGCTTTGCCCTGGCTAGCTCTTGGGGTTTTGATAGCAATCTTTTTGTAACCCCCTGCACTCTTTCCCCCACCTTCTCATTGGTGCCAAATCAATGTATACTCATTCCCCAAAAGTCATGCACTGCTTTGCGAAAGCATTTGGGAGTGTTTATGGGCCAGTTGAAGTGTAATGATTTAAGAGATGTTTATAAATGTTTATACTATACAGATTAACATTCCCCGGGGGCTCTGTAATGAAGAGAATGCTTCAACTGGAATCAAACCAGCCAGTTTGGGTTGGACATGTATGAATGAATCCTGCTGGGCTTTACTCACAGCACTATTTACATTGTTTGAACGGATTTCCTGAGATCATGCTCTTTCAGCGTTTTATTTTGGGAGAGGCAGAAAAAGGATCATCCAACTCTGGTGTGAATATAGGTTGGAACTGACACTTTAGTGTGCCATGGGGGACTGCAGTTATTAATCAAGCATCACTCTCTGGACAATAGGAGAAAGCCCTTTATGAGGTTGTTGAACCTCTGAATTTAATTCAGTGCTCAAAAAATGCACTCATTTTGATGGGCAGAGACTCTGTAGCTCTACGGACCAGTGCACATGTTCACCCCAGTGCAACAAGAGGAAATACTCATAAAATGATGGCTGCATTTGCGCTTCCTCTGAAGCATAAGCATAATAGTTCAATATGAGGAAATACAGAAGCAAAATCAGGGGGGATTGCCCACTGCCTCTAAGAACCAAGAGCATAGCTCTAGTTGGATACTACAGTTGTCCCCCGTTTAACGCCGGATCGCTCAACTACGATCCGCATATACAACGGGGGAAAGAGCAAAGATTTAAACAGACACGTCTGTTTAAATCCTCAGCTCTTCAGCTGTTTCGCGCTAAGTAAGGGCTTGAATGTTTAGCGCTGTGCTTAAAGACCCAGCACTAAACATCCAAGCCCTTACCTAGCGCGAACCAGCTAACGGGCAAGATAAGGGCTTGGATGTTTAGTGCTGGGTCTTTAATCACAGCACTGAACATCCAAGCCCTTATCTAAAACCCCGCTTAACGATGGTTTCAGTATACGACGGATTTTCCAGAATGAATCCCTGTCGTTAAGTGGGAGACACCTGTACTGATAATCTGGGTGAGGAACTGAGCACTGGATTAAATTATTTCATATAAAATCATTAATCTTTTGTAAACCACTTTGTTTCTCTTGGAAAAATGGTCTTGGATTAAATTATTCCATATAAAATCATTAATCTTTTGTAAACCACTTTGTTTCTCTTGGAAAAGTGGTCTAAAATTATATATACTGTATAGCATCTGGACCTAGTTATACAATTTCTATTTCTAAATCACTTCTCCTTTTGCAATCTCAGACTGTCATTCTTAAACAAGCTATATTGAATAATTTGTGTAAATATTCTAAGCAATCATTTGTGTCTTTAAAAAAAGATAGACTATCATAGAGATAAAAAATTACTATCCTCTCTCTCTCTCTCTCTCTCTCTCTCTCTCTCTCTCCCCTATCTGAGAGTTTCAGTTCTCCTAGTATTGCCATAGATGGCAATATTAAGTTGCCTCATCCTCAGTGTTTGGGGTTCGTAACTAAAATGCTATACTCACATCGATTAAAACCAGAAAGTAAAATACCCATTAATATAGTATATTGTGCAAGATATAGTATACAGGTGGGCCCCCATATCCATGGATTTGCTATCCATGGTTTCAGTTATCCACGGATCACGGGGACCCCGCCCCGGCTTTTACCTTTTTCCCAGTAAGCTCCGTTTCTTCCTTAAACAAACAGGAGAAGCAGCCTCTGGCTGCTTATTGCAGACAAGTAGAACAAGTCTAAGTCCTAGAGAGGCTCTGCAAGGTTAACAGAAACCTTGCAGAGCCTCTCTAGGACTTAGTCTCGTTCTACTTGCCTGCAATGGAGGATGCTTCTCTGTTTTAAGGAAGAAACAAAGCTTGCTGAAAGAAAAATAAGAGCTGGGGGGGGCACGCCTGCCCGCAGGGGAGGCAGGGCAGAGGGCCCTCAGGAAACCATGGAAGTGGGGTTCGCTCTTATTCACAGTTTCAAGTATCCACGGAGGGGCCTGGAACATATCCCCAGCGGATATAAAATATAAAAATATTATTATTAAGAGTACTTATATACTGCTTTTCAACAAAAAGTAGTTCACAAAGCTATTTACAAAGCAAAATAAATCAAAATGGTTCCCTTGTCCAGAAGGCTCACAATATAAAAAAGATGCAGAAGAGACACCAGCAACAGCCGCTGGAAAAGAAGCCATGCTGGGGTGAAAAGGGACAGTTGCTTTCCCGCTGCTAAATATAAGAGGAGCACCACTTTAAAAGGTGCCTCTTTGCCCAATGACCTCCATACTAGATTAATTCCACCCATTACAAGCCAACCCAGATACTAAGGAGATACAGTGAATCGTTTAGGAAAACCCTCTGGCTCAGACTTTGGGAATTCTCTATAGTTAGGAGAAGTATTACTGCAGCTGTAGGGCAGTCACTGAAGTCACCTCTTTATCTGATTTCATGGTAGATGTGACACAAAAATGCTGCAACTCAAGATGTCCTCAGACTAATGAAAATGAAGGGGATCTCATATCTATAAATGTTCACAAACTCTTCCCTCAAAGTTGGTGCCTCTTCAGCTTCTCCTGGTGGCACGATATAGTTCTCTTTTTCCTCACACCTGTGCCTGCTTTACTGAAGAATGAATTGTCCTTTTTTATAGAAAGGGAAGATAACAGCGATAATTTCCTTCATTCAAGGGCTGTTGTTGATTGAAAGCACATAGAATTAGCACTTCCAGTTCCTTTTTACTCTGGTAAGCTTAAGCAGAGATGACAATAAAGCGAGTTGCAACAAAACTGTCTTTCCATTCATGCAGGATAATTCACAATTTGTCCTCAGAAGTGATAAACATGCTAATTAACTAGCAAAAGAACCTTCATTAAATCTGTATTTTCCCCCCTTCTACAACCCTTTCCAAAATGAGGAAACCTCCTTTCTTTTTGAAAATCTAGGATGACTGCTCCTAAAAAGCACTGAAGAAACTATAATGTAAAACTTTGTTGCTTCCTTGCAGCCATGATGAAGCCACAGGGAAGGATGGGCTCCTCAAACTAGGCCTCAGCCTTTGATATGACATTGAGAGATCTGTGACTGGATCTTGTGCTCTCTTTTAAAAGTGTAATAGCCACAGCAGGGAGGGATGTAATCTGATCAGACTGCAGCACTGGGGAGATTTTTTTAACCCTGTCCCCTACACCCATCGACCCATGAAACTATTTGCCCCACAGGGCAAAACATACAAGATTTGTATGTTTTCCCTGAAAGAGCGCAAAGAAACTTTGCAGCGGGACAGAGAAATTAAATGAAAAAGAAAAATTAATAGACCTATGTAGATCTCCACAAATGTAAGAGGGGGGGAAATGCCCAAGGGGGAAAAGGTCATGCCTACGAGATGGGATAGTGGTTAGCAGGTGAAGAGTACTCATGACAACCAAAGAGGCCTCTCAGGCCTCTTGTTTGGCAGGATATGGTTCTTGGCACATCCCTTCCTGCCTGGAAGTGATGGGACTGAACTGCAGCCATCATCATCACTGGTAGGAAATGACACTCACAACATCATTTTCTGCCAATGAGAGGTCTGTCTGTCTTTTCCTCCAATAAAAGACTGCTTTCTCCGTAAAAGTTTTGAAGACTTAATAAAGTAGCTAATTGCATGTGTGTACACAGATTTAAGTTTAACAAACTGCCTGGGTGAAGGGATTATAGTTCAATAACATAATCCTGAGCATAATCCTGACCTGTACATAGTTTCTGCTTAGTCGCCATCCTTGGCCATTTTGCTGTGCTTCAGTCCCAAGCAATGAGGTTTGATGACCTAGATAGCCCTACTGGTCACAGTTTTATTGAGAAACTGGCATGTAGAGTAGAAAAAACAATCGCTGGCAATTTATTCTGGGCCAAGGTCATCATGTAGAAATGACTAATTGGCCTTTATTTCCAACGATTTCTGCAGTTTTCAAATCTTGCTTCCAAATTCCAAATAGTTTACTTTTTCAGCCTGTAACAGATAATACCAATAACTGTATTTAGGGGAAAACACAAAGTTGAACCTACAACAAACCTACAACAAACCATGTTACATTGTATCCCAACTCTCTAAGAGGAGGGGTGCTCCAGTACTCCAGCTTCGTAGAGGATCTGGAAGTAGATGGAGTTTCAGTTTATTTCCTGCCTTCTCTGACTGTGCTATATAGTGCCGGACCAGAGGGTCAGCTTTGGCTATGGCTTCCAACCGTAATCCTCAGCATTTTATTGCTATATAGCAGGGGAGCAGGATTTCTGGAAAGTGGAAAAGGTGTCCTTTCTTCCTGAAACATTCCTGAATACAGTACTGTAGTTCAGTGAGGGGAGGTTCCTTCGCTTCAAGACATGCAAACCCACCAATCCTAACCTTGTTGTCCTCCAGGATACTTAGAACTAGGCTTACAAGATTTTCCTGATTCTAAACCGGAACACCCCCCCCAAAAAAAAACACAATTTATTCACTTAATTAATTAATTAATTAATTAATTAATTAATTAATGTAAGTAAATTTTTATTAAAAAAATTGAGGGGTGTGAAGTGTCCTTTTGCTGCCCAAAGGGCAGCCGGAATGTTTATTTATTTATTTTAGTTAGCAAAATTAATTAATTGCCTGTCCTGTCCTGCTGCCGCCATTCTGCCACCATCTTCACCGCCAGCCACAGCTGCGGCGGCCACCACCATCATCACTACCCCCGCTGCCGCCTCCATCATCGTCATCGTCAGCAGCCCCCAGCCCGTAGCAGCCAGCAGCCCCCAGCCTGCAGCAGACCCCAGCCCACAGACCCCCAGCAGCAACCCTGCAGCCCCCCAGCCGCCCCCGCAGCAAATTTTAAAACTTACCTTTTTTTGGTGGCAGCCATCTTGGATCTCACAAAATCTCATGAGCTCCAAGATGGTGGCACCTAAATCTCATAAAGGCACATGAGGCAGTATTGTACTGCCTCATGCCCTCACGAGATTTGGGTGCCGCCATCTTGGAGCTCATGAGATTTCGTGAGATCCAAGATGGCCACCACCAGAAAAGAAGGTAAGTTTTAAAATTTTAAAAGCCTCCAAAGCAGTTGCGGGGGCTTGTACCGGCCCGGAAACATTCCGGGACAAATCTGGGACCCGAGCTCGGGTTCCCGGACTATCCCGGAATTTCCAGTACGGATGGTAAGCGTACGTAGAACCAACCAATTCTCGCTCATTCTGCCCTTTACACTCCTGTTTTTGTTTTGTTTTTTTCAGCTGCCACCATAACATTCTGGGCCAGTTCAGATTATATTTATCCGACCGCACCCACCCAGATGTGGTGAGGGGTGTGACCATGCGCATCTTGCTCCCCATCCTAGCATGAATTCCAGTTTCAGTAATCACATGGTGGGGAGGGCAATTTGTCTGAACCACCCCCCTCACACACTATCAACATACAGAGACATCCCACTTCACCTGCGGGCAGGATTGGTCAGACAAGAATCATGAACTGGCTCACTGTGTCTCAACTGGTTTTTGCCTTCAACATTCCATAATATCCATAAAGTCTTGGAAGCCCACAGGAGGTAGCATTGACAGTTTCCCCTCCTCCAGAGCAAAGCCTTGCTCCAGTGGAGGAATCCTTTTTCTGACAGGGAAAAAACAACAACAGTGAATGCTACCCCTGAGATGTTTGGCGGGGCTTAACATCTCTTTTTCTTTTAATTTACAAATATATAATTGGGAGTTTCCTGATTACATAAGACCACTATTTGGGGGTAGTACTGTTTCGCACCAAAGTGAGTTTAAAAGGCACTTGATCCCACAGTGTGAAGAGAGATGTAATACCACCAAGAACTAAATATGAAACGTGTTATTTAGCATAACATTAAAAATGTTTCTGGTTTCTTAATGAAATAAAAAATGTTTTATGAATGTGCAAATTTATTATTATTATTATTATTTTATTATTATTATTATTATTAAAATATTTATATACAGCTTTTCAAAAAAATTCACAAAGCGGTTTACAGAGAAATTCAATTCAATTCAATTCAATTCACCTTTATTAGGCATGTGCAAATATAGCAACCACATGGCCACATTAAACAACCGCGCCAGGTCAAACAAATAAAACTAATAAAAGAAAATATTCCAGCAAGAAGCCCCCCCCCAATATATAAATATAAGAAAACAGCTATCATTTAGAATTTCCACAAAGATTGCCAGAGATTATAGATTTACGTCTCACCAAGACTGCATAGAAATATTTTGCTAGTTGTAGGATGGTATGCTTGTCCACAGACGACAGAAGAAGGCTCAAAATTGCCTTGTCACAAGGACCACGGCACTGGGTCAGTAATGGAGTCAAAAAGTCAGTGCATAGGTCCTTGTACCAAGGGCAATGGAACACTATAGGAAAGAGAATATCAGATAACTAAATGGCCCCCTGTCCCCAAAGGGCAGAAGAACACCAGCAAACAACCACTAGAAATGGTTGTCCACGCAGAAGAATTCAACCCAGCAGCACCTGAATTGGAAGGGTGGAAGACCACATCCTCCAAACTGCATTGTTATTCAGAGTAAACCACTGAGAGCTGTAATGGACAAGTGAGATTTTTTTAAAAACATGGTATAATTAATTAGAACTCATAAAACCCAATTAAACAGCACTTTTGAGACCATCAAGTGGTACATGTTTGAGACTGTGACTATGACAGCTTAAGTACCTTTTTATAGCTGGGTGATCTCTCCAGGATTATTTTCAGTGCTCTCACTAAAATGTGAAATGGTATCATTTTGGCCCCTGGTAATAAATCCTTTGGTAACTGGTGATATTAATAATATTTATTGGGGGTAGGATGGTCGCATGTGGGGGGCACGAGGAGGAGGGTAAAGCTGACTTTCTGAGGTGGTTAGCAAAGTGCAATCGAGTCCAAAGTGGCAATTTAATCTTGGTGTTGTCCTGCTGACTTTGGTAGGTTTGAAGAGATGATGAAGTCAGCTGGAAAAAAAGGGCATCTGTCACATTTGCCACAGACAAATCTCTTTCACTTGGTGGCTATGTCCATCGTAAAATATCAAGGTGGTCTCATGAATGGCAGCGCTCACCAGTGAACAGGACGAAATGCTGAGCATAGCTACTGTAATAGCCACATGCTTTACCAGCCTTTTGTGAGGACGCATTTAAATTTTACATGCTAGCAAGGTTATGCTCAAAATCCTACAAGCTAGGCTTCAGCAGTACGTGGACCGAGAACTACCGGACGTACAAGCTGGGTTTCGAAGAGGCAGAGGAACTAGAGATCAAATTGCCAACATGCGCCGGATCATGGAGAAAGCACGAGAGTTCCAAAAAAACACCTACTTCTGCTTCATTGACTACGCAAAAGCCTTTGATTGTGTGGATCACAACAAACTGTGGCAAATTCTTAAAGAGATGGGGGTACCAGACCACCTTACCTGTCTCCTGAGAAACCTGTATGCGGGTCAAGAAGCAACAGTTCGAACCGGCCATGGAACAACTGATTGGTTCAAAATTGGGAAGGGAGTACGGCAAGGCTGTATATTGTCACCCTGCTTATTTAACTTATATGCAGAGTACATTATGAGAAATGCAGGGCTGAATGAATCACAAGCCGGAATCAAGATTGCCGGGAGAAATATCAACAACCTCAGATATGCAGACGATACCACCCTAATGGCAGAAAGTGAAGAAGAACTAAAGAGACTCTTGATGAGGGTGAAAGAGGAGAGTGCAAAAGTTGGCTTGAAACTCAACATTAATAAAACTAAGATCATGGCATCTGGGCCCATCAGTTCCTGGCAAATAGAAGGGGCAGAAATGGAAGCAGTAACAGATTTTACTTTTCTGGGCTCCAAGATCACTGCAGACGGAGACAGCAGCCATGAAATTAAAAGACGCTTACTCCTTGGAAGGAAAGCTATGGCAAACTTAGACAGCATAATAAAAAGCAGAGATATCACCATGCCAACAAAAGTTCGCATAGTCAGGGCGATGGTGTTCCCAGTAGCAATGTATGGTTGCGAGAGTTGGACCATAAGGAAGGCTGAGCGCCGAAGAATAGATGCTTTTGAACTGTGGTGCTGGAGAAGACTCCTGAGAGTCCCTTGGACTGCTAGGAGATCAAATCAGTCAATTCTAAATGAAATCAACCCTGACTGTTCCCTGGAAGGACAGGTACTAAGGCTGAAACTCAAATATTTTGGCCACCTAATGCGAAGAGAGGACTCTCTGGAGAAGACTCTGATGCTGGGAAAGATTGAAGGCAAAAGGAGAAGGGGAAGGCCAAGGATGAGATGGTTAGACAGCATCACCGATGCAACAAACATGAAAATGAGCGAACTTAGGAAGATAGTGGAGGACAGGAAGGCCTGGCGGGATATGGTTCATGGGATCACGAAGGGTCGGACACGACTTAACGACTGAACAACAACAACAAATTTAAATTTTAGATTTAAAAGTTGGAGATTTCTAACACCTGCACCCCTGTTTTTAGGGTTGTTAACATTGGACATATTTCTCTCATTTCCCTGGCTGAGCGAGCGAGCGAGATGTGTGTGTGTGTGTGTGTGTGTGTGTGTGTGTGTGTGTGTGTGTGTGTGTGTGTGTGTGTGTGTGTGATTGCATTTGTGTCCATGTGTGCTCACAAGCAACTATGTATGTGAGTGATATACAATCTAGTGTGAATTAAAAGCTCACTTTCCTTTGTTTATTTACAGGGGCCCCCACTTATGTTTAACTTGGCGGCCAAGAGGCCTGCAACATGTGCCAAGCACTAATTCCTTGACTGCCCTGACAGGCCTTGGAGTGCGCACCTGAAAGTCATTAGTGCTTGGACCCGTTTTGTTCTCACATTTAGAGGCAATGACCCGCAGCCATGTAAGACTTCAGCAGACACTTTATCATCCCCTCCCTTTCCCCCGTCATCAACTTTAAGCTTAGTGGCCCAGGCACTGCTCGGACATTATTAGCAACAAATAAAAACTCAGAAGAAGCATCTCATCATAGCAAATGATGGGTTCACATAAGGTTTCAGGTTACTGCTTCGACCCTGGATCATGTGATCGCCAGCCAGGTAGTTTTGTAGCTCCTCTAATTAATACGGGTTCATGTCTTATATTTTCAAATTAAAAAAAAATGTGGATAAATTAAAATGGATTATTATTCCTTAACACACTTCAAAGATCCTGTCGTACCCATATAATCAGTGGTTAAAGGGTATTAAAAATTGATGTTTTTTCCACCTTTTCAGGGCTTACTTGAGGATGAATGGGAGGTTTTAAAACTACATTTAAAATTAGTCATCAAGAGCAAGGAATCATGGGTTATAGTTATTACAGATAAATTAATGTGTGGAGTATAAAAGTTTGATCTTGTATACAAGGCATACATTGACATGGGCAGCCCAATCCTGTCTACATTTTAGACAGGTCTAGGGTGTCGCAAAAGTGCCGTAAAGCACATTTGCAGCACCCGGTGAGTAAGCAGTGCCAGCGGAAAGGTTTGCACTGGGTAAGTCCCTGCTGGTAAGTCCCCGCCGGGTGACAGAACGGGGCATTCCGGGGGTGGGTGGGATTGGTCAGCCAGGTCTGCGAAGGGGGAGGGATCGGCGGTGGCCTCCTCCGCCATATCGTATCCTCCTTCCCAGGCCTAGCAACCATTACACGGGGTTCTCAGACTTACGCCAGCAAAATAGTTGGCGCACATCCGAGTAGCCCAATCAGGGCGGCTGGCGCACTACTCGGGGTAAATGGACAAATGTCCCTTTAACCTGAGGAGGTTGCCGGCTGTGCTGGGGCAGGCCCAATCCTGCCAGTGGCGTTCCTGCGGTAGGGGCTCGACAGTAAGTCGCGCCCCGTCCTAGTACCATGTTCACGAACCGGAGCAAGGAGGCCTCACCCCCTCACCGCCGGAGCCATTCCGCGCAGCGAAGCTGTGCCCGTTCGGCTTCGCTGCGCAGAATGGCTCCGACGGCGAGGGGGCGGGGCCTCCTCGCTCCGGTTCGTGAACGCGGTACTAGGATGGGGCGCAACTTACTGTCAAGCCCCTACCACAGGAACGCCACTGAATCCTGCTCACAATGTGGTGGGCACCTTATGTGCACACACACTGTAATTTTTTCTTTAAACATTTCAAGGTAATATCTGTGGGATTGAATAAACAATAACAACACTCCTCCAGTTGTCATTTGGCTGGCTTGAGAAAGGGCTATTTCTTTCATTTTGCCATCCAATAGTGCTTGAGAGGTTGTCTTATCTCATTTCATAGAAAGTAAAATCCGCTCAAATATGATGTTTTACATATATTCATGGCACCAAGACTATTAAGATTTTTTTTTAGATGGGACTTGATATATTTCCTTGCTTTGTAGACTTTAATATTTTAATTTCCTTTTTACTTATTTTATTGTTGACCTCTCCATGAGAGAGAAATATGTTTTTTTGTTATTACTGAAACAAAATATGGCATTTTATATGTGCCCTGAGGCTTATTTATTTGTGAATTATTAGTTGACTTGATCAACTCTTTGCCATTTTGAACTTGGAATAATTTTGTTACTACACCCTTACATGAACAATTCTTTTGCTGTGCTTATTTTGGGAATGTACCATAGAATCATAGGGTTGGAAGGGACTAACAACTTGGCTGCACTACAAATTTACTCCTCCTCCTTGGAACTCCTTGCCACAGGATGTGGCGATGGCACCTGGCCTATATGCCTTTAAAAGGGGATTTGGATAGATTCATGGAGGAAAAGACCATCACAGGTTACAAAACATTAGCAACCTCCTGGTTTTAGAATTAGGTTTTCTCTGTGCCAGGTGCAAGGGAGTGGCAACAGGATACATATTTGTTGTCTCTTGTCTCTTGTCCCTAGTATCTTGTTGTCTCATGTGCTCCCTGACCCTGAGGCATCTGGTGGGGCCACTGTGAGAGACAGGAAGCTTTGGCCTGATCCAGCAAGGCTCTTCTTATGTTCTTATGTACTGTTTTATAAAGCAGGTTTAACTTTCAAAATTCATTACTTATTATTGTGTGGGCCTTGTAATTAAATAACTGGTCTGTAACCTCATCAGAGCCAGCTCCAGATTTGAGGGGGGCCATGATAAAGTACTCTCTGGTGGGCCCATTCCTACATGTGGTGGTTCCCCCAAAGGTTTGTGGTATGAGAGCTTTCCTTTTAGTGTGGCAGACCATCTTGTCTTTTTTTCTTTTCTTGTCTTTTTTTCTTGTCCTTTTTTTAATACTGACTTGAAAAGGAGCATCAGATCTACTCCTGGCAGTTGTCATAGTCTCCTAGTGGCTGTCATCTTTCCACAATGCCCTGAATGTTATGTCAATCCCGGTATTCTGAGAAAAATAAGGAGGAAACCAAAAAAACCAAGCAGTCCTCACTAGCAGACATCTTTATGCCCAAACTGGGGCAGTGGCATTGCTAGCCCTCCCGGCCCCTGGGGCCGGGGGGAGGCCGGGGGTTGGCCGAGCACCCCCCGGAAGTAGCGTGATGTGCGTAATGACATCACGTGACGCGCCCATCACGTGACACGCACGCTCCACCAGTCACGTGACGTGCACGCTCCTCTCCACCCCTTTTTTCAAAAAACATAATGGCGCGGATGGCAAATTTTGGGCAGTGGCCGGTGGGGCCGGTGGGGCCGGTGGGGCGCTGGCGTCACTGAGGCACCGCGCCTGGAAGTCCGTGGCCAATGAGCTGCTGCCCAGCGGGGCCTCCACCTGCCACAGCCGTCCCAGCGCGGCCTCCACCACCAGCGACCCCGCCGCCATCCTGAGGGAGGGGAGACGCCAGAGACTGGAAGCGGACGGGGCGACGGAGACACGGACAGGAAGATAGAGTGCGCCGCCCAGGCCAGGACAGAACCTGCCTTCGGTCTGGCGGCCCAGCAGCAGCAGGAGGCGGATGCGGGGAGTGTTGTGCGTGAGCGAGTGCGCCCGCCCGCCTCTCCTTTCACCTCCCCTTTCCGGCTTAGCTAGCAGTAGGAAGAGGCAGGTGCGGGGAGTGTTGTGCATGAGCGAGCGCGCCCGCCCGCCTGCCTCTCCTTTCACCTCCCCTTCCCAGCTTAGCACGTCGGTCAGCGCAGCCCAGCTAGGATGACCCACCTGAAAGTGCCATGGCGGTGGCGACCCCGGCTCGTGCTGGGCCATCCGATGATCCATCATCCGAGGGTGAGCAAGGCTGCGAGCGCCAGGGCTGAGCGAGCGCTGGGGCAGGACTTCTCTCCCCCTTACTCCCGGGCACCTCCTAGAAAGGCACTTTCTCTTCCTCCTCGTCATCCGAGTCACCCTCAAAGTCGGCGGCAGGGGCGAAAAGGGGGCGAAAAAACAGTGGTTTTTTTTTTAATCCCAGACCTTTTGGCGCCCCCCCCCGAAGCTGGCGCCTGGGGCCCAGGACCACAGGACCCCCGGTCTAACGACGCCACTGGGGCATTCTGTGAAAAACAAACTGGCAGATGCCAACTGAATCGCAGCTGCTAGAGTCAAATCCTCCTGGGGGTGGGGGTCAGAGGGCAGGTATTAGTGTGGTTGGCACTGCCAAACTGCTGGGACTCTGGTAGCTTTCTGATGTTGTATGCTGATGTAGGGCCTAGACAACAGTCCCTTTTTAGCTTTCCTTTTAGTTAGTTCCAAGTGTGCTTTACAGTTTTACTTTGGAAAACTGATGCTTCCCACTGATATGGACTAACAGCCCAATCCAATCCCCCAACAGCTTGCAGGATGCAGTGATGCCAACACAGGCTGCATGCTGGGGGAGGGGGCAACCGGACAACCCAAGAGAGGTAAGTAAAAATAATTTTTACTTACTGCCCCATTTTTACTTACCGCCCTTACTGGCCACCAATGACCACTAAGCTGGCCTAAGTCTGAGGAGCCTGAGGAGCATGTTGGGCCGGGAAAAGAGGGATAGGATCCTGGCATGTGCCATTGCCACCCAGATCCTCCCCCTTCCTCCCTGCCCCTGTCCTCCCCCAACTGCTTCCACTACCACCTTACCTGTTCCGGTGCAGTTTGGGTGAGCTGGTAGTGTGCGCATGTGGCCTTCGGCTGTAGTGCACAACAGCATCACAGCTTTTGTGGCACTGAGCTGGGGCTTACAGCAAGGGATTGTGAAATCTGTTGTAATAGGTCCTGGGTAGGTTTGGGCTCTACAATGGATATTCAGCTTTGAAATGGCTCTCTTTGTCTACAGTATTCCTAAATGACATTCTAATCTAAAAGGCATTCTTAGCATCAATGATGTAAGGACGGTGGAGCGCCTGGCTCAATTGGCGCCCCACCAATCAGTTCGGCGCCCCACCGAACGAGGCACAATGGGAGCAGCGGCGCGTGGCTCAACAGAACTGGGCGCTTTGCCAGGGCCGCGGCCCCTGCTCGCCCACCGCCTCCTGCGCCGCCTGCCAAGTTCCTCTCCTCCCTGCGTCTGGAGAGGGGGCTGCTGCCTGCCACATTGCCAGTCCTCTCCGCCTCCACCTCCTCCTTGGCCGCCTCCTCCCGCTGCTGACGTCTCGCCCGTCTGAAAAACTCCGGGCGGCAGCAGCCAGCGCTTTTTTCAGCCCCCCCTTCTCCTTTTGCTCAATGTCCTGACAGGAGAGAACTCAAGCCCTGCACCGCAGCCCGCCTTCTTCTTCTTTAACTAGGTGCGAGAGGGAGAGAGAAGACACCACAAACCAAGCACCACCCCTCCCCTTTCTCTCTCTCACTCGCTTTCCTACACCTCCTCAGCGGCACTTTTCCAAAGCGGACTTCTCGTTTCTCCTCAGTTGCTGCCGGGACACAGTTCGGTGCTGCTTTTTCTTTCTCTCGCTCGCGCACTCCCATTTTCCCCGCTCCCCCCTCGCCCAGCTCAACTTTGGTGGGGTTTGTAAACCTCTCCACGCGGTGCCTGCTGCACGTTAGGGGCCAACTTTTTCTTTCTTTAAAAACACAACAAGAGCCCCAAACGTGTGGTTTCCCCCCCTCGTTTCTCGTTGTCGCAGCAGCGGCGGCGGCGGTTCAGAGCAGCTCGCCTTGCAGCAGCAGCGGCGCCCGCAGAGCAAGCCCAGTGCACGAACTCCCGCTGTGAGGAAGGATGGCGGGGGCCGCGGCGGCAGTGGTGGCGGCTCCGTGCGCCCGGCGCCTGGCCCGCCGCTCGCACTCAGCGCTGCTCTTGGCGCTCACCGTCCTGCTGGTGCAGACGCTCATCGTGTGGAATTTCAGCAGCCTGGACGGACGCCTCTCCGGGGGGCTGGGGGGGCGGGCGGGCGGGCGTGGGTGCCCGGTGCAGGGTCCCGCCGGGTCGCCCCCTGGAGCGCGAGTTGCCCCCCGGAGCGGGGCGCCCCCCTCTCCGGAGCGCGCCCCGGCCTATTGGCCGGGGCGATACATATTCTCTAGGGCGCCAAATTCCCCCCCAGAACCGGGCGCTGACTGAGGCAGTTACGCCACTGCTTAGCATCACTTGTGAAAATGCTCCATCATGCAACAATTCATAGCCACAATCCTAGTCTGGTGTTCAGAATAGATGAATGTTGAATCAGTAGATGTTTTAAGACTAAGTTCTTGTGACTTGGGTGTTTTAAAACTACCAAGGAACCAATAATCAAATTTCCGGAAAGTGGATACACTATTAGACTAGTGACCTTGCAAATTCCAATACATTTGACTTTGCATTCATGCTTTTCAGTACATAAACATAACCATGTTAGATTGTATTTGAGGTTTTCATTGTTCCTCTGAGCCCGGTACATTTGACTACATACTAACTGCAATAGTTGGTATTTTAAGCAAAAGGATACAAACTGTTCCTTATAAAATCTTTAAATGCTCCCAAGAAATTCCTGTGATATTTTCCCCCAAAATTTATGAGGCACACACTGTATGCATGAGTGATGTGGTATAGAAGTCTTATTGTTACAAGTTACTTATAACTCTGTTTTTCACTTATAATAACCTCTTATCAATATACCTTGAAGGGAGACCAAGAGCATGGACCACAAATATGATACAGTCGGCCTGCATCTTACGTGAAGTTTACGTTTCAAGGTCAGCACGTGAAGCTAAAATTGCATATAATCGAAACTCCCTCAAAGCCAACAAATATGTACTGTCTCTTTAATAACTAAAAGAACAGTACGAGAGACACACGGGAACGGAGAGAACTGAGGGAATAGCAGCTTCATTCTCCCATTTCAGGCTTGCTCTGGGGCATAAGAGTACGGTAAGTTGAATGGTGGGTGGAATCGCCTGTGCTACTTACACTATTGTTTTTCTCTGTCTTTTTTGGGTGGACGGGGGCATATACTTGAATTTGCACAAGTCACTCATACCTAAGATGCAGGCTGACTATACATTATTTCAAAATTTATCCAAGGGTACATTATTTTCATTTTGGAGTATCTGCCCTTGTGCCCAACCCCCCAAACCCCAGATTCAACTAGTCCTGTGATAGATCCTTTGGTACCGCTACACAATTATACAATTTTGGCAACTGAACGCAATAAGTCAAAAAATATTTTTCCAGTGGTGACTCCAAAACTTTAATCTGTAACCTAATGTGATGGTACAATCTATATCCTTATTCTACTAACAGCCCGATTCTGCCTATATTTAGGCCGGCAGAGCGAGTGCTCCGTTGGCCTAAGGCAGAGGTTCTCAACCTGTGGTATGAGTACCCCTAGGGGTACGCGGACCTCTTGCTGGGGGTACGCCAAGCCCTGCCCCTTATTTGCCCTATCAGAAGCTAAGTAAGTGTATATTACTAACATGGATTTTAAATTGTAATTATTTTTGGAGCCCTTCGGTCGCTCTGATTTTGGTTTTGGGCTTATTTTTGTATTTTGGAAAATGTACTTTGGTGGGGTGGGGAGGGAAGAGCTGATTTTGGGAAGTGTGACTTGGAGAAAAAAGAGATCCTTGCATCTCTCTCTCTCTCTCTCTCTCTCTCTCACACACACACACACACACACACATACACAGAGTTAAATAAGACATTTTTCACATTTAAAATTGTTTTAGTACTTTTTAATTTAATGATTAATTACCTAATTAATTAATTGATTAATCCAATTAATTAGCAATTAATTAGCAGGGGGTACTTCAGAAAATTGGGCCGTGATAGGGGGTACCCGGGCCTCCAAATGTTGAGAACCCCTGGCCTAAGGCATTGCAAAAGTGCCATAAGGCACTTTTGAAACACCTCGCGTGTAAGCGATGCCAGCGCGGAGGCTGGCACCGCTCACACCGCCGGCATCCTGGACCTGTGCAGGTGAATGCTGCGCCGGTTGGTACAGGGGTGTGGGAAGGGTGGGCAGGGGTGGAAAGGAAGGGGGCCATTGGCCAGCCCAGGCTAGGAGGGGGTATGAATTGCGCTGAATTATGCTGATATTCCAAGTCCCTTCCCAGGCCGGGCCGGCCTTACACGGTTTCCCCGGTTGTGCGCCAGCTAACTAGCTGGTGTGCATCAGAGGAGGACGAAATGTTGGATCATTTCTTGGATGTATTTTAACCTTTCACTTTTGAACTTGTTGATTTTAACGTGTTATTTTTAAATTATTGATTTTAACTTGTTTTTTTAAGTGAATTTTTAAACACATCTGCATATTTTTTCTATACCTGGCTTTTAAATCTGTAAATGTAGGAACTATGATTAAAACATGTGATTCTTTAAGGTGTTACAAGACTGTTGTTTATGCATTCATATTTTACTATTCACTAAGTCATATTTTCCAAATGTTCTTACAGGGATAATTTAAAACGTTTGCAAGTTTAGGTATAAAGCATCAGCTAGAGTTTCCCTTATCTATCAACCCATTACTTTATCAGTTGTATGGCCCAATCATAATGAAGGTTTACGACAGTGAAACAGAGCTTCCGCTGTTGTAGATCGTTATAGAACAGCGTACACAGCACAGTGGCAAGTGACCATTTTGGAATCACCACCACAAATGGCAGCTGTGTTGGTGGCCCTCTGCCGGAGCTTGCTACCCACAGGAGTCCAGGTAAGCTGGTGAGGGACAGTGGGGAGGAATGGGGTGACGAAGGGGATGTGTGGGGGACTGTCTGGGCAGGGAGAGGGTTGGGCAGCAAGCAGAATGGGAGAGGGAGGGGTGGATCCCAGTGGCACTAGTGTGCACCGGGATCCTAGCCCGTTCCTTCCTCCATTCCCTCTCCCTTACTCGCCTCGGATCTATGCCAGCAAAATGACTGGCATAGATCCAAGGAGACCCATTGGGGCAGCGGAGGCTTGCCCTAAGGTAAGGGAACAAAACTGCCCCCTACCCACAGGATGCAGAACATTCTCCGTTGGCACAGCTGCATCAGCAGGGGAGTTTAAATAGGATTGGGTTGCAGTCCTAAACATACTTACCTGGGAGTAAGTCCCATTGAACTCAATGGGAATTATGGTTTGAATAGGGTTTTTAGAAAGGATTTTTATAACTAATTGGGTTTTTATAAGGGATTCTTACAAAATTCTCTCTACCCAAATACCTCTGAATGTGGGGCTTCTGAGTACCGAATCGTGCCTGCAGAATGCCATCAGAGAATTGGTGAACTGCCATTCTTCCGTTTTTGAATTCCACACCTTGTTTGCACAGATTGCTGTAATTCCCCCCCCTCCTTATGCGTTATCGATGTACATGACCAATACATATTCAAATGGAATAAATCCCAGCGGAAAAAAAGGGAATGCTGCTACTGCAGTATGGCATCAACATACCTATTTGTCCAGGTATAATCAATGCATGTCAACATTGTGTACAAAGGGGGGAAAAAAGACACAAGCTGAAAATTGTGGCATGCTGCATGTCAGAGTACGCAGGAAATTTATGGCGTGCAGCTTCCCAGTCCTTGTCCACAGCAAAGAATAACACAGACACGGTAGTTTCCACCACCAAAGTCTATTTACAAGTATATACAGCAGATAAGTATAGCAGTCTTTCATCAGGAAGTTTGTACAGAGTAACAGAGCAACTGTATAGAGAATTGAAGCCTCAGATACTGGTCCTGGGTGCTTTACCTTTATATAGTTGCTAACCAATCAGATTCAAACATTGCATCCTAGTCAGCATGACACAGCACTTTTTTTCTACCACCTTGTTAACCATTTACTATAAGCATGATCTCATCTTTTGTTTAATCACTATGACACAGCATTTTTGCCCTGCATGGTTTTTTCTGTTCATGCTTGTGAATTCCCAGGTTACAATAACCTGACACCCCTCCAATTTACAGCTGAACAGAACTTACAGGAACCAAACCAAGCTCTCTTGTAAGTTTTGCATGTCTTTGTGCACACAATGGTTTTGTCATGAGATCAGCCAAATTGTCTTCTGATGGGCAATAAATTAATTCTATTAACCTTTCTTTTATGGCTTCTCTTACATGACAGTACTTGATGTCTACATGTTTACTTCTACTTTTTACCCTTTCACATGTTGCCATTTGAATACATGTTTGGCTATCTTCAAATACAGAGATGGGATGTTTCATTTCAAAACCAATATCTTCAAGTAATTGTTTATACCAGGTGGCCTCTAAACACATTTCAGACAAAGCTGCGAATTCTGCCTCTGATGTTGATACTGCTATAGATGGTTGTTTTCTTGCTTTCCAACCTATCAATGCACCTCCAAACATTATTACTAGACCAGAAATTGACCGTCTGTCTTGCATATTATTACCCCAGTCACTGTCAACATAACATTTCAGATCATACCATTTCAGTTCTGGTGAATCACAAGGTTGCAATATTAGACATTGATCTATTGTTCCCTTTAAATAACGAAACATTCTTTTTACTCCCAACCAATGCCTCTGAGTGGGTTTTGAAGTGTATCTGCTCAAAATATTTACTGCATTTGCAATGTCTGGCCTTGACCATTGCACTAGATACAACAAGCTTCCAATAGCTGACTGGTATAATTCCTGGTCACATAGATTTTCATTTTCTTCTTCTACTTTCTGAAAGTCTATTATCATTGGAGTCTGCACGCTTTTGCAATTGTCCATTTCAAACTCCTTTAAAAGTTGCTCTATTTTCTTACTTTGACTCAGGATATATCCCTTATCCTGTAGTTTCTTTATCTCAACTCCTAAGTAATTTTTGATTTCTCCTAAGTCTTTCAATTGGAACTTCTGTCCCAGTTGTTTTGCAAATTTGTCAATTTGTGACTGGTTTTTTGCCAAAAAACAGATATCGTCGACAAATATAAGAAGAATGATTTGTTCCTTTTCATAATTCTGTACATACAGACATGGATCAGCTAGGCTGTTTTTAAAACCCATTTTCTTTAAGGCTAAATCTAAACATTGGTTCCAATTTCTAGCTGATTGTTTTAATCCATATATGGCTTTGTTAAGCTTATATACTGTCTCTGATCCAGTTACTTCAAATCCAGGAGGCAACTTCATAAAAACACATTCTTCCAACTTTGCATTCAGATATGCAGTGGTAATATCAAAATGATTCACCTTATATTCTTTTGCAGCTGCTAAAGCTAATGCTAATCTCACTGTTTCTCCTCTCACTGTGGGTGCAAAGACTTCATCATAATGAATGTTTTTCTTTTGAGCAAACCCTTGGGCAACTAGTCTTGCTTTATATTTCAATTCACCATTTACTAGCATTTTCTTTTTATACACCCATCTACAACCAACAGCTTTTTGCCCTTCTGGTAATTTTACAGGGGTAAATACATTGTGCTTGTCCATTGCCCTCATTTCTTCATTCATTGCTTCTTTCCACTTCTCCTGCTCTGCCTTAGGCAATTGTAAGACTTCTTGATAGCTTTGAGGTTCGTAATTAACATGACACACTCTCACCTCCCCTGCTGTAAATCTATCAGGGGGAATTCCTTTAGTCACTCTTTCTGACCTACGCAAAATAGCAGGTTCTTCCTTTACCGGGACCTCATGAGTTAATGTGCTCTCTAACTTATCAGCACCTGGGGCAATTTGTTGCTGTGGCAACGACTTTTCCTTCTGCAAGGAACCTTGTCTGAGAGGAAGAAAAACTTCTGAGTTGGCATGTATCCTCCCCCAATTCTCATGCTCTGAAAAGTTTGCTGACCGAGAAATTACAACATTTTTACTACCATCAGTAAAACGATATGCCTTTGAACCAGCTTCATAGCCTATGAATTTCATTTTCCTGGCTTTTGCTTGCCCCTTTCTTCTGAGTGCCTTTGGAATGTGTACCCACGCACTACAACCAAAAACTCTTAAATGTGACAGAGATGGTTTTTTTCCATAAAGTTTGAAATAGGGAGTATCATTTATTGCTGAACTCCACAGCCTGTTGACTAAATAATTGGCAGTCAAAATGGCCTCTCCCCAGTACCCCTGACTCATTCCTGAGTCAGACAGCAGAGAATCTTTCATGGTCTGTAATACACCATTTCTACGTTCTGCAATGCCATTTTCTGCTGGTGTGTATGGGTTTGTTTTTCTGTGGGTAATCGCCATTTTCTTCAGCCACTGCTGGAAATTAGAATTGGTGTATTCTGTACCCCTGTCAGTCTGAACCTGGGATACCTTTTGCCCATAACGTTTTTGTGCCCAAAAAACCCAATTCTTGAATTGTTCAAATACTTCAGTTTTGCTTTTTAGTAAAAAACAAAATCCAAATCTAGAAAAATCGTCCACGATACAAAGCACATATTTGGCACCGCCAGCAGATGGCGCTAAAGGGCCAATTAAATCAGAATGCACCAGCTGAAAAACTCTCTCAGATATCCTTTCACTTTTCTTTTTTACAGGGAAAACCTTTGACTTTGCAACTTTGCAAGTTGCACAGTCCAGAAAATTTTTACATGCTTTTACATTCAGCCCTATTGCATGTTCTGGCATTTTTTCTAGCACTTTAAAACTTGCATGCCCCAATCTTCTATGCAATAGGTGTACACACCCATCATGATCTGGCTTGTTTGAAAATGCTGTCTGAGCTGTGATTTTCTCAACTTGAGTTTGCATAACATAAAGTTTGTTCTGTAGTATACCTTGTGCACACACTTTGTCACCTCTTATAATTTGACATTTGCCCCCTGAAAATTCAGTTGTATAGCCAGCATTATCTAAACATGACACACTTAATAAATTATACTCTAGGTCAGGAACACACAACACCCCAGAGAATGTCTCACCAATACAGGGTACATAAATAGATCCCTGTCCTCTAATGTTTGAACAATGCCCATTTGCAAGACATACGTGTTCTCTGGCTGCTGGTCCAAGGGTAGAAAATAGTTCTGGATCATTCACAATGTGCTCACTAGCACCACTGTCCAACAGCCAAATGTCTCTGGTATTTCTTCCTGCTGCTTCCACCACAGAAACATGTGTGTTGTCTCTTCTTTGTTGTCGTGTTGCATTTCCTTTGAAGGGGGTTCTTGCTTTTCTCACTTTACAGTCTCTCTGGAGATGATTAGTAGAGCCACATCGGAAACACCGTCTCACCGTGTAGACTTTTTCGTGCTCCTGGCTGTCTCCTTGGAATGCTGTTTCTTTCTGTTTATGCAATAAATCACTATCATTCCTCCCTTGGACATGGGATCTTTCATCTCTTTTTTGCTCTTCCTGTAGCAATCTTGTAGTCAAATAAGCCATCGTAAGCTCCTCTTCTTTCATTGATTCAAGGCTTGCAACTATCAAATCCCATGATTGATCAAGAGAACTTAGAACTATATACACCTGATGGGCTTGAGGAAAATTTAACCCTCTTTCTTCCAGTTCAAGAAAGAGTTTTCTCATGTATTGAAGATGATCTGACACTCTAACTCCTGGCTTCAACTGTGCCTTGTACAACTTTCTTGTAAGAAAAACTTTGCTGCTTGAAGTTTCTCTTATATGAATAGTTCGCAATGCACCCCAACACTCTGCAGCAGACGTCAGCCCACGCACGTGAAATAGCTGACTGTCTTCTAAGCACAAAATGATGCTAGCCAGAGCCTTTTCAATGAGTCTCTTTTCAGCTGCTGTTGGGTCATCTGGAGGGTCACTCACCACTGTCCAGAGATCCTCTCTGCGCAGAAACATTTCCATCTTGAGGCTCCATGACAGGTAATTTGTCTCATTAAGCTGGGTGAGAGGAAATCCTCCACCTGCTCCCACGACAGACTGCATTCTGCTGTTCAAGCCGTCCACTACCCCTCCTGGGCTCAAGGACGCTGACCTCTTCGCCGGACCTTCAGCAGGATCTGGAAATCACCAGGCACTGATTTACGGCTGGGCTGGGCCCATAACCTGTCAGAGTACGCAGGAAATTTATGGCGTGCAGCTTCCCAGTCCTTGTCCACAGCAAAGAATAACACAGACACGGTAGTTTCCACCACCAAAGTCTATTTACAAGTATATACAGCAGATAAGTATAGCAGTCTTTCATCAGGAAGTTTGTACAGAGTAACAGAGCAACTGCATAGAGAATTGAAGCCTCAGATACTGGTCCTGGGTGCTTTACCTTTATATAGTTGCTAACCAATCAGATTCAAACATTGCATCCTAGTCAGCATGACACAGCACTTTTTTTCTACCACCTTGTTAACCATTTACTATAAGCATGATCTCATCTTTTGTTTAATCACTATGACACAGCATTTTTGCCCTGCATGGTTTTTTCTGTTCATGCTTGTGAATTCCCAGGTTACAATAACCTGACACTGCACATGTGCCAATCCTGAAATTAATTCGAGAAAAATTCAAAGTTAAACCAGAAGGTATACAGTGTGGAGCATGGGGACAGAGCCAGGCCATGGAACAATAATTAGATGGAATGGGGGAGTAGGCTCATTCCTAGTTTTTATTCAATTACTTGCTCTAATATCCTCCCAGATTTGGAAGGCAAACAAACACAGCTGTTATATCCCGGGATTGAGCCTTTCCTGGCATGGAAAGAGGAAGCTAAACATATTTCACAGCCCAATCCTATTTGGATGCTGTGCCAATGGTGCACTGACACTGGCAGAATGACCACCATATCCCTAGTTCATCCAGGCAATGCCACGCTGGTCCAGCCCTCCCAGTAATACTGGTGCAGCCCCTCCCAGTAATACCCCCAGGTCCACGGAAACTCCGACACAGCCTGTTGTCCATGGAGCGATGTCCTGACATCATTGTCACGTGGGCCCGATGTCCAAGGAGCCAATCACTGTGTCCACCCAGCCCAAATGCCAGCAGCCAGAGAAACACCACTAGGGTAACTGAGTAGGGGCAGTGCAGGGCCAATGAGCAGCCACTGCTGGGGTGATTTCCTCTGGGGGCCCCTGGGAATGAGCAACACAGCAATAGTCACCACCACCACCACCCATGGGGAGGTGCCCCAATATCTCTGTCTCTGTCTCTGTCTCTGTCTCTGTCTCTGTCTCTGTCTCTCTCTCTCACACACACACACACACACACACACACACACACACACACACACACACACACACACACACACACTTACTTCATAGCACCCCCCACCTCTTCCAGGGGCTACTGTAATGAAAGCGACAAAGGGGCAGAAGCAGAGAACTGCTAGGAATTCCAATACTAAGGGTTCAAGTCCCCTTATGCCACTCATCATGTAAACACACACATCCAAGAAATACCTGTTTAAGCAGAGCAGAACAAGGGTAGAAGGATAGCTCCCTTGGAAGAGAGCAGCCATGTGAAATAGACACATGAGCCATGGCAAGGGTTCAAGTCCCTGTGGGGGACTTCATCAGCTGGAAGCAACTCTTCTATCGGGGAGGGGCTGATTCACAAGAAGACCCACAACAGCACTAGGGCAAAGCAGGGTGCTGGTAGATCATTGCTCAAAGTTGTAGGCTTGGAGCTAGGACACACAGGATTGAGCCCAGCCAAGGGATTTGCCTTAGCCACCAAAACTCTCACCTTTTGTACGATTGGCCAGAAACACCCATGGCAGGGACAAAAGAAGAGAGAGGAAGCAGGTTTTTGAACCCTCAGCAGCCACTCCACCCAGCTGCTCTCTAACCACCCAGCCACAATGGAATACAGGCAAAGAGGGGCACCACAGGGCACTTAGACCTTGCATCACCAGAAACAGGCACACCTGGCTGGGAGGCTGTAGCACATGGACCAATCAGAGGGAGCACTGCATGGGCAAATTACAGGGCTTGCATGTGAAAGGGGGTGCCTAATGCAGTGTCCCACCCATCTGACTACATCCACACTCCCCCATGCCCTTTTCACCATTGCTGCTTCTTGACCCTGGCGGCAGAACACAGGGTGCTCATATAACCACAGAGGAGCATCCCCTCCATTGGAAACCAAGGAGTTATAGAGTGAGGATATTGCAGACCCTGAGAGCAGAAAAGCCCCCCCCCCCGCAGAGTCCTGCCCTGAGGCCAGCTGAGGTAAGAAACAGCTGGGAGCAAGGAGAATCAGAGAGAGTAACAAGGAATAGAAAACAGTATCAGTAACACATGTTTTCTGAGGTGCATACTCAGTTTTTGTGAGGGAGAGTGGTGCCACAAGAGCATTGATACAGTGGTGCCCTGTTGGGGGTGAGCGCACTGTGGCAATGCTGCAATCCTGAGAAACAAAAGGAATTCTGATGAGAGTTTGGCCAGCAGTACCGGTGGTTGGAGCCTGTGGCAAATTAAGACTGTAGAGTCCAAGGGAGAGCAGACAATCTCTGTTCTTAGCTGTTGCAAAAAGAAGGGTTGGTTAGGCAACACTGTTTATATAGCAAAGGCACATTTAACAATTCTGAAGGCTCAGCATTGGGGGTGGTTTGAGGTAGAGACATTAAACAGAGTTGCAACATCAATGTATGGTGGCAGGAGATTCGCTCCCATCTGTTGCTTACCAATGTGCGGCGTATTGTCCTTGCTCCATCCGTTGGGGTGGTGAGGTAGAGGTTCCACTTGGGTATTTGTGTGTGGAGTCCTCCAGGGGCAAAGTACCTGCAATCCGGATTCTGAGGTGACAACGTTTAACAAAATACCTTGCCATACTGTGGGGAGAGGTGGGAGACCTAGTGATGATGTGAGCTCCCCTGGTCAGGCTCAATATCGAGCGTGGAAAATCAAACTATTACTCCCCAACCTCAGAAAATTGCTTGGTTTGTTTTGAGCCCAGTTCGATGCCAAATCAGACCCTGTCATCATAATCCCAATGATGTCACTGGGAAGACAAGGTCTGAGACTTCATCACCATGGCCTGCTGAAGCATTGATTTGCCAGGCACATGGAAGCACATGAAGCACTGATTTGCCAAGCACTGGGAAGGGTCACTTTGGCGGTTCACAATGTGTGCAGGCCTACGCAAAACAGAATTAAAGCAGGAATAAGAAAACCAAAGTGTTCCACAGTGAAATCCTAACAACACAATGGCGTGCTGCAGCTTACCATTTTCCAAATACCATGGAACAACTCAGCAAAGTTTGCATTCCTGGCTGTTCCAGTTAGCACAAGGAGAAGAGGCTCAGGAGGGCTTTGCAAACTTAATTCACCACAAGGCTGGCTCTGAATGCTTTTCCAGGCCTTGCACCGTCAGCACAGGATATAACATCATAATGATGTCAGCTCCTGGATAGAGGAAAGAGCTGATTTTAGTTTTACAAGGGAAAGGATGAATAGTTACAAAGGAATGATATATGACACCACGTACGTAGGTTAGCTAGCTTCACAGTTTTGAGACCTTTGGATTAGAGTTTGAATTGCTTCCAAAATGTGTCTGGGATGGCTGGAGCCCTTTAGCCAATCCAGAGAGTCCCATGCCATGTTGTACATGTTGCCATGCTTCCTTCCCCCAAGCATACACTGATACAATGTGAAGCATCACTTTTTTTGCAAAAAACACAGGAGTCTTGCACGAACGATCACATGAGTCCTCTGGCACTGTGCTGTTCCCCAACACATAGGAAATTGGAGGCAGAGCACAGTGGAACTCTGAGCATTGTCACAGGACTGGCATAGTACCCTTTGCTTTCTTTCAGGTAATTTTGGTTCCGTGCTAGTGCTCGGATTCTTGCAACTGTTTGTTGTACGTTACATAAATTGGTAGTTTTAATGATGATCTATATATGCACTTATTATGATATATTTCTTAGCTGCCTTGGGTGCCCACCTATGGGTCGACAGGCAGGTTATAAATGCATAACATAAAATACTGTACAGTAGTGATATGAAACTATAATGGATGGCTACCACCTTCTTGCCTTGTTTGTGAGCTCCCAGAAGAATCTGGCTTGAATTGTTGCATACAGGATGCTGCCTGAATTAGCCATACTTTAATAATCCAGCAAGGCAACTCATGTTCTTATTAGCTTGTAGGTGGTTCACAATGTGTGCAGGCCTACGCAAAACAGAATTAAAGCAGGAATAAGAAAACCAGCTTGTAGGTTTTAACTCATGAAGTCATGAGTCTGTTGCAACCAATTTGGGGAATCCCGAATGTGGCCTGGTGCACTTCATTCCCACTGTGGTTCCGCACTGCATTCTCAACAGCCATAGAGGAAAGTGCTTACAACACAAGAGTACAGCAATATGTTCTATGATGAGGAAACAAGATTCTTCACTGAAAGGTACATTTAGAAAAATGTACAAGGCAACTTTTCCATCCGCATTTCAGCGACCCATAGCTCTGCTCCTGAATGGTGAAAGCGAAAGGGGAATTTTTCATGTTTTGAAAAGTCAACACAGACGTAAGCCAACCCTTGCTGAATGTTGTTTTCTTTAAATTAATACTTAACAGTAAACTGTGATTGCAGTTCACCAGAAGTACAAACACTTTTCTGCAATTACAACTAATGTCAGAAGTATATACTGTACATTTCCTTTGCAGAGGGGCTGCTGTGATCTGAAAAAACAATCCCATTGAAGAAAATTTCAAGGCATGCTGTGCAGCAGAGTAAGATTGTATTACAGCCTGGGACTATTGCTTTTAACATCTTTTTTTCTCTCTCTCCAATGTGTCCCTGATACCATTTAAGCTTAAATAGCAATATAAGTTCAAGTGTATGTTTATAGGGTGAAATAAATGGGGCTTTTTTATGTTTCAGAAGCAATCAACTTGGAGATCAGCCATTTCTTGCTAAAGCCTGTAGATTCAGGCTTAGGGGAAATGGCTCTAACGTTTTCTATTTGACATTTGTTAGCTGGTTTTGTTTTATATCCAAAATGCTTATAAACAATAATCCTTTTGGTATATTCATAATTTTTACTATTTAAAAAAATAAGGCTGCAATCCTATACACGCTTACCTGGGAGTAGGTTCCATTAAATTCAGTGAGGCTTCCTTCGGAATAGACATGCAGGATTGCACACTGTAAGATAATGTATGAACTGCTGATAAAGTTGAAACTGGCTGTTGTTGCTAGGAATTTGGCCAGCTGGGCTCTGGATACCTTTCAACAGGTGCCAGATTAAAAAAAAAAAAAGTACACTGGCTTCTCAAAGTAGGGTAAAGAGCAACCATCAAGTTAATTCTATGGGGTCCAGTGGACAGGTATATATTGACTTAGTACTTTAGGCCAGTTCACCTCTCCAGTGGCACTGCCAAATTCACCCTGCACAATTTCCCCCCAGATCGTTCATACCCATGTCTGTGTTGATGTAGTTGTTGTACAAACTGGAAGTGCAGGTGCACATGAGTGATTCTCCTGATTTCGTGACTCAAGAAATGCTGAATTACTAGGCCTTTTAGATGTTTACTGAGGGCTATCACCGTAAGATTGTACGCACACCACACACAAGCTTGCGAATGCTGTGTTGCTGCCTTATTTGTGAACCTACCAGTCTGGAAAACATATTATTCCAACAATTAGATTATGCAGGTGGGTACATCTTGCAACCTAGCCCTGCTCAAACACTATGCTAATCATTTCAAAACTCATATGTATACTAGCAATAGTAGATCTGATCCTAAAACTTACTTTTGACCAGCCAATTTGAAACAGCTGAACAGTATACTCCAGTGTTCTGCAAAGTACGTAACTGGTACATACTGAGAAAACCGGTATTATACTTACTGGAAAATATACAACCTTTATCTGATTAGTGTATTTGTGTCTAAAGACCTTTCAGTGGATCAGGATCATTTGAACTACATTTGTTTTATCCCGAAGAGCAAACTCATCACACTCTGTCTATAAAGCCATGATGGACTTCAAAAACATCTCTCCAGACTTCAGAATTCTGAGTTAATACTTGGTTTTGTTTGTGGAATAGCACTGGCATCTTGGGAAACGGCCACTTTTCAGTATTAATTAATGAACTTTATAGAGACTACTGCACATATTTTTTCTGCAACCTTAATTTCCTTCCCATTCTTATTCCCCATCCCGTTCTGGTGCACGCAGGTTCTTGTATGAGAAGATTTATTTATTATATTTATCCAGGCATTTATATCTTACCTTTCTTCTACCTAAGAGATTTCCAAGGTAACTTACAGCCCAATCCTATCCTTCTCCTCCACTAGTGCAGCCAGTGGGGTAGGGCAGAATGGGAGGCTTTAGAAGGGAAAGGGGATTTAACCTTCCAACGCCTCCCATTCTGCCCTCCGATGCACCAGTGGGGGAGAAGGACAGGATTGGGCTGTTATATTTTAAAATAAATACAATAGGGATACCATAAAAATATACATATAAGACAAACTCCAAACCCAAACCAATCCAAATAAACTAAACACTGTCATTAACAGCCAAATCCACCCTGTCTGCCCGCTGGATGGATCCCATCCCCCACCATGGCCCGCCATGCAGCGGGCTGGAGGTCTACTCGGGGAAGCAAACATTCGTCCTGTTCCCCGGTTGTAAACCGGGGACCGGCCCTATTGGCCTCCTCGGATTTCCGCCAGCTAAATAGCTGTTAAACAGATATCCGCCAGCTAAACCTTGCAACATAAATGCTCCTGGCCCTTTAATGGTTTATAGGTGAGGGCATTTCAGCAGGTGCAGCTGCTTTAGCAGCAGCAGCAGCAATTGCAGCTGCCAAAATTCTGTCTTCTACACAACTCTTAAGAACACAGAGGCCCTAATGGTGGAAGGTTGGCCACCCCTGGGTTAGCTGCATGTGAAATGGTGCGTTTGCAGGAAAACCCTTAGGGGTGTTGGATGCTGTCACTGGTTACTGGACATTTGGCAAGAGAGGGTGGTGAAAGGCAGGCAGTTCACATTCAAAGTTGCCAGACTCTCAGAGTGAGTGTAATGTATTCATGCTCAATTCCTATGTTATTTGTAATTCGGAGGTTCTGCTGTATCTCAAACAAGAAGCACCAGATGCTTATTTCCACAGGATCAAAACTATCTGAAATGTTTGATTAGCTGCTTTTTACTGCTTTAATGCTCCCAGTTACTCTGACAGAACCATGAAAACAGTCAGCCTCAATGCATTTTGTGATCTTTTATGGATCCCAGAGGTACAAAGATTAATGAAGCAAGAGGCTTATTGAGCTCCATGAAACTAGCACAATTGTGATTTTTATCTGGCCAGGGATGACTCAACCATCGCAACTGAAAATCTGTTCTAAAACTGTGTAAATGGCGTTTGGGGCTTTTTGGAGACATTTTTCTCTTGAAGTGTTATAGTATTAAAATAATTTTAACTTGAGTGGACAAATTCCAGTTTTCAATGTTACAAAAATGAGTGGGTGACTTAGACATTGCCACCATCACTCCCCACCCTTTCAACACCCCGAGAGACAAGGGAAAACAGATGTGCCTCCATCACAGTTCACTTTCTGAGGAATGTAGCATCTGAAATGGCTACAAACAGCTAAGTGAAACGAGACTCCTAGGCTTAAGTCATGAAATCAAACATGCGAGCAGCTGTTTTTGCACGCGGAAAACCTCCAGTTTCTGGGGCATTTCCATGCGGGACTTAATTTGGACAATGGCTTCATGCCACCAACTCCATTTTCAATGCCAGTTCTTAGCCTTAAGGTATTTGATATGATAAAGCGGTGAGTACATTTAGAGATAGAGGACCCTTCATTTACCAGTAACTGAAGCCAACTCTCATGTGCAGTAGCGTCGCTGGAGGTGAGGCGGAACGCTAAGTTCCGCACCGCACTGACCTCGTTACTCACCGGCACGAGGCGGCCCCACCCCCTCACCTTCGGAGCCATTCAGTGGGGGGAAGGCAACGCGCAGGAGACTCCCTGCATGTTGCCTGGCTCCGAAGGCGAGGGGGCGGAGCCGCCTCGTGCCGGTGAGTAACAGAGGTCGGCGCGGTGCGGAATTTAGCGTTTCGCCCCACCTCCAGCAATGCTACTGCTCATGTGTAGGGATTAGTGGGAAGTTAGACACTTCCAGACCACACTTCTTGTATGAGGCATTGCTCACTGTTTCAGTCATAGGCAAAATTAACAATTATCCTCCCCTGGAAGGCTGGAAGCCTCACTTCCAGTTGTGTAGCAGTTGTGTAGCAAAGGACCTCAAAATATGACTCCAGTTACTGCACACACACATCTGCCTCCTAGACTGCCTAACGCTCACAGTGGAAATTCTTCCAGGACGCAAGTCAGTTTTCACACCAAAACTCTCCTTTCCCTGGTCACAGAGCCTTTGTAGATCAGCCAAATGATTCATAGGAGGCTCCTGTGCATCAGCGTTCTGCCTACTGAGTCAGCCTGATACTCCTGTTTATTCGCCACCCACATGACTGCATTGCAGTGACAGATTATTGACTGTTACCTTTAAAAGGTGACACAAGACTATAACTTGATCTTACCCTAAGGTAAAGGTAAAGGTGACCCCTGACAATTAAGTCCAGTCGTGTCCGACTCTAGGGTGTGGTGCTCATCCCCATTTCAAAGCCGAAGAGCCAGCGTTGTCTGAAGACGCCTCCGTGGTCATGTGGCCGGCATGACTCTCCTTGACGCAGCATGTAGCATGCAGCTGGAACACGGAGCGCTGTTTACCTTCCCGCAAGCGGTACCTATTTATCTACTCACATTAACATGCTTTGGAACTGCTAGGTTGGCAGGAGTTGGCCAAGCAACGAGAGCTCACCCCGTCGCGGATTCGAACTGCCGACCTTTCGATCGACAGCTCAAGGTTCAGTGGTTTAACCCACTGCGCCACCCGCTGGCCTATGATCTTACCCTAGGTCAGTCTTTTCATCTTAAAAATATGAGACGTTCATCTCACATCATTAAAACATCCCCTCATCTGACAACATTGCTTTGCACTTTTTGTCCATTGACCATTGAAATCAGTGGGCTTAAACTTGCTTATTTTTGAGTTGGACTGTGTTCTTTATGTGTAACTCATGTGCGACATCATTCTCTATACTTTCTGTGTGACATATTATGCCACTGACATTCGCAGCAACCTATGACACCTTATCCCTCTTAGAAAAATGAGAGAATAAAATCAATGCAAAAGTGATTAATCTTTGAGTCCAGTTTGTGTCCCTTTCCTATCTTATTTAGCTGTGTAGCACTTTCCCTTCACTTTTACATGGGGGAAGATACTCTCATGTGTCAAACTATAAAAGTTTTATAGTTCTACAACAAAATGAGGGAAACACCAACAGGACATTAGGGGGTATCCTTCACTGCAGTAATTTTGAAAATGATAGAAGATTGGGGTCCACCAAATTCTGTAGCAGTGAAGATTAACCTCAAGTTGGGGGGTTCCATTTTATGGAATCGTTTTTGAAAGAGATGTCTGACTTATCAAACTCTGGAAGAGCTCTGGTGCTTCTCTAGGCTTCAGGAGTGTTATGCTTTACTTCATTTTTCAGCATTAGTGCTTTATGGCAGACTGCATCACGCCAGCAGTACCAACTTCCAGCAGTTTCACAGCAGTTTTGACACATTGCAATTATAACATATACAATGCTTTTGGACACTACCAGAAAGAGATATGAGAGGAGCTAGATCCAAAATGCAAGCTGAGATAAGATCAATGTGTTGTTGTCATATTGCACTATACTGATACCAAAGTGAGGCAATTGGGTGATCTTTTCAATAGATCTTATTAATAAAAATAGGAATGGCTTAGGAAGATGTTTCATAACAAGTGGCACAATTAATCTTCTACAACATGTGGCTGATACCCCCCCCCTTAAAATACAGGAAAGTGCCAGGGCAAAGGCAAGAAGATTATTTCCAGATCACAGTTCCTGCATATTTTGCAGCAAAACCTGGTGATTTGCTCACTTATGTACATAGTACATGTGTACACTTATGTGTACATATGTACACTTATGTACAAAGTACATGTGTACTTTGAACTAGGTTATCTTTGAACTAGGTTATCTTTATCAGAGTAAAAAACATAGTACTGTATAAGAAGCCCATGGGCAGCCCAATCCTATCCAGGCACAATGAAGCGGGGCCGCACAACCCTTGCTGCATCCTATCCGGGGAAACAGTAGGTTGGAGGTCTCCTCGAGGTAAGGGGACATTCATCCTCTTACCTCTGGTAAAACCCCAGCCTGCACAACAGGGCTACTCGGATCTGTGCCTGCTAATTCACTGGTGCCAAACCAAGAAACCTCGTGTCGGACTTCCAAGCCCAGGAGAGGACATAGGATTCAGTATGTGCCAACGCCGCCAATCTCACCCCCTCCTGGGTCTGAACTACCCCTGACTTCCTCCCCCTGCCCTATTACACCCCCTCCCTGCTCTCACAGCCCCCATACCACTCAGGGCAGCTCCTACCTATTCTAGCACACGGTCGTCTAGATTCAGCACCAGCGGGATGGCGCAGGCCTTCCTGCCAGCACTGCTTGTTCTCCGGGTGTCACAATGTGCTTTACAGCACATTTGAGACACCCTAGGTCGGCACTGAGGTCACTGTGCCAGCGATGCCGGACGATAAGATTGCGCTGTCAGACTTGCATCTCATGTCACTTTAGTAGAAAATTTGCCGATTTACTCTCATGAGTTCCACCTACAGTATATCTAAAAAAGGCATATACAAGTGTGATACAAGAAATGCAAACATCTGTTTTGGCAACAACTGAGCATGCTGACCAACTTTCTTTTGGGGGGAGGCTCTGATGGCTGCGATGAGAGATGTGCTATATCCCCCGGAGAAATGTTGCTAATTTTATCAAAACAATTATCTCCAAATTCTCCAGATGTTTCTGTGAGCAGAATCAGTTACCCTTGAATTTCATCTCAGGCAAATTTTGGTGACTTGAGATTATGAAGGTTTTTTGGACTATGAAGTTTTTTGGACATTTCAATTCACTGTAATAGCTGTTACGTTTAAATGGCTACTTTATAAATTTAGGCTGCAATCCAGGATACATTTACCTGGGAGTAAGTCCCATGAAAGTTAAGGGGGCTTACTTCTGAATAGATTTATGTAGGACTGCAATCCTAGGCATGTCTACTCAGAAGTAGGCCCCATTACCTTCAATGGAAAGTGTGCATAGTGTTGCAGCCTCATAGCCCAATCCTATTCAGGGCCTCGCAATCTGCTGCTATAAATTCCAGTCTGGCACCACGAAAGCCGTGCCGCTTTCATGCGCTTCAGTGCTGCCAGTGCAAATGGTTGGAGGCTCTGTGAGTGCACCAGTGGCTCACACGACCTGTGCAGGAGCAAGTAAGGTAGCAGTGGGGGTTGGTTTGGGGATGGCTCAGAGGGAGATCAGGGTGGGGAGTGGACCAAACAAGGAGCAAAAAGGGGAATATCTTGGTGACAGCAGCACATACCAAGCTCCTATCCTCCTTTTTCAAGCTCGACACGCCCTCCAGCTAAATAATTGGCATATGTTCAAAGATACCCATTGGTGACCAGGTGGCTTATGGGGAAGTTGAGTAAAAATTATATTTACTACCTCTCCCAAGCCATCGGGTCACTACCACCACCCCTGTATAGCATGCAGTGTGCGCACTGTTGGTGCCACTACATCACACAGGCTAGTGGGGGGTAGGATTGGGCTTCCCGTTCGTTATCATTGGCATTAATGAATCATTGTTTGTCTCAGGATGATTACATAGTCCAAGATCCATGGATGAACAAGATAAATGGCTGAATTAATTTAAATTAATTATTTAATTGAGCAATTATATTGCATCCTACCTCAGCTAAATCAACCACCCTTTAAGTGGTTAAAGAAATAAGTTTGTTGCCAATCCAAGAAACCCTTGCCTTTGGGAACATCAACGTCTGTAACACATTACAACATAATCAGCAGCACTAGGAAACAAACAATTCCCAATTATCTGAAACCCCAAATTTTGAACATCTTGTTACATTTTTTTTCCTGAGGCCTTAAAATTACATAGTAGTTCTGGTCTGTTGCATTGTGGTGAATAAATCTAGAATTATTCCCTGGAAAGAGTGAATTGCAGCTGACATGCTATTAATGCAAAAGACCACAGTCCCCTGCTCACCCTAACATTCCCCATCCAGGGAGGGGGGGGGAAATAATACAATGTTCTCATCGTGAGGGAGAAAGAAAGGAACGGAGGGAGTGATCTAATTTCTAGGAAGTGGGAAGCAGTAGAAAGTTGTATGATGAATATAGTCTAGGGAGAAAGGAATATGAAAATAATACACTTTTTTTTCCTTGAGGGATGGGGGGTGGGGTTGGATTTTTACATACTCTTGCTCCTGTCAAGATGCCAAGCTCCTCATACTTCATAATACCCCAGACAAATAACCTTCCCCTACTTTTTTTTTTAACTATATGCAAACTTAAATTAATTACACTTTGGAGAAAAAGAGCATGCCCCATTCCTTCTCAGGAGAAAGTTCCTCTCTTCTTGCAATTCCAGACGTGCCATACAGAGGCCTTCAGTGTCCCAGGCTCCAACATTGCTAAAAAGAGGTTCAGCTGCCAAGTCTGAAGCTTAAAATGAAATTCTCCCACACACACACCCCTGAAAAGTAGGCCCCTGGAGTTGGATGAAAAGGTCCACCATTTCACAAGGTTTTGAAACACAGCAGAGTTTTCAGAGGCACCTAAATGACACTGCAGAACATAGTCTCTTTTAAAAAGAGTTCTGGGTTTGAATTTGTACCCAAGGACTCCTGCTTTTATGCATGTGTATGTGTATTTATTTTTAATTAAGTTTGCCAGAGGTGGAGTGTAGACCTTTAAGAGCCACCACCGCAGAAGAAATGATCTTCCCCCTGCCACCATGGAGTCACAACTGAAGGTGAAGACAGGACAGCTGATGAAAATGGAGTTGCCCATACAAGCTAGAAGAACCAATGATGTGAACCTTGGGGCCAAATTAAATATATGCCTGCATTGTCTGCTGGAGGTATCGAGCACAGCACTTACGTGGAATTAACTGGACTCTCTGCTTTCCCTATGTGGGATTTTTTTTCTCTCTTTTCAGAATTGTAAGCATGATTGAATACTGTAATTCACCAACAAGCTGGAACTGCATATTTAAAACTTGCCAGGTAATCAGGTAACGTCATTTGCATTCTTCTAAAATACTATTGTTTAAGCCAAAGAATCTGAAGGTTATGCAAAGAAAACTCGACAGTTCCCAGCCTTATCGCTGTCGCTAAAAGAGCATTTACAGCTACTCGTCTAGTTATAGCAAAACTACATGCAGCTCCCAACCTTCCCTCCTCTAACAAGCTGAAGTGCTGAAGACCACTGGTGGATTGGGATAACCACAGCACTCTCAGCTTCAGTTGTTGGAGAAATGATCGATTCAAGCTTCAAAACCTCAAAGGGTCAGAGTTGCCAGATCCACCGTTCCTCAAAAATTTAATGAAAACCACTGCGATAGCTTAACTTTTTCTAAAACATGAGAGATGGGCTGTCCTTTGTAAAATATTACTGATCCAATAGAGAGAGACCACAACCTTCATTCTGGATTCGCCAAAAGTTATCTTTATTGAAATGCTGTAAATATGTAAATTGATACAATCGTATTTGATTAATTAATCCATCAGTTCAAAGGCAGACAGTTAACTAAAATATCTTTAACCAGCTGACAGTTCTGGCTTTTTCTGCCCGTGCAACAGGCCACAGAATCTGCCTGTAAAATTGACCTAAAAATCAAAAGTGTTTCAGGTTTACTGGCTTGACGCTAAAGCACTAAGTTATCATTACATTGCAATTCTGATCATTAAGGCCAATGGGAAGTTTGCCACTGACACCCACGGGATTTAGCTTGTAAGTATAGACCTGCAGCATTATGAGCTGACGCACTCACAAATCATAGGGATGCCTTTTGCAAGGCCAACAGATATAAAATTAGCTGATTCTCCACTTGGTGCAAAAATCCCTATCCAGCTCTAAATGATATCCCTTATTAATTCTAACGGTGATGAGGAATTCTTCTAATCTCATAAAATGCAGCCCACTATTGGTCCTGTCTCCCAGTTATGTCCAATGAAAGCGGTGTTTATGTTGCTGTCTCAGAAACACAAGATGAGTTAAATGTTCAATATTTTCTTATAAAATATTTAGGTTTATAAACAGTTGCAAAGTGGCTAGCTTTTATATAATATGCACAGACAGCTGCGATCCCTATCACAAAATACACCAACTAATGTAGAAGCTCTTAGCAAGAAGCAAGGAGGTTTTTTTTTTATTTAAAATGCTTGGCCTATCTTAAAGTGCCGTCGCCAGCCCCAGAAAAGTGGATCTGTAAAAAGCACAATATGCATTTTCATATTTATTTCATCTCAGTAAAACTTGCTCAGTTTTACAACTCCACTCTCTTTCCTCTTTATTTATTCAAATACAGTCATTTAAAGAGAAATATAAACCAGGCAAAGAAGACAGGCTGCATTTCACTGAGAAAATGGTGTTGCTGATTTGGGTAGGAGCTCCTATCCTCCTCTCATACCATCATTCCCATTCTGGGAATGGACTACAAAGTGGCTATGTGACGTGAAATGTGGGTCATGTTCGGACAATGATGTAAGTACATGTGATGAACTGGAGCCTAATTATTCTATGACGTCAATTTAAAGGTTCAAAACCTTTCAATTGTGGGAGACAAGTGAGCTTGTCAGCTTCAACAGTCATTCTATAATAATTTCCCCTGTCTTCTCCAGTTTCCTAGCCATTTAATTATTGGATCTAGGGACAGACATTCCTGAGGAGTGATGTTGTGAATTCCCTGTCTCCTTTTCCTCCCGGCTTGTTTTTCAGTTAAAATGTTTGTTTAGCCATTTTCATCTGCTGGAATTGTGGTTACCCACCACCTGTGCCTGATGTCATTAAAGCTTTGTAGGATGCTGGCCTATTGCACTGGGGATGTAAAGGCCTGGCTGGGTATTCCGATGGGAGCAACTACTAGGTGAGTGCAATCACAGGTAGGCTGCCTGGTGCTTTGGATGGAGATTCTTTGTCTTACAGCCCAATCTTATCTAAATCCCCACGCAGCAATGTAGTGTCGCCAGCACAGCTTCCGTTACATCCCACGGGGGATTTTTGGCTGCTGGAGGTCTCCTTGTGGTAAGGGGACATTTGCCCCAGAGTACATCCCAGCAACTGCAGTGGGTTAACTCGGACCTACGGGAGAATCTTTTACAAGATTGTAGATGTTGTCATTGGATTGTTGGGGGATTTCTGGTAGTTTGTCTATGTCTGTTTTTTGATGTGTTTATGCCAATAAAGGTATCTATCTATCTAACTCGGACCTAAACCAATGATAACGCTGGCGCAAGTCCGCATTGATCCATGCAGGCAGATCAGGCCCAGGAAGGGGGTGGGTATTTGGTGAGCACTGTTGCCAAACCCACCCCCCTCCTGGACCCAATCCACCACCCTCCCCTGTTCCACCCTCCCCCACCCCATTCAACCCCATCCCTGCCCTCCCCTCGCCCCCTGCAGAGGCTTACCTCCACTGGCGGGTCTCCGTCAACCCACCAGCATATGTGGGAAGGTTCTGGCCTTCCCACTGGCACGCTGGATTTGCACTGCCGTAAAGCACTTTACAGCACTTTTGCAGCATCCAGCGCCGGCAGAATATACATTCCGCAGGTGCTTCCTTTACCAAGGATTGGGCTGCAAGTTTGATTTGATCCCTGCACAGAACAGCCTAGGTTTCCCGCAGCTGAAGTAAGGCTGGGCAGCTATGGAAAATGCAGCCTACATTTTTCACCTTTAACATCACATGAAAAAGGACAGGTGTCATACCTGCAAGAAGCTCTAACTGCCTAGTTGCCATTTTCCACCTTGGTCAGTCATGTGACAACCTAGCTATAAGCAATTCTTCATTTTATTTTTTAAACCCTGGTCTTTATATTTTCTGCTCTTATGAAAAGTTCTGTATTAAATTGTTTATTTTGTCTTTATTGTAGTGATTTATGTCCTGCTCTCCAATACAAATATTTCCAAGGTGACTAATAATAACAGATCCTAAACAAGAAAAATAGTAAAAACTTAAAAATACAGATAAAAATACAGAAGAATATAACTGTACATATATTTGCAGCATAAAATGAATATCATCAGAGTTTAAAATGCCTGGAAAAACATGTAAGTCTTCATTTTGAGTCAAAAAGATGTAAGAGTAGACACTAGGAGCATCTCCTGAAGGCCTGCATTCCACAGGTGTGGTGCCACAACTAAGAAGACCATCTCCCCAGTCATCACTCAACTTACTTCAAACAGCAGGATGACCCAAAGGAGAGCCTCTAACAATAACCTTAATGTGCAGACACCTCTTCATGTGGGAAGAGGTGATTCCTCAACACGGTGTTTTTGATTGGGTATTAGACCATAACTAAACATTAGCCCATCAAACCCATGTTTGCCAAGATAACACCAATCTGGGTGTGTGTGTGAGTGTGTGTGTGGGGGGGATTTGTAACAAAAAACCAGCAATTGAGAAGATTGCTTAACTCTTCACATATCTGTCAGTAAAGACCTGGTTCACAGAATGCAATCGAAAATTGGCCCTGTCCCCTGAGCCAATATTTTGTGTTTGTTTTGTTCCTACAGCTAATACAATTTAGCACTTTTGTTTCCAGCTGGTAGATCTCAGAGTTCTAGTTAAAAAAATGAAGGGCAGCAATGGGGGCGGGGGTGGACAGATCGGCCCAAGGAGGGTCTGGGATCAGCAGCGCTGGCACACGTCGCATCCTATCCCCCCTCCCTTGTATACCAATAAAGGTTATTCTATTCTGTCCCCCTTCCCAGGCCCAATCCACTGACATAGATCCACTTGGACATGTGCCAGTGATTTAGCTAGTGCAGTTCCAAGTAGACCTGTTGCACAGGCTGGGGCTTCCTCTGGGGCAAAGGGACAAATGTCCCCTTACCTTGAGGAGACCTCAAGCCTGCAAACTTCCCGCACAGGATGCAGCATGGGCCGTGCGACCCTGCTCCAGAAGCGTGGGATAGGATGGGGCTGCCCAAGTCCTAGGAAAGTGAAAGTTCAGGATCAATGCACTATATGCAAGATGAGAACAGAAATTGGGATCAGGGGAAGACAGCAGGAGAGTCCCTGCGCGTTGCTTTCTCTCCGCTGACGGGCTCCTACGACGAGGGGACGGGGTGCCTCGTGCAGGAGAGTAACGGTGGGGCGGAAAGCTGCAGAACTTAGCTTTCCACCCCATCTCCAGCGACGCCAGTGCAGCAGAGGCACAGTGTAGAACCCAAGCCTGAATCTCTAGATCCTGCCCCATGTAACTAGTTCTTGATTCGTCCTGAAATTGATTTGTCCTGAAATGTAGCTAAGGTATTATATGGCACTCATTTTGGGAAAGGACTTGCATTAGTACTACTTAGGTAAATCTATGTTCTCACAGAGTGTCAGTGACATTGCACATGACCTTCACGTTGTCTTATTTGCATAGTAAATTAAAAACCCAAACACGGGAAAATTGAAGAGGTTTCTTTTTACAGGCACGAGAGCTTTGCTAAGGGAGAATAAGCATGGCTTTCAAAAAGAAAAAGAAAAACACCTTCAATAAAATGAGATTATTATGAGACTAACACCTTTGAAACATTCTCTTCCCTCTTCCATTTAATTTAATTTAATGAAGGCTGCTAGTTAACAGCACCAGTAACGGATTGTTGTGGTAACTCATCACGGGCTGTGAAACTCAGATCTAATCAGATGGAAAAGTATCAAGAGGTGGCTCCAGCAATCACTAAGAGATGAAGGCTACAATCCTATGCACACTTTCCTGAGAGTAGGCCCCATTGAAAACAATGGGACTTACTTCTGAGTAGACCTGCCTAGGACTGAGCTGTGTGTTTCTAGGGGAGAGAAAGTATGACTGGAGTAGGCAGAACCTCACAAAGAGCCTAAAAATAGGAATGCCTCAGCCCTCCTGACTCCTGAGGCATTTTTAAGCATATAATGTAGTTAAGATAGAGAAAAAGGATGAAATAATTAATGAACATGTTATGCTATTTTCTCCTCTTTCATTTATTGATTTATTTATTATTTTCCACATTTTTATACCGCCCTTCCTCCAAGGTGTTCAGGGTGGTGTACACAGTTCCTCCCCTCCTTTTGTCCTCTCAACAACCCTGTGAGGCGGAGAGATAGTGACTGGTCCAAAGTCACCCAGGATGCTTCATGGCTGAGCAGGAATTTGAACCTGGATCTTCCAGGTCTAGGCTTACCATATCGCCGACCGGGATGCTCCATCTTGCCCTTAAGGGGCGGGGCGGGGGGAGGGAGTCAGAGCGCATGCACTCTGACTCCCTCCCCCCGCCCCGCCCCTTAAGGGCAAGACGGAGCATCCCGGTCGGCGATATGGTAAGCCTATCCAGGTCTAAGTCCAATTCCTGAACCATTACACCATCCTGACTCTTTTAAGATCCTCCTGTCTATCCATAAATCCAAAGGAGGGAGTAGATAGATGATGGTCAATTATTTGATCCAAAAATCAGCTCTAGTTACTGAAACACAGTCCAAGTATAAATGTTTAGTCAAACCTTCCAGTCTCCCTGCTTCTGATTCCTTGATGTCTTTTCCAGTCTCCTCCAAGCTCTGAAGTGACAGTATTTTATATAAAGGAGGAAGGCAATCACTTTTACACGCCCATACCAACCATTTCATTCACTCTGAAAACGAAGCAACATCACATGCTTCTTGGCTCATTGTAAACGTCTGAGAGCCCAATCCTATGCAGGTCTACTCAGAGATAAATCTCATTATACTCAATGTGGCTTACTCCCATGTAAATGTGGAGAGGATTACGGCCTGAGGGCCCAACCCTATTCCCCATCAACACCCTAAGCCAGCGGAGCTCCACCGGTCTTAACCTGCGCAGGATTGCGCTGTAAGTTGGTGAAATGTGCCCAAATCTGCAACCAAAGTAAGACAGTATCTGCACCAGAACTCTTTTATTTTATTTTATTTTATTGACTTTTCAGTTTTGTCTCCTACCCCTGTATATCTCTATGATGCTCTTTGTAAATTTGCAGTTCATATGTGCAAAAACAGGCAAGAAAGATGAACACTTTAAGGACTTGATGTTCTTTAAACTAAAGTACAATTGACAGGCTTTGAAAGAAAAAATTCTACGTTTAGCCCCTGGGCATATGCTAGATGGGGAATTGGGCTCTGCCACCTATTTGATATCTCCACTTTACACATTTGTCTCAGGGCTAGTTGCTGTTTCCTTTCTCACCAGTACCTGATGCAGCTGCTAAGAGGCCAAAACAGATACAGGAAAAGAGATGCAGTTTTCCTTCCAATGGAAAGTTGGTTGCTTCTTGTCGAGATGTGATCGGCAAGGCTTTTGTCAGAGATTTGCTTGTGATCCAAGCTTGTCCCCAGTGCATGAGGTGCAGGAGAAGTGGTGCCCTTGAAACACAGTGGCATATGTGCTCTGCCATGTACATTCACACCACAGACAGATGCTGCTAAATGCTGCTCATCACTCATTCATCAGGCAAGCATGCTGTACAAGCCCATGGTTTTTACTTATTCAAACTGCTGCTATGAACTGGGATTCAGAGTCCCACATAGCCACAGTCTTATGGGGAGTAACAGGCAGGGTAACAGCTTAGGCTAGCAGCTTTCTGTCTAGCTACATCAGCACTTTGGTTAACTCTTTGATGCCAAACAGTATGTATGTATAGAGTTATTCTGTGCCATAGAAACATGCTGAGCAGATGAGTTTGCTTCTTTCTCATTCCCCCTTTGGTGTCTCCTTGCCAAAGCAACAATGTCTTCCACAAGTGAATGTGATGAAAGAAGTTTGCTCTTCCTTCCTCTTTCTCATTAAGAGTTGCCTTCCGCTTTCCACTGAAAAGTGGCAGTGTCTATACAGTACTGCTAAAATGTCAGAGGAGCACAAGATTGCTTAAACGTCCATTGTCACCACTGCCCACATGACCCATATAGATTGCAATAGACTGAGGGTTCCGGTTTAGTCATCCATTCTTCGGATCAAACTACTGCATTTGTTGCATTGCTTTCAGGCAATTCATGTCTCCCCCTGTGTTTCTCTGGCAATTTCAGTGCTGGCCTTGCGATGAGGCTGCCATTTCCCATGGAGAGTTGGGGAGGAGCCTTGCCATGTAGCGACCTGACACAGTCACTTGGAGTGGTTCCCTTGGAGGGCCGGTGAATGGACGAGCCCCCAGCCCACCTGCTCACCACCCTTTCCAGCCTGCTGCTCCACCTGGGGACTCCGATCCTCTTCTGACTTGCTTAAAACAAGTTGGACAAGCATCACAGCAGCAGCAGGCTCTGCTGGAGGAAACGTAGAAAGAAAAACGCTGCAGTGGCTCCAAATTGTTTCTCCCCGCCTACCTCGTGCTTACAAAGCACCAGGTAGGCAGTGACAGATTGTTTGGAGCCCACCCACTTCCTTTCTTTCCTTTCCCCCTTTCCCTTGACTTACAACATGCAGCCTCCCCGCTCCACTCTGCTGTTTGCAATAAGTTTCCCAGCATTCCCTGTTCCCATGCATTTCAAAGAGAAGTGGCACAGAGCAGGGAGTCTGCACCCCATGGTCATTGTAATTAAAGGGAAGGGGGGACAAGCTCATGCAGAGGCAACATTCGGGATGGTAACATTCAAATGGCACAGGGGCACATGCCACCCCCAAGAGGAGCACAAACTGACAAGGGGTGCCATGCACCAAGCTATTTCAGTTGTCTCTCTGATCCTCTTCCCACTCGCTGTGCCATCGGGGGAAAAAGCTGCCACTGCCACGGCTAATGTCTCTTTGCTGTCCTCCTCAGCCACCCAACTGCTTAGCAAAGCAGTCAGGGAGGCAAGGAGAGGCGGAGGGAGCGGATCCTGACATGAGGCCTCATTCAGGTACCAGCATATTTTTTTTCGAAGAGTTGGCACTGGCCTATTGACACCCCAGCTGTAAAACACATTTATGGCTTCACTGTTCTCTGCCATACAGACAACCCTGCACCGTCTGCATTTTGCACCATCTGTAGCATGACTGTGCAGTTTCATCGGCTGATGTCTTCACCTAGACCCCTTCCCATTTCCTCTAATGTATGCATTTTCAGACCCATTTTTGACTTCCAAGTTTGTCATGTTTTCCTTCTTTTTATATCAAAGCAAACGCAGCATGTCTATTTTTGAAAGTTGGAAAAAAAATATGAACTGGATTGAACATCTTGAAAATCCAATTATATTGGCTTGTGGTAAATCTTAACCAATGATCATTAATCTTTCCTATGAGACTGCCGAATGAGCAAAGTGGAGTTCTGTACAGCAGTGATCTCTCAGGTTCCAGTCCAGACCTATGACTGTAGAGAAGTTGTATAGAATTGTACAGAAGGGCCACTAACCATTTACATCATGGACATTGATGCAATCTTGTCCCACATGCAGGGCCGGTCCAAGATCCCTGCCACCTGGGGTGGCATGCCAATTGCTGCCCCCCTACCTAGTGATGTGCCACCCTCTGCGCCTTTCGCTTCCTGGATTGGAAAAGGAAGAGGATGGAGTGGAAGAGAAAGTGATGGGTTACAGCATCAGAGGTGCTGACATTAGACAAGTGCTCAAGGTAGCTAACAATATGTTAAAACACAATTTTAAAAAAATCTATATTAGCAAAAAATATTAAAAAATACACAGCATCACAAAAACAGTAACACAATAGAAACTGTGTGAGGTGGCAGAACACATCAGCATAAACTTAGGCCCCAAAGGCTAAATGGAACAAAGACCATTTCAACTTGCATTCGAAAGGTGGAAGTGATGGATCCAGCCTTAAGCCCATGGGCAAGGACTTCCATGTGCTGGGTGCCACAGCAGAGAAGTCCCTCTCACATGTCATCATCAAATGCACCTCTGCCAAAGACAGGACATTCAAAAAAGCAGAGGCAGAACACTAGTTGCAGTCCCTGCTTGGTTAGTATGTGTGCAATAAGTAGTAGACATCAAGACCAGGACAGAAGAATGAAGTCAACCAACCATTGTGTGTGCACATGCATGCACACGGGTGGCAAAACTGTGGAAGAGGGACTCCGACTGTGCCACATTGCCTCTTTTTTCAGTGTTTTCGGGGGCCTGTCAGCTGTTTCCCACCGCCTGCGCATGACCAAACCGCTGAAAAAAGAAAAACGCAACCGGGAGTCTGTTGTGGGCCTGACAGCCACTTCCCAGCATGCTTAAACTGCTAAAAAAAAATTAAAAAAATGCAACCGGGAGTCTCTGGCGCTATCTACAGGTTGCTTCTGGTAGCGCTTTTTCTTTTGTTTCAGTCAGTTTAAACAAACTCAGGAGGAGGGAAGCAGCAAAGATGCTGAAAAAAGATAATGTGGCAATGCTCCTCACCCCCACCCCGGTTTTCCTATAACACTGATTCTTTTATCCATTGGGGTTCCCAGAACCCCAGTGGATAAAAAGGTCCAACTGTACTGTGAATGCACAGAGGAGGGGGCGGAATTGTGCCTGCTGGCCCCAATCAAGACCTGCATGTGTTTACTAGACATTGTAAACAGACTGTACGCGCATAGGCTCTGAATGTGCAGTTTGGGACCCTGCAAAATGCAAGTTCCCTATCCAGTCTATGCCCATGCACATTGTACACATGTAAGGCCTGTTCACAGGTACTGAAAGTGATGAAGGAGCTCCTTCATCCATGCAGTCAGGGGCGTCGCTGGAGCGTGGCGGGGTGGGCGGGGCGCCCCCGGGTGACGCGCGCCACGGGGTGACGCGCGCACCCCGCGCGCGCCACCTCCGTGACGCGCGACACCCTTAGGACGCTCCCAGGCCGGCCCGGGAGCCGGCCTCGGAGCGTCCGACCCCATCGGCGCTCCCAGGCAGCGCGTCCATCCAGGTATTTCCCGGATGGACGCGCTGCCTGGGCCTTCTTTCAGAAGGCCCTGGAGCGCCGACGGGGTCGGACGCTCCGAGGCTGGCTCCCGGGCCGACCTCGGAGCGTCTGGAGGGTGACGCGGGGGGGAGCCAGGTTGCTCCCCCGCACCGCGATGTCGTAGCGTCACTAGGGTGACGCGCGCCCCCTGCCCCAGGGTGACGCGCATCCTAGTGACGCTACTGCATGCAGTCCCTTTAAATCAAATGTGGAAGTCCTGTGCTTCCGCAATGGAAGAAACCACTCAAGGAGCATGTTCAGTGGCTGCTATTTTTTTTAATTATTATTATTATTATTATTATTATTATTATTATTATTATTATTATGTAGAGGCAGCGGACTCAAGGCAGCATTCCAGGTTGTGCCACTCCGGCGGCCCCAACTGTTGTCATGCTATTGATATATTGAATGTATAGTGGAACTCATTTCCAAATAAATGTTCATAAAATCTAGCAGTGGTAATTAATGTGCAGTCTTTAATTTTCTTAATAGCCCCCTCTCCAACCTCCTTTCTTGAATCCTCTTTTATAATCCTCTTTTATAAGACAACAATGGGTGATGTACAGCTTTCTTTCAATACCTGAGAGAAATATATAGGTTTCTTTTCTGTTTATTTCCACAAGATGTCAGCTCTTTGTTCTTCCCATCTTCTCCAGAAGCAAACTGTACAAAATCATTGCATCTTAATGACAATGAACATCCTAAATGAAAAAGGTATGTTGGATTTGGAAATGGGTCTGCCACATCCTCCATGTCTACAGGTAAGTATGGGAGAGGAAAGCAGAACGAACATGTTCACGTTCAGATAAGTGAACTCTCTCTCTCTCTCTCTCTCTCTCTCTCTCTCTCTCTCTCTCTCTCTCTCTCTCTCTCTCTCTCTCCAGCTGCCAAGAAAATACTTTTTGACAAGCCAATAATGGAGCCTAGAGGGAATGAACATGGCACCATTATTTACAGATCCAAACTTTTGATAGTCTGATCATTAGACTTTTCCCTTAAGGTCATTTTGTAACCACCATTTGCTCTGATCATTTTCCCCCTCCACTGATTATTTTTCCCCTCCTGGCATCAGAAGTTGAGTAAGAACTTTTTTCATGCAGACAATTGTCTTGTGTGCAGTCACGTAATAACTTTTCTTAAAAGAGGCAGTGCCTTCTCATGGAGGCACTTCTAGGTTCTGCAAAATTGCAGTCTAACCCAAGCATTTACCGTGCAATCCTGTGTAATAGATGACCCGGGGCAGCACACGCTTTAGGGTGTCATGACAGGGTGTCGCGCAGGTGCCATAAGCATTTGCGTGACACCCGGAGAGCAAACAGTGCCAGTGTTTCAGCTGGTGCTGCTTGCCCTGCTGTCTCCCTGGCCCTGCGGCTGCTGGACCGGGTAAGTTCTACACCGGTCAGGGCAGGGGCGGGTGTAGGGTGGACCGGGTGGCGAGGGAGGGTGGCCGCCCGGGGCCTGGAGGGGATGGGGATACCGGGGGCTGAGATCCCCGGTATCTTGAGCTCCCTCCAGGCCCCAGGTACGCCAGCACAGGCGGCGCAAATGTATGTGAACTCTGGAGCTCGTGTACTGTACATTTGAGTAGGCCCATTGGGCCTACCGCCGCTTACACGGGGGGAAGGGGACGATCATCCCCTTCTCCCAAGTTGTTCCTGGGCTACCCCAGGGCAGCCTGGGAACTCGATAGGATGTGGTGGTCAGCCCTTTAGGTTGACCGCCGCAGCCTACACAGGATTGGGCTGTCAAAGTGGAGCTCAGCACCTTGTCCTTGACTGCCACCGACATTTATTTACAATATTTCTATCCCGCCTTTCTCCCCAAAGGGACCCATGCTGTGTGCAACTCTTGTACTTTGTACAGCAGTTGTGCTTTGCATTTTTAAAATGTCGGAAAGTCACTTTGGGAACCCGACAAGCAAAAGACAGGAGATAATTTATTTTTCGTTTATTTTGTAAAATGTACATCTTGCTTTTCTCATTAAGAATCCAAGTGGCTTTACAACAAACAGAAATACACAATTAAAACATATTTATTTATTTATTTATTTATTTATCTAGATATTTATATCCCGCCTTTCTACCTCTGAAGAGGCCCCCAAGGTGGCTGGAATAAATTGCTTATTGGAGGGTGTGGAACCACATACCTGTTAGATCTCTGCCCCCCCCCTTAGCTGGATAAGGCCTGTAAGGAGAGTCAGGGGCCATAGTTGGAAAGGGTCACTTGCTACTGTTGGCAGCCATGAAAGAGGCATTGATTTGACTGCAAACTAAAAATAAACCATTCTTGGTGATTGATGATACCTACAAGTACTCCCCAGTTTGAAATCTCCCTATCCTGCACAAACCGATTGTGTGATAAGATTGTAAGCCACCTTAGGGACCTCTTAGGGTGCAGAAAGATGGGACAACAATCCTAGATAGATAGATAGATAGATAGATAGATAGATAGATAGATAGATAGATAGATAGATAGATAGATAGATAGATAGATAGATAGATAGATAGATAGATAGATAGATAGATAGGATAATGCAGCACCAGGGATTCCTGGATTCCTTCCTTTACTCATATCAATCTGGCTTCCAACCTGTTTTTTAAATTCTTTGAGTGCATGAGGTGTCCTGGAAGATGATCTCCAGAGTGGAGGAACACCACCCTCAATGGAAAGACATCCAGCACTGTGTTAAGAGCGCAGGATGCCCCTATCGGACATAGCCTGGCAATGACAAAGCATTGGATGAAAAGCCGCACAAGTCAGCATTAAAAAATGGATCAGAGGGAATACATTCCCTTAATCAGCAGCATAATAATCAGGATCATACGGAATATGAACAAACATCACAATGATAAAAAAAAGTCTATGTGCATTAGCCCTTACTTTGAGGATTCCAAATCCATTTTGTGACCTATTTAGACTAGAGATTTTTGTTTCGGTCTATTGCCATCTGATTCATTTGAGATTATTACTACCTCTGCTCATTTGCTTCCAATGGTCCTTGTAGCAAGTCCAGTACAAACAGTGAGGCAATAGTTCTTCATCCAACCCAATGAAGAAACTGTTAAACACACACACACACACACACACACACACACACACACACACGATAGCTTGGTAAAACAGCAAGTTTTTAGTTTGGGCTGTATGTCTGTGCATGTGGGCATCCAGACCTTTCCGAAACCTCTTGTTCTCACTCTCCCATGACTTTAGGCTACAAACGTCTTGAGCTGTTAACCAAGTGAAACATTTTCCTTCAATCCTCCCACTTTATAATCAAAGCCCCTGAAGTCAAGATAAAAATCATCTTGCCTGTTGCAAAAAAATCAGCTTATCATGAGAAAAATGATACCCGAATGGACTTGAGGCTTATATAGGAAATGTGCAAAGGATGTTGCTGTCATTGCTGCTGACCACAACTTAGCAGTGAACATGGAGCATAGGAAATGTCTTTCCTGAACCAACAGCCCCATAATGAGAAACTGTTCTAAAACATAGGACTAGGATCACGTTAAAAATACAATATAATGTCCCAATATTAGTCAGGAAATGTCGGGACTAGAGTCACAAGCCAGGCCTACTCAGTCACTCATGTACCAAAGGTCTCTAGACCCATGCCTGGCCATGCCCCACCTGTCAGCTGTGACTGCTACCTCTCCCCCCCCCATACCCAGTAAGCACCCCATGGTGTCCAGGGCAGGAGTGGTCTACCTTCCTGGCACCAGCCATTTTAAAATTCCTGGAAGCTCGCCCAATGCAGCATTGGGAACTGGGCCCCAGGGGCGTCACTAGGGGGTTGTGGATTGACCCAGTTGTCACCCCAGGGAGGGGTGACACCAAAATGACTTTCTATTCTATTTGTTACCAGCGGTGTGAAAATGCACCACTGGTAGAAAAAAAAAAATTTTTCCGATCCCCACAGCAACTCGTGCAGGGATCGCATTTCCCAGGAAGCCTCCACATTGTGTGGTCTGGTATGGGAGGAGGTCCATGGTGGGTGTCACCAACCCTAGTGACACCCCTGTTCATGTTGTTTATGTCACTTGCTGGTTTTGCGTATCTTCTTCTTTCTTTGCTCTACCCCACTCAACAGACGCTGGATTTGACAGACGGCCAGTTCTGATAGCTGGGCTGGAGCTCAGAGCAAACCTTTACGGCCCAATTCGAGGAGGGAGGAACTACTTAGGGACCCTTTTCATTTCTGTTGCTGCTATATGTTTTTTTTAAAAAAACTTTTAATCTGCTCTGTACCATTTTTAATTGTAATTTTAACTTTTAATTTTAATTGTGAATTGTTCTAATTGGTTTCAATAACGTATTAAGTTGTTTTGTGTTTATATGTTCATTTTTGTTGTACACCACTTTCAGTTTTAGAAAAGCAGTATAGAAATCTTTTAAATAAATGAATAAATCCGATTGAGGGCCTGCACTGACGGAATGCACGTTCTGCCAGCACGCGCTGTCGCAAAAGCGCTGTAAAGTCCTTTGCGACTGCACAAGGCCCAGGTGTCAGCAGGAAGGCTGGAGCCGTCTTGCTGGCATCAGTGGTCATTGGGAGGTCTTCTGAAGCAGGTTAACTCCAGCGCATGGGGGGGCAGGGGAGGGGAGAGGGTTGAATGGGATGGGGGAGGGCGGAACAGGGAGACGACAGGGGCGGGGTGGGCAGATCGCACAGGTTCGAGTTGACTTATTGTGGCTGCTGGGACTTACTCCAAGGAGACCTCCAGCAGCCCCAAAAAAACCCACAGGATGCAGCGTAACCCGCACCAGCACCGCTGTATCACCATGTGGGGATTTAGGTAGGATTGAACTGTTAGTTTTTGAAAATATTTTAATTCTGTCACATTATTGCAGCAGGAAAAAAAGAAAAAAGTATTTTGGCCTTTTTAAGTCTTTTAATTTTGGCCTTTTAAAAGGTGGGGCCTCCCCACCCATTAAATTTTGGCATTTTAAAAAGTCTCTGGCCTTTTAAACATCTTTTTAACATCTAGCTGTTACGGGTGTGAAGCTGCTGCTCTCGTGTTCTTGTCTTTTCATTGTAATAGTGGCCTCTTTTATCGTTTTAGATTGTTATTTATGATTTTTTTTTGTTAACTGTTTTATTGCTTTTAAATGTGATTGTGGTTTTTTTGCATTTGTATTTTTTGTTCCTGTAAGCCGCCTGGGGTCCCTTCAGGGAGAAAGGCAGGGTAAAAATATTGTAAGTAAGTAAGTAAGTAAGTAAATTATGCTTTTTTAACAAGGAATTGTAGTGCTTTTTAATTAAATTCCAAGTAATCTCATGGTGATGTTATATAGTAGGCATATATTCTAAGCATATATAGCAAGATGTCACACGCTTTTGAGAAAGGAAACTTGAACATGTGAGTGTCCCTGTGAATTGACGAGCAGGACTAAGGCACGCGTGGGCCTGCTCATAACCTGCTTCAAGCAGGCCTGTGTTCACCTTACTCATCATCTCCACCTTCAACTGCTCCCAACCCTGCTATACCTGCATTGTTTTTATCAGGAAGAGGCCTCTCCCCAGATCTTCTGAGAGCCTTCTCTCCCTGCTGGAAACAACCCAAATCGTGTCAAATTCCCACAGAGAGTTTCCCCCTGACATATAGTCCCAGCCTTTAATGGGAAATGACACTCTACTCTGGCCCTAGGAGTACCTGTGACCTTCTCCTGCACCACAACCTTGGGTTTTAGGGCAGGAGAAGGGGAGATGGTGGTAGGCATTTCACAAACACATATGAGCCTTTTGTGAACTGTTTTTGGAATGCATACAAACTCTCAAACCATTTCAGGGCACCCTTTAGGATGTTAATACACCCAAGGCAGAAATGGTATCTTTCAACATGCATTCTTAGCCCAGAAATGAAATCTCCTCCTTATGTTTCCTTCAAGATCTCCACTTGTATGGAGGTTTTGGTGGCATGCAAATTTATTTAAATTTAATAGGCGAATCAATCAAAAGGCAGATAATTAATCAACTACAAATCTTTAATTGGTTGACATCCCCATAAATAACTGGTTGACATCTTTCTATAATTGTCAAACAGGGACAGCACAGAATGAGCTATGTTTTCAAGTTCCAAGATATGTTCAGATGCAGGACACTTCTGAGACATACAGCAGGGACAAGTGTCACCTTCATGCTTGTGAATATCCTATAGGTATCAGGCCAGCCACTGTTGTGAACAGTCAGATGGATTCAATGGACTTTTAGTCTGATCCAGTTCCAACAAAGCAGTTCTCATGCATACCTTTATGGGAAAGTAATTAATGCAAAGGTGAATGTGGGAGTAGATTAAAGGCAAATTAGCATTGCATTAAAAAGATGTATGAAAATATCCATAGATTGGTTTAAATGCAGAGTAGTCCTCTTTTGAGACAAAATAATATTGAAGCAAGTAGAACGACCAGTTTCAGTGCATGCTGTAACATCAAGATAAAGGTTTGCTAAGCCTCAAACAAACCTAAGCTGGCCTAAATCAAGATACCACTAGAACAATAATCAGAATATGAAACTCTTCACTATAAAGTTTATCCCTTGTGCAATGCGCTTACAGTATGATCAGTATCTCAAAATTGGTGGGGGGGTCATAATGATAATATGTGCTGTCTCTCATTTTAAGTGTTTAAATGAAGACTCTTGACTTGGGACAGAAATATATTATCCTTGGCCCGGGGTGGGGTGGAGAGTAATTGCTCCCTGAGCTGTCACTGCTCACGGCAATGATTAAGGCACCTCACTAAAACTACAACAGCTTTCCCAAGAGATACTGAAACTGTTTTTCACTTTCCCACATCTACATAATGACAACACGCTGTCCTGCATTATGCATGTATATGTTCAAATATTTTTGTGCTCCTAGAAGTACCACGCCCACCATTTTCTCATGCAAAATAGGTCATCCCCACATGAAGAGATCCTATAGTAAGGGCAGTGATCACTTCCAGCAATTAACACCTGCAAAACCATAGTACCGGGTCATTGAGCCTTTGATTGAATGAACAATGAATTTTGGAAATAATTGACTCTTTCTGATGTCCACAGAGGTCCATTAAACCCCTACCTTCAAGAGCTCTAAGATGTTTCTCCATTCCTCAGGCTGCTCTAAGAATGGAGATGTTCCTCCATTTTCCAAGAAACATCTCCATTCCTAGAGCACCTAGTCACAGGGCAGAGTGGGAGAATCAGCACCAGCACTGAGGGCACCTTGGAAGTTAGATCTGCCTGACCAAAGCCCCTTCTGACATTTACCAACTTTAGAAAGCGCCCTAAGCACTGCTGCTCTGCTTTCCAACAAGGCGCTATAGTAATAGGGATGTCCCTCCATTCCTAGAGTGCCCTGGTGTACAGTGGAGCGGTAGCACCGAGGGAGCTTTCTAAGGTAGAGGTTTACGGTGCAATCCTGCCTATCTATAGACCGATGGGCCTAGCGCTCTGCTAGGGTGCTCCACTAGGGTGTTGTAAACGTGCCGTAAGACAGGGCGTTTACAACACCCAGAGAGTAAGAGGTGCTGGCGCAGATGTCGGAGCTTCTCTCGCCACTGTGTAACTCACCTGTCTTCAGCCGCCGCAGGTAAGTCCCGTGCTGGTCGGTGGGAAGGCAGTACGTGCCAACGAGGGAGGGGGGCATTGGCCAGCCCGGGATGGGAGGGGACAGGGATATTGGTGGTTATATCCTAGGCCCCTTCCAGGCCCATGCTACTCTGCCACCGCCTCCGCGAATGTATGCCAGATCTGGACCTGGCGTGCATTCGAGGAGGCCCATAGGCCATACACCTCTCATAGGCTCGCTTATACCCAGGGAAGGGGATGAATGTCCTCTTCATCCAAGGTGTGACCTAGCAGCACCAGGGCAGGCTGCAATCCTGATAGGATACAGCAGCTGGCCATTTAGGCCAGCAGCGTATACTTACAGAGGATTACGCTGTCCATGAACTAATGGGAGAAAGGGTGTCTGGATTTCATGGGCTTTCAGCATTAACAGCCGCTCCTCCCCCGTTAGTCCATTAAATCGAGGTATCATTGAACGTATGTTGTTGTGCTGAAACCATCAAGCATATTGTGCAGTGAAGCCTAGAAACATGCCATAATAAGTTGGAGTTTCAAAACCTGGGGTAAAATGTTAATACTGCAGATCTTGTTAGCATTCCTATTTGCACGCTTTAATAATTCCCGAAGGTGTGTGTTTGGTTTAAATCCAAAATATTTGCCCTAGTTCAGTCCTCCTGGATGTCTTCCACTCAAGCCGACTTCTTCACTTCAGTGGAGGGGTGTGATCACCATCCATCCATCCATCCAATTTTGCAAATGATGCACATATCAAAGCCTCCTCAGTTGCAAAGAATGGGAAAGCCCAGTCATCACAGAAGCTCCATATCCTCATCAGAGCACACATGGGGTTCTGTCTCAGGGATATCCGTGACAAAAAGATAGAAATACATTATCGTTGGATGAATGGAAAACATCTTGGGCTTGTTACTTTCTTCCACGATGGCAAGACCGTTGAAGCAAATCCTGAAACTATCCCTGAGCGTCGTTTTCTCAAAATGTCCCAGCTCCAAAGCATCTTGTCACCGCTTTCCCCATATTTCAGCTTCTTTCAAAGGCTTTCTGCAAGCCCCCTCCCCCTTTTCTCCCCCCCCCCCACTTCCCCCTGTCCTCTGGAGCCATTGCTTTGGACCCTGCATTATTTCTCACTTGGAGTCTACAGTCTGGAGCCAGAGTGGTTTGTCTGCTTCCCTGGGTTCAGCTAATAAATTGGGATCAGAGGGTCACACAGCAGGGGACTTGGAAGCCTGCAAGCCTCTGACACCATTTTTATTAGTTTTTACTATACATACCATTTCAGGAGCCGGGATGCCATCCCAGTGGGGCCCTCTCCATTGCTTAGTAACTAAGATTTTGTAATCTAAGTTTTGACAAGGTCATTTTTTACCTTAGAAGAGTGGGGGCAGGGAGGGAGAGAACCCACAGACATTAATTACTAAAATGGGGACAATGCAAATGGGAGCTGATCTCCCCTTCTCCATACAAGAGGCAAACAAATGAAAAATCTCCTATCTGGAGGAGGCACAATTCTTTTGCAGAGGGCTCCTCTTTGCCTGCTTTGCTTGGCGTGAAACAGTGCATACCATTCAAAATGGGCAGAATAGTCCTCCTTGCCTCATGGTGAAACCTCTGGTTCACTTGGCAGAATGGTACATACAGGACAAAATGTTATTCCGAAAGCACATTCCGATTATCCACCCACTCCTCCCAGTGAACTTGCTTGGTTCATCGTGTTAAAGTCGTCGGACATTCATGCTCTCCAACATGTGATAGGGGAAAAAATGTACATGTGTGTGTTTTCATTGGAAATGAACAAGCAGTTCATTCACAGAATCATAATGAGAATGGCCGCTTTGAGGGGTTTTGATGGACAACAAAATAATTTATAAGTATCATCAATATATATATATATATATATATAATGTTTTCTACTTCGATGTCATAAGTATGCATTTTTCCAATCACACAATACTCCATACCCTCAGTCACATATTCAGAATGCATTATTTTAATGTATTTTCAAATTTTTACCTTTTGATTTAAAAAAAATGTTTTTATCCCACCTTTCTATCATGAAATAATCTGGGCATCTATTTGTTGAAATACAAGATGACAATCATCAAATAAATCCTAAAATTAACAAAGTTACACTAAGTAAAAAAAAAAACCACCTAAAATACACAGAAGGTAAAAGGTAAAGGTATCCCGTGCTCGAAAGCCAGTTGTGTCCGACTCTAGTGTGCAGTGTTCATCTCTGTTTCTAAGGCCGAAGAACCAGCACTGTTTGAAGATGCTTCCATGGTCACGTGGCTGGCAAGACTAATCGAACACTGTTACCTTCCCGCCGCAGCAGTATCTATTTATCTACTTGCAATTTCTTGCTTTCGAACTGCTAGGCTGGCAGGAGCTGGGACAGGAGATGGGAGCTCACTCCGGCACACGGCACTCAGGTCTCCAACTGCTGTCCTACCGACCTGCAGTTCAGTGTCTTAACCACTAGGTCTGCAGTTCAGCGTATTAACCACTAAGCCACCATGGCAGAAACTGTAGCAAAATAACATAAAAATACAGTACAATACACAGAAGCAGCCAAATTAAATATGCAGACTGTAGCAGCTGAGCGGCAGCCAGGCTGCCCTGTTTCTGAATATCTTCCGGAGTAGGAAGGTCTTTACCATCTGCTGAAAGGCCAAAGAGAAGGAAGACAGGCAAGCCTCCTAGGGAAGGGATTTCCACTGCCTGGGGGCTTCTTTCTTTCTTTCTTTCTTTCTTTCTTTCTTTCTTTCTTTCTTTCTTTCTTTCTTTCTTTCTTTCTTTCTTTCTTTCTTTCTTTCTTTCTTTCTTTCTTTCTGTACTTAAGAGGGATGCCAGTGCCTTTGTGAGATCAACAACTATTACTCCAAACCCCACTCTCCTCTCCGATTTATTTGAATGCCCAGCAACCAACATGTTACATATTGAGAAGAACAGCAACGTCTGTGATTCTTAACATCTTCTAAGTCAACTCAGTTCATTTCTTTAAAATAGGCTACACTCAGCATAAGTGGTGGAAATTGACAAGTGCTGAAATGAATAAAAACATCTGGAACTACCTGGTCCCGGTTGCAAGGGGAAGCTATTTTCCCCAACATGGAACCTTTAAGAACAGCTGTTGGAGTAGCAACAATACAGCAGGGAAAAGGGCGTTTTACAACATTGCTCCCCCAGAGCCTTCAACCATCACCCCTGGTGCCAGAAAGAGCCAGGAGCCACATACTATCTAGCTGTCTGGATCCTTTTTTCCATCAGAGGGCCCACCTGGTAAGGTCAGCCCCTGAATCACCTAGTACAGGGGTTCCCAACCTTTGGAGGCCCGGGTAACCCCTACCATGGTCCAATTTTCTGAAGTACCCCTGCTAATTACCATATTGGCCTGAGTATAAGATTCACTCCCCCCCCCAATTTAAGTGTTTAAACTAGGTGTGCGTCTTATAATCAGGCTGTTGCAATTCAGGTTTGCAGCCGCCCCTCCCCCAGGCTCTTCCCCAGGCTCAGCAGAGAAAGGGCGGCAAAATACTCACTGCTGCTGCTCAGCTGTGCAGTGAGAGCCTTTGAAGGGTGTGGGGCATTGCTGGAAGAAGCAGCAAGGCTAAGAGGAGATGCCTTGTCTTTGCTGGCTATCTTCAAAGCAGCTAATGGAAGTGTTTATCGGGTGATTACCACCGCTGGCTGAGACATCTTTGCAGTGCTTGCTTTTCGGAGCACGTGTTTGTTTTTAGTGGAGATAATGGCAGAGATACAGTGGGCTCCTTCTCTACCCTGCAGGGCTTATGGTATGTCCTTTTTCTTTGTTAAATCAAGCACACATACCTCTCCCCTCTCCAGGCTGTAATCAGTTGTTAATTTTTGTTCTCTGGGGTCTGCTGGTTTTTGTATCCTTTTGTTAAGCAAGATCACATACACGTTCATCCCCCCTCCCCAGGCAATGAATGGTTTAGGTTGCAATCCTGTGCACACTTTCCTGAGAGTAAGCTCCATTGAGAACAGTGAGACTTGCTTCTGAGTAGACATGCACAGGATTGCACTGTTCGTTAAATCACTGGCATAAATTTAATGCCAGTGATTTAATTAATTTTTTTAATAGCACAAAACTTTAAGGGTGCATCTTATAATCAGGTGCGTCTTATACTCGGGACAATATGGTAATTGCAAATTAATTGGATTAATTAATTAATTTGCTAATTAATCATTAAATAGAAAAGTATTTAAAAAATTAAATGTGAAATATCTGTGTGTGTGTGTGTGTGTGTGTGTGTGTTGTGTGTGTGTGTGTGAGTGAGTGAGTGAGTGGAAGGCCCAAAACAAAAATCAGAGAGACAGAAGGGGGAGTTGCATTTTCTCAACTATAAATAATACACTGCACAGATGAGAGAGAAGGAAAAAAAAAAAACCAAACAGAGAGCTTTGCTGAGGGAGACTCAGCATGGCTTCTGCAAGGGTAAGTCTTGCCTCACAAACCTTTTAGAATTCTTTGAAAATGTCAACAGGCATGTAGATGCGGGAGAATATTATATACCTGGATTTTCAGAAGGCATTCGACACGGTCCCTCATCAAAGGCTCCTGAAAAAACTCCATAGTCAGGGAATAAGGGGGCAGGTCCTCCTATGGATAAAGAACTGGTTGAAGACTAGGAAACAGAGAGTGGGTGTCAATGGGCAATTTTCACAATGGCGAGAGGTGAAAAGCAGTGTGCCCCAAGGATCGGTCTTGGGACCGGTGCTTTTCAACTTGTTCATAAATGACCTGGAGTTGGGATAAGCAGCGAGGTGGCCAAGTTTGCGGACGACACTAAACTTTTCCGGGTGGTGAAGACCAGCAGGGATTGTGAAGAGCTCTAGAAGGATCTCTCCAAACTGGGAGAATGGGCAGCAAAATGGCAGATGCGCTTCAATGTAAGTAAGTGTAAAGTGATGCACATTCGGGCAAGAAATCAAAATTTCACATACACTCTCATGGGTTCTGAGCTGTCTGTGACGCATCAGGAGAGAGATCTTGGGGTGCTGGTGGACAGGTCGATAAAAGTGTCGACCCAGTGTGCGGCGGCTGTGAAGAAGGCCAATTCCATGCTTGGGATCATTAAAAAAGGGATTGAGAATAAAACGGCCAATATTATTATGCCATTGTACAAATTGATGGTAAGGCCGCATCTGGAGTATTGCGTCCAGTTCTGGTCGCCACATCTAAAAAAGGATATAGTGGAACTGGAAAAGGTGCAGAAGAGAGCGACCAAAATGATTAGTGGGCTGGGGCATCTCCCTTATGAGGAAAGGCTACAGCATTTGGGGCTCTTCAGTCTAGAAAAAAGGCGGTTGAGGGGGGACATGATTGAGACATATAAAATTATGCATGGGATGGATAGAGTGGATAGAGGGAAGTTATTTTCCCTCTCACACAACACTAGAATCAGGGGACATCCACTCAAATTGAGTGGAGGGAGTATTAAAACAGATAAAAGAAAATATTTCTTTATGCAGTGTGTAATTGGTTTGTGGAACTCCTTGCCACAGGAGGTGGTGATGGCACCTGGCCTGGATGCCTTTAAAAGGGGATTGGACAGATTTATGGAGGAAAATTCCAACACAGCTTACAAGCCATGATGGGGATAAGCAACCTCCTGGTTTAGGAGTAGGTTTTCTTTGTGCCAGGTGCAAGGGAGTGGTGACAGGATACAAGTATCTTGTTGTCTTGTGCTCCCTGAGGCATCTGGTGGGGCCACTGTGTGATACAGGAAGCTGGACTAGATGGGCCTTTGGCCTGTTGCAAAGAACCCTCGGCTCTCATTCTGCTGCTCTGAACTGAAAATGAAAGTGAAACTTCAGAGCAGTTTGAATTTGAAAATACTTGGCTTGCTGACACTCAGCTGATCCAGGGAGATAAGACTCTTAAGACTTAAGATTCTTTCGCGCTGGGACTGCTGTGGACGCATGCTAGGGCGGACCTTCAGTGCGGAAACAAGTAACTTTTAAAATTCACAGCTGATAAGGGAGAGGCTCTAGTGTACCCCCTGCCGTTGGTCTGCATTCCCCTAGGGGTACACATACCAGAGGTTGGGAACCTCTGACTTAGTATATTGGGAAGTGGAGGCACGAGTCTGCCGAGAGACTTGCATTCCTGCTGTGCCCAGAACCCCAGGTTACAAACAGCAGAATACCCCAGAGGCCTCTAAATCATTGCAAGGTCTCTATGGGATGTTGTCATGGGCTAGTGAGGAGGGAGAAGCTCCCACTACCAAAGAGTCCCCTCCATTCACCAATGGGGAGGGGGAAGGACTCAGTCGGACCGTTGCTTCGGCGGCTACACTGGCTGCCGGTTCGTTTCCGGGCACAATTCAAAGTGCTAGTTTTGACTTTTAAAGCCCTTAACGGCTCGGGTCCAGGGTATTTGAGGGACCGCCTCCTTCCTTATAATCCGACCCGTACTCTGAGGTCATCAGGGGGGGCCCTGTTGACCGTGCCGCCACTGACGGAGGTGAGGGGGATGGCGGCACGGAATAGGGCCTTCTCAGCAGTGGCGCCCCAATTATGGAATTCCCTCCCCCTGGAATTAAGAACGGCTCCCTCCTTAGAGACCTTTCGGCAGGGCCTCAAGACATTTTTATTTAGGTTGGCATCCGATGACTGACATGGCGGGCTGGCTTTTTTAACAAATGGCTTTTTTAACAAATGGCTTTTATAGGTGACCCACTGGGACTGTTTGTTTTATTTGTTTTAATTACTTGTTTTTAATTATGTTTTATTGTGTATTATGTATTTTAACATGTTCTTAACTGTAAGCCGCCTTGATTGCCCTTATTGGGAGAAAGGCGGGGTAGAAATCCATTAAATAAATAAAATAAGGATGTGCCATCTACTGCCAAAAGTGTCCCTTGGGTGGAACAAATTCAGGCACCTGCCCCAGGCCCTGCGCTTTGACATTGTTGCTGTTTGACATTGTTTGACATCATGCTCCCAGGAAGGAGGGAGTGGTCAGGAAGGAAACTGGAAGGATGCCAAGAGTAAGCCTCCATGTGCAGCAGCAGCCATAGCAGCTGCTTGTGCTGTGGGGGAGAAGTCAAGGGGGAGAAAGCCATGGGGCTGGGCCTGAAAGTGGCACCTCTCTGGAGGTGACAATTTTGCAAGCCTAGCTGCCTTCCTCCTGCTTCCGCGTCTTTGTCTGACTCGTTGCGCAATTCAGCTTAGTCGCAAGTTCCATTATCTGCAACTCCGCGACAGAGTTCGGCTTTCTGGCAGGATGTGTTGTGTACTTTTGGTCCTTGCTACCTTGCCTTCCACCCCACCACCCCAGCCCGATGCCATGTGATGCATTTGCCTCTGATGTGGTTAATCAAGAGCCAGGGCTGAGTAATGCTTTGAGGCCCCTCTGGAATGCACTCTGCCAGCTGTCACCTCATTGGGGCTTCAGTGTATGCTTTGAGGTTAAGTCCTCATGTTAGGGTTTGCTCTTTTGTTGTGGTCTCTTGATTTGTTCATGATGGCCGTGGCTTTGCCACCCCACAAGTAAGCCCAAGCTCACAGCAAGCTTAAGCAAGGAGGTGACTCAGTCGTTTTATCCACTGGCAGCAACAAGAGTTGGCACCGGCTCAAGGCAGATCAGAGAGAAAAGGCAACAAGTGTCTCCAATATGGATTTAAAAATGCAGACACAAAAGGGAAATGATAAAAAAGCAGAGAGAGAAAAGACTGAAACAGACGGAACAGCAAGAAAACCCATTGGAATTTTCAGGCTGAACGAGAGTACCCTGAAATAATCCGATCTCTATTCAATCACATGCACTGTGGTTCTGAGAACTACTCAGATACAGCCAGTAACCATTCCAGATCTCTTTTCCATCAGTTGACTTGGTTTGTTGAGTCAAAATACGTTTCTTTTTGCTGCCAGCTCAGGAAGCTGAACCCAGGACCTGCTCGTTTTTATTTTATTTTATTCTTTTTATTGCTGGGGCTGATGTCAAAGGCAAGCTTCTGGGAACAGAACTTGATGTGTGTTTTTCCTGTTGGGATATGAAGTAGGACAGTGCAGCTCACATGCTCTGCCTCTGCTCCAAGAGCACTGCAAGAAAGAAAAACATGTTTTCACCAGGAAAAAAAAGATGTCGTTCAGATTCCGAACTTATTCATGCTGGTGTGCATGAGGGAAACACTCCTAAGACTATACCAAAGTCACCCGTGCTTGAATTTATACAAGGGAAAAGTCAGATTGCAAAGATATTTGGGGGTAGAATTTTCAAATTAACATTTAATTGGAATGTTTAACTAGATGTGACACTATCAAACAGGTAGCATGGTAATGAAAGTATCACTTTTCTCTGGCATTGTTTTTTGTTCATTGGAGAGCCAAGTGTCTCCTGGGATGAAAATCTGAAAGCTTTTCAAGGAACTAGATGCAGTCTAAGGATTTGTAGGACTCCACAGAGAAATGTTGTAGTTCTTAGGACAGAACAGTATGTATGAGGAAAGCACAGGGCTCCTAACAGGAAGGCAGGAGGTCTGGCTCAGTCAGAAGAGCTGCAGCCTTACATGCCTGAAGATCAAGGATGGCAGTTCGAGACTCTGTCACCGCTGACAAAGCTGCAGAAGCCCTCTGTGTGTGTGTGCGAGAAAACTGCAGCCAGTGCTCTGCGAGAGGGAGTTGCCTGTCAGTCAACACGTGGAAGGTGAATGTCAGCAAAGAGACCATGAAAGGAAACACCTGGAAAGAAGCGCCCTGTGAAAGATTAGAACATTTATTGAATGCACAAACTGTTTGGTTTAGAATTGTCTGCCTGTTGTAAACCGCCTTGAGTGAAAGTCAAAGGAGAAATCCAATGACCAAGAAAGGCAGTATATAAATACTAGAATAATAATAATAATTTTTATTTGCCTTGTATTGCTGATGTGAAGGCAAAGAGGGCATTTTCAGGGGACACTTTGTTGGCAGAAAGGGTATTTGGGAAGAGAAGGACTTAGCGCCAGTTACTGTTGACAATACTGATCTAAATAGACCAATGGGCTGACTCAGTATAAGATGTCTTCCTCTGTTCTTGATGACAACACAGTACCTTAACCTTGGAAAGGTCAACAGACACCAGCGTGGTTGATATGAATGTGCCTGGAAAGTTCAGTTTTCTTCTGATTAAGCACCTAATAGTCTACAGATGCTCTTAGGATTGCCTCTCAGAAACACCTACAGGATAGATGTTGCAAATCCTGCCACTCCATCTGTCACAGAAAATAACTGTTTAGCTAGCACAGCCTTTGGAAAAGCCTTTGGGTTAACGTTCAGTGTGGCATAGGAAAGGTTAAAAACAAAGGTCAAATCAGCCATAGCAAGCCAGTGCAACTCACGGGCACAATTCTGCTTGCTTCTTATGTCATAGATCTCATTTGTTTGAATGGGACTTGTGCATAAACTACATTTAGTGCTCCATTCTAAGACATTAATTTCTCACTTTCTGGTTCTCAGGAAGTGATGTGAATACTCAGACGTACCGGCTAAATTCTTGGAGTACAGCTCAGTAAAAGACCATCTGCCTTGCACACAGTGGGCCACTAGCAGAATTCCTGCTACAAGGACATCTAGTAGCTGGGATGGGGATGATCTACAGCTGACCCTCCTCCACCTGGCCCTCCAGCCAGAAGAGACAAGATTGGGCTAGATGGGCCAATGGTCAGACCAAGAAAAGGCAACTTCATTTGACCCATGTGAACTCTTCCTATTTGTAGTTTCTCAGGTTTTCATGGCCAGAAAATTCAGAAGTTCCAGAGGAATAAAAACTTTTGGGTATTGAAGCCATGTAAAAGATTTTATTAGAATTAAACACTTACAGAAGATCCAACATTTCGCTCATTCTGTGATGAGCTTCTTCAGGGAAAATGGTGTGCAGAAAGCACACTCTGAGATCTTGATGCAGCGATCTTGATGCAGGATAAGCTCTGCCTTTTCCCTACATCAAGATCTCAGAGTGTGCTTTCTGCACACCATTTTCCCTGAAGAAGCTCATCACAGAATGAGCGAAACATTGGATCTTCTGTAATTGTTTAATTCTAATAAAATCTTTTACATGGCTTCAATACCCAAAAGTTTTTATTCCTCTTCCTATTTGGTTCTTAAGCAGGTTAAGCAGGACTTAAGTTTAAGCAGGACTGAGCCAACAATTCAGGACAAAATGGGGGGGGGGGTTGTGGGGCATTAAATGTTTCCCAAAGCACCCCTCTTCCCTAAAAAGCTCTCCTTTAATTTGCCTTTTCTGTAGCTATTTGGTAACTTCACAGCCACAGAAGAAGTGAGGGTGTAGCAGTGACTTACTGTTTATGTTGTGTTCTGCCAGTGTCAAGTTATTCACTGTTTATTTCTATTCAATTTCAAACGATGTTTTTCAATTTATGTATTTGTTTATTGGCAGGGAAGGGGGAATTGCCGTGTAAATTCATTTGAAAGAAATGTTGGGGTATAAATGTTTTCAATAAATTTGAAGGTACTGGAGGTAAGGAATCTTTGCTGTCTTTCAGTGCAGGTCAACTTCTGAGTCACCTTCTTGAACATGTAAACAAGACAAAAAGTATAAGTGAGTCAAGCAGTGAGTTCAATCCACGTGGCCAATTATGTAAGTAGGCCCTTGCCATATTATGACATAAAAGATGCAAGCTTTTTGGCTCCATCTGATTAAGTTGGGTTGGGCATTGCTCAGTGAGAGAGCATCTTTTTTGATGCTGAAGGTCCTAGGTTCAATCCCTGGCATCTCCAGGTAGGATTGGGAAAGAACCCTATTTGAAACCCTGGGGGACCACTTCCAGTCAGTGTAGACAATATTCACCTAGATCAGCAATTTTCAACCAGTGGCACGCATACCACCAGCGGTACTTTGGCTGACCGCTGGTGGTACACACCTGGTCTGATCCCCAACACCGTGTTCCAACCTGGTTTTGCTGCCATGTTCGCTCCTGCTGCGCCTCCAGCGCTGTGTATGTAATTGCTGTGCCGAACCTATTGCCGAGCCTGGTCTCATGAGCGTTCTTGCTCTGACCTCAGCCGAGTCGCTGCGCTCTCTTTTTGCATATCAGACTGCAGCGGCTCTTCCTAATTGGATTGCAACCTTTCCCTCTGGCAGACTTCTGTGCCTTTAACGACAAGCAGAAAGTCAGCAGGTAAAGATTTCTTTGCATGGCAATGCAAGGATAGGACTAGGTACACTTTTGGTAGCTTTGTCTGTGCATTGCTCTCTTTCTCTTCCCATCTTGCATTGTCTCCCCCATGGCAAATTTTATATTGTATGCTCCTCAGGGTAGGGACCTTGCCCTCTTATACTTGAAAAGTATCATGTACAGCAAGAAACTGGTGTCTATGATGCAGCCCCAAGCATCTCATTAATAATATGTACATAACCCTCCCTTACAGAGTCATTGAGCCTACTTATATTACTATTCACAGTGTCAATCAGTCTTTATTTATTTATTTATATTTATTTATTTATTTTTAGGCACTGGTGGTATTTTGGAAAATTTGACCATGACAGGTGGTACACCGGGGACAAAGATTGAGAACCCCTGACCTAGATGGACCTACGGTCAGACTCAGTATAAGGCATACTCAGTGTATACTCCCTATGTTCATAAGTGGGCCCACAAGGAGGATGGGACCTCTTTTTCAGTGTCATTGAAAGTCTGAAACCCCAGATTCCTGCTTTCTTCAGCTCCATCCACAAATGTCTTCAACAATCTTCAATTGCACAACCCACAGCGTGCAGATAATCTGGTCCCCAAGCCATGTACTTTCATAGTGCTGCAGAATTAATCAGCCGCTACCTAACATTCCAAAACCTTGAATGGTCTGGGCTCTATATATCTAGAGGATCCTCCTCTCTCTCTCTCTCTCTCTCTCTCTCTCTCTCTCTCTCTCTCTCTGTCTCTCTGTCTCTCTGTCTCTGTCTCTCTCTCTCTGTCTCTCTCTCTCTCTCTCTCTTACAATTGCAAAATAGCACTTTGCTTACCAAAAAAAAAACCACGAAGAGAGAAAATTAAAAAGATGACATTCGTAATTAAAGCTCCCTCCCACAGGAAAGAAGAAGTAGCGTAATTAAGACGCTCATCAGTAATGATGCTCTGTTACTGAAAATGTAGCAAGGGGCATAAGCAGCAAGAAGGACGTTGCCTGGTAAGATTGCAGGGGACCTTTGCAGCATGGGACATACACATGAGTAAACATTATAGAAGGATCTTGGCCATGGAAATAGGCATTGGATTAAAAAAAAACAATGGATCTGCAACGCCGTATGGAGCCTTTTTAATTCCGCTTGCAGTTGATTACGAAAAGTGCTCAGCCAGCGATAAGGGCTGTAGTGTGGAAGCAACCTTTCAGAATCAACTGGAGTTCAGTAACTACTTAGAAACCTTCATCTGCTGAGGGGAGAAGTTTAACAGAAAGAAACCCGGTGGCAGGAAAATTGGTTAGGCTTAATTCTCAGTTTGGGTTGTTATCAGTCTCCATGTTTATGAATAATATGCACAGCCCGCCCATCCATGATGCACCTGGGGCAGTGGGTTGTGGGGAGTGGCAGACAGACATGGGGTGCCTTTCACACTGAGTTTACCTCCACCTCCCTTAGCCCACTACAAACAGAGTTGCTCTGATCCGCTTAGTGTTTGTTGAAAGCAAATGGGAAGTGGATCAGAAGGCAGAGTTTCAGGGCCCAATCCTATCTAGACCCCTTTCAGTCTGGTTTCAGGCCGGGCTTTGGGACAAAAACGGCCTTGGTCGCCTTGGTGGATGATCTACGCCGAGGACTGGACAGGGGGAGTGTGTCCTTGTTGGTTCTGCTGGACCTCTCAGCGGCTTTCGACACCATCGACATGGTGTCCTTCTGGGCCGACTGGCTGAGCTGGAGGTCAGGGGCACCGTTTTGCCCAGATGGTGGTGCTGGGGGACGCCTGTCCGGCATCCTGGCCCTTGAGGTGTGGGGTGCCACAGGGTTCCATCTTGTCTCCCATGCTATTTAACATCTACATTAAACCGCTGGGAGAGATCATCCAGGGATTTGGAGTTGGGTGCTATCAATATGCCGATGACACTCAGCTCTATCTCTCCTTTCCACCTGATTCCAGGGTGGCTGTTGAGGTTCTGGAGCACTGCCTGGAGGCGGTTGGGACCTGGATGAGGGCTAATAAGCTGAAACTAAACCCGGACAAGACAGAGGTTCTCCTGGTCCAGAAATCCACGATGCAGGTGCCAGAGTAGCGTCCTGCTCTGAATGGAGTTGCACTCCCTCTGAAGGAGCAGGTCCACAGCTTGGGGGTCCGCCTGGATCCGCAGCTCTTTCTGGATTCCCAAGTGGTGACTGTGGCCAGGGGGCCTTTGCCCAGCTTCGGCTGGTGCGCCAGCTGCGACCGTACTTGGATTGCGTAGACCTGACCACAGTGATCCATGCCACGGTGACATCATGACTAGATTATTGTAACGCACTCTACGTGGGGCTGCCCTTGAAGACGGTTCGGAAACTGGAATTAGTGCAGAATGCGGCAGCCCGTGTAGTCACTGGAGGTAGGCGGTTCGACTCTGTCGGGCCGCTCCTCCAATGGCTGCACTGGCTGCCGATTCGTTTCTGGGCCCAATTCAAAGTGCTGGTTTTGACCTTTAAAGCCCTATATGGATTGGGGCCAGGATATTTGAGAGACCGCCTACTTCTATATAGTCCGACTTGTCTCCTTAGATAATCAGATAAGGCCCTTTTGCGGGTACCGTCGCCCAGGGAGGTGCAAGGGGCGGCGGCCAGAAATAGGGCCTTCTCAGTGGTGGCACCAACCTTATGGAATTCCCTCCCCTTTGACTTACGAACAGCTCCCTCCTTGGATACTTTCCGGCGAAGCCTAAAAATCTTATTGTTCGAAGAGGCCTTCTGAGTCCTTGCCTTTTTTAACATTCTGCTGGTACAGGTTGGGCGCTGCTGTTTTTATTATCTGTTTTAATTGTAATAATGTTTTAAATCAATTTTTAGATGTTGTTTTTATTAGTTTTTGTTAACTGTTTTTTATTGTTTTGAAACTAACTATTTATGTATGTATTTTTTTGGTATTGTATTTTTCTCTGTTGTAAGCCGCCTTGGGTTCCTTCGGGGAGAAAGGCGGGATAGAAATATTGTAAATAAAATATCCAACTTTCCAGCGCTAATGCAGCTGTGCCAACGGGGCATGTGCTGCATCCTGCAGTGAGGGGGCAGTCACAGAGGCCTCCTCAATGTAAAGGAACATTTGCTTCCTTACCTTGAGGCTGCATTGCCTCAGTTGGATAGGATTGGGCCCTCAGTTCCCTACCTCCTCACGTTGTTCTTTCCCTGCATGGTTCCTTTAAACATAACATGAAATGCTGGACATGCTGGGAGCATCACACGGTAGTATCCACATCAGTGGCATCGGTCTAGGTGGGGTGGACTGCTAAGTTCCGCTCCGCCTAGAGCCTCCGTTACACTCCTGCACGAGGTGGACCCACCCCCTCGCCTTTGGAGCCATTCAGGCCAGCGAAGGCAACGCGCAGGGAGTCTCCCCCACCTAGAGCGATGCCACTGATCCACATGAGGAAATTCCTTTCAATGTGAGAAAATGGGGGCTGGATCTCTGTCTTCTGTGTGGTTTTGCAGGGATGTGCAGCAGTGGGGTGGCGGCTCTTTCTGTGGGGGCTTCACATTGGGCAGTGGATCACCTTGGGTTGTCCCTGCATTTGTACCTGGAATACAATGGTGAGCTGCTTCTGCCCCCCCCCCCCAAGAAAGCCAGTTGTTATTTCCTGTACCAGCAAACTTCAAGAGCAGTCCCATATTACACTGAAGATAAATTTGTAGTTAGGAATGAAAGTCTTGTAGACGCTTCAGCATAGCATAGCATTGGTCTCTGCTGTTTGTAACTATTTCTCACACTACAATTCTCTTTCATATGATCATGTTGTTGGATGACTTTCATGTTGCTCACCGCAGTGAACTTACCTGTTTTCTGCACCCTATGGAGCAGACTGCATACATTTCTCTGCAGCAGGAGCCCTTTGGATCTGTTCCCAGGATCTTTGAAGTAATGGTTGTGCACTAACTTGCAGTGCTGGTGCTAAGTAGCTGGAGGCCTTGAGGCAAAGCCCTCCACTCAGTGGTGAAACAAGGGTGGAGCGGAGGCAAGTAGTTCTGCAAGACTCCGTTACACCGGAGTCAGCGGCCCCTCCCCCTTGCTGTTGGAGCCATTCCAGCAGCGACAGGGGAGTGTCCTGCGTGTTGCCTTTGCTGCCAGAATGGCTCCAACAGCAAGGGGGAGGGGCCGCTGACTCCAGTGTAACGGAGTCTTGCAGAACTACTTGCCTTCGCTCCACCCTTGTTATGCCTCTGCCTCCACTGATGATGCTTTGGGTGCTATTACTGCCACTGGTACTGAGGGTTCAGTGGTTGGCCCAGCCAGGTGTGTTCTCTGATGGGTTCTCCGTCAACAGTGCCTAACATGACCAGCCTGAGACCAATTCTGGTGAGCTAATCCAGGCAAACCATTACAACCGAGAAAGTTGCCTTTCTGAGTTAAACCACTCATTCATCTAGTACAGTACGATTGTCCACACTGACAGGCAGCAGGTTTCCAGAGTTTCATTCAGGGGTCTTCCCTGGCCTACCTAGAGATGACAGGGATTGAACCTGGGACCTTCTGCATGCAAAGCAGATGCTCTTCCATTCAGCTACGGCCCCTGCTTTAGGCTAGGGAACAGTGTGGCATACTTACCTTTCTATAAGTTAACAGAGGGCAAGTTTAGAGGAGGATCTGTGTATGGCGAAGAGGCACGTTGATGGGCCATGTTTGTGTGTTCTACACTCCAGGTCCACTGGACAGCTGTAGATCTGCATAGGGCCGACATGCATGAATTCTAATACACCCAGGCCTGAGGCCACATGAAATAGAGGAATTGACTGTAAAGCGAGAAGCACACAATCTAATCCCCTCCCCCCATCACGTGTAGACTCTACACATGCAGAGCCTCGTTCATAAAGACCCAGGGTTAACAGCTACAGTAAAATAGAGTTGCTTTTGGTTGCTAATAAGTAACCATCGACTGCTTCTAGCAACAGTCTCCTAATAATACAAAATAAAATCTCTTTACTGTATCCTCAATGTGCTTCCTCTTAGAATCAAAGGTTGACCATAGAGGCCAATGTGCACTCTTGCTTTGCACAGTTGGAGAATATTATTGCTGTATAACTAAAAATAATAATAATAATAATCACATAGCAGGTAAACATGATAATTAAGAACAGAGAACGGGTCATAAGATAAACACTCAGCCTTTGGCACTCATTCTCAGAGTGCAGGGTTCACTTGTGAAGGCTGCATCTTATAATATTAGATTATGGTAATAGATGAGAGCTGTTTTCCACAGGTTTCAGGTCCTCTCCTCTCCTTTGCTTCTGATTTTCTCCTTAGGATTTCTAGCCTGTACAATTTTCTCAAGGGTTTTGGAATTGTTTTAGGTGCAGCGTGCAGCTGAAATGGTGATGATGACTCACTAGAGTGTAGATCCAACTACCGGCCTTTGGACCTGGGTGGAAGGGGGGGGGCTGGTCTGTATGAAAATGGAGGGAGGATAATTCAAAGGCAGTTTCCCTCCAGACCTCAACAGCAGTGGAAGTTGTCTCACTCTCTAGTTTTCCTACAGTTGGACGTGAGCCTCTGTTTTCCCACTTTCTCCTAGTATTTTGGCCCTCCTCAAGCCCCAGGCTCTCTTTCTAGCACCACTTTTCTTCTTACCAGGACAACCTTTTATCCCTAAGAGGCACCTCAGTGTGTCCTGAAGTGGTAGAACTTCATTTCCCTCAATCTGGAAGACACCATCAGTGCGTCCTAGTACCTCACTATTACACTGCGCTCCCTAACCACCCTTGACCAGCTGCACTGCTCTAAGGGCTCAATCCTATGCATCCCCCTCTGCACCAAAACATCTCACACTGCATCCTGGGCTCCGCGATGTTGCAAATGTGCCATAAAGCACGTTGCGCCGGTGTGGAGGCCAGTCCTGCTGGCAAAGAGGCCAGCGCCGGCAGGCCTCTGCCGGCATAGGAGCAGCACCCGCTGGGGCAGATGGTCAATGTTATATTGCTATCGGCTATCGCACCACCCACTACAACAGGTTAACAATAGTGTAGGTCAAATGCCTCCCCAACTTTGCTACCCTGTTCTCAGGGTGTGATATTGATGGTACTTCAGTGACTTGGGAGAATACACAAAGGGTCACAGTAGGGGGTGTTTATCAACAATATTGATCAGTGTGTGTCTTTTGGGGTTTTACCCATAAGATTCCAACGTGAGAGCAGGAATCATTGCTCTCACTCTGATTTGCCTTCATAAAAGTGTCACATGATGCGAAGCCAAATCAGAGCAAAGACAACATTTTCTGTTCCTACCTTGGAGTCTTTTACATTAAAAAAGTATGGTGTCCACTGCAACCGGAAGTGTAATCACCACCACTGCCACCATGAAACAAATAACAGCAGTGACATATGGGATCAGAACTACAGATATCAAATACCACACACAGAGCATAACTTTCTAGTTTGTATTAATTAATAGCAAATAACTGACTTATTTCAAAGACATAATCATTACTAAGGCTTTAAATTCATCTTTTTGCAGCTCCTTAGCCAGCCGGACTATGAGCAAAAGCAATGTTTTGAGCATGCTAAGAGATAATTAATTAGCATTACATAATATTGAATGTGCTCCCTTAGGATATGCGAGCTCTAAATTGTGATCATTCTATTCTGAGCAACTTTCAGTTATCTGCTATTCTGAATCATCTTGACAGTCACCACCAATTATCACACCTGTATTACCATTTTGCATAGTGTCCACTTTCTGTAAAAAATTAATAAAAATAAAGCATAATAAAAGTTGTCTCTGCAATTGTGTGATTTTACACTGTATTCGTCAACATTATTTCTTTCCTGTTCTTCCTTTTGGTGCTCAAGCCACTTTAGCAGCAAACTTACCAGCTTTCTGAAGGGATGTCAAATCTGCAGGTGTTTATTCACATTGCCCTTGTGCTCCCCCTGCTGGTTGGATGGCTTTTCAGCACCCAGCAGCAGAAGCAGAACAAGAAAAGAACCTTTCTTGATTCCATTGCATACAAAAGTCAATTTACTCTCACACTTCTTATAAAATGGACCAAACCAGGAACTGTAGATAAAAGATGGAATTCAGATTGCTATTCTGTTCCTCACTGACAAGAGAAATTTGTACATATAGAGGTGTCAGATAAAGTCCTTCTAGTTTCTTGGCTGTTTTTGCTGAAATCAGAGAAGGGCTTAATGAAGTTTCAGATTATAATGTTATGTTATATTACATTACATTATATTTGAACTTGGAGTTCAGTATCAAGGCCAAGACAAGCACAGAAAACCTCTTCATGGTTGAGATTCTAAGTAGGGATAAGTAGAACTATTTGATTTTTCATTCTGAAAAGGTTTTGGCAGAGAGTGGAATGTTCCATTCTGCCAAAATGATAGTGTGGATTTCAGCATCTGGAGTGGATTCTGCAACCCACTCTGGACATGTGCAGGAGCATCACAGTACATGCTCCAAGGCCTTGAGAATGGCAATGTGGTGGTGACAACTTCATATCTTCATTTTACTGGAAATCTCTAGACAAGTGACACAGAGGCTAATATAGTACAAAATGTCTCTAGGAGACACTGTGCCTCACACTGTATGTTGTTGACAACACCCACCACCCTCAGTGTGCTGGACACCCCCAAGCATGCAAGCTGCACAACAACTCTACAAGAAAGGCTCTAGTCTCTCTATACCCTCCTCCCATATATGGGTCCAAAACCTGGTTGGTCCTTGAGCTTTCCCAAAAAGCTTCCCCATCAACCAGAACCTATGCATTTGGCCCAGAATCTTACCTTGTATCAGCGCACAACCATGAGGGCAATTAGGAAGTGGAAGCGGCGCGCCCCTCTAGGAATCGACTAATCTCGCGGTTGACTCACCAGCAAGTAGGGAGGCGATTCCTAGAGAGGTGCTTTCCTCTTCCTGATTGTCGATTATCACCCTCATGGCTGCTGCACATCGATACAAGGTAAGTGCCTAATGTTCGCCCCCGCGCCCGGCCAATAGCCTAGTCTCCGTAGGCGCAGCACCCACAGAGGCCGATGCGACGGCAGCCCCAGTTTCTTCACGGGCGGCGGCAGCAAAAAATTGTTTTTGCATGGGGGGGTGTCCAAAAGGAAGAAAATACACAAATTTTGCATGGGGGATGTCCAAAAGGGTTAAATAAATAAATAAATAAATAAATAAATAAATAAATAAATAATGGCGGCCGGCCTTATGGCTGGCTCACAACCAAATTTATAATATTTAAAACGGCCCTCGGCAGGGAAAAGGTTCCCCGTCCCTGATCTAGTTAGAACCGAAATCCATGCCACCCTTAATACTAATAAGCAGTTCTTTGGAAATTCTGTTGTCATTTTTATCTTGTATCATTAATTTCACCTTCACCCATATGTACCTCGCAGAGCCTTAAGAGCAACCAGACAAGCAATACTTGATCGCTTGGGCAGGGATGAGGGACAGAGCTTTCTTGGTGGTCACTCCATAAATCTGTTCCCGAGGATACCCATCAAGCCCCTCTCTATCAATTGTCAGGTGCTGCCTGAAGTTTCTGCTTTTTGTGGAGTCTTTGCGGAGAGTCCTTGGATTTAGTTATTTATTTGCTGGCTGTAAGTATGTTCACTAGTGTTTCTGCTGCTTTACTGTGACTTTATTTGATTTGTTAGTTGCAGTTTTCATCATGGATATTTTTATTGTGATTTTTAATATTGGTATTTCATATTGGTATTATTGCCCTTGCAAAGGACAAAGATGGACTGTAGATGTATAATATAAATGAATGAAACTTCTATTGATCTTTAAGGGCACAATCACAATCACACTAAGAGTGATCGGTATAGAACAGGGACATATGGTGACACAATGTATGTGAACTTCAACTCTGCAGCAGCAACAGGGAATTCAAGGACAAAGCACCCTATACAGGTAAACAAGTACCAGCAGTCTCTCCCCTCTCCCATTTCACTCAGGTACCATTGCTTTCTTTCACTGAGCTCTTGCCAGTAACTGCAAATCCATTGCTAACTGCACCACAGCTAATCCTGACTGTTCATGTCTGTTCCACCTCAGGTTCTCCAGTGGAGGGACGTACAAAAACCATACATGCATGGCCAAAGCAGACTCACGTTTAGATTCAGATCTATGTATGGGCAAATTCCTTTCAGAATAATCATGACTTGTCCTCAGTTTCCAAGAGCAACATGAAAATAAAAAGGCTCACCTCTTTTCAGCACAATCATGATTCAGGAGCAGGACATATTCTGGGAAAGGGAGACTGCTTATATGGTGTTGACAGCTATGGGTTATTGTATTTAGTCGTAATTCTTCCAGGAAACGTCCTGCAGTAAAAAAAATTATGTAAAGACCTGCACACTGGAAACTATTTGTAGATCACAAGAAGCAGGTTTTTAATGGCATAGCATGACCCTCCCCCATGAATGTTCCATGTTGTTGATTGCCACCTGGTGGAAGGTCATGTACTCACTGTCTATAGCTATACCTAATTACAGGTAAAGGGTATCATCCATTACCTGTATAACAATTCAGATACTATCTCCCCAGCATGTGCAGACATGTTAAGGGGTCCTATGTTGAAAGGGAAGAGTCCCATAGTTTAGGGGAGGAGCCACAGTTCATTGGTACAGTGTTTGCTTGGCATGCAGAATGCCATACATTTAATGTCAGATATCTTTAGTTTAAAAGTCTCACCTGAGATTTTTGAGACCAATGGCCAATCAGAGTTGACATGATTGGGGGCCCAATCCAATCCAACCTTTCAGTGCCAATGCAGCCACAATGCAGCCCCAAGGAAAGGGAACAAATGTTCCCTTGCCTTGAGGAGGCTTCTGTGACTGCCCCCCACCACAGGACACAGTGCATGCCCTGTTGGATAGGACTGAGCCCTGGGTTAGATAGGTCAGTGGCCTCAGGCAGCTTCATATGTTCCTGAAAATGTTCATGAAAATGGAGGCCTGTGGTAGAGTTGGCACCAAAATGTCACACAAAATGAAATTCAAAGCAAATTTCAGTGTATACCCTCACCCCAAGGAAAAAACACCAAAGAATTTTCAAGGGAAGCCAAATTAATTTCATTTGAATAAGTTTTTCAGGGGGGTTCTGCACATCCCAAGCCCCTGACCCAAATCTGATCACTACAAAGATATCAGCCCTCATCCTCACTGGCAACTTGGAGGCAAAAGAAGAATGGGACTAGTGACATCCAAAGGAAGAGAACTTCCTGGACCTAGGCCACTTGAAGGGCTGGAAGCTGAGGCATGAGTCCATCATCACTTCTTATACTTCCTGACCATGGTTCCAAATTTCATAAATGTTCACAGCAGCCAGAGATCCATCATTCAGCACCATCGTGATTGCCCACATGAGAGTGTGAGATAAATTGCTTGTAGATAGGAAGACAGACAAGACGATTTCAGCACAGAATTCCATGGGACAAGTTCACTCAATCTCTCAGCGTTCTGTTCTGCTTCTGATTTGCTTGACTCAGACATACACAGCTCTAAATCCAGCTGGTGATTTGGCAATAAAATGATATCTGAGCTTAACGGGCAAACAAGAGAAGGAGAGGAGAGGGAAAAGAAGAAACTAAATTACACTTGTTTATGGAAACATTACTGTACCTTTGATCTGTCTTGTGCTTTGTTTCAATATAAAAAAATAAAACAAGAAAGAAAGTAGATTGTAAAAATCAGATGACTGCAAAGGAGCTTTTGTATTTCAGTTGCTGAGTTTGATGGAAACCTTTAATTAAGTCAAATTCCTGGAGGGCAGATTTCCCAATCTGGCAATGAAAGGCTGATGCAGCTAGGGAGATACCTCTCCATCCCAATCCATCAGAAGATGTTTGGGAAATCCTGTGACTGCACTGTTTATAAACTACTAGAGAAGGTTTCTGTATGGTAATGACCACACTGGTGTAATGGGGAGAGGTGGGAGAGAGAATGTGACCTGATAACAAAAATAACTTCACTGTGAATACTGGCAAGCATACTTGGAGGCCCTAATTGCATTTCCAATCTACAGTTATGAACGTAATAGTAATTATGGCAATATGAAGAACGCGTCATATCGCTAGGACAAAAGTACTTGTAAAACATCCCCTGACTCTGTCTCTATATATGCCAGACAAAACTGTTCTTGCTGGCTTTTAAAGCAGTGTTTGTGTCCCAATCTTACCTCCCACCAGCCTACGCGACGCAGCACCACCAACAAAGCACATGCTGCATCCTGGGTGGGGGGAGGCTACCAGGAGCTTTCCCATATGCTTTCCCATAAGCTACCTGACCGCCAATGGGTCTCCTTGGACCTACATCAGCTATTTATCTGGTGTAAGTCCGAGGAGCCTCATGGGGCTTGCCTGGCCAGGAAAAGAGGTATAGGAAAAAGAGGTATAGGATTCCCGGCATGCACAACTGCCATTGAGATCCACCCCTCCCGCCCTCGAACCACCCCTACCTGCCCCGCTCCCCACCCTACTCCTCCCCTGAACCATCCACGACCTGCCATCACCTTACCTGCTGCAGCATGGCCTAGTGAGCTGTGGCACATGCGTCGGATCCCCAGCCATTTGTGCTTGCAGTCCTGCAGTGCATGACAGCGGAGTGCCTTTTGCAGTGCCATGCAGGGACTTATAGAGGCAGATTGCAAGATCCACTACCATAAGCCCAAGAGAGAATTGGGCTGCCCGGTATTGTGTTTGGTATCTTCATATGGACACATTTCCATACAGATTTGAACTCAAAGCATGTTTTGTATATGTGGTCACTCTTGACATTCAACGAAACATACCGGGAGATAATCTGCAATGTGCGAACTGGGCAATAATGGGCAATCACCACTTTGGAGTACTCTAAGACCAAGAAAGGTTTTTAATTAATTTTATAGCCATGCACCCCCAAGAAAAGTACTCTGGCTCCTAACTGTCCTCCTGTCAAACACAAACAATATGAATGGATTACCCAAAGTGATCTATGTAAAGAAGCGAAGTACTTTTAGTTTTTAGAGCTTACTGACTGTACATATAGGGCAGTGTTTCCCAAACTTTTTCAGCCTGCGGCTCCCTTGACCATTGGCGACCATTGTCCGTGGCCTGCCAATTAGCATTGCACTGTTTTCCGTGAGGATTCCGTGGCACTCCGTGGCTCCCCTGGCTGGTTTGGGAACCACTGATATAGGGTACAAATGTTCATCACAAGGCACCATCATGCATGTGTGTGTCTGCTTGTGTTCACAAGACATGAGGTAGTGTACAGTGTATCTTGTGCCACTACTCACATCTGCTGTCAAACACAATTAAATTTTCTTGGTGCTCGACCACAAAATCTATCCGGGGTTACCAGTTACACCGCCACCACCCAAACAAGAATCATTGGTGATTTTCTGCACTAGATAAAGTGGTTTGCAACTTAAAATGGTGAAAGTCAAAAAAATCGCTTCGATCCACATGTAGGCAATAAGGCCAATTTATACAGTTGGCAAAATCAAGCAGTAACATTTTTTTCCCAGACTGTACTATTTCAGGGTGCAGAGGGGACTACTCCATACAAAGGAACACAACCGTTTCTCTGCAGGGAGTCAAGGAATAGTGGGTGGATAGCAACAGTCAATAAAATTGTGGAGATTTACAGGTAAAAGACAAAACCATGGACCATAACTGGGGATTCATGGGGTGGTGAAAGTAGGTACATTGAGGAGCGAAAAATTTCAAGGCTATGCAGGATTTAATATTTTGCTTAAGGAACCAAAAATGTCTACAAATGTTTCAAGAGAACAAATGTTTTTGTTATGGTTATGTAGTGCTCATATTCTCACTGTTGGAGGGATGAGAATGGAACAGTGAATTATCGTCTTCCATCCTTTTGAAGTAAACAGACATCTTTCTTCACCTAAGATTCTATATACTTTCCATATTCTAATGATTTTCATTCCTTTACACAACACACAAGTTAATGCTATCAAAGAGGTTAGAAAATTTCATCAACTATCCTTCAAGCTATTTGTCAGATCAAGAGGTGAAGTCACACATAAATAATGAGGTTCTACAGAGAGGTTACACAATCGATGCAGAAGAAATCATATAAGAGCACCACTTTCCTAGACTAAATGCAGCCTCTCCATGTTGTTGTTTATAATACATGTGGGGAGAAAGATCCAGCAGAAGATGTTAGAGAAGATACCAAGTTGTCTCAGGAGGTAATTTTCATTTATTGTGACAGAGAGACCAGTTTGTGGGAAGCTAAACAAATTAGTTTGGCAAACCAAAGGATAATTTTAGAAGCAAAAAACCGATGAGTCAATAAGAAGAAAAGAAGATAAAGCTAAAATTGTGCATTGATCTAAATGGGAGTAACTTGATCACAGGGGGAAATGGATACATTTCATTGCATCACAAATATTTGCATAATTCTATAGAAACAATTAAACTGCAGGCACTGGATAATTTAAAGAGGAGGGCATTGCTCAGTTCTACAATTCAGGCTTTCCACATATAAGGCTCCAGGACTAGAGAAGACTCTCATTGGAATTCTCATGCCTAGATGTATTGGTTAACAATAATTATTTCCTTGAAGATTTTCTGCTTGAAATACATCGGAATCTGGTTGTTGTTTTTTTAATACACCTGCATTTTTTAAAATTACTTTTTTGTGCTCCAAATTCAGTCCCTATCATCTCCTGTCAAAGATCGAGGGTAGTATGTCTGGAAAACACCATCTCCTGAGTCCTTGTAGAGCTACTGCAGATGAACTGTAGATCATCCTAACTGGGAAAAGGCCAGCATTTCATGGTAGAGAGATTATGGTCAACCTCTCTAAGGGCTTACATTCAGTCCATGATACATACAGTTAAAGATCTCAAGAAGTCAGCCCAGGGGGAAAAAAAAAAAACTTTTCTTGACACCCTGAAAAGGTGCTATAATTCAGAATGGACAGCAGTAGGCTAGATAGCTTATTGGCTTGACTCATCTGTGAAGCCAGAGCTACACTGCACGCATCATGGCACAGCACATATCTCGGCATGGCTGAATAACAGTCGTTCCGAAACTTGACGAGATGAAACCCAGCCACACCGGTTCTCAGCTGTGGCTTACGGGTCCCCTGTGATGGATACTAGTGTGTCCTCTGTGATTGGTCACTTTCGGGTGGAGGAGGGAGGACACTGTAGAAGCGAAGGGGAAGTGACTGTGGATTGGTTAAAATTACTTGCTTAAGATTTCAGAAACAGTGTTTCTGAAATCTGCCCTGTGACTGGCTACCGCGTGAAACGTGTCCCACCCCCCACAGTCCAAACCACTGCCTCTGATTGGCTGAATGGGCAAGAAACAGACAAAAGTGGAGTCCGAGGCCACTTTGCGTGGGACGGGACGTGAATCTCCGACGGGCCAACACTGTCAGACGCCGAGACAACACACCGGACATACGTGGACGGCGCTGGCCGTGTGATGCGGGACGCGTGCATAACGCGTGCGGTGTAGCTCCGGCCTGAGTGTCTTACATCTAATTGGCTTGTTTTGAATAAGGGTTAGGAATGACTATGTTGACAGACAGTACCAGATCTGCCAAGGTGTTCCACCTTTAATGACTGGCCCACAAAAGATGCATTAGACACCAGTAGCATAGAGCAGAGGTTCCCAACTTTTGGAGGCCTGTGTACTACCTATGCGGGCCTCCGGCCACCCACATACCACCGGAAGAAAGTGCCGATGATGTCATCAGCACTTTCTTCAGGGGGACAGTCTGCTGGCAGCCACATCTTTGGCTTCTCTTCCCCGATTGCGTGGAAGAGAAGCCGAAGATGTGGGCACCCCAGTGTACCGGTGGCTGCATCTTCAGCTTCTCTTCCTTGCGATTGGGTAAGAGAAGCTGAAGATGCAACCTCCGGCAGACTGGAGCGGCCGTGTCTTCGGCTTTTTTTCCCCGATCGCGGGGGAAGAGAAGCCAAAGATGTGGTGCCAAACGGCCAAGATGGTGGCTGCCAGCATACCACCAACCTGTGGTCCATGTACCACTAGTGATATGTGTACCACAGGTTGGGAACCTCTGGCATAGAGCTTCGTGGGTTGCCAAAAAAGACTTTAGTGACACATGAGCCTTACACTGCTTATTTCTGCTGCAGGGGATGCTACACTAGCGTCGCTGCGGGGGGGCGGAGTTCTAAGTTCCGCCAAGGAACTGACCCTCCGTTACACTGGAGCACGAAGCGGCCCCGCCCCTCGCCTTCGGAACCATTCAAGGTGGTGAAAGCAGCGCTCGGAGCCTCGGAGGAACTTATAGTTCCGCCCCCCCCCTGCAGCGATGCCAGTGGGATGCTACGCAATAGGTAGTGGACAAGGTTGTGCATTTTATATATTTGTTTTGAGATGTAAAGCCCCCGGTTTTATTTGGCACTGGGCCAATTGAGGCAATGCAATGGAAGAGATGTATCATTCTCCAACACTAAAGAAAGTAAGAAAGCCCCTGCTTATGCAGAGATCTATGTGCAGTGAGGCCCAGCACATGGCATGGAAACTGCTACAACTTCAAGAAATTTCCATTCATAAAGTTCTTATTCCGTAAGTACACAGTTTAGACGTTTTAATATGCATGATGAGCGGTAATTAAAACAAATTGTAATTAAAACATTCTTTAATTAGGTTAAACAGTAACATGACAGATCTGTATCATGTGACTCAAATAATTTCTTAATAACAGACATAAAATTAACACAGGAAAACGGTGCTGTTAAATCTAAATTAAATTATAACATACTTAAGGCACTTACCCACTTAATGCTATGTGTTAATGAAAAAATATTTTAAGGCTCTTTTTAAATTTAATGAGGAGCAGCATTTTGAAGAATTAAATAAACCTACTTAGCAGACTGTAGTAGTCCTGTCAGATTCATATCACTTGATTGATTTAAATTTCGAAACTTCCTAATTATGCACTGTTTCATATTTCAGCAAATGACAATGCACAAATGACTCTTCATGCATGTAACGCAAACTAATAACTCATTCTAGTCATAGATAAGTGAGGCCAGACCTTGGGGGTTTTTTTGCCCTAGGCAAACAGGTTCAAATGCTATACAGAAACCTACAAACTCCAGACAGTGTAGCTTCCGGCACTTTTTCTTTACTCCTTTCAAACATGCTCTGTGGTCCCCTGCTAAGTCTCCTTCAACCCTGCCCTTCATTTCATTATGGTGAGCAACTAGACAGCTTCCCAAGTCAGATCACTGTCTAGCACAGTGTTTCCCAAATGTTTTTGACCTGCAGCTCCCTTGACTATTGGCGACCATTGGCCGTGGCTCCCCATTACATTATGTTGATGCCTGCCAATTGGCATTGCACTATATTCCGAGAGGATTCCATGGCCCTCTGCAGCTCCTCTGGCTGGTTTCCGCGGCTCCCCTGGGAGCTGCGCCTCCCAGTTTAGGAACCACTGGCCTAGTGGGTTACGGAAACTCGAGAATGGGCCAGACTGTTCCCAAGATACACCGCATGTACATGGCACGTAACATAGGTATTTGACTTTTAGCCACTGCCACACGTGGTCAATATATATGTTCTTATGCCCAGAGAGACCTTAAAATGTTCTGTCTTCTCTAGGACTAGAACAATATTTAGGAAATACACCATTTACCATGGAATTATAGAACTAGAAAGCACTAAAAGTGTACAGGATGGGCTATCCTGGCCCCATAGCTGAGTAACACAAGTTAAACAAGTCAGTGTCAGCATACTTTTGTTCTAATATACAGTAAACGTGACAGTGTTTGTAAAGCCACATGGAAGACACATGTTCTTTTCCAAATTCCCGGATCTTCCAAAATCATGCCAGTCTTCTTGCTTGACATATTGCTTCATTTCATTATTATAGTTGGATCACCATCCTTATACCCATCTTTCAGTATATTTGCCTCTATCATATTTGAGTATAGGAACTGAGAGCTATGTTGGGAACCAAGCCTTCTGAGTAAATGACACATTTGTTTTCTCCAAACCAGCTGTTTGGCATGACAAACACCTCCATTTCTCCTATGAATCATGAACACATTGAAATAAGGACTACCAGTTTTAGATTTCAGTTCATTTCTGTTGGATTTAAAGTGCCATGCTTGGTTTGTAATGATTGAGCCAACATTGTGCAGTGTTATTTTAAAAGCAAACTTTAATTAGGTAGACCCAATGGGTAACAGATAAGCTATGGGAGTGAGCCTGCCAGCATGGCCTATATACATATATTATATTATCCATACACAAAGGATTGTGTATGCAATCCAGCCAATTCATGGTTGATTCTGAAAGCATGAATAGATTGGTCCCAGCATGAGAAGAATGGTGCTTTTGGCAAGCAAAGCCTTCCTATATGATGAGGATACTGCTTACCATTCAATAATTCTCATCTGAATTCTCGTTTTTTTGAGTACTGAACAGGCCAGTGTGTTGAATGTGACATCCTGACTGAAACAAATGACTTGATTACAGGCTTATTAAAATTGAAACAGGGCTGACTTGATTAACCCTGACAGGCCCTACTGTACATGTCACTCTGCATCACAGCTAAAAACAAAAGATACTGTCCTTCGTTCAGAAAGAAGCTGATGCTCACTTAGGGAAATAGCCACTTGCTGATGCAGTAGGCACACTAACGGCACAAGCCACAAACCACTTCTGTCAGCGTATGGCCATTTAAACCATCTAAGTACCACCAATGTCAAGGGAACAAACAGATTCACCAACCAATTAATCCAGAGGATTTGGATCAAAGCCAACCAACAGCCAACCCAATGGACTGGTTGTGCTGAGCCAGGCATTAAGGAACAATCTTGTACACATAATATGGGTGCAGGGAGCCCTGGAGGGCCTTGCACCAGCTTAAGGGCTTTCCACACAGGGCAAGTGCAGGCTGCCTGTGTTGCTATTTTGTCCAGTGCAGTCTCAAAAAAAAAAAAGTCTCTTCAGTCTGATAATCTGGCAAGCAAAGCTGGCCTCGGAGATCAGTCTTGCGTGCAGCTTTCTTTCTGCCAAGTTCTTCTGAAGTTGGTGGCTCAGTGCCAGGGTGTCGTTTTTCACAAGGAAGACACAATACCCAGCAGCCTGGCTGAGGAAAAATTAAAATGTCATCTGCACTCACTCCAGTCTGATCCTTAAAGGCTTGTTTAAGTTTGTTCTCCTTGCCTGTGAAACAGCTCCAATTGATCCAACAGCCACATTACATGACACCTCTCAGTGAACCAGTTGCCATTCCTGCAGACAAGAGGATTCCAATACACAGTTGTATAGTTTATGGCAGTGATTTAAGAGTTTGTTTGTTTTCATCTGCTCAATCAATATTACATGTGGCTTAATTTAATTTTTTTTTAATCTTAGCTATTCATTTTCTTTTCTCATGCAATCATCTACTAACTAGTGCAATGGCTATTTGAACATTTGAAACAGCCTGGGACCCAGGGAGTCCAACGATGAAAAATGTAGGTTTGCTTCCAGCTCAAATTCATCAATATCTTAAATTTGGTTCAGTTCTGGTTCAGACACTATCTTTAAAAAGTGGTTTGCTAGCCAGTTCAGACACTTTGAACCAGTTGCATGCAAAATTCTTCAAACCCATAAGTGACAAAAATATGAAAAAATAAAAATGAATATTGCACCCATATCTATCTATCTATCTATCTATCTATCTATCTATCTATCTATCTATCTATCTATCTATCTATCTATCTATCTATCTATCTATCTAACACAACACAGTGAAGCAAAGGAAACAGGCTAGGAGGATGGCTAATGCACCCTCTAATAAAATATTTTGCATATGCTTAAAAAGCTCCCTGAAACTTGGCTGGCTTAAAACTTGGCTGGAGGAGGGTGGGGAACTAGGGGACTATCATCTATCTATCTATCTATCGATCGATCGATCGATCGATCGATCGATAGATAGATAGATAGATAGATAATAGTCCCCTAGTTCCCCACCCTCCCCCAGCCAAGTTTTAAGCCAGCCAAGTTTCAGGGAGCTTTTTAAGCATATGCAAAATATTTTATTTGAGGCTGCATTAGCCATCCTCCTAGCCTGTTTCCTTTGCTTCACTGTGTTGTGTTAAGAAGCTCTCCAGAGTTGGCCACACAAGTTCTCGGGCTATAGGTAACTTTTTTCTTCAAGGCTTGGGAACATCACTGGGCTTCCTCACTAGTCCCTAATGGCTTAGAAATCCTCCCTGGGGCCATTTGCTTAGCGCTGTTTAAGCAAGACTTGGAGTAAAAACAGACTTAAGAGACTTGTTCAAAACCATTATGTGCAGAATCATATTTTTCATTCTGAGCAGTAGAAGATATATATTTGCTTTTCAGCATTACGAGCTAGGCAAATTCATATTTTAGATCAAATAATTATGAATTTTGGAGACATCACTAGAATCATCTGAAACCATATTGCATGCTTATATTCTACACAGAGATGATAGCTTGAATCCAAAGGTGCCAATACAAAAATGGAAAATCTCATCCCTCCTTCAGTGGCTGTTTCTGACCTAGTGGAATTAGGTTATGTTAGAAAATTGACCACAAATCCAGGGAAGTTCTTCCATTTGTGCCAGCTCTTGGTCAAGGCTATACAAAGTCCTTTATAGACCTTCTTGGAGTTTACATACTACAGCCCGTCTCTTTCTAATTCATGTTTCTCAACTGGAACGCACCAGAGACACTGTGGGGCTGCCCTGCAAGAACTCTTCTGCTAACACTTGTACAGGAAAACATGGAACATATTTCATGGAATGCAAAAAACACAATGGAATACATTTTTCCTTCCATTCATGGTACTTTGGCTTCAAGCCTATGTTTATTATTTGCATTTTCATATAGATTCTTTCTATACCCAAAGATCTCAGCACACTAAGCCCTTGATTTTTAAAACAGACTTTTACACACACATTTCTGATGACTGAGCAAGCCAATGACAGGACTGCATTCTCAAAATGTTCATTGTGCCTTCAACTATTCAATAAAGAAAGTAGGCCTTTTGGTTTTGGTGGCAGTGCACAACAATCATGAAGCATAATATTAGCACACATAAGGATGTTCTTAGATGTGTGTTGAATTTGGAGCCTACGTTTCCAGTGAGCAATACGGGGCCAGTTGCTCAATCCATGCTATAAACTTGTCTGCAAACCAAGCATGGAACAGCACCTGTATTTTAAAAACGTAAACAAATAAGGTTTCGGTGAACTTAACCTTGGAAGGAGGTAAAACTAAAACTTCCTAGGAAGTTCTAAAACATGACTTGTCAGTTTGAGAGCTTGAAGGCACGAAACTCTTAGATTTGCTTATTAAATTTCACTTGGGGGCAAGGAAGGGAAACCAAGCATAATCCGGGAAGAGCTTGGTCCAAGTGACAGAGAATAAATATGGGGCTGGAGGATTTGTGGCTGCTTGGCACTTTCTGGGAGTGGGAGAGTCATGTTCTCTGAGGGCCACACCAGATGTAAATTTCATTCCAAACCTTTCTTTGCCTCATAGTGCTATTGCAGGAGTTGGAGGACATTTGCAGAGGAGAATCGTTAGGTGGAATAGGTGCTTAATCCGTCCTTGCCCACTGATCTTTCTCTGCAAATCCTGCCCACCCGACAGCTTTAATGTTTTCCCACTAGCCAGTTGTAATCTAGCCAGTCTCTAGCTGTTCATAATCACTGGCCGTGGAAGTGTAAGATCAAACCTGTTGTTGTCTGGTCTCTCTGCTATAACTCTCCAAGATCTCGGACAGAGATTTCCCCCCTAGGCCTGTTAACTAAAGACAAAATAACATGTTACTTTTAACATGTTTGGCCCATTTTTTTTATTTTTGAATAGTGCAGGAACATGTGAAGCACCACAAAACCATAGCAGGGGATATAGAAGGGCTTTGGCACTTTGGCACTATTGCCCTGCCACAGTTCCTGATCCTGATCTCACACCCCCTGTGCATGGTTTTCAACTGACGCTTCTTTTAAGCTGTAAAGAGTGGCTTGAATCAGAAACACACAGGGGGGAAGTCCTAAAGCCCCATATCTCCCCCACAATTTCCTGGTGTTTCAAACACCTTCTCTGTGCTTTTTGTTTAAACTCTTTCTAAAAGAAAGTTCAACACGTGCATTAAAGAGAGCATGTAGGTTGACTCTTAGATCTTTCAACTGGAGAAAATGCCTATGATTTCCTGCCACTAAGCTCTGGCCCAAGTGTGTGCACCTTGAAATGATGCTGAGCTCTACTGGGTTTGGCAGAGCTGATTATGAGTTATGGGGTGGGCTCCTGGACTTAGTCCCATTGGTGTTGCTGCAGGGCGGCGGAGCTCTAAGTTCCGCCACGGTCCGACCCTCCGTTACACTGGTGCATGAAGCGGCCCTGCCCCCTCGCCTTCAGAGCCATTCAAGGCAGTGAAAGCAACGCGCAGGAGACTCCCTGCACGTTGCTTTCACCGCCTTGAATGGCTCCGAAGGCGAGGGGTGGGGCGCTTCGTGCACCAGTGTAATGGAGCGTTGGACCACGGCGGAACTTAGAGCTACACCCCCCCTGCAGCAACGCCAGTGCTTAGTCCTTCCATATCACCCCACAGCAGCAGATGACTGATGCTCTCAGCGCAGACAATAAGACCATCTGGTTGATCTATAATCCAGCAATGGGGGCAGTCCACCCCATTCTAGGTGGCAGATGTGGGGATTCTGCAGTGGAACTCTGCCCGTCTGAACATCTTTTGCACACACAAGCATTGATCCAAACTGAGTCTAGAAACAGGCGCCTGTCTCCACACGGAGATCGCCCTCATTGGAGTAGGGTGCTGATTTCTCCTTGGTGTGTGAACAGACATGGAGGGAAAATGACATAAGGTGTTCATTCAGCAGATTGTCTGTTTATATAAACATAGCCTTTGTGCGTATTTGGGGTGAAGACCCTAAATGCTGTCACTTGTCAACAACAGAATAAACAGAATGTGCAGCAGCAAAATTGACGAGGAAAAAAGCAGAACAGTAAAATCTAAAGAATTTCTCTGTTTTTTCAACACAATCTGCCGGTTGTAAAAAATAAAAATAAATTGAGAAACAGATGTTTGCATTCACAAGTCTTCTAAAAAAAAATAGTTAGATTGCTATTAGTAGGTGTTGTTAACCGAAAAAAAGTGAATATTGCTTTGTTTGGAGGCTTTTCAAAAATACCATGGGAATGTTGGATGTTCAGGGACTGTGATACTGACACATCTGTATTTTGATTTAATTAGCTGTTTCATGAGATTACACTGTGGGATGTGATGCTTTTCAAACCCAGCACCTGTAGTCAGAATTAGAAGCACTGAAACTGGGTCTACTCATGTTTGCAGAATTTTAACATGATTACTGTCATCGTCCCCAAGAACAATTAATGCACAAGGACATTCTGGCAAAATCATTAGTGGTATCATGAGGACCTAACCAGAGTGGAATGAACTTCTTCTTTGTCTGAACCGTGGGGGGAAAGGGGTTCATGTGACAGTAAGAATTTCCTGTGACAGAGCGAGCGAAAGCAAGCAAGCACAGGCTTGTGCAAAACTGCAATGTGGGGTGTGAACAGCCCCCCCAGGAGCAACAGTAGGTCAAGTGTCCTTCCTAGCTCTCAATATTGGAAACGTGCCTGGTTTTGCAAGAGGTCCCAAAGCCACGGCAGAAGGCCCAGAATGTTGACTGGCCCTGGGCTACATCTTTGGCTGCTGGAGAAGCAATGACCTTTGGCCCTGACAGAGAGCTTTCTGCATTTCTCTGGAGTTCTCACTGAGGATGAAATAACTGTGCTGCTATATATTGGATGGCAATCTGACATCCCCATGTCAAACTCAATGCAAGGCATAACACAGACAGACACATGCACACGCGCGCGCAGACATGCACGCACGCACGCACACACACACACACACACACACACACACACACACACCTTTTTAATGGGTTGGCATAGATTTAGTCTTCAGGAAAAACATCCAGTGTCATCCGTGCCTACACTGTGCAAGTGTCTCGAAAGAGAGGCCCTTTTGGACAACATGGGGAAGAATCTAGATCTTGGAAATTGTTCTTCCTTGCCCTTGTGCTTCAGTGTTCAGACCCCGTGTAGGTTAGGGTCTGGTTGGATGCCTTTCCACATACTGCTACCAACCCTCCATCTTTTATCACTGGATCTATAAATCTGTCAGGTCTGAATTACACATGCAGTAAAGTTATGTGTTAGGAGGTGCTAGATTTCTGAGGAAGTAGAATGAACTGTTCTACTTCTGACTGCAGAGGGGGATCCTTTTTTTATATGTTCTGCCATGTTTTTAAAAAAACAACCTTCCAGCAAATAGAGAGCTAGCTCAGCAAGGAATAGGCTGGACTAGAAGTGATACAGTGGATTCTATCACCACAGTTACAGTATTATACCACCTCATTTGTAGACAAATTTGACCATGCGTATATCTGCGAATTGCTGATTCATTCACACATGCAATTCCCATGTCTGCAGCTGTGTGAGTGACTTGTCCATCTGTAAAATCCTGCAAAAAATGGCTTAAAATTTATCTAAAAACTTATGAATTCTGCAATCCTATACATGCTTGCCTGGGAGTAGGTCCCATGGACTTGCTTTTGAGTAAACATGCATAGTGCTGGGCTGTACAACAAAGTACTGTTTCTACCATTTGGGGCATGGTTATGAAAAGTGTTTCATTTTTGTTGTAGTGAGACAAGCAAAGAATAATTATTATTATTAACAGTATTTATATACCGCTTTTCAACAAAAAGTTCACAAAGCGGTTTACAGACAAAATCAAATGATTAAATGGCTCCCTGTCCCCAAAGGGCTCACAATCTAAAAAAGATGCAGAAGACCACCAGCAAACAGCCACCAGAAAAGACACTGTGCTGGGGTGAAAAGGGAGCAGTTACTCTCCCCCTGCTAAATATAAGAGGAGCACCAATTGAAAAACTGCCTTTTGCCCAGTTAGCAGTAATCTACTTTTGTGGGAAGGACGATATCAAGGTCAATTCTTGACAAGAGTTTGGCAGTGCTCCAATGACTGGACCACAAGTCCACTGAAGTCAAGACAGGAGCTATCACATTAATAGTGACAGTGACATCTAAGAGGCCTCCAATCTTAAATATCTCACTATTTTTCATTAGATATCAAAGCTTCCTTCTGGTTTTAGGGTCAGTTGCATGACCATGACAAATTCAACCACCGCTTTCAATTTTTGGACTGTACTCAGGTAGAACTCATTAGCATCACTAGTATCCATTGATGTGCTTCTGAAATTCTAATCTTGTCATCCACATTTTCCCCAAAATGTTGGGTATTCTGAAGTATGCAGTCTGGTTTCCAAAGTGGAATTGATGCATTAGGAATTCTTGATTGTTCCATTTTTCATGTCTGAATTTTGTATAGACAGAGTACTGTGTATGTGCTACAGCTTTCAGTTCATTCATGTTTCCCTCCACCCCTCTGTGTTCTCAATGTGAATGTGCCCATTGATAAAACACTGCCCCCCCCCCAAAAAAACCACCTTCTTAATGCGACCATATGCATGACTGGGTCAATATTCATTCCATGTGGCATTTTACAGATGCATGTGTGCACCTGTGCATGCATAAACCTTCCAAAAACACAAACACCTTGATGTAATTGTACACATGGTTGTATCAAAATGCTTTTGTGTGGTCTTCTACTAGTGGATAAGAGCACATGCTTACAATACTTCAGAAAAAGAATTCTGAAGCAATCATGCACTGAATCACATGGGCAGCCCAATCCTATCTAGCACTGGTGCAACGTGGGTGCCAGGCCCACGCTGTATCCTGTGCTGGAGAAGAGCAAGCTGGGGGTCTCCTTGGAGTCTTACCCCAAGTAACTCCCCAGTCTCCATTATAGGGCTACTCGGGTCAGTGCCACCTAATTCGGTGGCGCTGAACCGATAAGCCTCGTGTCGGGCTTGGAGGCCTGGGAGCACAATAGCAACATAGAGCCAAATCAACACACAACAATAACATAAAGATACAAAATAACAACATAACGCTACGTCAACATAGCCAAAAGCAGCATTTGAGGGTAAATCGGCTAAAAGTTGAAACTTTGAAAACTAACGTTTTTAGCTTTACAAAACTTTTTATTTAAAACTAAAAAACTTCCAGTGGTTTGAAGGAAAAACAAAACAAAACAACAACTTGTCTTGTGAACAACAAAGCAATCAACCATTGTATGGGCTTTCCAGTCCTGATCTTCAAACCTACCACCACAAAGACTCCTGCCCTTCCAAGAACCCATACTATCAATTACCAAAAATCAGGCTCCTTGAAGCCAGGGTGACTGGACAGAAATTGCAGGAGGTGCCTCATGGCAACAAGTACCTCTAAAGTGGCAACTACCACTCCCCTCCTCATCCCTTGGCCCCTATGGGTAAATCAATTTAAAGGTGTAAAGGTAAAGGTGACCCCTGACAATTAAGTCCAGTCGTGTCCGACTCTAGGGTGTGGTGCTCATCCCCATTTCAAAGCCAAAGAGCCAGCGTTGTCCGAAGACGCCTTCGTGGTCATGTGGCCGGCATGACTCTCCTTGCCACAGCACGTAGCATGCGGCTGGAACACGGAGCGCTGTTTACCTTCCCGCAAGCGGTACCTGTCTATCTACTCGCATTAACATGCTTTGGAACTGCTAGGTTGACAGGAGCTGGCCAAGCAACGAGAGCTCACCCCGTTGCGGATTCGAACCGCCGACCTTTCGATCGACAGCTCATGGTTAGGACTGACCAAAAGTTGCCTTTGTTAAGTGGTCAAAGATGACGCTCCCAATTAGCAACTCAACTGTGATTTGAATGAACTGACCATCATAACACATAGGAAGAGGAAGTATGTTGTTGGGTCTAGTGGTTGGATGGTCTAGAAATCAATATAAATAGAATGAATAAATAAAAATGTACTCTGTCATTGTCATACCTCTGCAACTGAGCAAACGCATTTTTAAACTTATGACCAACGAAACGTTTCGTATATGTGCCTGCAATCAGTCCCCACAGGCAGAATCACAGGGAACAACCTTAGCAACAACAATAATCCCCCTCTTTCCTGGAACACATATTTACGAACGGCAGAATTTACAAGCTGGTCCAAATGCTTTATGAGATTTACAAGACTTAAAAGAAATTTACTAGGAAGATGTAAAACATCAATGGTTTGAAATGGGAATGTTTGTAAGGGACTCGAGATCAGCTGGTTTTGATTGCTGCTCAGTCAGTGGCAGCGAAGCTCCACTTTTGTTCTCTGAGCAGAGACTGATCACTCAGCGACAATGAAGGATCAAAGAAAGATGACTCTTCAGGATGGAGGAGTTACCTCAAAACACAAGGGGTCAGAATTATTTTTGTCTTTAGTAAGCAGTTTCATCTCAAGATAGCATCTGCACTCAGGGCTTGAAAATGTGTCTAATCAATCATATTCCAACCAATGTTCTTGATCACTTGGTTCACAGGATATGTTTGTCCATATGTTGAGGTACTTAAGAGCCCAATCCTATCCTTTTCCCTCCCCCGCCAATGCAGCTGTGCCAAAAAGTTGCATGCCGTACCCAGTGAGGGGGCGGCTCGGGAAGCTTGGGAAGGGAAAGGGGAATTATTTCCCCTTACCCCTCCATAAGCCCCTCGACCGCCAATGGGTTTCCGCAGACCTGCGCCAGCTCATTCCTCAGGTGCAAGTCTGAGGAGAAGAAAGGGGAGGACATCCTTAAAACGGAGGGGATACGATCCAGCGCACGCCATTGCTGCCAGGTCTACCCCCTCCTGCTGCCTCCCCACCACTTTTCCTCCCTCCCCCACCCAGTTTCGCCTCTTCCCACCCACCCTCCGCCCCCACTGCTTATTTACCACAACCGGCAGCTGCTCCGGATCCCGCCATGCATGACACCTCCAAAGCCTCTCCAGCGGCGGGACAGAAGCTCGCTGCTCCGTGCACTTCCATAAGTCTGTTTACAATGTTTTCCTAAGCAGCCCACCTGCTAGGACTGGCATGCACAAACTCATTGGGCGGCCAGGTCCATGTGACCAGGTCATCAGACATGTGGGATGCTCAGGTGATTGTAAACCATCCAGTCAGACAGACCTGTGACATGAGTGAACCCAGGCTTCTTAACATCAAGCCCAAGGATGCTTGGTGTGTTCTGATTTGGGCATCTCAGAGGAAGCTGCGCATGGCCAGTTCCACCTGGCTCACTGAGGATCAGAGTAGTATAATAGCATCCGGAAAGCTGAGGCCCTAAGTAAGTACAGTTAGGGACCAGTGAGCTAAGGTGCCTTAGGGAATTATTTTGCTTTTATGTTTGCCATAATTGCCTGCTTGTACTTCTGCTAAGACCCACATCTGGGCATTGCCAATGCCCTAGCCCTGTTCCAAGCCTGCTTGTTGTTGTTTTTCTTTCCTTGTATTTTACCAATCCACCATCATCCCACCCACCCCACCCCCTCACACACACTTTGCTGCGTGGAGAGCAAAAGACTCAGCTGTAACAGGCCCTTAGGAATGAATCCATTTCCCAAATTTTCAAGATCACAGGGACAAATGGGGAAAAGAAGGGAGGGAGGCAAGGGAAGCAAGTGCTGTTGGTAAATGCAGACAGATCCTTCATCAGTCTGAAACAGATGTCACTCAGGGGATATCTCCTTTCACACTGGTCAAGTTCAGCTTGTCTGATCTGACTTTGAAATCATTGTTCGCCCCTTAAAATACCTTGGTTGTCTGAGACAAGATATGAGCATTTAGGAGCTCAGCGGGGCGGGCAGAGGAAGAGAAGGGGGGGAGACAAAGAGTCCACAGATCAATAAAAGCACTTTAGGATAATGGCACTACCTAGAGAGAAACAAGTCTGGATGCCAGGGCAGCTCCATCATTGCCAGGAAATGTGCATTTGCATGAATGAAGTGCTTAATCCAGAGTGTTACAAGTAAAGAGTTGCACTAGCATTGCTCTCCCGGCTTGCTGTTGCATAAGAGGTGTCTGTTTACCTGCTCTTTCCCTTAGCTTCATAGTCTTTTAATCCCTGGCTGCGCTCATAGGGGTAAATTTCTTGAACTGAAAGGAATAGCAAAATACTGTCACCACTTCCCTTCCTTCTAGGGTCCTGATGGTCATAGGTAAGTTTACCAGAGTCCCGGAATCGAGGCGTGCATCGTCCTAGAGAGGACCCGAGTGTGCACCGCGGGCAGCCCAAGTGTGCACTGCGGGCAGCCCAACGGCGGTCGCGTCATTGGCCGGAAGTTCCGGAAGCCGCAACCCCATTGGGCTGCTGTGCTGCACACTTGGGAGCGGCTCGGGTCCTCTCTAGGCCGACGCACACCTCAATCCTGGGACTCTGGTAAGCCTAGTCCAGTGCTCCTCAATTATTTTCTGTCATGCCCCCCCTAGGAAGAAGAAAAAATTTCGCGCCCCCCCGCGCGACTGTAAATATCTCCCGCATGGGGGGCATGACAGAAAATAGTGTATGCTTGTGTAGACAGTGTATGCTTTGCGCCACTTATCTTGATTGTAGGAGCCTCCAGCGACGATCTACTTCAACGACGATCTCTTCCGGGGAGCAGATCGTTCCTCTGCTCCCCGGCGCGAACTCTGTAACGCGCCTAGGAGCGCTCTGCAGAGTTCACGCTGTGAATCACGCATGCGCAAGATGACGATTGGCAACATCGTCGTCTTGCGCATGCGTGAACTCTGCAAAGCGCTCCTAGGCGAGTTACAGAGTTCGCGCCGGGGAGCAGAGGAACAATCTGCTCCCCAGAAGAGATCATCGTTGAAGTAGATCGTCGCTGGAGCTCCTACAATCAAGATAAGTGGCGCAAAGCACACACTAACACAGCATCACACGAGCCCCCCTTTACGGAGCCTCGCGCCCCCCTATTTGAGAACCGCTGGCCTAGTCATAGGCACTCATCTGGTGCTGCCCATACATCTCATGGTTTACAGCTGACAAGGCTGATGTGAGAAGTCACTTGTGCTAGCTTTTTTAGAGGGCACTCTGATTTGGCTACATGATGACAACACATCATCACATGGTGTTGTCATGAAGCAATCAGAGTGAGGGCAATGTTTCCTTCCTGCCTTCACTCTGGAGCATTGTGCGTGTAAAAAAAAAAAGTGTCCATCAGCAACTGGGAGCATGAATGTTGCTGCCAGTACGTTCACCCTACAGTTCAGCCCTGTTCACATGCCCAACTTCAAAATTTCCAAAATCCTCCTTGTCAACTTCATATCCTTCAAACACAGTAGTGAAACTGGGAGTGGCACTTCAGCTCAGCACTAAAACTGACTGTCTTCCCACTGAGGATAATTACGGACAGGATTCACAGCTGGTGATATATATTGTGCAACGGGACAGTATTTGCAGTGTTACATTTGTATCATAGCTTGAATTTGGGATTAGCTGTGTTTTAAAAATAAAGGCTTGCCTCTGTCAATGTCAACAGCGAATACTCTGAAAGCCAGTGGCGTAGCTAGGGCATCTGGCACCCGGGGAAACAACATTTTTTAACACCCACCCCACCCCACAGCCTTGTTTTTTGTGCCCCCCAGGTGCCAGATGGGGTCTCCTGAGGCTTTCCAAGGCTTTGCAAGGCTTGGTTCCCTTTACAGACTGGGAAGGACCTTAGCCCCCCCCCTTTCTTACCCTGAGGGAATTGCCTCTTTGTGTGTTGCCTGCCCCAATTCAGCCTTGGGCAGGATGAAATGGCATGCTCGGCGCCACACAACGCACATGCGTGTGGGAATGAGCACCCCTGTCTGGAGCATTGCCCTGACGAGCTGTATTCATAGCAGATGTGGGGGGGGGGGTTGAACCCACTGTGCACCTCCTGCTCCATGTGCTGAACTGGGCCTGTTGTGTAAAATGAGGCTTTCCAAGGTGTGCAGCTTCCCCAGGCCTTAGAAGGCCTCCGAAAGGCACTTCCGGTTTTTGGGAAGTGGGGAGGGCCTCAGAAGATCTCCTGGAGACCACCAAAAGGCACTTTTGATTTTTGCCGAAAACTGGAAGTGCCTTTCAGAGGCCTCCAGGACATCCCCTGGAGGCGTGGCACCCGGGGACAAGCCCCCCTGCCCCCTCATTAGCTATGCCACTGCTCTTAGCATTAGGGGCAAGTCTAAAATACAGTAAATCCTCACTTAAAGTCGTTTCATTTAAAGTCATTTCATTTTAAAGTTGATGGGGAAACGCCATAGGAACGTTTACGATTATCAATTAGCCTAATGGTAAAATTGGTTTCATTATACTGTAAGTCGTTTCACTTAAAGTCGCAGAAGAACCTATCGACAACTTTATGTGAGGACTTGCTGTACTGTATTCGGTAGAGGACCCATAAGCGGCATAAAATCAAATGATTTTGGATTACATGAGTTTAGATATGTATATAACTCATGGGGACCAGTGAGAAACTAATTCTCAAAAACGTGGTGCTCTCTGCTTTCCCAGAGCATTGAAAAATCTTTGCACTTGATTCTGCAAACCCTGTCATAGGAGTACAAAAAGGCAACCATCCAACAAATAATCACCCAAAAATAAAGAGAACAATCCAGCCAAAGTTAGGCTGTGATCCTATGCACACTTAGCTGGAAGTAAGGCTGCAATCCTATGCACACATACCTAGGAGTATGTCTCATTGAACTCAGTTGTGCTGTAAGCCTTATTGAATACACTGTGACTTACTTCCAAGTAAACATGTATAGGATCGTACTTTCTGTTGATTTCAGTGGGACAGATTTAGGCATATGGCAACGCTCTTTCTAAAACCAAAGGCTTCCAAAATCTGGGAACGAAAAGGGGATCATTTATTCCAAGGAAGTTTTGTAAACACACACACACACACACACACACACACACACACACACACACACACACACAAACCACCACATTTTCTAAAACAGTTTCAGAAAACCTTCAGTTTTGCGTACTAGGAATCAGTTCTTCAGGCTTTGCATCTTGAAATGAAAATCAACAGCAAACAGGGGGGAGTGGAAAAGCATAATAGACTCTGCTACATCTGTATAATAAGACAGACATCAAAGATTGTTTCTCTTTCATTATCCTCTCTTACTATCTTTCTTCATCAGCTGGAACTCCCTATTCCTTCCCCCCTTTTTTTTCTCAACATAAACAAAGCAGTGGGTTTTTAATAGCGACCTAAGTCGCTTCTTTGGTTTGAGTAATTACCAAAATTGTCCATAAATTGTCCATTTCATGACACTCTGAATAGCCTCATTTGTTCGTGACAACATACATCTGTTTCAACACACACACACACACACACACACACACACACACACACACACCACCCTTTTCATTTCCATGGTGGGATTATCTGTACACTGCAATGGGAGAGCATTGAGTTTCAGCCCCATCTCGTGTTTTGGCTAGTGGTGAGCTCCCCACGGCCAAAGAGAAATTGAACCCTCACTGGGGAAAAGCCATGTAAACATGGCAGTTACATCCTAAGGAATGGAAAATGTTCCCCTTAGATGTGGCTGCTAAATGAATCATGTGAGAAAGGCCCTTTTTACTTGTGGTGCTTGGGGGAAACTTGAAGTGTGTGGAGAGGAGGGGTTTTCTTCTTCCTAGGCATGGCCCTATTAGTTTTCCTTTAACGTCAGAGAGCAGTGAAGAAAAACCACATCGAATTTGAAGAACACAGAAAGAATACCTGAGCAACTCCACTCCACAAAACCGTGTTAGAAATTAAGAAAACCTCATTATTTGACCTTACTGGAGTCCCTGAACAAAGAATAATTCAACTATGAACAGAGCTGCTTTCCTTGAGTCCATGGTAAGCACAAATTGCATTAACCTGTCAGTGTTTAACTCACCAGACAATATTCTTTTCCAAAGACATTAAAGCTTTTGACTTCATGGGCAATACCAGCCAAGATCCAAGCAAGTTATCTAACACACAAAATCCTCAACTACGCTGCACTTAATCCGTCTAATAACAAAGACCATAAGCGGAGGCAAAATTTCAGAACAAAGAAAAACCATCAGCATGCAGGTGCTCCCTGTTCTTCAGGGTAGGGAGATGCTAGATTTAGAATTGGTCTCAGACCAGGGTCTGAAGCCACATGGATGCAGAATTATTTAGGATCTGGCCTTTCAATCTTGCAGTGACTCCTCCCTCCCTGCAATCTCTTCTCTTCCCCCAGTGAAGCTGGCAATGCCCACCTTGAAAGGCACTTAACTTTTGACTGAATCACACCCTACTTTTTGTTGAATTGTGTCTCTCTTTCCTAAGTTATGAACATTGTTGGATTTTCTATTATGTACATGTCATTTCAGTAGAGAGATCCACTCCGAGAGGGGGTGCAGAAAAGAGCGACCAAAATAATTAGTGGGCTGGGACACTTCCCTTATGAGGAAAGGTTGCAGCATTCGGGGCTCTTCAGTCTAGAAAAAAGGCACCTGCTCGCCTCCCAAACTATGCATGGGATGGAGAGAGTGGATAGAGGGGAGTTCTTTTCCCTCTCGCACAAGAACTAGGGGACATCCACAGGCAGCCCGATCCTGCCTAAGATGTGGCGGCCGGCCGAAACGACCGTCCCGCACTAGCGCACCTGGGGTGTAAGCACCGGAGACTCCAATGGACCTCCTCAAATGCAAACCAGCACTTTAGTCCAGGAAGGGGATGGGGATATCGGCACAGCAGATTGTAAAGAGGTGTAGTGCAAGTCATATGGGTAGTGCATGCTAGGTTTAGGACTCTTACAGCCCAGTCCAGCCTAAGGCCTCAGCGGCACAATTCAGGCACAACTGCAGCCTAAGCTCGAGTTGTGCCTGAATTGTGCCGCAGAGGCCGAATTTGTGCTGCAATTGTGACTGACATAGGACGGGTTAAGGAAAGTTGACCAATTCAGTCCTAAGTTCGGCATAAGAGCTATTCCGTCCTAAATTTGGCCTAAAAGTGGGCGTGTTGGGGGCATGTCGGGGGAGTGACGGGGGCGGTTACGAAATTTGTTCCGGTTCCAGACACTGGCGACCCCCTGACACGCCCCCTCGAGCACAACTCAGGCACAAAATTTGGGTCAACAAAAAGGGTGGACTCAAATGTGAGGAGACCCATAGGAGCCATTTTACCTTACCCACACCAGCCCTCTCCTGAAAAGTTCTAACACCCTGGTCCCGAGTTGCGCCTGAGTTAGGACGGAACAGTTGTGGCCTAACTCTGGACACGGACCCAAATAGTTACCCTATCAGCACCCAGCCCCACCCAGCCTCTTTCCCACAAAAGCCCAGCCCCAGCCCTCCAATCTCTCTCTCTCTCTCTGAGCACGTGGCGTGGGGTCCTGTCCCCCAGCAGCCACAAAGTGGGACTTTGAAAAATTTCAAACACCCCACTTCTCTCTTCCCTTCTCCTCTCTCCTCTCTGCACCCCTCTAGGGCAGAGAGGGCTGTGCCGCCTGTGGCCAAACTGTTTACTGCTGTGCCTGGGCAGCTGTCTCCATGCGTTTGCTAACCCATGTCTTTCTCCCAGCCCCTCTTCCCCCCCACAGGCAACAACACCAGCAGTTAAGTGCAGGTAAGAGCAGGGTTCGTGCTGACATGTGGTCTGACTTCTGCCTCTTTGCATATAGAAATATAGGTAGGATACATGCCTCTTTACCAATGTCTTGTCTCATAGCTGCCTGCAATGCCTGCCATGATATGCCTCTTTACCAATGTCTTGTCTCATAGCTGCCCCTGCAATGCCTGCCATGATATGCCTCTTTACCAATGTTGTGTCTCATAGCTGCCTGCAATGCCTGCCATGATATGCCTCTTTACCAATGTTGTGTCTCATAGCTGCCTGCAATGCCTGCCATGATATGCCTCTTTACCAATGTTGTGTCTGATTGCTGCCTGTAGTAATGTGAGCACACAATGCCACAAGTGTGGAACTGTTAGCCTTATGTAGACACCAGCTGTTCTCCCCCCCCCCTTTTCTCCACAGGGTCTACTCACAGGTCAGTATTTGTAGGTTTGCCATGGTTGTGACCCACACGTTGTGTTGTTGTCTTCTCTCTCTTTGACCCTTTTCCCTTACAGGATCATGTTCTCCTGACACCCAGGGAAGGAGCGCAGACCATGCTATGTGTCTCACACCTCTCAGCTGTGTTTAATTTCTCTCCCTGCAGGCCTTTGCAACCGGCACACTGGCATTTCTTCAATGGCGATTGCTACCACACAGCAGCTGCCATGGAACACCCCTGTGTTTTTTGCCTCCCCAGGAACGTCCACTACCACCTACCTTCCTGGGAGCACCCCGGGCCTGCAGTCTGGTTGCCCCATGGTCGTCTGCCTCGATGCTGCCAGAGGTCCTGGAGCCTGCCCTGCAACCCTCCTCAGCTGCCGGCGCTGCTGCTGCTCCACCTCCCTGGCTGCCTACTTGCTGTCCCTCCCCTTTCCATGGTGCAGGCTGTGGTTCCACAGGGGAAGGGCCTGCATCCCCTGGTCCATGGGGCACGCCTGCTGCTGCTGCTGCTGCTGCTGCTGCTGCTGCTGCTGCTGTGGTCCGAGTGGCCGCTGTGACTACCCCTGGCAGCCTCGCCTGGCCATCTCTGCCACTGTTCCAGAACAATAAAGATGCCCCTGGAAACACATGTCCCCAATGTTACACAAGCACTGCCCCCCCCCACACAGAGACAGTCCCCAGCACACAAGCCCCTGCATGAATCCCAGCCAGGGCCTGCCACAGCCAGCCCAGGGAGACCAAAGCAGGGGGGCTGCCAGACCCTCAGGGCTCAGAGGGGAGGGGGGAGTTGGGGGACCTCTCAGGCAGGCAAACACTGACAGGCGACATGGCGCACGTCCGCCACGTCCGTGAAGAGCCCTTTCGGCAACCGGGGCTCTCACCCACCCTCGGTCCGCCCGTCAACGGCGTCCGTTTCCGCCCATCAACGGCGTCCGTTCTGCCCAAGGTCCGTCTGCATAAGAGGCGCCCGTTCCTGCATTGCCTCCATCTGTGAAGTGACACCTGTGTCCCTATTGGTCTCTGCAGACCCCTCTCCCTGTATCCCTCTCCCACCAGCCTTGTTGTCTGTCTGTTTCTGACCCACCCGTACCCCTCCCCAGCACCCACTGTCTGCCTGTCTGTCTGCCTCCCCTCCCACTCCCTGATGATGGAAGCTGGCCACCCCCCACCCCGCCAGAGCGCCTGCCGCGACGTGCTGACGTTGCCCCATCTGGGGGCGTGATGAGCTGCGTGAGCCCTTCCCGCTCGCAGCAGACAAGCCCAAGGCATCTCTCGGTCTTGGCCGGGGCACGGAGCAGAAGGCATGCTGGGATACCTTCTTTGTGGGCATTGCCATGGCCCTGGAGGCCCAGGGCTTCAGGCAGCGCACGGGCATGTCATGGCAGAGGCAGTTCCAGACTTCAAGAGACCCCCCTTTTGCGTGCCGTTCCCACCCCCTCCTTCCCTTCTCTCCCCCGCTCACCCCCCCATGACTCCCACGTGCAGCCTCACCGTGGCTTGGGGGTGGCATCGCCTTCTGCAGGAGGGAGGGCAGTGGCACTCCCCCCTGCAGCAGGTGGCTAATGCCCAGGGTGCCCTGGGGCAGCTGGCACTGGCACAACCTCTGCCCTTCAGCTGACTGTCGCACGCCCAGTGCCTGTAGGCCCACCTGTGGCTGCCCATCTGCTGCGACCGCTGCAGCAGCTGTGGTGGGTACACACAGACAAGCTCAGGAGGGGGCTCTTCGCTTCCACAAGACTGACACCTCCCCACAGGGGCCTGCCTGCCTCTGTGGTAAGTGTTGCCTCGATCGTGGCCCACTGCTCTTGCCTCCTGCCTAACTCAGGCACAGTTGCAGCCTAACTCAGCCCTATTTTGGGCCTCAACTGTGCCTCAATTGTGCCTGTGTTGGGCTGGACTGAGGCCTTAAGAACATAAGCCCTGCTGGATCAGGCCAAAGGCCCATCTAGTCCAGCTTCCTGTATCACACTGTGGCCCCACCAGAGGCCTCAGGGAGCACAAGACAACAAGATACTTGTATCCTGTCACCACTCCCTTGCACCTGGCACAAAGAAAACCTACTCCTAAACCAGGAGGTTGCTTATCCCCATCATGGCTTGTAAGCTGTGATGGAATTTTCCTCCATAAATCTGTCCAATCCCCTTTTAAAGGCATCCAGGCCAGGTGCCATCACCACCTCATGTGGCAAGGAGTTCCACAAATCAATTACACGCTGGGTAAAGAAATATTTTCTTTTGCCTGTTTTAATCCTCCCTCCACTCAATTTGAGTGGATGTCCTCTAGTTCTAGTGTTGTGTGAGAGGGATAAGAACTTCTCTCTATCCACTCTCTCCATCCCATGCATAATTTTATAAGTCTCAATCGTGTCCCCCCTCCGGCGCCTTTTTTCTAGACTGAAGAGCCCCAAATGCTGTAGCCTTTCCTCATAAGGTAGATGCCCTAGCCCGCTAATCATTTTGATCGCTCTCTTCTGCACCTTTTCCAGTTCCACTATATCTTTTTTGAGATGCGGAGACCAGAACTGGACGCAATACTCCAGATGTGGCCTTACCATCGATTTGTACAACGGCATAATAATATTGGCCGTTTTATTCTCAATCCCTTTTTTAATGATCCCAAGCATGGATTGCCTTCTTCACAGCCGCCGCACACTGGGTCGACACTTTCATCGACCTGTCCACCAGTACCCCAAGATCTCTCTCCTGATCCGTCACAGACAGCTCAGACCCCATGAGCGTGTATGTGAAGTTTTGATTTCTTGCCCGAATGTGCATCACTTTACACTTACTTACATTGAAGCGCATCTGCCATTTTGCTGCCCATTCTCCCAGTTTGGAGATGTCCTTCTGGAGCTTCTCTTCACCCCTATTTATGGTTATTGTTGTTATGTGCCTGTTATATCTTTATGTTGTATGTTATGTATGTTGTTGCAGAACCTTTCTGCCAATAAAGGTTCTGAATCTGAATCGGTGCCGATATCCCCTCCCCTTCTCAGGCCAGACTGGCCCTCCCTCTGCATGCCCTCACACTAACCAGCACAGCTGGCCAACAGCTATCATGCAGCTTCTTAAGACAAGGACTTTCATCTATGTACAGAATTCCTTTCTCTTGCTGTCTTAGGCTGCAAGGCATGTCCTTAAAAGCATGGTCATTTTGTTCTGTGATTGGGAAACATTTTCTGGTATTCTTACCATGGCTGCAAACTTAACAGAATTTCATAAGTGGTGGAGAATAGCTTGCTGTGCCTTTAAATTATATCACATAAACTAAATAATATATCTGTTATTTCTGTCAGCCATGCCAATGGTACTGAACGTGTGCAAAATTTCCACTAAAGGTTTTTGTAACTTAATTTTCCTCTGGAGATAAGAGGAAGCCAGAGATTGTGTTTCTCTCTGGAACTTGGCTCTGAGCCACATCTCTCTCTCTCTCTCTCTCTCTCTCTCTCTCTCTCTCTCTCTCTCTCTCTCTCTCTCTCTGTCTTTCCCCACCCCCATTCATCACTGTTAATCATATGGCTCTATCTTCCCCATATTTCACCAGTCAAGTTATTAAGGGGCTATGGAAAGAAAGGGGGGAGGGAGGACTGGCTCAGATATAAACCAGTATACACAAGGCAAACTAGTCCGTCCCTACATTTGAGATTTCACCATTAACAGTCCAATCTTATCGTTCTCCCCCCACTGGTGCAGCCAGTGGGGGAGGACAGAACGAGAGGCTTTGGAAGGGAAAGGGGATCTCTTTCCCTTCCAAAGCCTCCCGTTCTGCCCTCCCCCACTGGCTGCACCAGTGGGGGAGAAGGATAGGATTGGGCTGTAATTGTATTTATTTTCTTCAAAGCTAAAAATAAAGTACCGGTACATCTTTTCTTTCAGGGAGAACATTTAGCATTTTACTTTATTTTTTAATTAAGAAAGATGCAAAAAACATTACTTGATGTTTGAAAACCACCAGTTCCAGCACTTAAGAGAAGGAAACAAGGATCATAAAATAGGTTGCTAATATTTTGCCATGCAGCCAGCTGTAACGTGTACCAAAGTCATGGCATAACCAGTAACCATAAATTTTTGCAAGCCAGTGTACATGAATGATGACAGCTGAGTTAAGAAGATAATAGCATGATCAGTGACGACACATGTCATAACACCTCTGGACTCTTAAATCGATGCACCTATGAAACATTGAGGGAGTGTCATCTCCACTTACTGTACATGTATCTGTGATCTCCTTATCACTTTTTTTAGCACAGAAGTGTATTCATGTGAGCTTTCTTCTCCAGGTCAATCACATAGATTGATCCCTTGGTGCAAAGGCTAGTTTCTTGAACTTCCTGCCCAGCCTAGTATACATATTCTAGACCTGGAAACTCTGTGACATCATCCAGTGAGTCATGGTACTTCATCTGGAATACTACTCGGACATTTAAATATAACTAAATAAATAAGCATCTATCAGGACATTTATCAGGTGACTGTGGGGGAGCCGTGCCATTTTAGATGTTCTGTCCCCTGACTTTGTGTTGAAGGCTGAGGCATAGAGTGATTGTTACAACAGTATCAGGAGAAGCAAGAGGAGGTCCCATTGCAACCACCTGCTCCCCACTGCCTCACAGTAAACCTTCCCATTGGGTGCCCAACTGGAAGAGCTAATTAGGAAGCAGGAAGCAGATGGACAAGATTCCTCCTTCACCTCTGCTGTGATAGCTGCAGGTGTTGGCATGAAGGAGGATTCACATCTGTCTGCTGTGTGGTTCTCAGCACCATGAGGGGCTAGCTGGGATGTGCATGCATTTTCCACACCAAAAGGGAATGCACTATTGAGGGTCTCCCACATGGCTTTTGCACCAGGGGCCTTCGCAAGCTGGAGACACAGGTCAGTTCAACATTGGATGGGGTCAGTGGGTGCAATCCCAACTCCTTCCCCCTAAATCAGCGTTTCCCAAACTTTTTTTGACCTGCGGCTCCCTTGACTATTGACGATGGTGACCATTGGCCATGGCTCCCCATTACATTATGTTGATGCCTCCCAATAGGCATTGCACTGTTTTCCGAGAGGATTCCGTGGTACTCCGTGGCTCCCCTGACTGGTTTCCGCGGCTCCCCTGGGAGCCGCATCTCCCAGTTTGGGAATCACTGCTCTAAATGCTTGTTCACTCTGTGTGCCATGCTGTCTGCAAAGAGCTTCTGTTTCAGAAACTTGCCTTCTGCAAAACTCTTTTTCACAATATTTGCCACAATTTTGGCCTTTTCTTGGCCCCTTAGAACTTAAAACACCAAGCTGTCCTTGACTTCTAAAATACCAGAGCTGATTCTTTGAAATGTATTTGGTATATGCTGTAGTTTCCAATTGAAATTTTAATAGGAATATGTCAAGTCTTTGTCTCAATCAATATACTGGCACTAGGACAGACTATAAAAGAAGTGAGAGTCCTGCCCTCTCCTGCATTCCACATTGCTGTACTCGGGACAGAGCACAACCATAGCTGAAATTAAGGTGTTAAATTGTCTGTAAGTGGTTTGGTCCATGAAGAAGTTCTTATCATGCTTTGCTCGCTGTGAATCAATCCTTTCAATTAAGGTAGCTGGGGGAAATAATGATGTTTTTATTTGCAATTACAGCTTTAAATTAGGATCAATAGAGGTGGCTACAGCCCTACCATACCAAGAGTATGGAGAGGTTAGTAGGCTTTTGTACGAGAACAGCTGAAATAAAACCATCCACATTCTATCCACACACAAAAATAATACCAGGGCGGAGGCAGCAAGGTTGGGAAAGACACGCAAGTGGGGGACTGTCTCAACTATCCTCATGGTTGTTTTTCTTTTGTTTCTAGGCCCTCAGCCAGCAGGGCCTTTTTATTTGTGGTTGCCTGGTTACAGCCCTCAAGGCTCACCATGGTAACATCTGGAATGAAGGTGAATGGGCCTAGTGCCAGGTCAAAGTCAACCCTAACTGCATTAGTTGAAGAAAGAAAATCCCGTATTTTCTCTTGGGTTACAAATGAAAAGGAATATTCTAGAAACCATTTGTTTACTATCATTGTTGTTCTGCCACATCTAAAGAGCAGTTAGTAGCTCTTGGTTCTTAGTACAGTTCCTCACTAGGGGGCCTGGAGTCCACATCATATCCCTGGGAGGGTACAGATGGTGCATTGAGCTCCTACATCTTTTTACTGATGTCAGAGTACTCTCATTGGCATTGCTTTTGCCCCTTGCTCTCATATTCCAGGTGGCCACCATCACCTCATCTCAGTTTGCCGTTCTTGTTGAGGATACCATGCACTGTATATGCATTGTAAAATGAATGGATACTAATTGTAAAAGAGGCTGATCCCAAAATGTCAGAGCACCCTGGGCACTGCAGATTAGCAGAAGAGCTAGGTCACCTTTGCACACATGGAGCCTACCAGTGCAGATCAATCCCACCATTGTCATTGCAGCAGATATATACTACAGTGCCATGTGCAGTGCTCAAATTACTGGGGTGGTGCTGGAAAAGACTCCTGAGAGTCCCTTGGACTGCTAGGAGATCAAATCAGTCAATCCTAAATGAAATCAACCCTGACTGTTCCCTGGAAGGACAGGTACTGAGGCTGAAGCTCAAATATTTTGGCCACCTAATGCGAAGAGAGGACTCTCTGGAGAAGACTCTGATGCTGGGAAAGATGGAAGGCAAAAGGAGAAGGGGAAGGCAAAGGATGAGATGGTTAGACAGCATCACCGATGCAACGAACATGAAAATGAAGATAGTGGAGGACAGGAAGGCCTGGCGGGATATGGTTCATGGGATCACGAAGGGTCGGACATGACTTAATGACTGAACAACAACAACAGGCTATATTCCCTGTAAGGGGTCTGCATTAGTGTGTGGACCTCTACTCCTCCAGTGCAGAATCGTGACACAGTCACAACACCATCTCCAGATGCTCAGTGATGATGTGATGCATCATTGACAAACTTCCAGGTTGCACGCTCCATGCTGCGTGGCCATGCTGGGCCGCACAGCTTATAGGGAACACAGGCCCATTAGCTTTAGTGACTGCTTCCTTAACTACTGTTTTTGAGACAGGATTTCACTAACATTGGGGGAATCAGAGGGTAGAGCTTGTAACTCCATCACCCACCTCACACACAAACTACCTACCCTTTTAACCCTTCTTTCACTGTTCCCTCCCCTTGCCTTGCTGCAGTGGCAGTAGAGGCAGAGGTAGCAGGTAGGTCCGCCATAGCAGTGACCTATGAGGCAGGACTTATCTGCTACTGCAACCACCACAGCCAGGGAAGAGAAGGAAGAGTGACGTGCTGCTGCAGCTGCAGCCAGATGAGGAGGTCTGTAGGATTGGGAAGAGAGATGAGGGTTCACAGGTGGGTTGGGTGAGGAGCATGGACTTCATCATGCGCCTGATGACATCATCAGAATCATGACAGCATCTGAAAAGTGTGTGTAATTGGGCTTGGAAATAATCATGCTGTTTCCTGACTTGTTAGTAAAATAGCTCATTTAGCTGAACCCAATTCCAAATTAAACCAAGGGAAGTTCACTCATCATTTAGTGATAGTGCGATGAAAATCCATGTGCACACTGACCCTAAATCAGGACAAGAAAACTGGCTGCTGAATCTGTATGTAAATCAATGTTTAAAGTACTTTATAGCCCAACTTATGATGTTATGAATGTTCTGAAATCGTTGTTTTGGAATAACTGCCCACATGGTAAAACAGAAAAGCCAAAACATTGGCTTTAAAGGTTTAGTCATTCCACTGCTTATTTTATAGCTGCTTGAGGACCGTGATGATATCAGTCAACTGTGGTTTGCTGGGTTATGTTTCTGTCGAAAGTATCCCTCATAATTATGACTGCTTAAGAAAGTCATCATTCATTGGAGACTGAAGCAAACTTCCATCCCAAACAAACAAGCTCTTATTTCTGTTTATCACTGTACATTGACCTCAGACATGATGAGGCTGAGGTTGCCCAAAAAAAAGTTGTGCTTGTTAAAGTAATTACTACCATACTAGCTACATTACCTATTCCTTTCATAAGCAAGAATGTACAGTCCCTCTATTAGATTCCCCTAGTGCAGCATATGGGATTGGTAAGTTCGATTTTCATAAGCAACATAACTAATATGGATGGTCATTCTCATGGGCAAGGCTTGTGTGTATGCTTGCAATCCTAGACAGCCACAGAAGAAAAGTAGGCATTTGGTATTGGACATCCTGAGAATCTCAGCTTTCATTTAAAAGAACAAGTTACTAGTCCATATGACTGCAAAGATGGGCTTGAAACTATTTGGGAAACAGCAGATGAAATCTCAGAAGATGGAAGGCTCAATAGAATTTCAAATTCTGAATTATGTGTGTGGGTTGGGTGTTGTGTTTTCCAGAGTACATGAAGCCTTGTCTTGATCACTTTGGAATATATCAGTGGAGAAAATCATTGTCTCCATCAGATTCTTCTACACTTAATGTTAAAACAGAGTTAAAGTGGCAAGTTAGAATTAGGGACGTTTTGAATTTTCTGGATTTTTAACTCTTAACTCTTAAGTTGCAAAGTTTGAACTCTGAAATGGAACACTTGATGCCTATTGAATATTGATGCCTTTTTAAATACTCTCATTGGCAGTGTATCTTAGTACCTACATTGGAGAGCAGCTGTATAGTTTCCTGCACAATGTTTAATGAAAAGAATCACAGGCCCATTTTTAAAAGCCCATAAGAAAATGCCTGAAACAATTAATTTAAAAAACTTCCTGCCTGCCATGTGGATTTTACAGAAGGGAATAAAAAAGCTTTACCATTGAACTGTCCCTTATCCATCAAACATCTTGATTTATATTTCAATCATGAATATTACACTGCCCTCTTTGAGATTTATTTCTCCTGCATTGTTTGGTTTCTTGTTACAGCTCCTGTTGTACTAAAGAAATAATGGTCTTGTTAATCCCGTTAATTCTGTAAACAACATTGTCATTGTAACGTAAGACAATCATTTAGATAATTGTTCATCAAAATCCAGCTTACCACTAAGTGATTTTTTTCCTTGTAGGTATGTCATTCACGTAATTGTTGGTTGCATTATAGTTTAGAAAGAATGAAGAAAAACACCCAATAGCACATCATATGTTTGGGAAATGTTTTGACATTTGTATTTATAAGACCTGTGTAAAGTATGGACTGTTAACTAAAGGTCTGATCCTATCCTCAAGATATGCCGGTGTATCTCCACCTCTGTCAGTGCAACTACAGCCCCACCAGTGTAGAAGCCTGCCCGCCCGCCAATGGGTGCACCATGGACTCCAGTGCAACATTGGAAGAACATCGTGCTGATGTAGCTCAGACATCACTCGAATGCCAGCACAACTCTGCTGGCAGAGAGGCCAAAAGAGGGGGGAGTTTCTGGCACCGTGTGGGAAGGACAAGGAGGAGTCGAAATACACCATTTCCTAACTACTCTGCAGACAACGGACATGCCCCCAATGCTGGAAAAACACTATGGCAGCAACAGAGCTGGCGTAGGTAGGAGTAACCCCATAAGGAACAATGGGGAAGGGAAAAACAGCCAAAAATTGTACCTTGTAAGATGCCTCTTAACGGGGAAGTTGGGGGCGGCGTCAGGAACTCGTCGTCGTCGTCCGAGCTGGCAGGTCGGGTCCTGTAGGGCTCCAGCCCGTTGGTGGGAGGCTGCCTGAGCCGGCAGCGATCCAGAAAGCATAGCCCGTAGTGCACTTAGGATGGGGGTTTGGAGGAATGAAAGGAAAAACAAAGAGGAAAGGGAAGGGGGGGGGAAGGCCTCAGAGGTTCAGAGGAGGATGCAGGTTGCGAGCACCTGGGCGCACCTCTCCTCTGCTAGCCGTCAGGCTCTGGTCGTTGTCTGCGGTCACGCTTGTTTTTCCTCTATGTAAGCTCAGGCACGCTCTGCCAAGACCGACCCTCATCATTGGCCTTCAGGGGTTTTTAAAGAGGTTTGGGCGGTAGCCATCGCGTTGGCTACCCAATCGCGTGGCGGGAGGCTGCTTGCCATGGTCTCCCCACAGCTGTGTTTGTGTAGTGCTTTGCTGCTACGCTGCTGTGGTCGGGCTCGGCCGGGGCGGGCCTTTTGGCTGTTGATCGGCTCCTTTATCTTGTTCTCCTTTTGTTTGGCTGCAGGGGGCGTGTCGGTGCTAGCGGTTGCCTGGCTGAGGATCCGAGTTCGCGGCGAGGGAGCCTGTACGGGTAAGTTGTCCCTGGGGTCTTCTCCCGGGGTCAGGGGTCCGTGATTGGGGCTCTGGAGGGGGCGGGGGTTGTCCCCCGAGCTTGCAGCCGTTCCCTGGCTGAAACGGGGGAGGGGCGCTAGTCCGGGCTGCGCAGAGGCCCGCTCAGCCGCCGGTTGTGAGGCCTGTGCGGCTGCGTGGGCGTCCGCGGAACCCGGACAAACCCCCCCACTTAAGGCGTCTGTATCAGAGAGCTTGTCATCCATGGTACTTGCTGTTTGTCGTACCCCTTCCCAATATCGCGAAAAGTAATCGGCATTGGCGTGTTGTGTCCCTTTGCGATGCTCTATGGAAAAAGAAAAGGGTAGGAGCGCGAGGTACCACCGGAGGACCCGGTCATTATGGTCCTTCAGCCGGTGGATCCATTGCAGAGGGGCGTGATCTGTAATGAGAACAAAGGGATTAGCTGTCAGATAAAATTTCCATGCCCCTATGGCCCACCGGACGGCCAAGGCCTCTTTCTCGATAGTAGAGTAGCGTTGTTCGGATGGGTTGAGTTTCCTACTGAGGAAGGACACCGGGTGTTCCCCATCAGGATATCTCTGGGCCAGCACCGCTCCTAGTCCCGTATCTGATGCGTCTGCTTGCACCAGGAAGGGTAAAGAGAAGTCGGGGCTTCGTAGGACCGGGTCGTTTATCAAAGCGTGTTGTAGGTCTTGAAATGCTTGTTGGGCTGCGTCTGACCAAGGTAACGTTTTTTGCTTACTGTTGCCTCTGAGAAGGTTTGTTAAGGGAGCTGCTCGGGTAGCGAAGTGAGGGATGAACTTGGCGTAATACCCAGCCAGTCCCAAGAATCTTCTTAGTTGTCGTCGCGTCTGAGGTCGAGGGAAGATACCGATCTTGTCCACTTTGTCCGGCTGTGGGCGGATAGTGCCTTGTCCCACGACGTGCGGATAGTGCCTTGTCCCACGACGTGTCCTAAGTAACGTACCGAGGGTGCTGCTAGCAGGCTCTTTCGGGGGTTTATCTTTAGGCCTGCAGCTCGTAGTGCTGTCAGGACGGCGTCCAGGTGCTGTAGGTGCGCCTCCCAAGATGGGCTGAAGACCAGGATGTCATCTAGGTAAGCCGTGGTGAAGCCTCGGTATTTATCTAGCACTATGTCGACCAATCGTTGAAATGTGGCTGCGGCCCCATGGAGGCCAAAGGGCATGACCTTAAAGTGGAAGAGGCCTCTCGGAGTGGCGAAGGCTGTTTTCTCCCTGTCTTCCGCTCTCAGGGCCACTTGCCAATAGCCCTTGGTGAGGTCCAACGACGTGAGGTATCGGGCTTCTCCTACGCTCTCCAGCAGCATATCCGCGCGTGGCATGGGGTAGGCGTCAAACTTTGCTACCTTATTCACTTCCCGGAAATCGATGCAAAAGCGCGTTGACCCGTCCTTCTTAGGGACCAACACAATGGGACTACGCCAGTTACTGCGGGATTGTTCGATTACCCCATATCGCAGCATCTCTTCGACTTCTTTATCTACTTCCTCCCATCTTTTCTTGGGGATGGGTCTCCAGGGGGCTCTAACCACGGTTCCTGGTGGTGTGGGTATCTCATGTTCTAGGACTGAAGTGGATCCGGGTTCCAAGGAGAAGGCCCCGGGGTGGTTCCCGAGCAGGGTGAGTAGTTGTGTTCGCTTCTCTGGTGTCAGAGACGGATCGATTGCGGGTTGGTTAACGTCTTCTTTTTGGCTTGTATCCCAGTCCCTAGAGGGATCTTCGGGGTCCACTATGAGTAACGCCTCTCGATCCCCTGGTGTGTCATGTACGGGCTCTTGGGCTTCGGATTCTATCCAGGCTTTTAGGTGGTTGATGTGAATTACTCTTTTTGCCTGTCTTCTGTTGCCACATTGCACCTCGTACGTAAGGGGTCCCAATTTCCTAATAATGGGAAACGGCCCTACCCATGGCTGTGGAGGCAGGTGAGGAAAAAGAGAGCCTCTTACCAGTACCTTCTTCCCAGGGTCCAACTGCCGGGCTCTCGCGGATCGGTCGTAGTACCGTTTCTGGCTGTCTTGCACTTTCTCGAGGTTGTCTCTTGCTATGGCTTGAGTCGTTTCCAACGCCTCCAGGAGGTTCTCCACGTAGGTGGGTAGCGGCTGTGGTGCGTCTGCTGGGTTCTGGACCCATTTTTCTCGTAAGATATCGATCGGGCCTCGGGGCCGCCGACCATACAGTAGGTCGAAGGGGGTTAACCCCGTGGAGGCCTGGGGTGTTTCACGGACCGCAAACAGGAGAGCATCTAGGTACCGGTCCCACTTATTTGGGTGTTCCGCGGCCACCTTGCGGAGCATTGATTTGAGCGTCTGGTTGAACCGTTCAACCAGACCATCCGTCTGAGGGTGGTAGATCGAGGTGAATTGCTGTTTTATCCCTAGTGCGCGGCATAAACCGCGCATCAGGGCTGAGGTAAAGGAGGTACCGCGGTCAGTGAGGATCTCTTTTGGTACCCCTACCTGAGCAAACAGATGTACCAGGGCCCGCGCCACCCCGGGAGTCTGTAAAGTTTTCAACGGCACCACTTCGGGATACCGTGTGGCGTAATCTACTATCACTAAGGCGAACCGGTATCCCCCGGCCGTCCTAGGTAACGGCCCAATGAAGTCCATTGCTATTTTACTAAAAGGTGTTTCCACCACAGGCAGCGGCTGTAAAGGGGCTTTAGCCGGCGTCCGGCTGTTGCCCTTTTGACATATAGGGCAACGCCTACAATAGTCCCGTACGTCGTGGTCTATGGTGGGCCAGAAGAACGCTTGCAGAATTCTATACAACGTCTTCCTATGCCCCTGATGCCCTGCCCAATCGGCATCGTGTGCGATCTGTAGCACAGGTTTTCTGAACTCTGTTGGCACCAATAGCTGCCACACGGGTTCACTCTTCCCTTTAAAGGGGGCTACCCGCCACCATGTGCCTGCCCGTTTTTCGATGTGGGGGTACCGTTTGGCTTTACATGGCTCGCAAATGGAGCCCTCACTCACCGCTACGGCGTCTATCAAGGGCTGCAGCGAAGCGTCGGTCTGTTGTGCCTGTTGGAAGGCGGAGTCGGTTTTCCATTCCTCTCGCCGTGCTTCCACTGGCTGGGCCTCGGCGTCCGCTCGGTGGCCCGGGTGGAGGGTCGAGGGTCCTTCCCCTGCATCTTCCCCGTTCGAGGCTACCAATTTTGGTACTTCTTTCGGTGTCAGAGCCATTCGGACTAGTTCTGTAAAGAGAGGGGCGTCTCTCCCCAGGAGCAGGGGTAGTGGCAAACTATCAGTTTTCAAGAAATCCATCTGGTGACATCGTCCTTGTATCTCCACTCTCAGCCTAACCACGGGCAAGTGTTCTTTATGATTATGGAGACATGTGACTCTGGCCCATCCCTTCACCGGGGTTCCCCGGGGCACTAGGTAGCTGCGTATCAGCGATACGGAGCTTCCTGAGTCTAGCAGGGCGTTTACCAGGCGGTGTCCTATTCTAACTTTGAGAATGAGGCGGTCGGCTTTGTCTCTACTGCGGGGCGGGCTTGCCGTGCCTACCCAGACAGCGTCACATTCCATCATGGGGCAGTCCCGTTGGTAGTGCCCCATCTGTCCACACGTGTAACAAGGGCCCCTCGTTGCTGTAGCCCGCTCCTCGGGGGTCCCTGGTTTCTCACTTCTTGTCGCTACTGGTGGCCCCCCGGGGTTAGGCCCGTTACGTCCACGGTTGGCCGGAGCCATGGCGGGCTGGAAAGGGGCAAGACCCCAGCCCGGGCCTCTCGCTCCGCTGCGGGCGCGGCCTGGGGCTAACCCTTGCACCCCTTGGGGGCCCCTCCCTCTCGGGTGGGTTTCTATCCTGTTGGTCTCACCTCGTGGGGCTCGGGCTTCCTCTCCTTGTTCCATCTCCATATAATTCTCAAACAGGAGTATCGCACTTTCCAAATCTTTGGGTTTGTTGCGTGACACCCAGACCCGGGCGCCCACCGGGAACACTTGATACACCTGATCCAGCACTACCTGCTCCACTATCCGTTTACCTTCGGCGGACGCAGGTTCGAGCCACCTAGTGGCGGCATCTAGGATCTCTGAAACCACCGTGCGGGGGCGGTCACCCTTCTTAAACCGTATACTCCTGAACTTTAAACGAAATGAGTCCTTGGATACTCCATAACGGCTGAGTATGGCCCTTTTCACCTTGTCATAGTCCTTTACTTCATCGCTGGAGAGTGCTCGTCAGGTAAGGACCGAGCAAATAGGGCCACTGAGCTTTAGGCCATTTGGCCATTTGTGCTGTCCTCTCAAAAGTGACCATGAAGGCCTCTATGTCGTCATCGGCCGACAATTTGGTCACTCTAAACTGGGGTCCCCCTTCGCCCGCTACGGGAGCGGTCTGCGGAAGGGCGGCTATGCTATCCCGCAGTCCTTGCACCATTGCCGTCCTTTCTTCGCGGGATTGCTTAAACATTTCCTGAATTAATCGTGCCTGGTGTTCGGCCATCCACTGGCCAAACTGGGTCAGATCTATAGGGGCCGCCATTTTTCCCTGGGGACCTTTACCCTGCCCGATTTCTCCACCAGTTTGTAAGATGCCTCTTACCGGGGAAGTTGGGGGCGGCGTCAGGAACTCGTCGTCGTCGTCCGAGCTGGCAGGTCGGGTCCTGTAGGGCTCCAGCCCGTTGGTGGGAGGCTGCCTGAGCCGGCAGTGATCCAGAAAGCGTAGCCCGTAGTGCACTTAGGATGGGGGTTTGGAGGAATGAAAGGAAAAACAAAGAGGAAAGGGAAGGGGGGGGAAGGCCTCAGAGGTTCAGAGGAGGATGCAGGTTGCGAGCACCTGGGCGCACCTCTCCTCTGCTAGCCGTCAGGCTCTGGTCGTTGTCTGCGGTCACGCTTGTTTTTCCTCTATGTCAGCTCAGGCACGCTCTGCCAAGACCGACCCTCATCATTGGCCTTCAGGGGTTTTTAAAGAGGTTTGGGCGGTAGCCATCGCGTTGGCTACCCAATCGCGTGGCGGGAGGCTGCTTGCCATGGTCTCCCCACAGCTGTGTTTGTGTAGTGCTTTGCTGCTACGCTGCTGTGGTCGGGCTCGGCCGGGGCGGGCCTTTTGGCTGTTGATCGGCTCCTTTATCTTGTTCTCCTTTTGTTTGGCTGCAGGGGGCGTGTCGGTGCTAGCGGTTGCCTGGCTGAGGATCCGAGTTCGCGGCGAGGGAGCCTGTACGGGTAAGTTGTCCCTGGGGTCTTCTCCCGGGGTCAGGGGTCCGTGATTGGGGCTCTGGAGGGGGCGGGGGTTGTCCCCCGAGCTTGCAGCCGTTCCCTGGCTGAAACGGGGGAGGGGCGCTAGTCCGGGCTGCGCAGAGGCCCGCTCAGCCGCCGGTTGTGAGGCCTGTGCGGCTGCGTGGGCGTCCGCGGAACCCGGACATACCTCCTGCCACCACCACCACCTCACCCTTTTCCTTACAGGAGAGCAAAGAATACAGACAACATTTGGCAGCCAATCACAGCTGCCTCCTAAAGAAAAGATACCTAAAGAATTTTTTTTGACAATACTTCATTCTTAAAAGGTAATGGGGGTGGCGCACGATCGCGCAGCCGCCCCGTTTGCCCCCGCCCTGCCGCACGCGCGAGGCAGCAGACTGCCCCGCTTGCGTTTGGCTGGGGCTGTTGGGAGGGTGGGGCACGCGCCAACGGCTTGAGCGCGCTCGCCCTGCTCTCCTCAGTCTGCGGCGGATCAGCAAGCATGAAGGAGCAGCTCGACAGAGGTGCGGCTTGCTCCGGAGGGCCTTTGATCCCAGCGGCGATGCGGCGACGGTTGGAGCGGGCGGCGGAGGGGCCGCTGCGTTCCTACCACTCTCCACCTCGTGCTTTCTCGACGCGACCAGGCCGAGCAGCGGCCGAGCGGCCGCCACGTTCCTCCCACTCTCCACCTCGTCCTCGCTCTTCGGATACCCGCCAAGGCGGGCTGCGTGGGACCTTCATCGTGCTCCAGGGAGGGGTTGCCTCTCCCTCGTGGCTGGCTCCTGGGCGGGCGGCCTTTGGCACGAAGGAGCTTCGTCTTCACGCCCTTCGGGCGCAGCGCTCCCCAGCATCATGGGACTTATCCTGCAGCGCCCCTTGGCTCTTGGCTCTTCAGTGGGGCCCTGCAGGCAACTGTATCCACTCTGTTATAAACAAGATCACACACAGCATGCCAAAGCGGGCCCAGAAATCGGGTGGGAAGGCCCCCAAGCACCCAGCCCCCCGGCCCAGGGAGGTAGATGGGTCATCTGATGAGGAAGATAGTGGTGTGGAGTTTAGGGCACTGATAGCTAGGATTGAGGCCCTTGAAAAGGAGAAGCAATTGAGGGAAGCAGGTTTGGGCGACGGGGGGGAAGGCTCGGCTACGCCGCCGGCCCCCCTGCATCGCTCGGATCGTAAGGGGTGTGGTAATCGACTACAACAAATTCTCTCCCGGGTAGATACCCTTGAGGGGGAGTGGGACCAGCTCTGTGCGAAACGCAAGGCGGCCACGGCTGCGGCTGCGGAGGTTGGCGAGGGTACTCCTCCCCCGCAGGCAGCTGGGGTTCCCCCCCAGCAGCCGATTGATATAACAGGTGAGCAGGCTGGCGTTAAGGAGAGTTGCGCCAAGGTGTGGGAGGAGAAGAGCGACGCCGAGGCACATCCTTGGTACCCCCCGGTACCGGCTTGGCACGGCTGGGGTGGGCAGGTGTTGGGTCCTCCACCAGTGGGCGGTGGCCTGGCTCCCGCACCTTGGCCTATGTGGCAGGCGGGTGGGGGGCTCCCCCTGGCAATTTTCCGGGTTTTCCCCGGTCGATGGTTCTTCTTATGGGGTGCAGCTTGCCGGAGCATGGAGCTATCCGGCGGCACCTCATCAGGCTTCGCCTTGGGGCGTGCAGGCTGAGCGGCCTCGCTCCTCGTATGGCGACCTCGCCCTGCCCCTGGGGGGTCATCTTTCATTGGCGGTGAAAGAAAAAAATTGGAGAGGCGAGTTCGTTGACATTTTCAGTCTCCTTCACTTGGAGCCTGAGCCGCGACCAGGAACTGGTTCGCAAGCGTAAAATCGATAAGAATTGGACGAACTGGCTAAATGGCTTCTTGGTCTATTTAGCAGTTGTGCTCCAGGCGCACCCTGCCAAGGCCCCCGCCCTAGTGAAATACTTGGACATTGTCCACAAGGCGTATAGGGATTATAACGGCACCGCCTAGTTAGCTTATGACGAGCACTTTCGTCTTAGGGCCGCCCATGATCCCGCCCTTGATTGGAGGGTCCCCCAATGGGAGCTTTGGGTCCAGATAGTGTTACGAGTTTAACTCTACCAGGAAGTGCAGTAAATCCGCATGCACGCTTGTAGCCTCTGCGGAGGAAAGCATTCGGTCTCGTCGTGCCAAAAGCTGGGATGGTTCAAGCAGGGTCAGCGTGGGCAGGGGGGCCAGGGAAAACGTGGCGGCGCACAACAGCCAGGTGCGACTTCAAAAGGGTCCCTCCCCGATTAGGGTGGACTGTCTCAAGGCCTTGCTTGAGTTTTACCCCAGCAGGGCTGAGGCTGATTTTTTGGTTGAAGGTTTTACCTCCAGTTTTCGTATTCCGGCCTCGCGGCGCCCCAAGCCATTTCAGGCCAGGAACCTCCGCTCCGTGCTCGGTATGGAGGACGTAGTTAGGAGGAAGATTGGTAAGGAGGTTAGCTTAGGCCGGGTGGCGGGTCCTTTCCGGGACCCACCCCTTGCTGGTCTGGTAGTTTCCCCCCTAGGAGTTGTCCCTAAAAAAGAGCACGGACAATTTAGGCTCATTCACCACCTGTCCTTCCCTGAAGGCGGGTCGGTGAATGATGCCATTCCTCACCAGTTGTGTTCAGTTTGCTACACATCCCTGGATGACGCGATTGCCATTGTCAGGGCCGCCAGTGTGGGGGCTGACATGGCCAAGGCGGATATAGAATCCGCGTTTAGGCTTCTGCCAGTCCACCCGGACGATTTTAATCTGTTAGGTTTCCAGTTTGAGGGGGCGTTCTACGTAGACCGCGCCCTTCCGATGGGCTGTTCCCTATCGTGTTCGGTTTTTGAAAAATTTAGTTCGATGCTGCAATGGGCCACGCGGCGGAGGTCGGGGCTCAATTCCATCGCCCACTACCTCGACGATTTTCTGTTCGTCGGGGTTGCGGGTTCTGGTCAGTGCGGGTTCCTGCTCGAGTCCTTTGTTGCTCTGTGCGGGGAGTTGGGCGTGCCTTTGGCCCACCAGAAGACGGTGGGACCCGCATCGAGGCTCACATTTTTGGGGGTGGAGCTCGATTCGGTGGCCGCTTGTTGTCGCCTCCCACCGGACAAACTGGTCCGGTTGCGGGAGCTGCTGCTCGAAGCGATTCGGGCCGACAAATTGACCCTTAAGCAATTGCAGGCGCTAATTGGCCACTTGAACTTCGCTTGTAAGGTGGTGGCCCCTGGCCAGGCCTTCCTGCGGTGGCTTTGCGATGCGCTTAAGGGTCTGAGGAAACCTCACCACAGGGTCCGGGTGTCCGTGGCCATGCGAAGCGACCTCGCCCTGTGGCTGACGTTTCTTGAGCAGTTCAATGGGACATCGTTTTGGAGGGCCGAGCAATTACTTGAAGCTGACTTGCAGGTCCACTCGGACGCTGCTGGCGGGTTTGGCTTCGGCGTATACTTCCGGGGCAGGTGGTGTTCTGCCCCCTGGCCTGGTTCCTGGGTGTGGGAGGGCATAACCAGGGATCTCACCTTCCTTGAATTGTTTCCCCTCGTGGTGGCGGTGCACATCTGGGGGGACCAATTCACTAATGCCTCAGTACGTTTCTGGTGTGACAACAGAGCCGTGGTCTCTGTTGTCAACCGGCAAACTTCCAAGTCTCCAAGAGTTATGAGGCTAGTGAGAGCCTTTGTGCTGCAATCGCTTTTGCTGAACGCGTTGTTTATAGCTCGCCATGTTCCCGGTGTCAGCAATAATATCGCCGACGCTCTTTCTCGATTTCAGGAGGAGCATTTCCGGCAGCTGGCACCGCAGGCGAACAGGGACCCGGACCCCATGCCCATGTGGCTATGGAACCTTGGTTCCACAGAGCGCAAGGGGCTATTTGGTTTTCGCTAGCTCCTTCAACGAGGGTCATCTATAAAGCTAAGGAGATGGAGTTCGTCAGGTTCAGGTCACGTTCAGGTTTACCGGCCATTTGGCCCATTCCCCCCGATCACCTTATGCAGTTCATCCTGTACCTCAGGGATGCTGGACTGGCTGCCCGCTCAATTTCAGTTTACCTAGCTGCCCTGGCCTTTTTGGCCAAATCCACCGGCTATGAGGACACCCCGGTGGACTTTAGGGTCCGCAAGATGTTGGAAGGATTCAAGATAGCGGCCCCGCCCATCCCTGACCGTAGGAAGCCCGTCACCCCTAACATGTTAGGTGGTTTTTGCCTCGCGTTTAGGTGCCTATGCTATTCGGAGGGTGAGGTGCTGCTGTTTAAGTCGGCTTGCCTCTTCATGTTCTTCGGCGCTTTTCGCCCTGGAGAAGTGTTCCCGTCTTCGGCCCCCGGGTCTAGCGAGCGGGTGATTCAGAGGCAGGACGTAGCGGTTGGGGTGGCTTATGTCTTTATCCTCCTGCGGCACTGTAAGACAGACCAGAGGGGGCGGGGGCAGCAGATCAAGCTGGCCAGGGCGGCCAACCCTGCCATATGCCCTGTCGAGGCTATGGAGCGGTATGTCCGGGCGAGGGGGGAGACCCGGGGCCCCTTGTTTTGTCACGAGGATGGGAGGCCCTTGACCCTCACGCAGTTCCGGTCGGTCTTTTATAGGTAATTGGATTGGATGGGCGTGCGCAGGGACGCCTATTCTATCCACTCTTTCAGGATTGGAGCAGCCACAGCGGCTGCCTGGATGGGCCTGCCTGCTGAGGCCATCCAGAGGCCTGGCTGGGGCTGTTGGGAGGGCGGGGCGCACGCCAACGGCTCGAGCGCGCTCGCCCTGCTCTCCTCAGTCTGCGGCGGGTCGGCAAGCACCCCACCCTCCCTCACTGGCTCAGTTCGGACTAGCTGGCCACCAGTTGACGGGGCCGGGTAGGAATTTTTGACTGTCGACTTATTGGCCCCAGCCGGCAGTTTTTTCGCCTACCCGGAACTGGTGCCTGAGGAGGAGGTATGGCTGTCACGGGACGGTTGTGGCAGGTATCGTGCGGGCTTTGGGCAGGTTAAGATCATGTTTGGTGTATGCTTGAGGCAGTGAAGCCACGGGGGAGGGCGACTCCCCTCAAACGGAGGCTGACCTGGCCCGCTGGGGCTGGCCGCCGGCCCCTGCAGGCTGGTCAGCTATGGCCCAGCACAGGGACCCTGTGGGACCACCTGACCAGCTGCCTCGGTCCCGGGCTGCGGGGCTGGCGATGAGAGTCCTACTGGGAGCATCCCAGTAAGGTACTGGAGTCAGGTGTTACGCCCGGTGCGGTCATCCAGATCGCCTAGGGGGAGGTAGACAGCTACAGCTGTTTCCCCCGCCTTAGTGCCCGCACAATGGGGGGTTGGAGACAGGCCCCTGCTGCATAAATGTTAATTATGTTATGTTTGGCCTGGTTAATAAAATTGGCCCAGTTAAATTCCAGCCTGTGTCTCGCGTCTTATTTGGTGGGTAAGGGGGTAATAAGAAAATCATGCATGTGATATCTGATGGGGGATGAACCTTTAACACACAATGTTGCTATGTTTGCCCTAACAGCTCAAGAACCTAGGCAGAAATTTGTTTTGCGAAGAGTGGTATATTGTGTTGGGAATTGCCTAGGATTAATTGTCATAGCCTCATTTTTGTCTATTGCACTTTCCTGAACTGTGTATAAAATGATGGCTTATTTCCATGTTTGCTACAACCACTGGGTTTTAGCAAATAAAACTTGACTTGACGTAATTTACAGATCTCATGTATAGTAGATGTGCAGAGTCCATTAAGCAATTTTGTTAGTGTAATTGAAGCCCCCTTTGCTTACCTCAAAATTCATTAAACGTTTCCCCTGAGTAGAAACCTCTGAATTCACTTTGAGGTTTCATATTAGGCGAGATTGGTGAGGGGCAAATGATGCCCAAAACACAGCTTAATTAACAACTTGTGTTATTGCTTTGTGTAGATCCCAGGTAAGGTTGTGCAGGTCTCACCTCCACACAGGTGCATATATGTGCGTGTGCATGCACGCACACACACCAAGAAATTTCATTAGTCCCATTGAAAAAAACCTTTAGGCAAGTTTAGACTATACTGTCCCTGGCTTTGTTTGTCATACTACAACAACATACATGAGTGTGCATGACCCATATCCCCAGCATGCTGTTCCACCCTGGATAATCATGTGGGGGAGAAAGTGTCTGAACCATGAAAATCAATGGCAATTCTAGATAGCCACAGAAACATCTGTGATATTCAGTACCCTACTGGAGACTATGAACATTTTGGCAGCTAAAATCTGTGGGTTAATAGGGGTCAATTTCAGACCTGGATTTCTGTGTCACTAGTGTGGAATTTTCAAATTACATGGTACGCTTAGTCCCATCTCTCTGATAGGGAGGGTAGTGAGTTTAGGAGGGATAAGAGGGTAGAGTGATTGCAGTGCCTACCCCTGGAGCAATCTAGACAGGGGTACAAAGTGGACCTCAAAGATCATGTAGTGAGTTTACATTTCTTAAAATAATATGAACTATGTTAATACATGGCAACTTAAAGGGACTCTGAAAAGAGAATCACTTTTGAGAGCATTAAAAAGTGATATAATAGAAGTATTGCTTTCATTGCATACATACACTGTTGCGGGGGGATCTCACTCTACTCTCTGCATCTACAGGTTTTGCAGAGTTTAAGTGTTATAAGAACATGAAAAGCCTGTGAACAGAGATGGTCCTGGGATGAATCAATTATGCTACTAATGTACCTCTACCTTCATCTCTCCAAAACCTGCCCTTTGTATCCTCCAGTGTAATCTGATCCAGCTTCCTTGATTTATATGTTTTCCTAAAGTGAACAGGATTGAGTGGATACTAATAGCAAGTAGGGACATAGATGGCTAATTCTGTCCTGCTCCACTGCGAAGGATGCTATGCTGGGATGAATAGGGACAGTTGCTCTCTCCTGCTAGATATAAGAGAGCCACCATTTGAAAAAGTGCACCTTTGCCGAGTGAGCAAGGATTTTGGAGGGTTACCCTAGTGTTATATCAACAATGGAGGAAATGGGGGCAATGAGACAGATGAATTATATAGTTCACAAGCCTTTAACATAGTCCAGTAGACCTTATAAACAATGCAGACAGTGAAACAGATAGAATGAAGACTTGCCGACATGGTGCTGCTTTTTACTCCAGGAGTCATTTTCTGTAAGTGGTAATAAAAGGAAGGAGTAATGAGGGGACATTTAGCTTTATAAACTTCTTTTTCTCTTGTACTCAGAATGTCCTAAGCTTGCTATTACCAAATTGCCTTGAGGACAAATACCAATTCTGCTCAAGCATGAGGCTTTTCAAAGAAGCACAGAAGCCGGTTTTAATATCAGCCTTCTAACCCCCTTGAATATTGAGTCATCTGTTTAAAATATTGCACAAACTCCAATATTCCAGCTCTGTCTTCCAGCACTCCTATGCAAACGTTTGTGTATTCTTGACCCATCCATCACATGACACCATGTTAATTTTTCTCATTAAAGCTGAGTTATATGTTTTCGTTTGGGGGGGGGGAGCGATTCTAGGAGCAGAGGGATCGAGAGAGAGAGAGAGAGAGTGATGATTCAAAAGCATACTCATCCCAGTCTGCATTCTCACGTACACCAGCGTGATGGATCCAGTTGGCAGCTGGATCACATCACATCATGCCAGAGCAATTCCAGCAGCAAAACAGAAGTAACCGGAAGGGGAAAGTGAACTCACTCACTCTCTCTCTCTTTCTCTGGATTTCTGCAATTCCTGAGGCAGAGTTGGTTAAAGAGAGGCATTGATTACACCCTGCTCAAGAGAATGCAATCATACTTCTTCAGTTTACTGGCTTTAGCCAATTATAAAAATATCCTGACTGGATCTGTGGGCAACTCAGCATCTTTAAAGATGCCGATTAAGCTTCAAGCACCTCCCAGTTGAAATTACATCCTACTGTGCCTCTGACAATTATAAACACATCAACATCATTTACAGTTTTGTTCTTGCAATGCAAAGCCCCGAGGAAGAGTTAGATCAAATCAACATGCTGCCATTAAACTTTAGCCATAGATCAATGGGGGCGTGAAACTCTCTGCCAAATACAATAAGAAATCTGTTAAATTCATATCCCTGTTGAAACAAAACATTCGTCATCCAAGGGGCCTTTTTGTTCCCTTTGGTTTCATCATGAAGTCTGTACTGCTGGTTTATGGTTTGGCGTGATGTACACGTAGCGTATATCACATTCAGCTATATATAGAACAATGTACTTCAAAAATAGGAATACTTTTATCATGTCATTCCCCCCTTGGATTATTTATTTATTTTTGTGAGCTGTAAATGTATTTATTCTGACAGATTCATCTCTTGAACAGGCTAACAGCCTTTGGGAACATGCACAGTATGGTGAACAGTTTCTAGTTTTAATGTCAGCGGTTACGATGATGAGAACGCTCCTGTAGACCAAGATGCAGAGGTAGCGCAGGGGCAGAATGCACAGAACCAGACAGAAGTCATACAAAACTTGTCATTTACTATCTCCCTGAGTGACACCGATGCTCCAGGATGCAACAGGCCTCCTCTTAGAAGTCACAGATACTATTTCTATTCAGAGTCTCAGATCTATTATCCCAGTGTTTCTCGGTGTTTCAAAGTTCATGCATGGTTTTGAGAAAGTGCTAAGTTCAGATCAAATAACATTGTCATGTAGGTTTTACCAGTATAGCATTAAGAAATTCCTTGTCAATTTCAAAACAGTCAAGGTGAAACCTTACAGACAACACAGGAATACCAAGAAAACTGTATACTGTATTTCCATCTACTGTAGTTCCTGAATCCCAGTTACACCTGGTGAAACTCACAGCTGGATGCAATGTTACCATGCTGTAAGTTTTCCCAACCCCATGAATGACAGCCAATGTCGCAAAATGGGGAGAGGGTATGGAAAGAGTGAGATCACATTGTGTGCTAAGTTCCACTAAACTTATAAGGGATTGATTGATACATAACTAGCTATAAGGATGCAATTTTCAGTTGCACCTATATCTTCTGCAAAGTAAACTTCTGCCCTTAATTCCAGTTCACAAATTCTTCTATTTCTTACATCCACATAATCTGGGAAGAAGTATATTATTGAACGTCTCTTTACTATTCCACGGTCATTATGTTTATCTTGATGTTTTATCCTGGGTCAAACTTTACTGCAACTGGTGACTGCAGTTTAAGTTCACCTGTATTCCTGGCTAGCTGATGCTTTCTGCTTTTTCCCCTCACATTTGGACCGTACAAAGTAGGGTCAATAGGATGCCACACTAATGCACTGGAGGATATCCTGTCCATTCCCCAACTCCATCTTAGGAATGGAATTGCCAAAAGACAGGCAGAGGAGCAGCTGTCTATTCAAGACCATTTCTTCACCAATGGTGCAGCTGGAGCTGGTTGTCAGCTTGGGAAAAATTAGTTGTTATTAATTAGTCCAGAGGTTCCCAAACTTTGTTGCCAGGTGTACCCCCTGTCAGGGTTGAAATTTTCTGAAGTATCCCCTGCAGGGAAAATATTAATTAAATTAATTAAATTAATTAATTAATATTTAATCAGTTAATTACTTAAGTAAAATAAATAACATTTTATTTTTAAAAATAAACTGACCTGCTGGGTGGTTGCCGAAGAGGTGGTAACATGGCAACTTGGTGGTTGTAGCCTCGGACGAGGAGAAGGAAGAGCGTGTCCCAGTGCAGGAGGAGCCTGAGCACTCGTAGCGCTGGAACCTGCAGGGTAACGCAACACCCCTAAGACCGGTGGAGACAGAAAATTGTGGCACTGCCCGCTGCCTCCAGCATCTACCCACAGCACCTCCATCTCCCAGCTTCCCGCTGCTCAGCTCATGCTTCCCACACAAAGCAGCCCCGCTGCTGCTGCTGCTGCTGCTGCTGCCGCCACTACTTTTCCTCCTCCTCCCTGGGCAAGAGGAGGTGCCAGAGGGCAAAGCCAAGGGGAAGGCGGCGGTGGGGCGTGCTTGAGGGGCCTAGGCGGCAGCACCGACCTTCTAGGCTTGGAGCCATGACCGGCTCCGGCTGCAAGGCAGTCGGCGAGGCAGCCCTGGGCGGTGGCGGCCCCCTGCTGCTGGGCTTGGGCTTTCTGTAAGGCTTTGCTGCCCAGCAGCCTGCCGAGGTGCACTGCCTCCTGCCGGTGTATTCTCCTTTCTGCAACCGCGGTCTTTAAAACTTGCTTTAAAATTTGCTGCGGTCTTTAAAACTTGCTTTAAAATTTGCTGCGGTCTTTAAAACTCCCGCTCTGACACTTGCTTGGGCTCCATTGAATATGCTCCAATTTGGATATGCACATTCAAAGTAGCAGATTTGATGCAAGCAGATACCCCCCCCACACACACACACACACACACACCTTACCAGACACTCCTTGTTTTGCTGCTTCTTGGCACCCTTTTGTTTGCACATTTCTCTTTCACATAATATTCCTCCTTCTGCCTCTTATAGACTTTGGCTATTTGCCCACACTGCCATGCAAGCCAATCAAATGCAGCAAGTTATGAGATTTTCTTTCAAGGCCTCTGTAACATCACCACACCACTCCACAGATGAAGTAGCACACATGGCAGGTCCTGAGTTCAATCTCCAAGTAGGGAAGAGAAAGATTTTTGTCTGGAAACCCCTGGAGAGTCGCTGCTAGTCAGGGTGGACAATACTGACCTGATGATCCAATGGTCTGATTTGGTACAAGGCAGCTTCCTATGAATCACTCAAAACACCATGAAATGTGTTTGTACTGCTGAAAATAACAGGAAGTACCATTCAACACTTACCTCACTTACAGCCCAATCCTATCCTTCCTGCGTAGACGATCTGGGGAAGAAAGGCAGCTAGTTGTCTACCCTGGGTAAACCCTAGCCACTGCAATGGGGCTATTTGAAGCCAAAATGACTTACGCCATGACAGGACTCGAGGCCTGGGAGGGAGGACAGGATATGGCGAGGATGAGGATGACAGTCCCACCCCTCCAAGGCCTAATCCACCCTCCTACTGCCCCATTACACCCCTTCCCCGCCCTTCCCTGCACCGCTTATAGCGGGAATTTTCTGCTCCACAGTGCTGGGTTCTGCATTGCGCAGCAGGCAGCGTAGCTCTCAGTGCTGGTGCTGCCTGCTCGCTGAGTGTCACAACGCACTTTACAGTGCGTTTGTGATACCCAATATCAGCGCTGCAGCCACAGCGCCAGAGCAAGGTAAGCGATTGCGCCACTAACATTCTTTCTTGTAAGTCATTTTGGCTTAGACCTCCAACCTGCTTCCTCCTCTAACAGCAGAACTGGGACCAAGAGCTTCCCACCAATCCACTGACTCTGGTAATAACGAGAGGTAATACGAGCGCTCTCTAATTGGCTGTAATGCTTCAACTGGCCTAGAAAGTGACTTTGCAGCAAGACTTATACCACCACCATCACACACACATTTAGCCTCTTCGAATGCCTACATGGTGAGTGTGCATTAAAGGATGTTTGATTTGCAGATGTTATTCAAGCTGTTCAATCAATATGTTTCCTTCCTGCCTGATTACTGAGGCACTTATAATGTTCATCATGCTATTAAGATCTGTTGACCTTTTGCCCATTTCAGGCAGACCAGCAAATTATGACCTAGATATTATTAACAGAAAACTAAATGTCAGGATTGGAGTAGCATAATAACACCATTGGGTGTTGTTAGAAACAAAAAACAGAGAGAGAGAGAGAGAGAGAGAGAGAGAGAGAGAGAGAGAGAGAGAGAGAGAGAGAGAGAGCGAGCATATCTTACCCAAAGACACATTGTACAAGGGGAGGGACTACTGAGCTTTGCTGAACCACCATTTTCTCCTACCAGTGGCAGAAGCCAGTCAGCCCAAGAAGGCTCAGGTGACCTGGGGAGCCAATAAGGCCTCTGGCAGTTTGGCTTCTCAGTCTGGGCTACTTGTCCTTGGGAGAAGGGCCAGACTAACTCAAGCCTTGCTACACCCTGCTACACCCCTTTATTTGCCCACTCTAAAATGTGGCCATCAGCCTACCTTGAACCAAGCCCTCAACTTCTAGCTCTTCAGATCCTCCTCTCTGACCATACCAGAACCTGATACTCATCTTGTTTGACAACAGGGTTCATCGGGCCCTATGGGGCGAACGACCAGGGGCTAAAGAAGGTCACATATGTCTAGGCTCCTGAGCAATTCTCGAGTGACTCAGGCTGCCTATTTTTAGATTGTGAGCCTCTGGGAACCATTGATTCATTGATTTTATTATGTAAACCGCTTAGTGAACTATTCTTGTTGAAAAGCAGTATATAAATATCCTTATTAAAATAATAATAATATTGGTTTCCCTCTAACCTTGAGGTCTATAATAGAAAGACTTCCAGGGGAAAGAACAATCTCCATTGTATCTGGTGTCTGCCTCTCAGTCCATAGCTGTCTACAGCCAAGCACAAGCTATGAGGAAGACTAGGCTGGCCAAGAGTAACTTGGAGTCATTGACTAATGACTAATGAGAGCCAGGTAGTGGTTTGAGTGTTGGTCTCAGGTCTGGAAGATCCAGGTTCAAATCCCTGCTCAGCCACAAAGTTTCCTGGGTGGCCTTGGGCCAATCATGATCTCTCAGCCTCACCTACCTCACAGGGTTGTTGCGAGAATAAAAGGAGGGAATGCACCGTGTACACCACCTTGAGCTCCTTAGGTAAAGAGCGGTATAAAAATGTGAAAAATAAATAAGTAACATTGCCCAATGTGCTTCCCAGCTGAGCAGGAACTTGAGTCAAGGTTGTCCCTGACTCAATACATACGGACCAATACACCACACTAGCCTCTACTTACGCTGAGGAGTTTTGGAATATCCGTTATGCCTAGATGCCCATTATGTTGGGACACTGTAAGTACCCATTCATCTGTAAAACATACATGTTCCTAAGAAGTGGAGAGGAAGGTTTTGGAAATCCATCATAAATTTGGCAACCGCTATACAGTCCTGAAACAGCATTTTGAAAGTTCGTACCATAACAAATCTTCTCCTATATATGATCTTGCAGGAAGCAACACATGATAAATTTTTAACACAATGTGATTCTCCTTCCTCTGCCTCCTCCCCACTTCAGAAAAGATTTAACATCTAATTCAGGTTTTGACGAGCTGCTTCATCACAGTGGGAACACCATTGATCTCTGTCGGAATCCTGTGGCCTTGGACAGAACAAACTGAAAGAAAGGGACGAAAAATTTGGCCATCGGTAATGATAAATAAATACATTACAGGATACCACTCTGGGGAATGGCGGCTGACACTGACGGAGTGCTGTGACCTCCATGCAACTGCCAAGCCTCAGTCATTTAACAAAAAGTCTGCTTTTGCTTGCCGACTTCTTAATGTCAATTTCTTAAAGTGCAAACATGGGATAGAAAAGAAGAACTCACAGGCCACCTCCATCTGCAAACCACTGCATTTTGGATTTGACATGGCCATTCATTTTCTTTGTCTTGTCAAAAAAATATTGAAAAGGCATTCTGTTGCAGCAGAACAATTGCATGGAAAGTACAGTATATTTTGTTTGGAATTGCTAAAGCTCATTATAATTATGATTTTTTAAAATTTTTGTTATATGGCAATTTTTACTGTGCTTTTCTGCACCCGAAGAGGTCCTTAAAGCAACTTATGTCACTTAAAAATACAATACTAAAATCAACAAAAATATATCACAAGAACCTCAGAGTCCAAAGGTGAATGGGTTCAATAGTGGTCTCCCAGCATTACCTTCTGGGACCTACCTACAGGAAGGAATGCAGCCATTGCAAAGAAAAGCTTCCCCACTAGATCCAACTCAGCAAGGTGGCAACCCAAAAAAAGGTACAGCAGAACCAACAGGGATGTGTTCCCCTTATCCAGTTCCCATTATAGGTCCTCCACCAGGGTGACCAAAGTAGTTTCAGCCTAAAAATGAGCTTAAGACCCAGACTGATAAGGACCCGGATAATTGGCTTCATCCAAGAAAGCCCCATGTTGGGTTGCCACCACTCGCTCAAACAATTCACTCCAAAATGGCAAATTGGATTTAGATAGAATATTTTAAGGGAATTTTTAGATGTATTTTTAAATTTTTAATACCTTCCCCCACCCAGAAATGCCTTCGGTCCTCACACTTGGTCCTCCTCCTCCCCACCCACAGCCCACCCCTGCCATTGTCTTAACAGCGCCAGGGGATCCAGGGAAGCCATTGTCGCCTGGCCACCACTGCTCACTGTTTGTGGAGGTGGCCTGGCTGCACAGAATGGTGGGTCACATCTTGCGGCTGCCGTAAAGCAAGCTGCACCACTGGAACACGAGTTCCCAGTAATGTAGAGTTGAGTCTACTGACTCAGACTCAAGTAGGACTCAAGTTGCGTCAATGACTTGATTTGGACTTGACTCGGCGATTGTAAAAGACTCAAAAGACTCAACTTGAGACTTGGAGCCTTTCACGACAAGTCTAATTTTATTCAGGTTTAAACCACTTTGCCCATTAAATAGATAGGGACTTGCAACCAAAGACTCAGGACTTGGGGGCAAAGACTTGGGACTTGACTCGAATTAGACCCAGGGACTTGGGACTGGTCTCGAGACTTGGAGTCAGAGACTTGATCCACATCCCTGCGAGTTTCGATGGCGCAGCAGACCCATAGGATTGGGCTGTAAGACTTTAACTATACTACACTACCATGTGACTAATGTAACATGTAGGTTGGGTCCTAAGTTCAACTACAAATAGCTTTGATGGAGAACAGATCTTCCACTCTGTGAAAACTCTAGAGCAGAGTACATCATTTGTAACTGATACCAAACTCCATTCCAGGCATGCATGGAGCGTTCAAATTGTACAGGCCTATCTGCACAAGTTTTGAGGCCTCCACTACAGCAAGGGGTAAAGATATCACAGTCACCCTCAACACACTGGAGGTATCATATGAGAGGATGCTTTGTGTGGCCCAATGAAGGTTCCCTGGGTCACTCTAGGTCCCTCACCTGCTCCAAGGCCTTTGGCGCACCAATGAGGCAGCAGTGTCTTACAGCACAATCCTATGTGGGTCTACTCAGAAGTAATCCCTATTGAGATCAATAGGACTTACTCCCAGGTACATATGTATAGGACTGCAGTCTTAATTCCTTGGAGGACTCCCAACATGAAAGGGTCTCCCAGCATGGACTGGATGACATGGGCTGTATCATGCCGATGTCGCACATATGTCCAGCTCTTCAAGCAGCACCCCTTCATTTCTGGCGTTCTTTGTTCAATAATGAGGAGTGCTGAAAGAAACAGCATAGGTGGCCCACTCAGTGCGGGTTGTGCTCTCTGCTTGCAGAAACCAGGCAAAGGTGTTTGCATGCAAAACAATTGTGCCAGTTATATCACCTCTATTGCTCCGGAGCAGCAAACAAAGCTTGAGTGCATCTGCTGCAAACTGGGTCCCTTGCACTTGTCATGCACTTCTCTGTATCTCTAATCAAATAGATAAGTTTAAACTTTGCAGGCCAACAGGCGATTTCAGCAAGATACGTATTCAAAAATGCTTCTCAAGGATCTGCACAAGGGGTACTTTAGTACATAATGGATGAAGTCTTCCATGTCTGCCAGACCTCAAGGGCACAACTGTTCCTCATACGGAGCATTATTATCTATGATCATTTGCAGCTTCTGAATGTGTGCTCATTTGCAGCTATGATTGTATTTATTTACAAGTGCAGCCTGCCATGCAGAGAGTCATTTTGCCCTCTTCTTCCCCCTTAGCAGCATTCAAACACTCATGTACAAAATGTTTCTAGGTTAACAGTGCCATGAATGGAAAGCAATCACGAGATACCCATATAATCTTAAAATAGTGTAATAACCCACTGCATAAACCAGCCCTTCCTCGAAAGCTAACAGAAATAATGTGAAAGAATAATGCATGCACAATGCTCTGTATAGAATTTGGAAATACAAGATTGAACAATGGAGAATTCCTAATGCTTTGGTTCCACTTAGGAAACAAGGCCAGGTAATTTGGTCCAGGGGGAGAAATTTGGACGGGGAGAATTTCAAGAGAATCTCAAAAATTAATCACCAGTGTGTCAGACTATAAAAACTAAACTGGGAACATCCAGGACTTGAAAGATTAATCAGATTCAGCTAAAGGGATCTGTATAAGCTCACGTATTATTAGGTTGTTCATGTGATGTCAGTCATCACTTCACAACTTCCAAGTGTAAAACTGGTACGATTAGTCATGATCTCAGGAATGATCATGGGCCCATTGCTTTTTATCACCTCAGGCAATTGCTCCAGCCCACCTAAGCGATCTTCGATCTTGTGATAGCTACCGCTTAAACGGAATGTGCGAACTTGCTCTAGCAGCTCAAATGACAAAACATGCAGAGTGTGATCCAAGGCTCCGCGTGGTTTCCAAATACACACAAGAAGTCCCATAGCTCTCTATGGAGATGGTCCATATTTAAGTGGAGGAGCAGATGTCTAGATTCCAGAACATGGTCTGGAGGGTCCTCCTGGGGAATAGTCTCAGAGTCAGGGCACTTCCTACAGCTACATTGCTGAAGCTAAAATGACCTAGGTTGGGCGACTCCCATGGCACCTTGAGTTCTACAGTGGAAAAAAGGTGCAGTAGAAATGAAATAAGCAAACACTTTTCACGCACAAGGATGCCAATTCAGTTCCTAGCATTTCCTGTTAAAGCAGGGGTTCTTAACCTTTTTATGATTACAGACTCCCCCCCCCGCCCCAATTGCCCAATATGTCCCTGTACCCCTTCACCAGAACTCTGAACCCGGTTGGAGATCTGGTAAGCCTAGTCAAAATAGTAATTATCATCATCAGTCCTATTAGGTACCAATATGACTTTACAAGATGTCAATAGCTTGGGTTTCTATCAGGGTAACATGTCTGTCAGCCAGCCTGGGAGTCCCTTGTGATGCTGGTGGAATGTGGAGGGCCTTTGCAGCATGGCTGTGTCTCCCACCGCCAATGTAACTTAAGCAGCCTCAGGCTATGTGGCACAAGTACCGGTATCAGATTCTTCAGGGAAGAAGGCAAGATGGATGCTAAAATCCAGAACAACTTTATTATACAGATCAGCCTAGAACAGCAGCACTTACATAACTGGGTCGGTTCTGGACAATAACCTGTTGGTGGTGGAGTAGCAACATAAAAGTTTTCCTTCACATCAAGCCCATGTTACAGTTCTAAGGTCGTCACTTGGCCAAAAAGGTCAGTGTTCCTCCAATTTTCTTTCTTATTTTCTCAAGTAAAGCAAAGGTTAACCTTAAGTCACTTGTGGAGCCACTGTTGAGCTCTACTCCTTTGCCACAAAGATCTGACTCTTTTCTACTGGGCACTTCCTTGGCTCCAGATTTTCTTCCCATTCTTCAAAGATTGTCCGCCTTGTGACATCACCAGGCCCCAACATGCGACATCGCCAGTCTCCATCTTAGAAATATCGGATTTTAGGATGCATCCAACCTAGCAACAATCTGACCCCGGCAATGTTGCCATGAGGCGCAAAGAGTCACAGCACAAACTCCTCCCACGTGACCTAGCAGTTTCTATATTATTATTCCAGATTTGCAAGAACTCTCACTGCAGCATCTCCTATTCCATTGGAATAGTGGAAGAAGGAGGCCTTTAGAGCTGTGGCAAGACAGAAATGTGAATACACCCATTCTTGATCTGTAGTTTTAAATCATGAGAACAAATCCACAAACTACATTTGTGCAAATGATTGATGGGGTTTGCTAATGCAGTAATAATTCTGCACTGACTCTAAGTTGGCATTATGGTTTTAAAGCATTTCATATTAGTCCTCGAACCACTCAAAAGAAATGTGTGGCATTTAAATTTATAATGCAAAGACATCCATTAGGAACTGTCAATATTTTGGGTAGAAAAATATCTAATTACTATAACTTGCTACAGGCGATTTTGTTAAATTTTACATAAATGGCTAAATATTCCTGCAAAGTTTAATGCATTATTAAAGGGGTAATCATTTCGTTATTGCTTGTGCAATTCTGTATTAATTACACGACAGCTAAATTCATCACTTTTATGCCTATTGAAGTTCAGTGATAAGTTTAGTTTTGTGTACTCGTTTGATGTATTTGTGGGGCTAAGACTGAAAATTCAGTCTGTTTTCCTTGGGTTCAAAGTGAGAGCTTTAAGCTGATCTGAAAAGATAAGCACCCAGAACAATCAGCTGCTTGTGGTTGAAAGCGCTTGCATATTTATTGCATTCATGTCCCATTCTTCTTCTGCCATGGCAGTCAAGGTGACTTACATAGACTTACAGGCAGTCACCCATCCAGGCACTAACCAAATCTAGACCAGTTTAGCTTCAACACATTGGTTGCATCCAGGGATTTTCTGATGTCTGAGGCAGCATGCCAAATGTTGCCCCCCCCCCTTTACCCAATGACGTGTCAACCTCTGCTCCTCCCACTCTCCAGTGTTCTAGCTCAGCCTCTCCTCTCCTCCACATTTACAGAAATAATGGATGAAATTTATCCCCTTTGAGTAAAAAAAACCCCTCATATTTTAAATCTTTGTGATGTGGATGATGATAATGGTTCGTTCATAAAGTCTCCTCTGCCTTATGCGTGAATAACCATAATTTCTGTCAAACCTTTTTCAGTGTGATTTACAGTTTTAGCTCATTTAAGTCTCGCCAGTCAACAATACTTGCGACAGCTGGACTTTGGACTGCACAGTCCTTCAGCTCCTTTCAACCCTGGTTCTATGAGCTGTCTTTTAAAAAAATCATCTTTGGATTGTTCCTTAACGTAGTATTACTAATACGATTACCACTCAAGCTGGCCCAGCTTGCATATTTCACATCCTTTCTTTTCCGGTGGGTCTGTTGTCTTTGAATTGCCACTGACGGAACGTCCTCCCTGCATCTACCAAATGCAAACCCTTGACAAACTGACATCATTATACAGTCAGTGAATCTCAGGTCATATATCTCACTTCATTCCCATTTGGAAGAAGGATCTTCAATTAAGCAAACATTGATTTTCTAATGATTTTTTCTTCCCTTGCCCATGACTGGCGGACTGCTTGAAACTGCTCCAGCCCAACAAAGTACAGGGAGAACAATTAAATATGTATCTTAGTTGACAGCAGGGCTGTTTTTAAGTAAGTGAACACAATTTAGCCTTTTCATTTTTTTTTCATTTTTTTTTTTTGCAAGAACAAAATCTTTTAGCAATTATGAAGATAGAAATGACACTGTTGTTAAATACTGCTAATGTCACCGAAGTGGGAGAAGGGTGGACCAGACTGAAACGCCAGCACCCCACCTTGCTTGTCTAATTATGTCCAGTGATTTCCTGCAATGCATACCACACTGACTCCCTGATCCTAAATATTTACATTGGTGTATATGCCTGCAATGACAAGTAACATTGCTGCAAAGCCAATGTAATCCTCTGACCTCTGGCATTGTGCTGGCACAGTAGTCTTCATGCCCAAATCTATGCAGCCAGTCAAAATCATGCTGCTTTTGTTTTCAGTTGCATATCCCCAAAGTTCCCTACTTGCTACGTCAGGTGTCTGTCTGACTGAAACTAACAGAAGATAAGCCCTACTACCGGATCATACAGAACAGCATTTTGTTTCAAACAGCAGAAGTTTGTGGGGAAGTGATGAAGGCAACAGACCTCCTTGATTGTTTCTCTGCCAGCAATTGGTATCCACAAAGTCACGCTATCTCTGAACCTCCAGGTTCCACGTAGCTATCGTGGCTAATAGTCATGAATGTCTCATTCCCTCTCTAAGCCAGTGGCTATTGACACATGCTCTGGCAACTAAACTCATAAGTTAATTTAGTGAAGAAGTACTTAAGTGAAGAAGTACTTGATTTTATCTGTCTGTATCTGCTGCTCATTTAACCAACCAGGTGAACCCCCTCCTCCCCAAGATCTAGTATTATGAGAGAGGGAGAAAAAAATCTACTACATACCACTCCCTGTTACAGACCTGCACTCAGATTTGTGCCAGGAGCTGTATGGAAGTTATACAATTCTCAGGCCAATCCTATCTAACCACGCTTCCCTCCCGCCAATGCAGCCCTGCCACCGGAGCACACGATGCATCCTGCAGGGGCAGCGGAATTCCCAGAGATTTCATCCAAGGGAATCTTTGTTCCCTTGCTCAGGAGTAAGTCCTTGCTGCCCCACTGGGTTTACTCAGACCTGCACCAGCAATGGACACAAGTCCGAGTGGACCCAGGACGGCGGCCAGGAAGAGGGATAGGATATCGGTGGCATTGCTGCCACTGATACTGCTCACTTCCGGATTTTGATCCGCCCTCCTCCCTGCCCCAGTCTCAGCTCCATTCTGACCTCTCCCCGCCCCATTCAGCCCACCTCTCTCCTGCCCCCCCATGCTGACTTACCAGTGCCGGGGGTCATTGACAAGCTTCTGGCGTGCAGCTACAGACACTCACTGCTTGCAGAGGAGGCCCATCTGCACAAAACAGCGTGTCGCCTTTTGAGACGGCTGTAAAGGACCTCGCGCTGCCGGAATGCTAGTTCTGGCAGTGCAGGGCCCCCACAGGATTGGGGCCTCTGTTAAGTAAACTGTTAGTTACCAACACCTGCATGGAGCTTGAATCCAGTAGTCAAGCTTATTGTTGTTATTTTGAATAATGCCTCTTTACATTAAAAACAGTTCTCAAATTGGTTTCCATAACAAAAGAAACAACAAGATGGTTCCTGGTCCCAAAGAGACTCACAATCTATTCGGGGAGAGAGAGAGAGAGAGAACGAACCAGTCACTGGAAAAGCCACTATGCTGGGGTGAAGAAGGACCATTTCTCTCCCTTTGCTTAATACAAGAGAGCCACTACTTTAAAAGGTGCCTCTTTGCCCAGCTAGCAGACGACACCGCATACACAAGTTCTGTGTGACTTGATGACTGAAGACGTATCTTTCCGTTTGAGTTAGGCTTTTTCAAAAATGGGTAGAAGGCTTAGGACGTCTTCTAACATCAGTTCTTTGCCTTCCCTACAGTCATTTAAAAACTAGGTGCATAACAGTACACCCTCCATTTGAGTTGTAAAGACAAAATCATACAAATGCTAGAAAGACAATACCAGAGTTTAGCCACCTTAACAACACTGTTTGGAAAAAAAATTGCATTCGGGAGAGGCTGTTTAGAATATGAGATATCATATTACTACCACTGGTCTTTCCCCTAGAATTGCAGTCCTCAGCCATCCGTGTTATGCTAAATATATTAGAAATTCAATGGCCCTAAGAGGCTGGATCCAAAGGAAACATTTTCCTTTAACGGTAGCAGATCTGGCCCTTGGGCATGGCTGGCTCACTGGCTTAGCATAAGCAGTGGAACTTTTAAAAGGCAGCATTTAATGCATTGTTGGAGGAGAGGCCCCTGGCCTTCCATTTGAGATGCTTTCCCCACATACTACGTTTGCCAATTCAACTGCTCAATACCTCATAACATTTCACTATATCAATACCTCATAACATTTAATTTACTACCTGTTAATCTGTATACAGCAATATTTGATAGTTAAGCTTTCTTCTCATCTCTCTGAAACTAATTTTGCATGCCTTTCCCAGCAAATTTCCATATCGGCTTCTCCAGGTTTATTTTTCTGACTCTTAGGGCTTATCCAGATTGTCAGCTCAAATCAGTCCTACAAGTCACAGTTTAAAGTCAATAGTGTTATATCCTTCTTGGCCATTCAGAATGGGGAGAGTGCAACCTTGCTGAAGGGGGGGGGGAACATCAGGCTGCTGTCACCCTCCCCTTTTAAAGAAAATCTGGAGGAGGTATGGTCAGGCACATTAAGTAGGAATGAACATATAACCTGTAAAGTGGGTACTTTTATGTGAGCTGATACTAATCTCAGGGCAAAATGTGGAGAAGCCTCTTGTCAATTTCACTTTCATTAAATGCTGCTGTGGCTTCAAGGCAAAGAACATCTTCAGGTATGATGGAGGAGGAGAGTGAGCAGAATCACACTTCCTGTCTCTGCTTTTCTCTATCAAGCCTGAAAGAGAACATGCACATCTCCTCCATGGGGAGATGCACTATTGTTGGTCTCATCAAGGGCATGTTTTTTAGCATGCACAACATGTGCATCACAACATGCACAACATGTGCATTAGAAATGGAATTTGATATCCCCAACCGTGACATTGTTATATATACTACTGGTATAATCCTATGGTATGCTTGAGCTGGTGGAGCATGTGCTCCGCCAGTGCATGCTGGGAGTTTCCCAGGGCACCTGGGTGACTCCTGTGGGAGACAGGAACCTGGACTAGATGGTTCTGATCTAGCAGGGCTGATGAATGCAATACGCCTACAGTTGAAAAAAGGGCAGCGAGGTGATGAGATGTAATCTGAAACGTTTCACTCAGGGCTGGCCCAAGACCTCCAGACACCTGAGGTGGCATGCTTAATGCTACCCCACTTACCCAATGATGTACCAGCCTCTGCTCCTTCCACTCTCCAATGATCGAGTGCAACACTCCACATTTCCTCTTCCCCTGTGACCTTCTTCCTTTTCCAATTCAGGGAGTGGAAGGAGGAGGAGGAGGAGAAGTGGAGGCAAGTAGGTGGACACAGATGGTAGCCCCCCCCCCCCATCTGCTTCCTGAAGCAACTGCTTCAATTGTCCTTATGGATGAGCCAGCTCTGGTTTCACTTAAGCCTACAGATTCACCCAATATGAAAGTTACATTACTCCAAGTTTAATTGTTCTGTGTCATGTGGAAATAGGCTTCTGTCTATCATGTGAACATATGCTGTATCAGTCCTGCACAATTTCAGATCCCCAAACTGAATGCAGTCTACCAGCCATTAACAGCACCCTGTGAGGGACTAAAAAGATCTTCTGATTTTGTTGCCTGCTATAGACGACAAAAACAGGCTTTTACATGGGTCAAGTATCTGGAGGCACAAGGTATGTCTGGTTTGCTGTGTTCAGCTTGGTGGTTCACAAGTTATGCTTCTAGATACCCTGTTTCCCTGAAAATAAAACCAGGTCTTATATTAATTTTGGCTCCCAAAAAATGAGGTAGGTCTTATTTTCAGGGAGGTCTTATTTTCCCAACCTGTGGCACAACCCCCCAGCACCCCCCGCAACACCCCAGCACTTACTTTGAATGATTAAAGCTTCATTCTTTCCCGAGGGTGCAAGGATCTGCAAGGCCTGTACTTGAGTTCTCCACCATAGAGACGACGTGCTAGAGAGACTCTGAAAGGTTGTAGCTTCCTTGCAGGCCTTGCAGGCCTCTTTAGCACATCGTATCTATGGTGGAGGATTCAAGTGCAGGCCTTCCAGGCCTTGCAGAGCCTTGCACCCTCAGGAAAGAATGAAGCTTAAATTGGTCAAAGTAAGTGCCGGGGGGGTCGCGGGGGGTCGTGTCCATCTGGCTGATGATCCTAGCTAGGTCTTACTTTTTTGGGGGGAGGACTTATATTGATGAGTGCCAACAAAAACCATGCAAAAATGACGGTAGGTCTTACTTTCGGGGGAGGTCTTATTTTCGGGAAACACAGAAAGGAATATAGTTCCAAAAATAAAAATCCCTTTAGTAGCCAGTAGAACCAGGTGTGATGCTTAACAAAACTGAGCTGGATTGCTTCAATTTTACTGCCAACCTGATAATAAAAGTTTTGTGATGTTTCAGTTTGCATTTCCCTAGTATGTTAATTCTCCAAAGCCCCCATATTATTCTGCTTCATCTGACCTGAATCTGACTTATTGCATTTCCCAAGCTACTTTTCACTCAGCGGTTAATTAAAAGATTAAGTCCTTGACACAAAGCTTACAGCCCTTATTGGCACCCATTAGCCCAGCTAGACTAATTCTCCTGAAAACCAAACCTCCTTATATTCCTGGGGTCACAAGTTTACTTTCAATTCCCTAAATCTTTAGTATTCACTGTAAGTTAATTCTTTCAAATATGTCTGCTGTGGAAGCCTGTATTTAAGTTTAGGAATGGAAAGTAAGCAAGGAAAAATCTGTTTTGCACAAACTGTGTGTTGTTTCCAAACTAGCAGTCCAGTTTTCACAAATGACTGCCACCCTCTGGAATTGCAACACAACGGTAAACACATACAGTGTCTTTTAAAACAACCTTAGTGCCTTGGATCATGGCCTGTAAATAATGCATCTCTTTTATTCCCAGAACGTGTACCAAGTTTATTTTATTCTATTGTATTTTATTGATGTTTGTCCAACCATTTTCTTATAAAGGCAGCTAATTTTTTTTTGAAAATTCAGATTTAAAAAACTTACAGCAGCCCAATCGTGCCTAAATCCCCACCCTGCCCCCCGCCAGTGCAGGCATGCCAAGGAGGTGCATGCTGCATCCTATGGTGGAGGGACAGTTCAGTTGAAGTCAGGATAAGTGAACTTTTGTTTACGTGGTCTGGAGAAACCTCCCATAGCCCCTATGGGAATCCTCAGTCCTGCACAAGCTGTTTTGCTGGTGCAGGACCAAGGTGTGTAAAGGCAGCAGAAAGAGAGGGATAAGGATAGGATTGGGCCACACACTTATGCCGTCAAACCCACCCTCACCCTCCCCACCCCCTCCCCACCCAGAAAACCCTGTTCCTCCCCCCTCCTTCCAGTTCCGCCCACCACCCGCTGCCACCGTCACCTTACCTTTCATCAGCGGACAGTCGCCTGGCTGCCGGCTTGCATGCATGTCCACCAGCAACTGCGCTGGAGGCCTCATTGTGCTGGCTGTTGGTGCCAGAACGCACAGCAGTAGGGCATGCGACACTGCTGTAGGACTTCCAGCGGGATCCAGGCACTTCCGTCTGGATCCTGCCAGCTCTGCTGGTAGAACGTGCATTCTGCCAGCCGAGGATTTAGGTAGGATTGGGTTGCAAATCTATTTTCTACCGAGTCCATATTCTCTAGTCTAAGCAGCTCTCCAAGGATTCAGGCAAAGGCTTTCCCCAGCCCTATGTGTACATGGGACATTCTGTATGCAAAGCACACGCTCTATTATCAGACTGCACAGCCTCATTCCTATACAATGCAGAAGTAACAACAACAACAAAAACACAAACCAAAGCAAAATACCATAGAAGCAACAGCAGCAAGGAAATCAGTAGTCAATTCACTAGCAGTCAAGTTATATGATCACCAGAGTCCCTTCTAAACAGCTAGGCCTCTGCTGTACAGTGGAAGCTATACAATGATGGGCTCAGGTAGGTTTCCATAGGGAGTGAATTTCACAATTATTTAGCATTTTTAATCCATATAATGCAGAAAGATGCCAGTAGAAAATAGTATACAGGGCCCCCCCTGTATCCACGGATTCCTCACCCGCGGTTTCAGTTATCCACGGTGGGAACTGGAACGTATCCCCCGCAGATACGGCAGCCCCCCTGTACTGTAATTGCCTACTAATTTGCAAACAGCTCAACCCCCAGTTCACAGTTATTTGCAAAATGTATACACACATTGTTTGATCTGTTGTTCATAAACTTGGCGTACTCTGGGAAGAAGAAAGAGTGCCACTTCCATGCAGAATGCAGGTCAAAATTGGTCCGTTGTTTTGAAAATAGCCAAAAAGCCATGATTGGGATTCCTGTAGTTGGGGGAATTTGGATCAGGGCCACAGTGTGGGAGAAAGGGGTCGACGCCTTTCCACTGCTGCCAAAGCCCCGACCCTAATTTGTCCCCTTCTCCTGAAGCTTCTATGAACTAAAGAGGGAAACCTACAGGAACAAAAATTGCACCCATGAGTTTCACCTTCGGCAGTTACAAGCTGCTTCAGGACATGAATTCAGCTGAGGAACCAGTGCAGGAATGAAGGATTAAAGTCTTCATTTCCTTTGCTACAGCCCTGATCAATGAGTCGTCGTCCCTGGCTGTACTACTTTCTGAAAAAGGAAAAAAACCAACAGGAGTGTCACATGCATCTAGCTGAGCTCTCGGTACTTTTGTTTAAGAAAACCCATAGCCTTCTACACAAAGCATAGAAGCAACATTCATTTTCCTAGGTGTGTGAGAGGAAGGAAAGGCTAAATTTAAAAAATAATATACAAAAGTAGCCAATCAAGAATTCTATTTAAGCTAAGAGGAGTTGTCATTAAATCTAACCTCCCCTCCCCTCCACACACACACACACACACACGGCAAACCTGGCATCTGGAATAGCTCAGGTCCCAATGATGACCTTATGTATTTCTTTTAATTATTCCAATGTAACCTCCTCCAGTCCCACTACAAGCCCTCAGCTACTTCAAGCAAAGAAACTATAATGATTTCAATTAAATCTTGGCCTCTCCCCAACAGAACACAAATTAAAAGCATTATGAGGAGATACAAGCTTCATTGCTTGGAAGTGTTATATAAAGAAAGGGGAAAAAATTGCCAAAAGCTTGTTGTCATTTCATAGGCAGTGGGGGAGGATTAACCCCTTAGTGGATGCTTTTGTACCGGTTTCAGAAGATGGCTCAGTTTCTATGTCAGCATTCCCATAAGTCTCCTTTCCTCTCAGCTGTTTTGCTCCTGTTCTGTTCTAAACTGATCTGAACCGGATATCTGTAAAAGTTGCTGGGGATTTTTTTTTTTAATGAGTGCGTATAAGTTATATTGGCCCTCAACTATAACACTGCCAACGAATGCCTACCCTTTCTGATTCACACTTTAAGTCACATTTCAGCACTTTACAAATGCTGAGTGGTACAAAGACTCTTATTTACTTTTCTCTGTGTGACAGAAATTATGGGAAGAGTTTGAAGTTTCAGCAGGACTTCTCAACACCCGGCATAAATCTTGTCTTCTTTAACTGAATGAAGCTTCCGTGCATGCCAGCAGTAATATAGCTGTTCACATGTACACAAGTTATTGTACTCTGCATTAGTGAATTTAAAAATAAAATAAAATGAACAGCCTTCCCTTCCCCTCTTTTTCCCGGGTACTTATAAAATTACCACACTGAGAAAAAAGATACATAAGACTGATTGCTTATGCAACTTTAAAACTACAAAACCCAGTATGTAGTGCAACTGTGAGCAAATATTTTACAAAACCCAGGTTTTGTAAGAAATTGCTACTACCGTATTCCTTTGATTTTAAGGTGCCATCGATTCTAAGGCGCACCTTTAATTTCACTACCACCAGCAGGGGAAAAAAATCCTGGCTTGTAAGACGCACCTTGAATTTCCTCGCTCAGCACCAACTCTCCCAGCTTGACTCGCAGATAGCCTGACCTGCTCTCTTCCCGAGAGCTCACCCCACTTGCTGCTCTACTGCCCCACTCTGATCCTGACGATAGCTTCTGATGATTTCTTACTGGGGCTTGGGGGGGGCTTCAGGAAGGCCTGTGTGACCCTCTGCAGGCCTCCCAATCTTCAGTTCAGGAAAAAAATGGCTATTTTACGGCATTTCCGGTTTTTTGCGAAAACAGGAAATGCCAAAAACTGCCATTTTTCACCAAACTGAAGATCGAGAAGGCCTGCAGAGGGTCGCACAGGCATCCCCGAAGTCCCCACAAGCTCTAGTAAGTAAGAAGATGGCATTTTGGGGGTGCATTTTGCACACCCTCGATTCTAAGATGCACCCCCTTTTTTAATTGCTAAATTTGGAAAAAACGTGTATCTTAGATTCAAGGAAATACGGTATATGGTTGCATCCTAGATTGACAGCGAAATCCTAACTAAAGATCTGACCAGCGGCCCAGGGCCACCCGCCGAATCCCATTCCCGCTCCTGACCACCATGCAATGGGATGGAGGTCTACTCAGGGAAGGGGACGTAAACCGGGGCCGGCCCTATCGGCCTCCTTGGATTTCCGCCAGCTAAATAGCTGGCAGAAGTAGGAGGGGACCATGTAATGCCCAAGCCGGCCCGGCGGGGATGGGGATATGGTGGACGCCATCCCCACACCCTCCCGAGCCGGCTCGCCCAATGGCCCCCCTCCCTCGCCGCCCGAACCACCCATGTGGCTGCCGGCGGGATCCTTACCTGTCTCCGGCAGCTGCATGCTCGTCCTGGCAGCAGAGGGAGGGAGGCCAGACTTGTGCCAGCCTCCCTTACTCCCGAGTAAGTTTCAATCCCTGGTAGTTAGAATGCCCTCAGGTAGCAGGTCGATGGATGTTTTGGGCCAAAGAACTTGGCCAACTGATGACAGTCATATCAGAATGTATTTGGCTAGATGGTTCAACTCTACATAAGACAGCTTCATATGTTCACTGAGGATATTCCCAAGTAACGGCACCTAGATTGGTCCTGAGATAAAACCAGAACAGATCTCGTATGATAGAACAATTGCGCAAGAAATAGATCATGTTGAGTAAAGCTTGCCTATAGCAATTCTTGAAGGCACAGGACAGGCTCTGAGAACTGGTTATTTACTGTCAAAGAAACACTTTGTGTGGTGTGTTCTTCTCCAAGAGACAGGAGATGTCTGATATTATATCATATTCCTCCCAGTTAAGAGTGGAAAAATAGATATATTTCAAAGTGCGATAGGCTCCAGAAAGCTTAATTTAAGAGACAAATCCCCTGATATCTTAGGGCTTTGTGTTGGTTTTGTTTTTGCTAGAATAAATTTGGCTAGCGAGGAACAGAGGGGCTGCTTCGGCTCCCCCACACTGTCTCTGAGCAATACTATATCATCTACACCATGTTTCAAGACACCGAGTTAAATATTTTGAACCTAGGTTTTTTTTTCCTTCTGGATAGTTTGGAAAATATGGTCTTGTTTCCAGGATTCAGTTGGCTGCATTTCTCAATCCACTGCTCTTCTCTTCCTTCAGGAGAACAAAACAGTAGAGAATTTCACGGATTTTAAGTTCGATCCTGAAGATATACTCAAGGCTGGAATCAGTGGTCAGCATCATTGAGCTCTTGCCAGGGCCCATGAACCACCACAGACCAGAAATACCAGGGAACAATGTTATTTCCCACTGCCAACTGTTTTGCTTTCTGCACCAGGGACAAGCAGTGCAAGCATGGCAGGTGAGGCAACCCTGCCCCCTTGTCGTTCCCGGTAAAGTGCCGCAGCCTAACCAGGGGATTGTGTGCACGCGCTACCCGCTTATTCAAGTGCAAGCGGGTAGCACACATGTGCAATCCTCAGATACGGTGCACTGCTTTACCAGGAACTACGAGGGGGCGGGGTTGCCTCACCTGCCATGCCCACACCACACGTCCCTGTTCTGCACATGCACATTCTAGCACATTCTAGCAGCTCCAGCCGCCAATAAAAAGCGGGGCCTGATAGTGGTTGCATTTCTTAAATGCAGGAGTCAACTTATGCTGCTCAGTGGCGTCACTATGACGCGCGTCACCCCCTGCCCTCCCGCGTCACCTACCTCCGAGTCCGGGCGTCTTCGGCCTTCCCCTCAGCTTGTTGTGTGCATGTCTGACAGACTTCACGTATGCGCAGAGCGATGAAGTTTCCAATCGACGGTCTGCGCATACGTGAACTCTGCAAAGCGCTCCTGGGCGCTTTACAGAGTTCGCGCCCGGAGCAGAGGAGCGATCTGCGCCCCCTGGAGAGAGCATCGCCCCTGATCGTCGTGGGAGGGTCCTATAAACAAGATAAGTTGGCGCAAAGCATACATAAACGATTAGAAGCCCCTAAAACCACTAAAAAAACCCTAAAACCTTTTAAAAAAAGGAAAAAACGCAAAAAATAGCATTAATTATGCTAATTAGTTTGGAGGCATCGCGGTTTTCCGCACCAGTACAAGGGGCGCCTGGCGACGCCACTGCTCAGGTGGTCTTGGGTGGGCCCTGTTCTGATCACTCTCTTGTCCTTCCTTTCCATCTGGGTCCACAGTGCAATGGTGGTCGGTGAGGGCAAGAAACAGCAGAATCCATCACTGGCAATGTTAATTAATGTTGAAAATAGGGGCCTATGGGTACTCTACTGCCATATAGCCTTCAACAGCAGAATCAACCCTAGTTGATACAGGACCTCCAACTGCAGGTTTTCTCTGCTTGTGGGGCTGGAGCTGGGGGAAAATTGTGCTTGGTCCCCTCTATTCTTAAGGAATTTTTATGAGTAATTGGAAATTACTATAGCACAGAGCTATAATAATCCCCAGCAATCCACACAGCATGTATGTACATAGTAGTACTGAGCATATATATAGTGTTCAAAATGATTCAAATACCTTACAATACATGCTTCCGTTTTCTCCACTTGTTATTCATATCCAGTCAGCAGTGAAAAGGACGATGATGATGATAAATACTACTACTACTACTAACAATAACAATAACAATAACAATCAGCATTTATATACCACCTTTCTCAGTCATTGAATTTCTCCTCTGACTTTAATCCAAGGCAGTTTACACAGGTAGGCTTTCTAAACCCTCAAGGGGTTTATACAATACAATATATCCTAATCTTTCAAAAGACGCTTCTTTCCAGGTGTTTCTTTCACAGTCTGGCCTCTCTCTGGCATTCACCTCACATGTGTTAACTGACAGGCAACTCCCCCTCAGAGTGCCGGCTGCAGCTTCCTCTCTCGCACACAGAGGGCTTCCGCAGCTTTTGTCTGTGGCGACAGCTCTTCGACTGCACACGGATTCTTCCGGGAGTCCCGAACTGCCGACCTTGATCTTCAGGCATACAAGGCTGCAGCTCTACCAACTGAGCTAGACCTCCTGCCCTGAGCTAGACCTCCAGGGTCAGAGTAAGGGTTGCACTAACCCCTGTCTCAATCCACAGTACACATATGAAGACCATGATATGGGCAGGGCAGGCCCAAGACCTTCTGGCACCTGAGGCTGCATGTCAGATGATGCCCCCTTATCTGGTGACACTGGCGTCGCTGGAGGTGGGGCGGAAAGCTAAGTTCTGCAGCTTTCCACCCCACCGTAACTCTGGTTTACGGAGAGTCCCTGCGCGTTGCTTTCTCTCCGCTGACGGGCTCCTATGACGAGGGGGCGGGGCGCCTCGTACCAGAGAGTAACAGTGGGGCGGAAAGCTGCAGAACTTAGCTTTCCGCCCCACCTCCAGCGACGCCAGTGTCTGGTGATGTGCCAGCCTCAGCTCCTCCCACTTCCTGGACTGGAAAAGAGGAGAATTCTCTAGTCCACCACTCTTCTCCGTATTTCCTCTTCTGCTCTTTCCCCCTTTTTATTTTTCCAGCCCAGGAATCAGGAGGCGGTAGAACGGTGGAGGAAACTGGGCAGCAAGAGGTGGGTGCTCCCTGGCAATCTGCTGCCTGAAACAACCACCTCAGCTGGCCTCATGGGTGGGCCAGATATGGGCATTAGAAGCCCCCACACCAGAGCTGACATTGACTGTAAATCAGCTTTCTTTTTCTCTCCTCTTCAGTCTGAACCTAAAACTCACTGTGCCAGCATATAAGGGTAAATAATTAGGAGGAGCTCTACTACTGTGGTTTCGCAACATGGGATACTAAGCAAATCACAGGCAGATAGGATTGCCAATTTAGGTTTTTTTTAAAAAAAAAATTGGCCTTGTGCTTTTAACTGGCCTTATGCCTTGTGCAGCATGACATAAAGACATTAAGCAGATAAGGCTTCTTCCTGCCATGAAGATATAGTGATGGGAAAACTTTCACCTGGCTAATTTCTCACAGCGAATACATATTGGAGAGACACCCCTGGAACATCAGCACATCAGTGCTGGGAAGGCTGAAGTGTTGCCAGCCATACCTTGAAGTCTATGAAATGGGTGATAGCCCAGGACTAAACTACTGTTGCAATGCATTATTGTAAGCTACTGTGTGAGAACCCTGTTGTTGATGCTCCTAACACCAGAGTTTAGCATCACATCTGGACACACCCATAGCCTGTAGCAGCAAAACCAACAAACAGCACAAACCCTCTGCAATGTTGTTGTTGGCAAAGATCTTATTCCTTAAGCAGCAGTTTAGCAGGCAGAAATTCAGCAGGCAAAGCTTTGCCTATCACTCACTGTATCTCCATGCCAAAAAAAAGTTTCACTCCCTTGCTAAGTTTCTGATTGGCATGGATTTCTCAGATATGCACAAGAGGGGTCTCTCCCATCCCTACCTGGAGATGCTGCTAGTAACTGAACCTGGGACCTTTTCTGCATGCAAAACAAGAGCTCTCCCTATGTTACAGCTTTTCCATTTAAAAAGACAGGACTTGGTTTGGTTTTGTTTTACAAGGATCCTGTCCCTTAAGCAGAAGCTTGGCAAGCTGAAATTCAGCTATCACTCACTGTATCTCCATGCCAGGAAAAGCTTCATTCCCCTGCTAAGTTTCTGCTTGGCATTAATTTCTAAAATGCAGTAAGCACAAAAGCCCTGCCATGAAGGGAAACTGGGCAATCTTAGGGCTAGAGAGCAACTCACCAAACTCCTTGTTTGCAGCCTTGTTATTGTTTTCAGCCTTTGTTGTTTGTAGCCTCCTGGCTGCTTGTAGCCTTTGCTTGTTTGCACTTAGCTTTGTTTGCACTTGTGGAGTGCAAACTTTGTGGAGTTTTGGTGATTGCAAGAGAGTCCAGTACTAGGAGGAGTCCATGAGGGATCTGCAAAGTGCTATCACAAAGAATGATCTGCAGAAAGCTGCTATCACAAACTGCAAAAAGCACCTGCATACATACAGCAATCACAAAGAACAATCACAAGCAATGATCTGCAAACAAAGGATACAGAGAGGTAGGTGGCAATTCTACCCCTCATGGATAAGCGAATTTGCAAGTTGTGAATTTGCATATAAAGAGAACTGTAACTATACAGGAGAATTCCTAAACATTCTGTGTATCTTAGGTAGTAGTTCCTTTACAAAGGCAATGAAGCTGTCATGTCAAAATGGTACTACATCTCTCATTAGTTTAAGATACAAGCAGGTCAAGAAAAATGGCATGAGGGGAAAAATCAATTTGCTTGATGAAATAAACTCATTAGGTGAATTACACTTCTATAATGATGTTAATTGTGCAGGCAACATATACTATCATGTTTCTGCACTATAGTTGCCCAAAGCAACACCAAATTATGCCAATCACTACCTGCCAATCACTACATGCTCAATTTCCCCCCCCCCCATGCCGGCACAAGTGCCAGCACCCACTGCACCAGTGCTTGTACTCTAGCACCAGCCAGCCAGTCAGCATTCACCATCCACATCATTCTCCAGTACCACTCCTTCTAAACATGACTAACAGCCCAATCCTGCGCAGGTTGCAGTGGCTTGGCATAAATGGCTGGCCGCTACACCTTGTGTAAGATGTGGCCCGCACCAGCGTGGCTGGGGCTCACCTCGGGGGAAGGGGATATTCGTCCCCTTCCCCTGGCGTACACCCCAGAGGCCCCAATGGGCCTCCTCGGATGCACACCAGCTCTGGAGTCTGTGTAAGGCCGGCCTGGTCCAGGAAGAGGCTGGGATATCGGTGCAACCCAGCACAGATATCCCCGCCCCCTCCCAGGCCAGGTTGGCCAATGTCCCACGCCCTCACATACACACACACACACACACACACACACACACACCCCGGCGCAGGACTCATCTCTGCCCAGTGGCATGGAGTTCAGAGGGCAGCCTAGTAAGCAGTGTCAGCCTCCGTACCAGTGCCACTTACTCGCTGGGTGCCACGAAAGTGCTTTATGGCACTTTTGTGACTCACAATGCCAGCAGAACAGGATCTCTGCCGATGTATATCTCCGTATATCTATGCAGGATTGCACCGTAACCTAACCTGACACCATTTACTGTGGGCTCCTACCAGAGGCATATTTTCGGCGGAGCAAGCGGAGCACCCCGCTCCGGGCACCATCGCCCGAAGGGCGCCCCGCCGCTCCGCCCGCAAGTTGGACTCGGACTCAAGTCTCCGAGTCCGACTCGAGTCCGAGTCCGACTCGGGACGGCCCCCTCAATCGGGAGAGCCGGCTGGGGACGTCTTCCCCAGCCGGCTGCCCGGGGCCTTCTAAGGAAGGCCCGCTGCACATTTTTTTGCGCATGCTCAGTCTGTTAACTGAGGGAAAAGGGCTGCCCTTTTCCCTCAGTTAACAGACTGAGCATGCGCAAAACATTGCGCAGCGGGCCTTCCTTAGAAGGCCCCGGGCAGCCGGCCGGGGAAGACGTCCCCAGCCGGCTCTCCCGATTGGGTGGGGGGGGGTCCCGCCAGGTCTCCCCCTCCCGGAGCATGCCCCTCCCTCCCGGAGTGTGCCCCTCCCTCCCGGAGCGCGCCCCTCCCTCCCGGAGCGCGCCCCTGCCTCCCGGAGCGTGCCGCGGCCTATCGGCCGCGGCACAGTATTTCTTTAGGGCGCCTACCCCCCCCTGCTCCGGGCGCCAAGAGAGGCTGTCACGCCTCTGGCTCCTACCTTGGTGAACACAGCAGTCATAAACTACCCTTCCTACAAGGACATCACCGCCTTAGCTCCAAGCTGTGGATCTACTCTCACCGATCTCAGTTTATCACTACCATCCCCTTAAAGGAGTATAGGAAGTTCTGAGATGCATTGTCCAACCCTAAACTTTGAGGCTGATATTGAACTTGTCCAATCAGACTTTGAGGCTGACTCTACACTCATTACTCAGTGGGACCCCACCCTGCATCCCCAAGCCAAACAGCCTCTGAAGATCAATCTCGGGTGCCCTTTGTACAATTCCAGTTACCTGAGGGTGCAGGCCAATTTCCTATCCCTAATCCTGCACTAAATCTGCCAGCTGTGACCAGACTAACTAAAACACCACACCTGCTCCACAGTGCTAAGTAGGCAAAAAAAAACACCTTTAATCAAGAGCCAATCAGATAAACAGCAAATAAATTTCTGCTTTGCGCCCTAAAGCGACCAGCTAATCCCAGCCTGCTTCAACAAACCCAGTCAAAGGATTGGGGAAGAACAAGTGAGCTCTATCTGCTGCCTAAATGCCTTGCACCCCCAGCCAATTAAAGAGCCCCATTTTTCTGCCTTGTCTGGCTGATAGGGGATGAGGCAAAAGCTACCCCCATTGAGTCCCTGCGGGATCAGCGAAATTCCTCTGCAAATCAATAAAAGTGTTTCCATCATATTTATATGTACACAACGTTTGCAAGAATATAACCATTTTGCAAAATAAAATACACGGATATCTAGGCTTACCAGATCTCCAAACGGGACAGAGTGCTAGACCTTTAGGAGAAGGGATGTGGACAGGTGTAGCTTGTTAAACCTTAGAGCACAATCCTAGCCATGTCTACTCAGTAGCAAGCCCTATTGTGTTCAGTGGGGCTTCTTCTGAGTAGACATGCCTAGGATTGTGCTTTAAGGGCTTAACAAGCTACAACTGCCCACATTCCTTCTCCTAAAGGTCTAGCACTCTGTCCCGGTTGAAGATCTGGTAAGCCTACGGATATAGATCGATATCTATCTATCTATCTATCTATCTATCTATCTATCTATCTATCTATCTATCTATCTCAGTGAACATTGGGGTCACAGAATTAATGGAGATATCAGCAACCGCAAGCAGTGGTTGAATGAATATTTGTCCACTGCCCATAGTTTCATGTTTGGGCCACTGACAAACACTTTGATTCTTATTCTTTACCAGAGAACGTCACAGACTAGCAGGGGGCTTGTAGATTCCTGCCAATATAACTTCAAAACCCTATGAAACTGCACTGAGTCACAGCTGAACTTTATTTGAGCTTTCAGTTCAGGCCATGAAAATATAAGCAAACCTGTTTACATTTTTGTGATGGCATCTCAAACCCATGTCAGATTTGATGCTTACGTGGGAAAAAAATGAACATGAAAGTCCCAAATTCTGCTGGAATTATCCCAGCAGAGCATGCGGTTTATAGTTTATGCTAGCACTTTTATTCAGCAAATTCAACAGAACTTTCTTCTTACACACACACACACGCACACTCCTTTGGCTTAAAAATAAAATTTCGTAATATAACATGCAATCCTATGCATACTGATCTGGAAGTAAATCCCATTAAAGCCCCTGGGACTTAACTCTAAATAGACATGCATAAAATTGTGCTGTACTCTAGCACTGGAATAACTGGACCACGTGGGTAAATCCTTATATCCCAGTTCTGAATGTGTCTGAGTCTGACCAGAGGTAAGTGCAATTGATTCAAATAGGCCTTACTTCCTAATAAAGATGCTTAGGATTGCAGCCCAAAACTGTGCATGTCTACTCAGAAGTAAGTCCCATTGTGTTCAGTGGGGCTTACACTCAGGTACCGGGTAAGTGTTATAAGATTGCAGCCTTAATTGCTCAAAGCTTGCTATCAAATATATATTTGAGTTTTCATGTGATGGATTTCACACAAAATCTCAAATATAATGTTTACCCTTACACCCCGCAAATAAGCACGCCAGACGACACTTCTTTGGATAAATTGGTCACTTTATTTTAATAATATAAATACCTGCAAAGGTAATAACTAACTAGGGGCATCTTAAGGGCGTGCGGGTACTGGTCGGGGGAAAATGGCGCTAGCCATCTTAGCTCCCCCTACTTAACTGGCGTAAACACCCTGGCTCCAGGCCCCCTCGGTAACTGTCCAAGAGAGCCTATCACGGCCAACCCTTAAAGGTCGAGACAGCGGAGCAGTGCATGCGACCATACTAGCTACGCCATTGATGGTACCTCCCTACTCCAGCCAGGTGGCTTGCCAGCCAGCCTCAACAACCCGAGGGTAACAGTGTCGTTATCAGCGGTCCTGGCTTACCACCTGACCTTGCTGAATTCAAGGTGCACGCTGAGACCCTAGCAACCTGCCTGCCCATTCCCGCACGCCACCTGCCTGCCAGGTGACCTACTGGCTAACACCCCCTCCCCAAAACACAGTCCGAGGTAGGCGAAAAGACCACCAAAAATGTGCCAATTACTTGATGGCCAAAAATTCCTACCTGGCTCCCCGAAGGGCAACTGGCTAATCCCGGACTATGCATAGGGAGGGCGGGAGGGTGTTGCTTCCCGAACACTGACTGAGGGAGCTGCAATAACGCGCAGCTCCCTCCAGCCGGCGTTCCCCCACGTGACCCGGCCAGCCAATCAGCTGGCCGGGATCACGGAAGAGAAGCGTCGCTGGACGTACCTCCCGGGGGCAGGGTAAACACTCCCGGGACGCGAGATGCGTCCCAGGAGGAATGTTTGAAAGCAAACTTTGAGCAATTAAGGCTACAATCCTATACACACTTACTTTGCTCTGGAGTTCCATTTCATGCATCTGATAGTTTGTTGCCTACAATACAATAACTTTGGGTACCATAAGAGGTTTGCTATTTAAACTGCCCTAGATAACTTTTAACCCCATAATGTTGGAATCAGATTACAGGTCAGAATTGCATTTGGAAACACAATGATTTCAACCTGATCCTGGTATTCTAACATAACTGGGTTGTCAACTAAGGTTCTTGTTTTCACACACATACACACCTAGATTCTTTTTCTTCAGAAAAGCTGGAATCAATGCAAGACCTTACCTTTGCAACACAGCTTCAGTTGCCTGAAGATACTGCAGCTTCCTGCTTTAGACTTCATACAAAGAGTTTGCTCAGTCCCTGATCCGCAGGTAGGGAAAGCCTTCTGTCTGAAACCTGGGAGAAAAACTGCCAGCAGATGGGTCAATGGTGTGACGCAGGCCATTTCCGCTGTGTTCAACAAGTGCAAGAAGCACGAGTGAGCTTGTGCTTTTAATTTGCTTTCTTTCTCTGAAGCCTTTAGAAGACATACTTGATAAATGCAGCAGCAATTACCAATACAGGTGGGCCCCCATATCCGCTGGGGATATGTTCCAGGCCCCTCCGTGGATACTTGAAACCGTGATAAGAGCGAACACCCCCTCCATGGTTTCCTGAGGGCCCCCCACCTGCCTCCCCCAGCTCTTATTTTTCTTTCAGCAAGCTTTGTTTCTTCCTTAAAACAGAGAAGCAGCCTCCATTGCAGGCAAGTAGAACGAAACTACGTCCTAGAGAGGCTCTGCAAGGTTTCTGTTAACCTTGCAGAGCCTCTCTAGGACTTACAGCCCATTCCAACCCAAGGGCTAAGCAGCACAAGTCAGACCTAAAGTCAGCCTAAGTCGTTTAGGACGAAGTTATGTCTGGAACGCGACCATTTACGGCGAAGTTAGGGCGAAGTTAGGTCGAAGTTATGTCGAAGGACATAAAGTCAAAGTTACGTCGAAGTTATGTCGAAGTTAGGACAAAGGACATAAAGTCAACATAAAAGTGGGCGTTCCAGGGGCGGACCGTGGGCGTAATGGGGGCGGCAACCAATTAACGTTGGATTCCAGACCCTGGCAAGCACAGACACGCCCCCTCCAACACAAATGCTGACACAAATTTTAGGTCGACCAAAAAAGTGGACACAAATTCGAGGAGACCCATAGGAGCCATTTTACCTTACCCACTCCAGCCCTCTCCTGAAAATTTCTAACACCCTACTCCTGAGTTATGTCAGAGTTATGTCGGAGTTGTGGCAGCAAGGTCTGGAAATGGACAGAGTTATGCCAAATATAGGGAGCCTATCAGCACCCAGCCCCACCCAGCCTCTTTCCCACAAAAGCCCAGCCCCAGCCCTCCAGTCTCTCTCTCTCTCTCTCTCTCTCTCTCTCTCTCTCTCTCTCTCTCTCTCTCTCTGAGCATGTGGCGTGGGGTTCTGTCCCCCAGCAGCCACAAAGTGGGACTTTGTCGGTGGAGGGCAAAATTCACAAACACCCCACTTCTCTCTTCTCTCCTCCTCTCTTCTCTCTGCCCCCCTCTAGGGCAGAGAGGGCTGTTCTGGCTGTGGCCAAACTGTTTACAGCTGTGCCTGGGTAGCTGCCTCCATGCTACCATTTGCGTCACGAATGCTCCATGCTACCATTTCCGTCACGAAGCCACTTCCGCCCATGGTTTCTGTGTGGCTTCCGTCCAACGTCCATCTGCATAAGAGGCGCCTGTTTCTGCATCGCCTTCATCTGCGGAGCGCCCCCTGTGTCCCTATTGGTCTCTGCAGACCCCTCTCCCTGTATCTCTCTCCCACCAGCCTTGTTGTCTGTCTGTTTCTGACCCACCTGTGCCCCTCCCCAGCAACCCCTGTCTGCCTGTCTGTGTCTGCCTCCCCTCCCACTCCCTGATGCTGGCAGCTGGCAACCCCCCACCCCACCAGAGCGCCTGCCGCGAGGCGCCGTAGTCGCCCCAACTGGGGTCGTGATGAGCTGCGTGAGCCCTTCACGCTCGCAGCAGACAAGCCCATGGCATCTCTCGGTCATGGCCAGGGCACAGAGCAGAAAGCACACCGGGCTGCCTTCTTTGTGGTCATAGCCACGGCCCTGGAGGCCCAGGGCTTCAGGCAGCGCATGGGCGAGTCATGTCAAAGGCGGTTCCAGACCTCATGAGACCCCCCTTGTGTGTGACGTTCCCACCCCCTCCTTCCCTTCCCTCCCCCACTCACCCCCCCATGACTCCCACGTGCGGCCTCAACGTGGCTTGGGGGTGGCATCGCCTTCTGCAGGAGGGAGGGGACGGCCACTCTCCCCTGCAGCAGGCGGCTACTGCACAGGGTGCCCTGTGGCGGCTGGCTCAGGCACCTCGCTCACCTGTCACCTGCCCTGCGCCCACCACATGACTGGTGCAACCCCCATGCCTGCGGTCAGCCCCTTTGCGTCCGGGCTGCGACAGACACTGCGGCAGCTGCCATGGATGGACACTGACAAATGCAGACACGGGCCTGCACATGCACAAGCCAGACACCGAGCCTGGAGAGCCTGCCTGCCTGGGAGGTAAGTGTTGCCTGGATCCTGGGGTGGTGCTGGGCCACAGAAACTGCAGCCTGCCTAACTCAGGCATAACTCTGACATAACTCAGACATAACTTATGTCGAACTTATGCTGAACTTAGGCCACTCTTATGCCAGACTTGCGGAGGAGTTGGGTTGGAATGGGCTGTTAGTCTCGTTCTACTTGCCTGCAATAAGCATCCAGAGGCTGCTTCTCCTGTTTCTTTAAGGAAGAAACGAAGCTTACTGGGAAAAAAGTAAAAGCCTGGGGGGTGGGTCCCCATGATCCGTGGATAACTGAAACCATGGATAGCGAATCAGTGGATATGGGGGCCCACCTGTAAATGCTGTATGTAAAATGCTATCGTACATAATATGTCTTTAAAGCATAGTGATTCCCAAAGAACATCAGGTATTGTGTTTTCTTGTGTTAACTGACTCATGTTGAGGAGACTACCATAACCTTTCAGTTTACAGATTGGCTCATGCCGTGCTCTCCCAAGTTCCGTTGCGATCTGCCTTGGACCATGCTCATGATTTTGAGAGGGCGCGATGCAGAGCTAATCGTTTGACCAATGAGATGAGAGGGGTTTTTCAGCCAATCGGAGTGCACTTGTGTTTCAGCTGATCACCGTTGAGCTTTATTAGAAGGTGGGACAATCAGGAGGGACTATTTGCATTGTCCCTCAATGCAAATAGTGTCCCTCAATGCAAAGATAGTGGTGGAGCCCAGGGCAGCGTTTCGGGCAGGGCGTCCTGTCCCCTATGCTTGCGCACCTCCCAACGCAAGCGCAACTCAACAGGGATAGGTGTAGATCAGCCTTTAGGCTCACATACTACATTGGTAATGTAAGGAGTCAACACCTGAGCATGCAAAAAGTGACTCTAACGTGTGAATGGACTTTTGACATAAGCAGGTTCTCAGGACTGTGTGCTAAATCAAATGAACGGGGGGAAATGGTTGAAAGCCTACACAAAACAATGGACTAATGTACAACACTATTGCTCCATTATGTAAACAGATTCTGCCACCCACACTGACCTTGCAATTCTTCCAATTAGTGATATGGGTTAGCAGTGCCCTGCATGGAGATCATCACATTTGCTGTATTGGTTTGGGGTCTGAAGTGCACAGAGTTACCCAAACTCTGGGCATGCCCAATTGTAAACAATGGATGATTTGCTACTAACTTACTTGGGGGTACAAAAAAACAAATCTTAGATCTTAAGATACGTGCTACGCTGAGAAAGTACTCATAATAAGGAAAACATTGCAGGTTCCTTGTTGTCTTCTTTCTCCAAGGGGAGATTTAGAGAAACAGAAAAGAAATAATAAGATAAAGGGGGAGTTGGAGTGGAAAATTCCTGAACACCAAGTTGGAACAGTCTGTGTTTTGACAGCTCGTATAAGCCTTTACGAAGATCAGCTTCCGGCAGTTTGCAAAATAAATGTGTCCTACAGAAAGACTGTTGGGCTGTTCAGCTGTCCAGCAGTAAACAAAACAGCGGTACATGTAACTGTTTGGAATTTATGTTGTCATTAGTCACAGAGATAAAATAAAAGGCAGAGAAAACTCACTGTTCACTCTAGCAGGAAAGGTAAATGCAAGTGAAAAGCCTGGTTTAATGAAACAATGAATGGGGGGGGGGACTAGAAAGAGAGTTCCAAGCGCAAAAGCAGTCTTTCACACGTGGAGCTGATACAGATTGTTCATTTCCAACTGCACCATGATGCTCGTCCAAGCCTCATTGAACTTGCTGAATAGTAACCATCACTTCTGTAATGTATTTTTCAAGCATGAAACAGAAAAACCTAAGCCTCATCCAGCTCTAGCATCAGGCAACTACAGTATTTGCAAATAGAAACCAGTGACCTAGAGCCCAATCCTATCCATCCCCCCACACACCAATGTGGCAGTGCCAAAAAGACTAACTCTGCATCCTGCAAGGGGGCAGTTGCAGAGGTCTCCTCTAGATAAGGGAATATTTGTTCCCTTACCTGGGGGTAAGCCTCCATGGCACAGGGGGTCTATTCAGACCCGCCCTAGTGAAATCACTGGCGCAGGTCCACGTGGACCCAGGCCATGGAATCAGGTCCATGAAGGAGACTAGGATTCGAAGGCCAGTGCTGCAACCAAAGCCATCCCCTTTACTGGAGCCGATCTATCCATCCACCACCCTATTGCCTCCCAGTAGTTAGGATTGGTCTGTGACATACCTATGATCCTTTTTCACATGTGTTGCTGCCTAGCCAGATCTTACCCATCCTGTACTTGTGCCTCTGAATTATTATTATTATTATTATTATTATTATTATTATTATTATTATTATTATTATTATTAGTTTTGGTTTTGCACCAATGTGCAGAACTTTATATTTGTCTCCATCAAACGTCATTCTGTTGTTATGGACCCTAATGATCAAGCCTGTCAAAATAATTTTGAATCCTGGTTCTGCCTTCCAGAATGTTAACTATCATCACTAACTCTGTGTCATCTGCAAATTTGATAATCATTCCCTCTACCCCCTCATTGGATGAGACTCATCCAGGTCATTTATGAACTGTTGAACAGCACATTTGTTCACATGTGCCTCACAGTTAATGTGGAGACATCTATTAGCACTCGATGGGAATCAGTGCTTCAACCAGCTTTGAACCCACTAAGGGTGCAATCCAGTGTAAGTAGATGTCGGTCGAGCTCCCGCTCCGCTGGCACTGGGTGTCACAAAAATTCCCTAAAGCACTTTTGTAGCACCCAGAGAGTAAGCAGCGCCGACACCGAGGCTGGCGCGGCTTATTACACCGTCTTCTAGACTCTGCACCGCCGGACGCAGGTAAGCCCTGCACTGGGCAGTAGGATGATGTGGGGAGAGAGGGCTGGGGTGCCCGGGAGGGTTGGGGATATCGACAGTGCACTCCGCCATATCCCCATCCCCTTCCTGGGCTAGACCGGCCCTGGACATGTACCAGCTAAAGAGCTGGCGTGCATCTGACGAGGTCCACTGGGGCCTCCAGGGCTTACACTGGGGGAAGGGGACGAATGTCTCCTTTCCCCAAGGTGAGCCCTGGCTGTGCCAGTGCGGGCCACGTACTGCCTGGGATGCAGCGGCTGGCCATTTCAGCCAGCCGCCACATCTTAGGCAGGATCGGGCTGTAAGAATTCTACCATTTAGCCCACATCTTAACATTTTATCCACAAGGACATCATGGGGGCTTTGTCAAATGCTTGCTGAAATCTAGGTACACTATGTCCACAACATTCCCACCATCGACTAGACTACTAGACTAGTCAAAAAAGGAGATGGGATTAGTCTGGCAGGACTTGTTCTTGACAAACCCAGCTGACTCCTAGAAATCACTCCATTGTTTTCTAAGTGCTCACAGGCATTTTGCTTAATACTCTGTTCCATGATCTCTCCAGGTATTGCCGTCTTGTTCTTTCCTAATGAAATGGCAAATTTCATTCCTATAGTAATTACCATTTCATTTCCAGTCTTCATTCCTAATTGGGAAAATAAAAAAAAATCCTCAAAGTCTTTGCAAATGCATATTCCATTTTCTAAACATTTATCTGGCTCCCGACATTCAAATTAATTATCATGAAGCAATTCTAGGCCATTCCTCAAATGTATTTTTATGCCACCCTTTCTCCAGGAGTTCAGAGTGGTGTGCATGGTCTCAGCCACTATTTTGTTTAAATCCTGTCATTTAAATGCTAGTGAATAGTATCTAGTCCAAGTTCACCTGCTATTTGGGATTTGAACCTGGGTCTCTCTGATCCTGGCCTGACATTCTAATAACCATTCCACACTGAGTGCTAATGTGAAACAACAATATATGAAACAGTACAGTCTAACAATAATGTCCTCCTATTCCCTTCTTTGTCCAATTTTGATGGAGCATGTTACCTGAATTTTCTCTGGCTATATGAATATTCATGAATATTTGGTTCTCAATATTAACATTGAACATCTGATGATTTTGCAGTGACAGTGAACATGTGACAGTATCTGACATGTAGCAGTCAACATTTGACAGTATCTAACAGCTGATGCGCACTTCCAGTCAGGCTTTGACATTAGCTGAGAGATAACTTGTAATAGAATTTTATACTAATTTCATGCATACAGTTAAGCCATCAGGAAACACCCCTTAAATACGTGAATGGCTTCAAGCTGTTGAATTTCAATATCAGAATTCAATTCTGAAACTCAAACGTGTCAAATTGTGATGCCAAATTTCAACACCAAACCTAAAATTGCAAAATCTGAAAATTCGTGAAATGCAAAAATTTGGTTTAACTTTGGTGGATGCTCTCAGGTACTAGTAAGGCACTGTAAGAAAATAACGGTGGAGGGGGGAGAATAGCAATGTAGAAGGAACTTGCTATTATTAATTCTGCGATACTAAAAGAAGTAGATCACATTTACAATGTAGCTTCTTTGCAACATATCCAGTTGCAGATATTAATTACAAGTAGATACAAATCTAATGAGGACAAAGCTACGAATACAAAACGTCAATGTAGATTTATCTCTCTCTCTCTTTCTCTTCCTTTCTCGCTCTCTCTTGTAAAACTTTGACTTTGCATCACTTTATCTATATTTAACCTCCCACAGGCTCCAGCCCAGTACAAGCCCAAGAATTAAATTCATTATTATTCATTATTCAAACACCATCCCTTTGTTTTCTGGAATAGCTTTGTAGCCTGGAGTCAAATGAGCTAAAGTAAAATTATGTGACTTGGCATTGAAAATATATTACTTCAGCTGCCAGAACGGATTTAACAGAATATGTGCACAGTTCGTCACTTCTTCCACAACTGCCTTCATGCACACAAAGGGGTATGACAGCCCTTGAGTTATGAGGGGCCATTCAAAGAGCTGTGATGGATTAGATTGTTTTATGCACTGACTTAAGATCTCATTTCCTGCAACATTCACAAGTGCTTTCTCTATGGCTGAACAGAAACTCACTCTGTCCTATGTGGATTGCTCTTCCTTGTTAGCCAGAGAAGCTAAGGATATCGGAGCATGAGATGACAAGTGCGTTCTCTTGGTCAAAGAGGCCATTTTAAATGAGCTAAATAACTTGAGAGCATGAAACATTTTTATCTCATTCTCCCTACTACCCCCTCTTACCGATTTTTCTTTTTTTGTAAAGAATCAAAAGTACACGTTTCTCTTCAAGCAGAAATCTGGCTGCCAGGGAACTCTTACAATTTATGTGTGAACTATGCAGAATTCTAAATTCACCTGTGCATGCTCAAGATCTCTTAACACAGAGATCCTTTTCAAACGATAAGCTTGTGTCCACCACTTCCCCTATTCCTGACTCCTATGCATTTGTCTGAGGGTTTGTGTAGAACTCACACACATACAAGTTGTATGCACACTGTCTCTCTCCGGAGGATTGGGAACCCTGAAAAAGGCAGGATCCCTGGTAACATGAAAAGAGCTGGTGTGCGTTCACCTTGAACGTGGGCAAGTTCTGTTCAGATAGTTGGATTAATGCACGGAGGCATGGAGAGGGGAACACGGGTGTGTTCCTGATTCCTCCTCCATGCATTGACTGCACCCCACCACATAGATATTTATGTTCCCAAAGGAGCAAACAACCACCCAAGCCCAAACTAGAAATGGGCAAACCTACTCAAGAAAATTCCAAGGCCATCTTGATTTGGGGGGTTATTTCACTGAATTTTAGGGGCCCCACAGCATCCATGGCCATTAAACTTGCTGCTGTTTGCACAGCATGAACAAGACTCTCCCTATCCAGTTTTTCCTACAGAGTTTCTACAGGTGTTTAACAGCCCCACCTCTCTCACCTTTCCTGGGTTGTCTTTTAGTTGGCCTCTTCTTCAGTTTTCTCTGGTACCCATAGGAACCAGAATTGGCCAACGCCCGGCTATTCCCCAGCTCTTCCACAGAGGTTCATTCCATCTGGTCATGCTCATAGTGCCTGAAGCCAAGTGCTGATGTCATAATTCCGGCTGCTTTGGTTTTTCAGATATTTTTCCTGCTTCAAATATATACTTCTACAAGCCTTTACAACTGGGGCTTTATATCAAGCCCTAGATCAACGGCTTTCACCCAGATGAAGTACCTTACCTGAGTATCATAACTGTTACTGGAAGGTGGCAAATCGACATATAATTAGAACTTGATCACTCCCTATAAGTAGAAAAAGGGGTGCTGTGTGTGTGGTTGCGTTGACAGCTAGCGTGGAAAACGGGGAGGAATTGGACAGGACAGGGGTCCTCAATTTGACACTTCCCTTTAACCTGGGGGCTAAATTGGTACAGGGAATGAAATGGGCTTGAAGGATGAACGTGAAGGTGTGCATCCTCCAAATCCAATTTCCATTCCAATGTTCCATGTTCTGGTATGAACAGAGAGAATATAGGAATCTGCTTTATACTGAGTCTGATCATTTAGTTCTGTTTTGTCAACACTGACTGGCAGTGGTGCTCCAGGGTTTCAGGTAGGGGGTCTTACCTACCCAGAGATGCCAAGGATTCGATCTGAGACTTTTGGCATGCAAAGCAGATACTCTACCCTGACCTATTATATTCCCCTCCGTGCAAATTAGTCTTGGAGAACAGTACCCCTTCACCACTGTCTTAGAGGAGACCTAAATTGGACTCAGAGGATGTGCTTCCTTCATCCACACACAAATCATAAATGATTTTTACACAAGTCCAGTTGCACACAATTGTGTGCGCACAATTCTTGCACAAACAAAATAATACATCATCATCATCATCATCATCATCATCATCATCATCATCATTATTATTATTATTATTATTATTATTATTATTATTATTATTATTAAAAATACTTATACACTGCAATTCAACTAAAAAAAGTGTTCAAAGCAGTTCACAAAGCAAAAGGGATGAGAAAAGCGTTCCCTGTCTTAAAAGCGATCATGTTCCTAAACAAAAAGGACATGAGGGAGACACTGGCAACAGCCACCAGGAGGAATGCTGTGCTGGGATGAATAGGGACAGTTGGTCTCCCCTCTGCTAAATATAAGACAACCACCACTAAAAGGTTCTGCTCAACCCAGATAACAGGGGCAACTTATAAGAGGCATTTCTGGAAAGATGTTGTGGCTACAATCCTATACACACTTTCCTAGGAGTAAGCCCCATTGAACACAATTGGACTTACTTCTGAGTAGACATGCATAGGATTGTGCTGTAAATCTGATAACCATTGCATATGTGCATCTTCAGTGTCCAACGTGGGACAGAGCAGGTTCATACTGGTTTGCAGTCAACACAAAGCTCTTCACTTTGTCAAAAATGGGGCCTATTTCAGAAGTCGAATAAAGATTCAAAGCCACACAACACAAGTGGGGAAAATGTTTCGCTTCCTTTGCCTTGCGACTGTGAGGCTTTGAAAGTTCCATGCTGCTGACTTCATGGACTTTCCATTCCCATCACTTTAGAGGCATGGTTAATCGTGGATGAATAATTGTTTTAGGAAGTGGCCTACGTGGACAAAAAAGAGTGATGTTATTGGAGGCATGCTGAGTAGCGTGTCAATAAGGATTTCAGCATCATTTGTGAGAGGATAACATTTGCTTTTTCTGGAGCCTGAGAAGAGATGAGCTAAAAACCACTTTGTCTTAGGAAGATTTTATATGTCTGCATTGCATAAACTTTGGTGAATCTCCATGAATATGTTACTTATAACAACCCGTATTAACTATAATTATATTACTAGAGTACCTTATTAAATGAAAAAGAGCACTATCTAGTTGCAGTCTCCGTTATTAGATTTCAATTTCAATTGATTGTCAAGAGCACGGTCATTAAGATTCAACATCTGTTTAATAGGTATATCTTATTACAGAGTAATACTTAAGTCCACATGCAACATCTGATTTTATAGGAGACATAGTTTAAATAAACTCATTATGCAATCATGATCTACAACCAAGCTAAACATGGACCTTTGAAAATGACACATGAATTTAATCAAAGCCTGTGCCTCAAAGTGAGCAGAACTTAACCACTGGACTGAGTCATACCCATATTTTGATTTCACAGCTGCAACCAGTGAAGCCAGAACCCTCTGAGAGCTTCCTGACTCTACAGAGCATCTCATTCTCCCATGGACGAGAAAGAGGCGAGTATCCTCTTTGTTTTGAAATACAGTAAATATTTACACGCTTCATACAGGGAAGATCCCACTCTTACCTTATTAGTCACAGTAATGTTTGCTAGAGGAACTCCTTCAACATTTTTTGATGAGGTTAAATCAATGACAAGCGACGGAGAAGACAGATGTTTCACTATGTTGCCTGGCTCAAGTTTCAGATTCAAGTTGGTTGTTTAGAAAGCTTAATGTTTCCAGGGACCTCAAAGGTTCAACATTAATAGAATCTGGGAAACAAGGTAGCCAGCTTGAAGTTCTCTGACCATACTTATAAGAAGGCCAAACCCATAGCACTTTTCCAGGCTATTCCACACTCAGTTATACTGACAGTGCAATCCTGACTAGGATCCGGCGGAAGGCCCATGGCCGTCCGCCAGATCCTGTGCACCAGCAGCTAGCGTGGCCGCCAGGCAGGAGGTCTACTCAGGGAAAAAGACGCTCGTCTCCTTCCCCGAGTGTAACCGGAGCCAGGCCCTATCGGCCTCCTCGGATTTCCGCCAGCTATTTTGCTGATGGAAATAGAGGAGGCTGTGTAAAGGCCCTGGCGCCTGGCGGGGGTCAGGATATGGCCAAAGGGTTCCCCCGCACCCTCCCGGGCTGCCTGGGTCAATCGACACAGTCCCCCACCCGGCGAACCGCCCGCTGGATCCTTACCTGCTGGGTCCAGTGGTGGCCAGGGAGCTCTGTTGTCGGAGCAGGGGAGGCCAGCCGCTCCGCTGGCCTTCCCTGCTCGAAAATAGTTGCAAACGTGCTTTACGGCATGTTTGCAACTACTCCCGGCGCAGGAACGCTCGTTCCGGCGCCGGAGTTTTCAGCAGGATTGGGCTGCCCGTTAGGAGTTGAATAATTTGTTAGAGATTTCTGCTTTTGTTTGTTTCTTTTTAAATATGTTGTAACTAGGGAATGTGTTTCTTCCCCCCACCCCTACACATTTTGCTAGTATTGTCAATACTCCTTTTGAATCTATCAGAATTCCCTTAGGTCACACCGAAGCTTTCAAATTTGCTTCAAAAGTACAATGCAAGAAAAAAATGGATGCCAAATGTAGTCCCAAGCCTTGTCAGGGGGAATTTCAACGCACTATATTATAGTGAATATAACACTCACAGCCCGGTCCAGCCCAAGGCAACTGCGGTACAATTCAGGCACAATTGCAGCCCAAGTGCTTTAGGCCCGAGTTGTGCCTGAATTGTGCCTGAGTTGGGCTGCAATTGTGACTGAATTGCAGCCCGGTCCAGCCCAAGGCAACTGCGGTACAATTCAGGCACAATTGCACAATTCAGGCACAATTGCAGCCTAAAAGTGGGTGTGTTGGGGGCGTGTCGGGGGTGTGACGGGGGCGGTTACGAATTTTGGTCCGGTTCCAGACACTGGAGAGCCACTGACACGCCCCCTCGAGCCCAACTCAGGCCCAAAATTTGGGCCAGCAAAAAGGGTGGACCCAAATGTGAGGAGACCCATAGGAGCCATTTTACCTTACCCACACCAGCCCTCTCCTGAAAAGTTCTAACACCCTGGGCCCGAGTTGGGCCTGAGTTAGGACCAAACAGGTGTGGCCTAACTCTGGACATGGACCCAAATAGTTACCCTATCAGCACCCAGCCCCACCCAGCCTCTTTCCCACAAAAGCCCAGCCCCAGCCCTCCACTCTCTCTCTCTCTCTCTCTGAGCACGTGGCGTGGGGTTCTGTCCCCCAGCAGCCACAAAGTGGGACTTTGAAAACTTTTCTAACACCCCACTTCTCTCTTCTTCTCTCTCCTCTCTGCCCCCCTCTAGGGCAGAGAGGGCTGTTCTGCCTGTGGCCAAACTGTTTACTGCTGTGCCTGGGCAGCTGTCTCCATGCAAGTGTTTGCTAACCCATGTCTTTCTCCCAGCCCCTCTCTCCCCCCCCCCCATACAGGCAACAACACCAGCAGGTAAGTGCAGGGTTTGTGCTGACATGTGGTCTGACGTCTGCCTCTTTGCATAGAGAAATATAGGTAGGATACATGCTTCTATACCAATGTCTTGTCTCATAGCTGCCTGCATAGCCTGCCATGATATGCCTCTATACCAATGTCTTGTCTCATAGCTGCCTGCATAGCCTGCCATGATATGCCTCTATACCAATGTCTCATAGCTGCCTGCATAGCCTGCCATGATATGCCTCTATACCAATGTTTTGTCTCATAGCTGCCTGTATTAATGTGAGCACACAATGCCATGAGTGTGGAACTGTAACCCATATGTAGACACCAGCTGTTCCCCCCCCTCTTTCCTCCACAGGGTCTACCGACAGGTCAGTATTGCTAGGATTGCCATGGTTGTGACCCCCAAGTTGTGTTGTTGTCTCTCTCTTTGACCCCTTTCCCTTACAGGATCATGCTCACCGTACACCCAGGGAAGGAGCGCAGACCAGGCTATGTGTCTCACACCACTCAGCTGTGTTTGATTTCTCTCCCTGCAGACCTTTGCAACTGGCACACTGGCTCCTCTTCAATGGCGATTGCTACCACGCAGCAGCTGCCATGGAACACCTCCATGTTGTTCGTCCCCCCAGGAATGCCCACTACCACAAACCGTCCGGGGAGCACCCCTGGGCCTGCAGTCTGGTTGCCCCACGGTCACCTGCCTTGATGCTGCCAGAGAGGTCTGGGAGCCTGCCCTGCAACCCACCTCAGCTGCTGCTGCTGCCCCACCGCCCTGGCTGCCTACTTGCTGTCCCTCCCCTTTCTATGGAGCAGGCCATGGTTCCACAGGGGAAGAGCCCGCATCTCCAGGTCCATGGGGCTCGCCTGATGCTGCTGCTGTGGTCCTAGAGGCTGCTGTGCCTACCCCTGGCAGCCACGCCCGGCCATCTCTGCCACTGTTCCAGAACAATAAAGATGCCCCTGGAAACACATGTCCCCAATGTTGCACAAGCACTGCCCCACACACCCAAACAGGCAGGCCCCAGCACACAAGCCTCTGCATGAATCCCAGCCAGGGTCCGCCACAGCCATCCCTGGGAGAACACAGCAGGGGGGCTGCCGGACCCTCTGGGACCAGAGGGGAGGGGGGAGTTGGGGGGCCTGTCAGGCAGGCAAACACTGACGGGCACTGTGGCGCACGTCCGCCACGTCCGTGAAGAGCCCTTTCAGCAACCGGGGCTCTCACCCACCCTCGGTCCGCCCATCACCGGCGTCCGTGTCCGCCCGTCACCGGCGTCCGTTTCCGCCCTCTGTCCGTCTGCATGAGAGGCGCCCGTTCCTGCATTGCCTCCATCTGCGAAGTGCCCCCTGTGCCCCTATCGGTCTCTGCAGACCCCTCTCCCTGTATCCCTCTCCCACCAGCCGTGTTGTCTGTCTGTTTCTGACCCACCCGTGCCCCTCCCCAGCACCCCCTGTCAGTGTGCCTGCCTCCCCTCCCACTCCCTGATGATGGACGCTGGCACCCCCCATGCCGCCAGAGCGCCTGCCGCAAGGTGCCGACGTTGCCCCATCTGGGGGTGTGATGAGCTGCGTGAGCCCTTCCCGCTCGCAGCAGACAAGCCCACGGCATCTCACGGTCTTGGCCGGGGCACGGAGCAGAAGGCATGCTGGGATGCCTTCTTTGTGGGCATTGCCACGGCCCTTGAGGCCCAGGGCTTCAGGCAGCGCACGGGCATGTCCTGGCGGAGGCGGTTCCAGACCTCATGAGACCCGCCCCTTGTGCGTGCCGTTCCCACCCCCTCCTTCCCTTCTCTCCCCCGCTCACCCCCCCATGACTCCCACGTGCAGCCTCACCATGGCTTGGGGGTGGCATCGCAGTCTGCAGGAGGGAGGGCAGTCGCACTCCCCCCTGCGGCAGGTGGCTGATGCCCAGGGTGCCCTGGGGCAGCTGGCACTGGCACAACCTCTGCCCTTCAGCTGACTGTCAAACGCGCAGTGCCTGCAGGCCCGCCTGTGGCTGCCCATCTGCTGCGACCGCTGCAGCAGCTGTGGTAGGTGCACGCAGACGGGCTGAGGAGGGGGCTCTTCGCTTCCACAAGACTGACAGCTCCCCACAGGAGCCTGCCTGCCTCTGCGGTAAGTTTTGCCGCGATCCTGGCCCAATGCTGTTGCCTCCAGCCTAACTCAGGCACAGTTGCAGCCTAACTCGGTCCTAGTTTGGGCCACAATTGGGCCACAATTGGGCCTCAACTGTGCCTGAGTTAGGCTGGACTGAGCCCTCAGTGCTAGCTACAAATAGCGAACATCTACAGCATGCCCACAGCACATCTTGACTGACAACCTATATTAATACCTTCTGAGGATCCAATGTAGATATGTGCAGAGCCTCTCTGAAAGATTTTGCCATCTGCTGAAAATGTTGTTGTTACCTTGGATTTTTTTCTAATGTTTACCTTGAGAAAGATCTTCAGATATGCTATTTTGGCAAAATGCAGTGGTGACATTACTTATGAGCCCACTAAACCTGGGCCTCTAGAATATAATGTACAAGCTAGAATACAATACTGTCAAAATCCACATCAAGGTATGTGCCTAGCACGTAAGGTATGAGCGTATCACATGAAATGTATGCAGGAACTGTCTGATATTTTGCCCATTCCTATCAATTTCCAAATAATCTTTGACATTCTGTTTATTTTTCTTTAGTGGTCACGATGCATTGAATCCAATCCATAATGCAATCAAATTATTAACATTATTCAAGAGTATAACAAGAGCCCTGCTGGATCTGATCAACAGTCCATCAAGTGAATGTTCAGAATTCCATTGTTTCCACCAGCAGCCAGATGCCTCTGGGAAGCTTACAAAGAAAGCACGAGGACAACAGCCCTGCTATTCAGAACTATGAACACTAGAACTAGAGGGAAGGTAAAGATGACCCCTGACAATTAAGTCCAGTCGTGTCCAACTCTAGGGTGTGGTGCTCATCCCCATTTCAAAGCCGAAGAGCCAGTGTTGTCCGAAGACGCCTCCATGGTCATGTGGCCGGCATGACTCTCCTTGCCGCAGCGCGTAGCATGCGGCTGGAACACGGAGCGTTGTTTACCTTCCCTCAAGCGGTACCTATTTATCTACTCTCATTAACATGCTTTGGAACTGCTAGGTTGGCAGGAGTTGGCCAAGCAACGAGAGCTCACCCCGTCACGGATTCGAACTGCCGACCTTTCGATCGACAGCTCATGGTTCAACGGTATAACCGTGGAAGGAGTATTAAAACAGACAAAAGAAAATATTTCTTTACCCAGTGTGTAATTCATCTGTGGAACTCCTTGCCACAGGATGTGGTGATGGCACCTGGCCTAGATGCCTTTAAAAGGGGTTTGGACAGATTCATGGAGGATAAGACCATCACAGGTTACAAGCCATAAGCAACCTCCTGGCTTTAGAAGTAGGTTCCCTCTGTGCCAGGTGCAAGGGAGTGACAACAGGAAACAGGTTATCTTGTTAGGTGTGTGCTCTCAGAGGCAGAGGCATCGCTCCAATGGGGGCCATACTGTAAGTTGCGCCCCGTCCTAGTCCCGTTTACATGCCGGCAGGAGGCGGCCCCGCCCCCTCGCCATCAGAGCCATTCCGTGCGGAGAAGGCAGCAGGCAGAAGGCAGCAGGCAGGGAGTACGGTACGACCCCCACTGGAGCGACACCTCTGCTCAGCGGCATCTGGTGGGCCACTGTGAGATACAGGAAGTTGGACTAGATGGGCCTTTGGCCTGATCCAGCAGGGCTCTTCTTATGTTCTTATGTTTATGTTCACCACAGAACATCTACGTTCTGTTTAGGTTTCATGGCTAATAGCCATCAATGCACCTGTCCTTAGGCGTGTTAGTATGTTGTTCACTGCAAAATCAGTTTAAATTCAACTTGTACAATTGCTTCAACTAGTCATAGTTGTTCTTGAGGCACTATTTTTGCCTCAACTTTGTCTACCTACATTCAGGATTTCTCCCCCCCCCCCATGTGTAATTCTTTGCACAGATCAACATGTAACTGTATCTGTCAAGAGTATAGAATGATATATTGCCAGTGTAATAGGATAACTGTAATTCCCACCACTGTCCCTCCTTCAAATTCACTGAGAAAATGAATGGCAAGAAAATGGACAGAGAGCATGGAGAAATTGGACCTTTTCCCTCTCTCATCTCCCTCTCTCATAATGCTAGGATGTGGGGTCACCCAGTGAAATTGATTGGCAGGAGCTTCACACAACACATGAAAACTCATAGAATCATGGAATGCATTGCCACAATATCTTGGTCATGGGCACTAGCTTCGATGGCCTTAAAAACGATTAAACAGATTTGTGATAGAGAGATCCATCAATGGCTATTATGCCTATATGAACCTCTAGGCTCAAACCTGTGGCAGTGTGCCAGTGAATACCCGTTGCTGGTAAGCAACAGCAATGGAGAGCTGCTGACTTCATGCCCTACTTGTGGGCATTGCAGAGTATCTGGTTAGCCACTTTGGAAAGCAGGATGCTGGGCATGGCGGACCTTTGGCCTGACCTAGGAGGACTCTATAGGAGGACCTATACTGGTTCTTAGTTTGGATATAGATCATTATTTTCCTCCGTTTGTATAGATAACATGCCTAACGGCCAAATCCTGTGGCCGATTTATAACACCAGAACCTCTGTTCAGCTGTCATTAAAGACCTAGCGATGGCGCAAAGATCGTGCTGACGCCGGGTCAGTCTCAGCAGCTGCCGCAAAGTGGCGGCAGCTTCACACCCCCACCTCCATGGAGCCCAGGCAATGCTGACTCCAGTAAGTCAGCAGCGGGGGGCCAATCCCTGGTGGGGAGTGCAGGGGTTGGGAAGGAGGGGCTGGTTCCCACCAGCACCAGTGTGCGCCAGGATCCTATCCCTTCTTTTCGAACTCATCCTGCCCCTTTTCTCTCCTCAGACTTATACGAACTATATAGCTGGTGTAAGTCCAAGGAGACATATAGGCCACCAGGAGGTCTATGCAGAAGTAAGTAGAAAATATTTTTACTTACCTCTGGCAGGCCTCCTAATCGCCTCCGCCTAGCACTGGATGCAGTGCACGCAGCTGCACCCTCATAAATGGTGGGGGATAGGATTGGGCCATTAGACTGATTACTTCATTTCCACTGACCAATATTAACTACATGCAGCAGCTTTGACTGATTATCACAGTGGGCTTTTAGTGAGACCTCATAGAGAGTGAAATCTCTGGGCTTGTGTTTATGCATAATTTGAAGTACAGTGGTGTAGTGTATCCAAAATACCCATGTCATTGTTCTTCAAATGGAAATTAAGCAAATGTAAATGATAGGAAGAAAGCCATGAGCCTTAAGGCTTTCCATCTTGCAATCAAAGGCCCTGGGAAGGCCCTGGGAAGTCAATCAAGCTTTGTGTACTCACACTGGGATAGTTCATATTTGAGTATATATTTGAACTCCAGCTCATCCTTCTCAGAAATATACACAAGATCCTGGAATCACATCTAACACCCTGTGCCTCACTAAAGACTACATCGTGATTAATGTGCTCATGATGAAAAGCATCGGGATTGATAATGATTTGCAACTCAATCATTAAAACAGCATAAATCATAGTAATTGATTGGTTAATTAATTATGGCTATAATATGGGTGTCAGGTGTTTGCAGAGGAATTCGCTGGTAATTTAGCTTTCATTTTTTAAATACCTGACTGGTTTAATATATTTACCTGTATACTGATATAGACATGAATGGTGCCTCTCCCCTGCCCAAAATACCAATTAGTTTCCTATATTGTCATTTTCTTACAGTGCAATCCTATGCATGTGTATTCGGAACTATGTCCTACTGGGTTCAGTGGATCAGCCTCCCTTGTAAGTGTGAATAGGTTTGCAGCCTTAAATAATTTCTTGCTTATGCAGTTAATGAATGGGGCCAGCTCAGACTTCAAAGTATCATCCACACTGGCCCTTAGCAGGGTTATATACAGTTTCATAGCAGGGCCTTCACACAGGCTTGTGGCAAGGTTGTCTGTTAGCAGAGGCATCGCTGGGGGGAAGGGGCCCAGGGCGACAGGGGCGACACACGGCAGGGGGGGGTGCACAAGCTGCTGCTTCGGCGGCAATTCAGTGGCAGGGGGCGATGTGGGGGCAGCGGCACAAAGGGCATTTTGCGATGCGGCGCTGGCAACAGGAGTCGCCCACCCGCCCACACCTCTAGTGTGCTTTTTTTAAAGTTAAAAACGCCGGGGGCGTTTTTCCGAGATTTTTCGGCAAGGGGACGGAGCTTTTGACGTCACATATGGGTGGGCGGGGCTTGTGACGTCACTGGGGGTGTCACGGGGTGCGGTCCCTATATCTGCGTGGCGTAGCTACGCCTCTGTCTGTTAGTCCAAAAGACGAAGAGAGAAGAGTCCTGCAGCCAGGACTATTCATGACCTGTCAATTCACTGTGCCCAAATACAAAACAGAAATCAAACATTGGCAACACTACCTGGAGTCCATATTGCAGAAGACAGTCCTGCAATGACTGATGGTCATTTCCGGGGCCATTTCTTTCCGTCTGCTTCTAGTGTCACTCACTGTTGAAAATCTTTGGAATTTTAAACTTGGCCAAACTCTGACAAGTGTTTTTAGACTAAAAGGCCCATCAGACTTCCAGGGAAATACCAGGATATCACTGGCCAGGTTGATTTTGTTTGAACCCATTTAATAAATGGGAGACGCGGAAGGCAGTCATCATCTGCTACAACACAGACCTCCTGATCACACTGGGATACAAAGCATAAAGAGGGGAGAAGGCCCCTTTCAAACTGAGAGTGGAAAAGCAAAGAGACTATTAAACTTCTCTAATGGCAGATGAGAAACTAATGAGTTGATCAGGGAGGGCTCCACTCTGGTTTATCCTCCCCCCATTCCTTTCCTCTCTCTCTCTCTCTCTCTCTCTCTCTCTCTCTCTCTCTCTCTCTCTCCCCTCTCTCTTTTCACCTCAACTGTCAGCTGTTTTGAAAATGGGCTGGCAGTCAGGGAGAGGGAGAGTATCCGGTTCAGTCTGGTTCCTGGCTCAGGGAAACATTTTATTGGATTTGTTACTCTTTGATGCTGATTAAGCCCATGGGGTAGAAAAAGCAAAAGAGAGGAGGAGGTGGGGGGAAGGGAACGTTGCCGTTTCCCTGTGGCTGCAATGTTTTTAATTTATTATTAACCATCTCTCATGTGTTATCTGACAGGATGTGAGGGGAAAGCAGAGCCTTGCGTTTCTCGTTTTTCCAAGGGCAGATATCGCCGTTCTCCACCAAATCAAACTCAGTGCGTCATTTCAGGAGTTAACTTCGTAGCTGCTAATTTCTAACAAATAGATTATTACAGAATTAGTTCCATAGGACTTGGAGGGCTGAAGAGTTACAAAGCCAGCATTACACAATGGAAACTTTAATCATAGCCTGGGAGCTCCGGGTTGGATTCATAGCTGGGAGTTGGGCGAACCGAATGGAATGTTGCAAAATCGCCCATGGAATTGCCCCATCTCCTTCCGAAAGCTTCTCTCCCTGCACTGCTCAACCGTTCCAAAGCTACATGCATCAAACTAACTGCTGTGCTTAGGCTCTGAATTTCTTCGAAAGACTTTCAAGGAAGTTTTTAACTTCCCTCTCTTACTCAGGGGTGTCATTTCATATTTCAGTAGGAATGCAAATTAGGGTAAGGTCCAAAGCAGTGCTCAGATGGGGGGGAGAGGGGGCGGTAGGGGTCCCTTAATGAAATCCACAAGTCCCCAATTCTTGTCAGTGATTTCAGTTCCATGATCAAAACAGTCTAAAAAACCCTACAACCATAGAAATATGTGCAGTGATTTCTCATTATAGTACAGCTGCATGGAATAGTGGGTTAAACCGCTGAACCATGAGCTGTCGATCGAAAGGTCGGCAGTTCGAATCCGCGATGGGGTGAGCTCTCGTTGCTTGGCCAGCTCCTGCCAACCTAGCAGTTCCAAAGCATGTCAATGCGAGTAGATAAATAGGTACCGCTTGCGGGAAGGTAAACAGCGCTCCGTGATCCAGCCACATGCTATGCGCTGCGGCAAGGAGAGTCATGCCGGCCACATGACCACGGAGGCGTCTTCGGACAACGCTGGCTCTTCGGCTTTGAAATGGGGATGAGCACCACACCCTAGAGTCGGACACGACTGGACTTAATTGTCAGGGTTCACCTTTACCTTTTTATGGAATAGTCTCCAGTTTAAAATTTGGAATCAAAATGGCAATATCAGAGGAATAAGAACATTTCCTAAGCACTTTGATTGTAGGAGTATTCATCTGTGGACTTTTATTTGCCCAATCCTGTTCAGTTATGTTTTCGCGAGGTGCATTTGCATTGGTGACATTTTCCCCCTTTTTCTTTCTCCATCCTGGATTAGTTATCTGGATGATCCTAGACAAAAAGGAATCATGTTGTGAACAGCATAATGTCATCATGATGCTACATAGCTAATCAAAGTTGGTGACATGATGACATCACTGAAGGAAAATGAAGTCAACTGAAAAGAAAAGCAAGAAGGCAATGAAAGTTGATAGGGGGATATGTTCACAAGGAATACCAAAAATCATTGGAGGAGGCATTTCTCAATGCGATTGAAAATGTCCCCTGAAAACTGCTAGTGTTCTAGTTTATACACAAGAGTTCACACCAATCCCTCTCCATTCAGTTTATTCCCCACATACATGATTGACTTACTTTTGAGTAAACATGCTGAGGATTGTGCCAGTATACAGTACTTATCCTGGAGAAAGGGTTTGGTTATACAGTCAGTTCTCTTTATATGTGAATTCACTATCTGCAAATTCGCTATCTGCGAGGGGGAGAATTGCCACCTACCTCTCCGTATCCACGGTCTGTTCTCGTTATTTGCGATCTCATCAGGGCCATTGTTCTCTTAGCTTTTTTTCACAGGTCTCCACGTTGCTCTGGGAGCAAATTTCCCTGCCTTGCTGCATTTACTGTAAAGGGTAATCTGTCTCTTCTGGAGTTACTGTGTGTGTGTGTGTGTTTTCTGTTGAATGCTATTTGCATCACAATGGGAACTGTTTGTGCTCTCTCTGGGCTTCCAGGATACTGTACAAATACCTTTTATACCGGTATTTGCATAATGATGTTAGGAAGGAATAATAATTAATTTGCTAGAGTTAGGAATTGTTCCATAACAAAGAGCCAATGTGGTATACTGGATGCTGCCCTTGCTATCACCCAGCCCATAGACTTCAAGGTAAAATTCAGGTTCACAAAGTTCATATAGTGCATGGCAAAGAGGGTCCCCTGGAACCTAACCCCATTTTTCCCATAGGCTCAATGATTCGGTATCTGCTAATTCGGTATCCACTAGGTTTTCCAGGAACCTAAGCCTAGCGGATAATGAGAACTGACTGTACATTCCATTGGGTCTCCATAAACTCTGTGGTTCTGTAATTGTACAGGTATCCCTTTTTACCTGTTTCCATGGTCTATGAGCTTCCCTGTAAGAACAGAGGAATGTGCCTAAGATCTGCCATACTGCATCAGACCAAGGCAGGGCTGGCCTATCCACGAAGCCAATTGAAGCAATTGGTGGGGGTGCCCCAGCTCTGTCCACCTACTTGCCTCCACTGTTCCTTCTTCTCCTTCCATTCTCTGGATTGGAAAAGGAAGAGGGAGGCAGAGAGGAAGAGGAAACGTGGAGGGGAGGAGAGTGCTAGCTAGAACATTAGAGAGTGGGAGGAGCAAAGACAGGCATCTCAGGTAAAAGAGAGGCAGCATTTGGCATGCTGCCTCAAGCGTCAGGAGCTCTTGAATCAGCCCTGGACCATGGTCCATCTAGTCTAGCATTCTATCGCCAACAGTGGCCAACCAGCCAGCTGCTTTGGGCATAATGTTGACGATTATCTCCCATGATTTGTCTCCATACATCTAGCTCAGAGGCCTACTTCCTTTGACCATGAAAGTTCCATTTGGAAGTCACAGATAATAGCTGTCGTCGATAGACCTGTCTGCTATGAATTTATGTAATCCTTTATAAAGGCCATCTATAATCCTTTATAGCGGCCGCCATCACCATCACCGTGAGTGGGGGAGAGGCCGTAGTTCAGTGGTAGCACATATGGTTCCATCACCAGAACAAACAGAGAACATCTCCTTGGAGACCTACAAACTGTCACTGCTGACAATACCAAGCTAGGTGGGCTGACTGCCCACCTTATACTGATAAGGCAGCTTCCCACGTTTCACCTCCTGTAGTTATACAGGGTGAAGTATAATCTTTGCAATGTGAAACTGCATCCCAGCTTTCTTTATTTTTTCTTTATTAGAAAATCAAGATCTGGTATGTAGCAGTTCCACACATTATATATTATTTTGGCTGCAAGAAATATTTTTTTCTCATAATAAAGAAGCAGTTTCTCACATGAAAATGCTACCTAGTACTTTCCCCAAGATATAACTACCTATCCATTCAGTTAAATATAATTTATGAGATTGTTTCAAATCACAGCTCCCAGCACTGTTATGTACCACATAGGAAAGGAATTTCTGTGTGTGTGTGTGTGTGTGTGTGTGTGTGTTACAGCATATGATGCAAATGAATATAAGCCACTCTCCATGTATCCTCATGACTTTGAACCCATGACATGACCCCAAGTTCGGTCTTTAGTCATATTCCCCCAAATAGTTCTGCATCTCTCTTGGCAAAACTCTTCAGACTGTGGTTTTACTTTTTATCTTACTGCTAAAAATAAATCACTTGTAAATTGTTTTATAAATTATGTATAAGAAGAGACCTCATAATCTAAGAATTGCTACCAATGTACTTCCCATGCTTTTATTTGCCTTAAAAAAAGCATTTTAGATGGGGAGAGAGAAGAAATGGGGAAGTTTTTTTTAAAAAAATAATATATTCCATAGTGGAAAAAAGAAACCCCAAACAAACCTTGATCACCTCTGCTGAAATGTTTGGGGCTCATTATGCATGCACTGTGAGGTCCCGCGGATACAGTACATGACGGCCGTGTCTGATTATTAGCACAACAGCCAGGAACTAAGTGATTATTGGTGTCACTTGTTTATCTAAACAAAAGCTGGACTGCCACCTCTCATCACTGGGAATAAACAGTGGACGGGGTGACAAGCTGTGCCATAGGAAAGTCATTTAAAAAAGAAGCATCCCCACCCTTGTGGGGATTTCATTTGTTATTCATTATAATAGCGTGGATCCTAATGAATTCATTTGGTATTCATGTGGATGTCATATGGATTTCCAGAGATGTTCTACTGTAATTTAGCATGGGTTAATGGACACCTCTATTAAAGTGTTATTGAAAGTTTGACATTCAAATAACCCAGTCTAAAATCAGACAAACTTATATATTAAGGCTGAAGGGGAAAGGGGGGAGGACACCCTGAGCGCATTTGCAAAAGTCAAATACGACAAGCTAATTTAAGGCAGTTATTTTATTCTGGTTGAAGGGATAGTGGTGTTATTGCACATACTGTATGTTTATTATCTCTGTACTACTCCTTTCACTACTGTCTTCTGTTACTACAACAACAGCATAACCCTATGCATGCCTACTCAAAAGTAAGCCCCACTTAGTTTAATGGGACCTGCTCCCATGCACTTGTGTATAGAATTACAGCCTTATGGTGCAATCCTGCCTAAGTAGAGACCTAAGTAGAGTAGGGGTGGGATTGGAGGATTGGGCCCAGGAAAGGGGAGGGATCAGTGGAGGCCTCATCCGCTATATCCTATCCCCCTTCCCGGGCCTGTTGGGTCTTACATGGGCCTCTCAAATGTACACCATCAAAATTGCTGGCGTGCATTTGAGTAGGCCCATTGGGGCGGCTGGCACGTTACTTGGGGTAATGGGACAACCTTCTACCCCCCCCCAGGAGGCCGCCAGCTGCACTGGGGCAGGCCAAATCCTGCATAGTGTGTGGCAGGCGCCTTATGTGTGCCGCTGCGTCCTGCTAGACAAGATTGGGCTGTTAATGAAATATCCATTGCAACTGAACTAGTTCTGTGAATGTCACACATTATGCAGGAACAAACCTGAGTTTGCCATTGAGTGAATACCTGCAGTGTATGCCTGCAGTCAACATTATGGCTCTCTTCTGCAGCATGTATCATATACATGTTTGTCACATTCACACTTTACATGTTTAATGTACCTGCCTTAGAACATATTAGGTACCTATAAACAAAGGTGGCGCCTGGGTCCACTGAGCCCAGGGGCAACAGCAAGTTTAGGGCCTTGTGGGTATACATAAAACATATGTGTACTCCTCCCTCTCCAGCTTGTCCTGCCTCCCGTCTACCAGGCTGACTTGGTGGTGGCGGTGAGTGGGTAAGCAGGTCATTCCTCTCCCTCTGATTCTTCCTGGCTGCATTGGCCTCAAGGTTGCAGGAAACAGGAAGTATGTACACAGCTGGATTCTTCCTCCTCCCTCCCCCAGAGACCAATGGAGTACTCCCAGTGGCAGAGGTCGGCACGTTTGTGAGTGTGACACCTTAGATTGGCAGAACGATCGCTCAATGATCGCTCAGGCTAGCATTAGACAGGATTGTCTGTAAGTGAACTTTGAGGCAGTTGCAATATCTGCAGCAGCCACTGAAAGGGAGGGATGTGGCGGGATGGCCAGGGCCTGGTAGGAATCATGAATCCCTGGTGTGCCCACATAGCCCCAGCTTCTGGAATCAGTGCTGTCTTAAAATCTAGTGTATGATGGAACCCTAGTTCAGCTGGGAGGGTCTGCAGCTGAGTGCTAGAACTCTTGCTTCGTATGTAAAAGTGCCAGGTTCAGACACTGGCAACTCCAGTTAAAAAATATCAAGTAACAGGGGATGGGAAAACCCCTGGCCTATGACTCTGGAGAGCTGCTGACAGAGTAGACCATATAAGCTATATAGGAAAAAAATGGCCTGACTCAGTATGGTAGGTTCATATGACTTTGTTAAAGTCATGATTCTACTGTTTCAGCATAACCGCATGTATGAAAGAAAAAACACTTTGAACATCAGATATAAGGGCCTCTTCTCATATGCCTATATAGTACTGAGTTCAAGGGTTAGGCCGAATCCACCCTCACATACACCTTTTGCTGCCCCATTAGTGGCCACCAAGAGGAGTGGTCATGAAATACTGAGGACATAGCAAAGAAAACCCTAACCCCCAAGAAAATTGGCTGAAAGCTTGGCTGAGAGGACATTTTGGCTCCACTTGTTCTGAAAAGTCTCAGTGCCACCATACCTTGTAGCCAATAGATAAAAACACAGAATTTGAGTGAACAGATCCCTAATTTAGCTAATGTAAAATCTATTTTTGTTTTGCCGTATCTGCACTCTGCAGTGTAACCTGATCATAAGGATCCAATTTAGCTGCAGAAGTGCGGATAGGAAACGTTCTCACAGCACCAATGGCAATTTCTGTGCCAGCCATGGAGCTGGAGTCAGGTCTCAACACCTACGTGAGAGGATTGTGCCCTTGTATGAGCTTGTTAGAGCCTATGAGGGACTGCATCAGTGCAAGGTAGGATGGAGACATTATACTGTAAGGCAGTGGTTCCCAAACTGGGAGGCACGGCTCCTAGGGGAGCCGCGGAAACCAGCTAGGGGAGCCGTGGAGTGCTACGGAATCCTCTTGGAAAACAGTGCAATGCCAATTGGCAGGTATCAACATAATGGAAAGGGGAGCCGTAGTCAATGGTCGCCAATGGTCAAGGGAGCCGCAGGTCGAAAAAGTTTGGGAAACACTGCTGTAAGGGTTTGATTGAACCCAAGAGGAAAGGGAGGATTGCCTGATGCAAAAAGATGCTCTGCGGTCATGTGCCGGACATTTTCATTTGCTTCATTCATTGTTTTAGAAGGGTTTAAAGGAACCTGAGCTCCAAGCCATTAGGCTTTTGGGCCAAACATAGCTATCGCAGGGCGCAATCCAATCCTACTTAGGCCGCTGTTGTAACCAGCGGCCCAGCGAAAATGGGAGGCCCCAGAACGGAAAGGGGATTCAAATCCCCTCCAAAAGGGGAATTCAAAGGGGATTTGAATCCCCTTTCCGTTCTGGGGCCTCCCATTTTCGCTGGGCCGCTGGTTACAACGGCGGCCTAAGTAGGATTGGATTGTGCCCTTATTTAGCTTTGATTCTCCTCAAATTGTCACTTTAGGGAGTAGTTTTCAGCAGGAGAAAAAGTGAACATCTGCCTCCCCATTAGCCCCATTTCCAACCAGGAATGCAGCCATTTTCTTTTTGCAAAGAACAGAGGCATTTCCTGTTGGAAGCATTCCTCTACAGCAGGGGTTCTCAACCAGTGGCACTAGTACCACCAGTGGCACTTCAGCCGACTGCTGGTGGTGGTACTTGGACCGCCGGACCACTGGAACCCTGCTCCGACACAGTGCTTTCGGTGGAGCATTTTCACTCCTGAGAGGCTCCTGCCTTTGGCCAAGCCTCTCGGGAATGCTGAGAAGGGCCCTCCCACCTGTCCAGAGCCTCCTACTTGCATTTCCTGGCCTCCAAAAACCTGAAAACCCAGACGTAACAGGCGGTTATGTCATCGCCAGTCATTTCTGGTGGTACGCAGCAGGAGAGTGGCGCCGGAGGTGGTACTCGGCCAGGAAGGGGTTGAGAACCCCTGCTCTATAGCACATTCTTGTGCTAGAACCCCTGCTCTATAGCACTTTGAACCTTAACATCAGGCTGGGAGGGGAGGAGGTTGATTGACATACCCACTTCGTCTTCCTCCCTTGCTGCCAGCCCTCTTCTTTGAGCAACCTTTTCTCATCGTCTCCTTCTCCGTTACTGCTGAACCTCACCACGAATGAAACATCCAGGCCCTCAGAGGAAAGGAGCTGCATCCTCATCCGCAGGGCAACTGAGCTGTGGCCCACTTGCTTGTGGCTTTTGCTGCTTGGTTGATTTGACAAGGGTACTGTCAAAGTGATCGCCAAAACAGTGGTCTCCTGCCATCCTACTTCACCTGTCGCAGTGACCAGAGAAGTGTCCTGCTACTGTAGGCATAAATGTGGAGAAGTAATGCTCAGCTGGATGGGCAACCAAGTCTGAAAATAATGGGGACAAGTACAGTAAAGACCTTAAATATACTTAACTGGGGTTGGATTATGTCCTACAACAGGGGTTCTCAACCAGTGGTACTAGTACCACCAGTGGTACTTCGGCTGACTGCTGGTGGTACTCGGACCGTCAAACTACTGGAACCCCGCTCAGATGCGGTGCTTTCGGTGGAACATTTTTGCACCCAAGAGGCTCCTGTCTTTTGCCGAGCCACTTGGGAACACCAAGAAGGGCCCTCCCATCTGCCCAGAGCCTCCTACCTGCATTTTCTTGCTTCCAAAAACCTGAAAACCCAGACGTAACTGGCAATTATGTCATCACCAGTAGCTTCCGGTGGTACGCAGCAGGAGGTGGTACTTGGCCGGGAAGGAGTTGAGAACCCCTGCCGTATAATAACTGCCACCCCAACTCAGTCCTGAAGAACTACTGGGTTGATTTTGTGGCAGACACTCATCTCTTGATTTGCATGGCAGTCTGCACCAACTGAAATGAATAGAGGTGCTATACAGCAATGGGCACACAGAATGGATATGTGAACCTGAGATTTTAAGCATTTCACTGAGACAGTATTCCACATAGCTAGGCACTGAAATATTCACAGAAAAACCCTATTTCCACTTGCTGTGGAAGAAATGAAACTTCATAGGATAAATGAATTTTATTCTGCATTGGGGGGGGGGGCACAGCTTTGCTGCTCTCATGTGAATGCGGTACAACTCTTTCCACAGTAAGTAAGTTCTTAAATGGAAGAAAACAGGCAGAGACAAAGAATTACCACAGAAACCTTAAAAAAATAAGAAAATATATATCATGCAGAAGCTACGTGATGATGTGGTTTGCTACGGAGGATTATTAGCCATTTCTATGTCAAGACCTTTGGTGTCTTGGTGAGTAATGCAGTTCTCTGATAGTCACAGCTATAAAAGCTTAATACTACCTCATCATGGATTCTGTGTGTAAGTACCCACAAATAAAAGCCTAGCCTATATAAAACACATCATGTACTTTTAAATATGTTAAAAAAAAAAACCTCCAAAGTCACAAATGCCTAATGTAAACAGCAGCTTTTCAGCTGATAGCTATATGGACTGCCAATGAAAATCTCACACACGCACACACACGTCTGAAATAAAACACAACTTAGATGTGATTTCATCAATTGAGATATCTACACTATTAGTGATTGGCTGGCCCCTCTGCGGAATGATAATTTTTACTCCTTATTGTCTCAGCTCAAGGACCAGGTTAAAATTATATAATGGAATTACATTCCTAGGGTTGGACAACTTGAAACCTCCTCTTAATATCCCCCCTAATTCCTACTTGTGTTTGATCCGTCTCAATGCGGCCGGGCTAAAAATTAGACTGAGCAGGGTGGGTTTTTTGAGTGGTGCTGCCAAACATTATCTGAGCACAGTTTGTAAACTGAATCTGGCAAGTTCATCGTGCTCATCTCCAATGCAAGGCAAGCATGGTGACTCAGCAATCTGTTGCACCTCCCTGAGAAGAGACTTCCATAAGAATGACACTGCTTTGAGGGTTAGGCAGGTTCATACGGGAGCAGGTAATCCTTCAGATAACCTGGTCACAGGCCATTTGGGGCACTAAGGGCTCAGTCCAGCCCAACTCAGGCACAATTGAGGCCCAATAGTGGCACAATTGTGGCCCAAAACAGGACCGAGTTAGGCTGCAACTGTGCCTGACTTAGGCAGGAGGCAAGAGCAGTGGGCCAGGATCGAGGCAAAACTTACCGCAGAGGCAGGCAGGCCCCTGTGGGGAGCTGTCCGTCTTGTGGAAGGGAAGAGCCCCCTCCTGAGCTCGTCTGTGTGCACCTACCACAGCTGCTGCAGCGTTCACAGCAGATGGGCAGCCACAGGTGGGCCTGCAGGCACTGGGCGTGCGACAGGCAGCTGAAGGGCTGAGGTTGTGCCAGTGCCAGCTGCCCCAGGGCACCCTGGGCATTAGCCACCTGCTGCAGGGGGGAGTGCCACTGCCCTCCTACCTGCAGAAGGCGATGCCACCCCCAAGCCACGGTGAGGCTGCACGTGGGAGTCATGGGGGGTGAGCGGGGGAGAGAAGGGAAGGAGGGGGTGGGAACGGCACGCACAAGGGGGGTCTCATGAGGTCTGGAACCGCCTCCGCCATGACATGCCCGTGCGCTGCCTGAAGCCCTGGACCACCAGGGCCGTGGCTATGCCCACAAAGAAGGCATCCCAGCATGCCTTCTGCTCCGTGCCCCGGCCAAGACCGAGAGATGCCTTGGGCTTGTCTGCTGCGAGTGGGAAGGGCTCACGCAGCTCATCACACCCCCAGATGGGGCAATGTCGGCGCCTCGCAGCAGGCGCTCTGGCGGGGTGGGGGGTGCCAGCGTCCATCATCAGGGAGTGGGAGGGGAGGCAGGCACACAGGCAGGCGGACAGGGGGTGCTGGGGAGGGACACGGGTGGGTCAGAAACAGACAGACAACAAGGCTGGTGGGAGAGGGATACAGGGAGAGGGGTCTGCAGAGACCAATAGGGACACAGGGGTCACTTCGCAGATGGAGGCAATGCAGGAACGGGCGCCTCTCATGCAGATGGACCGAGGGCGGAAACGGACGCTGTTGACGGGCGGAAACGGACGCCGTTGACGGGCGGAAACAGACGCCGTTGACGGGCGGAAACAGACGCCGTTGACGGGCGGACCGAGGGTGGGTGAGAGCCCCGGTTGCTGAAAGGGCTCTTCACGGACGTGGCGGACGTGCGCCATGTCGCCTGTCAGTGGTTGCCTGCCTGAGAGGCCCCCCAACTCCCCCCTCCCCTGTGAGCCCTGAGGGTCTGGCAGCCCCCCTGCTGTGTTCTCCCTGGGCTGGCTGTGGCAGGCCCTGGCTGGGATTCATGCAGGGCCTTGTGTGCTGGGCGCTGTCTCTGTGTGTGTGGGTCAGTGCTTGTGTAACATTGGGGTCATGTTGTTCAAGGGGCCTTTGCCCAAGGGGCATCTTTAATGTTCTGGAACATTGGCAGAGATGGCTAGGCGAGGCTGCCAGGGGTAGGCACAGCAGCCACTCAGAACGTAGCAGCAGCAGCAGCAGGCGTGCCCCATGGACCTGGAGACGCAGGCTCTTCCCCTGTGGAACCACAGCCTGCTCCATAGAAAGGGGAGGGGCAGCCAGGGAGGTGGAGCAGCAGCAGCAGCTGAGGAGGGTTGCAGGGCAGGCTCCAGGTCCTCTGGCAGCATCGAGGCAGACGACCATGGGGCAACCAGACTGCGGGCCCAGGGGTGCTCCCCAGAAGGTAGGTGGTGGTGGACATTCCTGGGGAGACATAAATCACAGGGGTGTTCCATGGCAGCTGCTGTGTGGTAGCAATCCCCACTGAAGAAATGCCAGTGTGCCGGTTGCAAAGGCCTGCAGGGAGAGAAATCAAACACAGCTGAGTGGTGTGTGACACATAGCATGTTCTGCGCTCCTCCCCTGGGTGTAAGGTGAGCATGATCCTGTAAGGGAAAGGGGTCAAAGAGAGAGACAACAACACAACTTGGGGGTCACAACCATGGCAATCCTAGCAATACTGACCTGTCAGTAGACCCTGTGGAGAAAAGAGGGGGGGGACAGCTGGTGTCTACATATGGGTTACAGTTCCACACTCATGGCATTGTGTGCTCACATTAATACAGGCAGCTATGAGACAAGACATTGGTAAAGAGGCATATCATGGCAGGCATTGCAGGCAGACATGAGACAAGACATTGGTAAAGAGGCATATCATGGCAGGCATTGCAGGCAGACATGAGACAAGACATTGGTATAGAGGCATATCATGGCAGGCATTGCAGGCAGCTATGAGACAAGACATTGGTATAGAGGCATGTATCCTACCTATATTTCTCTATGCAAAGAGGCAGTAGTCAGACCACATGTCAGCACGAACCCTGCTCTTACCTGCACTTACCTGCTGGTGTTGTTGCCTGTGGGAGGGGGGAGAGAGGGGCTGGGAGAAAGACATGGGTTAGCAAACACTTGCATGGAGACAGCTGCCCAGGCACAGCAGTAAACAGTTTGGCCACAGGCAGAACAGCCCTCTCTGCCCTAGAGGGGGGCAGAGAGGAGAAGAGAAGAGAGAAGTGGGGTGTTAGAAAAGTTTTTAAAGTCCCACTTTGTGGCTGCTGGGGGACAGAACCCCACGCCACGTGCTCAGAGAGAGAGAGAGAGAGTGAGTGGAGGGCTGGGGCTGGGCTTTTGTGGGAAAGAGGCTGGGTGGGGCTGGGTGCTGATAGGGTAACTATTTGGGTCCGTGTCCAGAGTTAGGCCACAACTGTTCCGTCCTAACTCAGGCACAACTCGGACCCAGGGTGTTAGTACTTTTCAGGAGAGGGCTGGTGTGGGTAAGGTAAAATGGCTCCTATGGGTCTCCTCACATTTGGGTCCACCCTTTTTGTTGACCCAAATTTTGTGCCTGAGTTGGGCTCGAGGGGGCGTGTCGGGGGCTCTCCAGCGTCTGGAACCGGACCAAAATTCGTAACCGCCCCCGTCACACCCCCGACATGCCCCCAACACGCCCACTTTTAGGCCGCAATTGTGCCTGAATTGTGCAGTTGTGCCTGAATTGTGCCAGAACCCAATTCAGTCACAATTGCAGCACAAATTCGGCCTCTCCAGCACAATTCAGGCACAACTCGGGCCTAAAGCGCTTGGGCTGCAATTGTGCCTGAATTGTGCCGCAGAGGCCTTGGGCTGGACTGGGCTGTAAAAGCTCAAAAACAGCACTTAAGCCCAGAAGCAAATTGGCAACCAATGATGTAAGATTGGTATCATGTAGACTGAGCATGTTGCTCCTGTCAATAATTTGGCATCCACATTTTACACTGTCAGTCCAATCCTGTCTAGCAGGACGCAGAGGCGAAAATATGGCATCTGCATCCTGTGCAGGATGGGAACTGCCCCAGCGTAGCCCAGTGGCGTTGCGAGACCTCCCGGCGCCTGGGGGGCGGGGGTTGGCGCGCCCCCGTCGCAGCGTCTGCCGCGCCCCCTGGAAGCAGCACGCCCACTCGCCGCTTCCCTCTGGTAGCCTGGGTGACGCGCCCCGGCCTCGGAGCCTTCGGAACATCCGAAGGCTCCGAGGCCGGGTCGTGTCACCCAGGCTACTGAAGGGCGAGGCTCTGAGGCCGGAACAAGGCCTCAGAGCGACCGCCCAGTTCGGCAGTCCAGGGCTTTCTGAGAAGGCCCAATGCGTCGACGCGGCTTTTATTCATTTTTTCACACATGCGCAGAACCTTTCTGAGGGCAAACGGGCCTCCACAGAGAGGTAGGGAAGACACAGATTGGGGGCACTAACACATCTCCCCCTAATGCAGGGGTGGCCAGCCCTCCACCATTAGGGCCTCTGCGTTCTTAAGAGCTGTATAGAAGACAGAATCTTGGCAGCTGCAAGTGCTGATGGTGCTGCTAAAGCAGCTGCACCTGCTGAAATGCCCTCACTCACCTATACAACCACTAAAGGTCCAGAAGCGTTCATGTTGAAAGGTTGGCCACCCCTGCCCTAATGTGTAGCTGACTGGTCCTAAGACCTGCCATTCCAGAATATAAATGCATAGAATAAGACTGTGATGTTTCTGGCTAATCAATATACCAGAAACTACGCCAGGGCAAGATAACACATGATATTATAATGCTCTGCAGAGATGTTAGTGGGATGTTAGTGAACATGTAAAAATGTTTTTAAAGAAATAACCCTCGTTTTATTCCGTCTCTGGTAAGCCCAGAAACTAGTCAAAATGAGCAAGGGACAGTCAATTATGCATGCCATTGTAATGTCACAGAGTGCTAAACTGTGTTATGTGCTTAAAGAGAAGGAAGAATGGATGTGACACAAGATATATATCCATTCATCCAGGCGCACAGATGCTTTTTATTGCCTTTGTTATTTTTCAAACACCCAAAGCATAACACTGCATGAAAGCATGCAGAACAGATGCACACTGAGGTCAATCAAAGCCAAACTACTCAGTACACAGCTTTAAAGCATCATGACACCACACTACGGGGTGATATATGAGAGATCATGCTAGGCTGCCCCTGCTGAACAGCTCGGTGAATGATGTATGCTTGGGGGACAGAGTCAACTGGCGGGGAGGAAAAAGCATCTTAGCAACATTCAGTCTGCAGTTCCACTTGCATGTTTGACTGGTTTCCTGGAAACCACAGAACTGTGCAGTCAAACAGGAAGTCTCACAGCCCAATGAGGGACTTTGCTAATTTTACTGGTCCAACTGGAGGGGGGGGGAAAATGAGTGTTTTCAGGAATCACATTTACCAGTGATGAGAACAGGGACTTTTGCCCTGCACTGCTGCAGTAATACACTGCAGTTATTATTAGTGATAGATCTTTGTTGCCTTTTAAACTTTTGTTGTCATGATTGTTTACCATCACTATAAGATGAACATTTACCAAGACCCATGTGGGTACCTATATACTGGCCTATCAGGGTGAGCTACCTGAAGGGACCTTGGCCATCTGTACAATACCGTCTTCCATTAAGGGAGATTTTATCACCCATTAGAGTGCAAAACGGATGATAGAATGTGTGGTAAAAATGACGTTTATATCCAGGCCAAATGATAGCTTACCCAGCATACATGCAGCGACATACTTAGTAAGTCAGTAGTCTAAACCCATTCATGATTATTTAGCCACATATTTACCACATTTCTGATATGATGTGAGGTGAAATTGCCCTTAGTACTTGACAGGATGATACATATAGAAGTCCTCAAATGAAAACATTAAGCTTGAAATTAGGGAGGGGGTGCAATGGGGCCTTATTCTACCTTATTTCTCTAAGAGTCCGTGCCTGTTCTGACATGGTGGCAACAACATTCTTCCTGATAGCTGGCGCCTGGCTAATGGACAGCAGAAGGGAAGGATGGGGGGGAATGGAGGTGGTCAGCCCGTGGTTGCTGCTGTGGTCGCCCCCCTTCCCAAAAAAATGTCATGCTTTTACCTTCTGGGAGAAAAAATGCACATACACTTTTGCGACTTGTGAATGGAGTATTGAAAATGGGGAAGGGGTGAAGATTTCAACTCAGCCCTGCAACAAGATACCTTTTGATGAGAGAGTTCATCCCTATCCATGTGGGATCTCAGTATTCGTCACCCGATGAATGAACTGTGGACTGAATGAACTCTCCAGGACTGTGGAGAACTTTGCCGCACTTCTGTGCATTCCTATCGACAGGTTTCCTCCTGGAAACTTAAAGCTGACCTTCCTGATATTCCAAAGGTGCATGCCTTCCATCATTTTTGGCTGCTTCCCCGCACTTATTTTTAAAACCCTGAAGGGAAAATGTAATGTTGAATGAGGTACTGAAATTCAGTCCTGCAAGGTTGTAACATTCATTGATGGCTTCGGATTTGTGCTTCATGTTAAGTCACGAATATTGCCATTCACTTCCAAGGTATTTCTCATGTGATTATGTCTAACCGTGCCATTAAATGCTTCAGTGGAATCATAGCGTACATCTTATATGATGTATACCCCCCCCCCTCGTTTTCAGCCTGAAAAGCTAACCCTCTCCCTTTAAGATCCCGGGCCCTCTTGCTTTCCTGGCAGGTTTCCATTGGCAACTCCAGAATCCTGCACAAGGCTCTCAACACCTGATTAAATATTAATCCAGAGGTGGGGGCCTCCCTCTTTTATGATCCTTTCCCTTGAAACCCCTATTAGTAAATCACAGTCCAGCATGAGAGGAAATGTGGCCATTCCATTACCCTCAGTTCACGAAGGGGCATTAATTCTTAATAAACTGGCCTGATTATAATAATACTTGAAGGATGCAAAATAATGGATAGACAGGTTTACGTCCGTGCCTAAGATTAAACACATGTGTGGCCCAGGGAGAGGGAGATGGGGGCAGGAGGCTGAGAGGGAGATGGATGGGGAACGCTGGGTAGAATTCTCAATGAAAGTGGGTGTTGTGCTGCTAAGTTCTCTATGGGTCCCTCGTGAGCCGTTCATTTCCCTATTTTCCGTGCTGCAAATTTCAAGCCATTTTTTTTTCATGCGAGATGCACAACTAGCCTGCTGTAAAAGGACAACAGACACCACTTCAGGTATAATTTATGCAATATTCTAAGAAGGTCTAACCTCTGCTAAATGGGCAAAGAGATGCTTTCTAAAGGGGGGAAGGGTCCTCTTGCATTTAGGAGAGGGAGAGCAACTGTCCCTATTCATCCCACCACAGCGTTCCTCCCAGCGACTGCTTCTGGTGTCTCCCTTGTGTTTCTTTTTAGATTGTGAGTCCCTTTGGGATACGGAATCAATTTCGTACTTCTTTGCTATGTGAACTGCTTTGAGAACGTCTTTTGCTGAAAAATGGTACAGATGTGTTCTTAATAATAAGATTAAAAATCACAACCCTTAAAATTATTTATATGCAGCATATTTTATTATTTTGATATTTTTCACGTTTTTGTACCGCCTTTCCTCAAAGGAGTTCAGGGTGGTTTACATAGTGCCTTCCCTCCTTTTGTGCTCACAACAATCCTTTGAGGTAGGTAAGGCTGAGAGATAGTGACTGGCTCAAGGTCACCCAAGAAGCTTTGTGGCTGAGTGGGGATTTGAACCTGGATCTTTCAGGTCTAACACCAGAATCACTACACCATCCTGGCTCTCATATATATCAGGCAGAGATGAAAACTCAAACTTTGGGTTGTTGTTTTTTCCTGTATTAACTTGACAGACATTTCACATTTTTGTAAGCAAACAAACAAACAAACAAATAAAACCCAGCTGCATTACCACTAAGGGAGTAGTAAGCATACTGCACCACCATGAGACCAACTCTTCATCCTCACCAGATGCCCTTCTTTGTGTTGTATCCCCAGAAAGCGTATGCGACGGATTGGCCAATCTAAACATATGTGGAACCCCCTGAGAAATTGCACTTGTCATCAAAAACTTGTTTGTCTTTCCTTGAACATACTCAGAGCCATTCTCCTTTTTGAGGGCCCCTGAAATTTGCTTTGAATGTCGCTTTTTCTAATTTTCATAAATTCTACTACGACGATTCATAAAATCTACTTGGATGTTAACCTTTGCAAACACCATGCAGATGGGGAGCTATGCTTGAGCACATTCACCTTAAAGGAGCGTCCATATTAGCAAGGCATGTGCTGCTATGAAATCTCCTCCCTCAGAGAATTACAAAAGAAGCTGAGCAGGTGTCTGTCAAAGATGGCTTTGGTCTTCTGTCATAGGGCAAAGGTCTAAAAGAGATAGTTTATGGATCCTTTGCCAGATCTACACGTTAGTTTAGTCACTCCTTTAAACTATGTAGTAGAGATTGGTTCCATTCAGGCCTTTTTGATGACTAGCAGAACAGGCCATATCTCCAAGTTTAATTTTCTTACACCTCACAAACCTTAATGGTGCCCCTGCAATCACAGACTACTTCAATACCGATTAATCATATGGAAAGAATTCTTGCAGTGATGTCGCAACGCCCCTGCGGGGGGGAGCGATGCGGCCCTGCCCCCGCGCGTGACGTCACGCGCAGCCGCAGAACACACACACACCCCGCGCCGTTACGGCCACTAGGGAGGGAGGGAGGGCCCAACCGCTCCTGAGACATCACCGAACATGTAAGTTCCGGCCCTCCCGATCCCGCCCCTTCAGGGGTGCGAGCGTCACCCGTTTCAGCGCGTCACCCCCCCGGCCGCCCGCCCTCCCCGCCGCAGGCCGGTGACGCGCCTGAATTCTTGTACTGATATAAAACTTTTTTTTTCCCTTTAGTCACAAAGCATTAGTAGCAGTGGTGGTAGCAATATAAATTCTTCATGAGTTGTGTGATACAGAAACCAGCTGAGCCATAATTCTTTAAATACATACTTTAAAAAAAAATACTGATTGAAATCCACATTCCAATGAAATCCATACAAAACTTCCATAAGAATAATGATTCTGGATTAAAAAATGGAACAACAAACCACCACCTATACAAATGTAGTCTTGCTGGGTAAACAGTCCAAGGCCACAATTACAGTTATCATGCTGAGGAACTGCCATGCTATGCACACAAAGGACCATGTGCCATTTGGGTAGCGCTATTTTGAATATAAGAATAGTTACACCTGCACAGGGCACATAGTAAGCTGCCACATCTAAGCTAGCTATCAGTGCTGATACAACACATAAGTACTGCCATGTAGGATACACAATATGGGTATATGCAATATAGGTATACAATATGTATTTATTGCACTTGATTCATATGATCATAATTCATAAATGGAGGTGCTCATGCTACCCATATTGGTCTGGTAGTCTGGATGTCGTGATGGAATATGTGATAGCTGAGTCAGGGCAAGTGGGGATTCTAGAAGCATCTGAATGGGGCAAGACAGGTAGGAAATTGTACTTCAGGGATTCGTCCCCTTTCCTTCTATAGCTTTGATCATTTTTTTCAATTAGTCCTACTTCAATAAGGCCTTGGTCTCATGATAGATTTTACTTTAGGCCAGTAACCTCACTGTGTTCAGAACATTAAATTATTTTCCAGTCTTAGTTAACTGGTGTCTCTGTTCCCTTATCATTCTCCTGACCTCTATAGCCAAGTTTAAATTATACCACCATACGCATTCTGCTTATTTCACTGCTGCATACTTTGCTTTGATTTTCAGATTTTTGCCAAGAAGCAAATTAGACGTATTTCCGTGAACAAATTTAGACTATCCCTGCTTTTTATTTGTAGCCTGTGCTGAAATTTGGCTGAGCTTGGTCCAGATCTCTCTGTCATCATACACCACCCAAAGCCATAGCTGGCAACTAACAGGAGATGTATTTTAAAGCAGGCAAAGCCAGAATGGTCAATATTGGCTCTGCGTGGCTTAGTGGTTAAGATGCTGAACTGAAGACCAGAAGGTCGGTAGGACAGCAGTTTGAGACCCGAGTGGCGCGTGACAGAGTGAACTACTGTATCCTGTCCCAGCTCCTGCCAACCTAGCAGTTCGAAAGCAAGAAATTGCAAGTAGATAAATAGGTACTGCTGCGGCGGGAAGATAACAGCGTTCCGCTAGTCATGCCGGCCACATGACCATGGAAGCATCTTCGGACAGCGCTGACTCTTCAGCCAGAAAAAGGGATGAGCACCCGCACCCTAGTGTCGGACACGACTGGCTTTTGAGCAGGGAATACCTTTACCTACTGACTCATGGCCATATTAGTGAAGATACTGGCAATATGTGGAGAGCAAGAGAGGATCAGTGATAGCAAGAGCTTTCCTTTTATGCACCTGAACAGTGTCTGCTCTGGCCATTTGTATGCTCAGGAAAAGAGTAGCTGCTTCAAGAGAAGGAGAAGCAGGGTCTGTGTAGTGCCTACTACCGCTATCCCAGACATCTAGGAGCTGCTGCTGAAGGGGGCTAAGTGGTGCTTGGATCTTTTTGCTGGAAGTGCAAGCAGTGGTCAATTCCTACAAAAAGACTGTTGGGGCTCACGACTTTCTAGAAATCCCTATTGCCTCTAACCCGGAAACCATTCCTGCAAATCTTTGACCTGTTTAGATACACTGCAGTTATTCAAGATGAGGAAAGAACACTCAGCAGAACGACACTCTCCTTTGTTCTAAGCATCTACAGGTGGAGCCCTGGCATTGAAAACCAATCCTGGAGCTGAGCCGTGGTGAACTCTGATACAGATTGAGCACAAGGGGAGAGCAAGTGGTGTTGCAAGTGTGATCTCCAGCAGTGCTGTCAGGGCTATTGGGAATGACAGCATACTCTATTATTCCAAAGCCAACATAAACAGACGAGATTATATTTATACGAAGCAAGAAAGGCATTGGCAGGTCCCTCCTTTTCTTATGTGCCTCAGCTGCTCATTCTTAAGGGCTAAACACACATTACCATCCTTGATGTTACTTTCCTTTTTTGTACACCAGTTCAAAACAGAAAGGTCCTAATTGGCCCTAATATAACCATTGGCTTTGATCAATCGTTCATAGCATTACTGTTCTCGAACCAAAATTGTATTACCATATCTCATGAGGTTGAGTGGCATCTAGAGAAGTTCTTGCACAATGACGTGAATGCCCACCTACCCACAACAGCTTCCTGTGCTCCAGAAAAGCTGCTCCTGGAGGTCAGGGAGCCTCCTGGCTGGGATGGCATGGGATGTGGTGCCAACAGGGAGATGTAGATCAGGGAGCTACAGGGAGAGGGGGGATCCCCAGAAACCAGGCAGATGGACCTTCCATAAGTTGAACAGACGAGCCTCTGCCTGAGTTCTGGGGATTCCCCCTCTCTCTGAAGCTGCTCACACTACATCCCATGTCATTGCTGAGGCACCCCTAACCCTCGGGAGTAGCTCTTTCCAGAGGCATTGAGCAGGATCTCTTGCCTGCTGCTTTCTCCGCACGGGAATGGCTCCGACAGTGAGGGGGCAGGGCCGCCTCCTGCTCACTTGGTAAACGGGACTAGGATGGAGTGAAACATACGGCCCCACCCCTACCGGAGCGACGCCTCTGGCTCTTTCAAGAGGTCCAAGAGGCTGCTGTGGGGAGGAGGGACCTGAATAGATGCTTGTGCTCACATCATTGCACAAGTGCTGCTCTGGCTGCTGCCCACTGTTCTGAAATCAATGGGCTTCTTTTACACAAGCACATTCATCGCTAACTACGGAAGAAACAAGAGTTACAGACAGCTGTGAATGGGGCAAACACCATGAGTAGAACCTTTAAACTCAATGTTTTTCAGTGAAGTCTGTTCACACATTTAGATGAGAGTCATCACGTATGGAGTCACTCATTAGAAGGGGCAGAAGAGTCTGGCTCAGTTGGGAGAGCTGCCGCCTTGCAAAGCCCAAAGACCAGTGAACTTGATAAGTTCGAGACACGCCACCGACAAAAAGCTGTGAAAGCCTCCAGGAGGAGAGATAAGAGCTCCCAGCTGTGTCGGTCGAGTGTGGGAGGCGCCAGCCAGCAGAATTGTCAGACTGTAAAAAGGATACCACCTGGAAAGTAGCCGTTGATGAAAGATTGGACATTTATATAGTGTAAAAAAACCCAAGGGGGGTTAGGACAGCTTGCCCATGTACACCACCTTGGATTAAAGTCGGAGGAGAAATCCAATGACCAAGAAAGGCGGTATATAAATACTGTATATTATATTATATTATTGAAAAGGAAAAAAAAATGAAGTGATTTACATTCCTGTGTGAACCGGTTCCATGACTTGAGTCAGTATGCTCTATCCCTCCAGTCACTTCCTAGATGTCACTCTGCAACAACTGATAAATCTGAAAGTTTCAATACTCATCATGGCCTAATATAGCCAGTGTCAATGAACATTTAAATGTGAAGAATACCAAATAAATTACTGTACTTGATAGCATTTGGAACGTTATAAATGTATGGTATGTTGTACATAACACTCGCAGCAATGTCCTTGGCAGAGATATGCCATGATCTTTTTTTTTATGATACTTCAGAAGAATAATTTCACCATTTACACTGTACCTTTGATAGCATTAAAACATTCTCCACTGAGTCTTAAAAACAAAAGCCAGTTATTTACAGAAGGGGGGGGGCATGAAATTGATTGGACGGTAATCCAAATGTTAACAAAATGTACAATATCTGGAACTTTGTTTAGCAGTGGCTTAAAGCATAATTTCCTGCACTGCATGTACCGTATTGTTCTGAGTATAGGCCGCTCCTGATTATAAGCTGCTCCCTTAAAGTTTGGTGCTATTTAAAAAAAATTACATTTTTAACTTTTTTTAATTTAAAGAAAAGATACACATTAGTAGAACAGTAAAACAGTATTTTATTTAATGAATAGGAAGACACCAGACATGTACCAGTATTTTTAACACTTTTAACATTTTGATCAGCTATATTGGTATTTTAAGTTAGCCCCTGTACAAAAAAACAACAACCTCAGCCTCAACTCTCAGCCCCCTCACCCTCTTAGCCCCCTCTCCTTTACACAGCCCTTCCTTACCCTCTTAGCCACCTCCTTATTCTCTCAGCCTACCTCTCCCTCTCCCTCACACAGTGCGTACTACTCACCCTATTAACAACCTCCCCTCAGCCCCCGTCTTCATCACCCCCTCCTCCCACGACCTCCCAGGCACTTACTTTTAGCATTGGAAGCTTCCTTTTTTCTTCCAAAGGTATGCGATGACCAGGCTTCATGTAGCTTTCTTGCAGGCCTATCCACGGAGACTAGGTGCCTAGAGAGGCTGCAGAGATTATCTAGACACCTAGTCTCCATGCACGGGCCTGCAATGAGGCCTGGTCATCGCATACCTTTGGAAGAAAAAGGAAGCTTCCAGCACTAAAAGTAAGTGCCTGGGGGGGGGTCGCAGCCCCCCCCCGTACCGGTATTTTTATTGTGTGTGGTTTTTTTTGGTGTTTTTTTTTGCAACATACCAATTGTAGGTCGCACCCCTAGTTTAAAGACTTACATTAGGGGAGGGGGGAAGTGTGGCCTAATACTCGGAACAATACGGGTTTTTTGGTTAAGAACAGTAGAACACAGTAGAACATGTCTACTGACGTGAAATGTGTTTTGGCGGTGGGTGCAGAGCATCACAGGCAGCCATTCTAGGAGCACTGCTGCAATCAGTGACAGCACAAGAGGACTGCCCCAAGACAGCAGCGGGGGGGGGGGGGTGGAACAGGGAGGGGAGAGGGCGGAATAGGGAAGAGGCGGGGGGCAGATTGAGGCCAAGAAGGGGGTGGTCCTATCCTCCTTCCCTGCCTCAATCCACCTTCCCGGGTCCACTCAGACCTGCATCAGCAAAGTAGCTGGCGCAGATCCAAGTAGATCTATGCAGATAGAGGAACTTTACCCCCTCGTATGTTCCCTTCGCCAAAGGAGACCTCCGGAGCCAGAAACTTCCCTGAGGGATATAGCGCACGCCACGTTGGCATTGCCGGGCGGGGAGTTAGGTCGGATTGGACTGTAAGTCTTTGATACGCTTTGACTGTTGTTATTGATCATGGTTGCTGCATATCTTGAGTGTATTTGTGAATAGTGATTATTTTAACTGGGCTGATTTTGTATTGTACACGCCTGTGGATAAAAAAGCTGCATATAAATATTTTATAATATAAACAACATGTAAATGTCCATTGACATTCTTATTAGCAATGGCTAAGATACTTCCTCTGTCTTCTTAGGAGGAAAGCAAAGTTTATTTGATTCATCAAATATCTACAGCAAGTCCTCACTTAAAGTTGTTGATAGGTTCTTCTTGGAAACTGTGACTTTAAGCAAAGTGACTTATAATGAAACCAATTTTACCATAGGCTAATTGATAAATGCAAACGTTCCGATGGCATTTTCCCATCAACTTTAAAACGAAACGACTTTAAGCGAAACGACTTTAAGTGAGGACTTACTGTAGTTGGGTTTATTGCCCTTCATCCATCAGAGTCTTAACGCGGATGTTGTTTTTGAATGTAGTCAGCCTCTTGTCCTGGGCTAATGCACCCTTGTGCTTTTAGCAAATTGGAAAGAATTAATAACAAAACAACAAACTCACAGAAGCCCACCGAAGGTAAGGAATCAAGTGCAATTTTTCCCAGGGTAAGCAGTGCAATGGTTCACACAACTTATCACTAAGGCACACCAACTCTCCTACATCAACATACACATAACTTGGTCAGTGCTTCCAGATTGGGTGCTCCCAGGTCATTCATTATTTGGAAGTTAATATTCCAAAGTTCTTTAACAACAGGCATGTTAGAAGGCACAACTGCAGTGGCCTGATCATTTTGTGTACTCGTGACAATGCCATGAATTCCTGTATACATTTTCTCAATTAAAAGTAAGAGTGTATACATTCCCAGTGCAGAGTACCTTTTCTTATTACAAAAAAACAGAGCACATATATTTTCTATTTCTTTCATTTTTTTAAGAAAACAGCACACAAATAGTTAACCACAGCAGTTACATTCCTCGCTTTTCCTGATCATGTAGCTGGTGACCAAAAATAGACCAAGAGCATTAGCATCACTCATGGCTTGTTGCTAATTGTCCTGTTTTAGATGCAGATGTTTTTCACTTCCAGACACTGACTTTTTTTGGGGGGCGGGGAGTACAAAATATGCTGCTTTGGCATTTCTGAACTCAGTAAAACTTTGATTTGCTATGCTGAGATAAACATCAAATCCCAGTAAGCAGTTGCCTTTTTGTCTTTCAAGAGCTATAAAGTAACAAGACTTCTTTTAAGCAGGAGCGCCTGTGAAATCAGGAATTTTCTTTGTTTTCCCAAGAGAAGAGTTGTGTTTTGTTTTTTCTTTAATGTGATTGAGGCTCTTTTTTTCCTCCTTTTTTTCTTATCCTATGTAGAAAAAAAAGAAAGAAATTAGCATTGGAATTGACAGTTACATTTGAAAGCTGTTTGGTTAACAGGCCAGCTTTGGTTAATTTGCTTTTGTAATTTGCCCTGTAGAAGACAGGGGTATCTTTAATAATCTGCCCCCAACCCTTGAAATTTTGGTGCATTAAAAGGAAACTATCAGCAGTGTGCTTGGTCTACACTTCACCAATTAAACACATCTGTACTATTGTGTGGGCAGGCCAGAAAAGACTTGTAGACAAGAGGTGACTTTTCTCTGGGTGTTTTTGTACACAAAGGTTAAAGGGGCTTTTGCATCAATCGAGCCCATAATGCAAATGAGACTCCTGCATTGGCAAGAATACTATGAATCCCTTTGCTTCACCTCCACATGAACAGGGAGCAGATGTTAACACATCTATAGCAGGAGAGAGGCTCAGAGGCAATTTAAGCCTCATGTGTGAAAACACCCAAAGTATGCAGATGAGTGTGTACAGTTGGGCCAGAAGTATTGGACAGGCGAAAATGGAACTTGATCCTATTAGTTCACACTGGCTGTGGTTCACAAAATCTGTTGCTCTTGCTGTCTGGATTAGCTGGTGCTATTAGCACTACTACATCATGTGTCTTGTCTCATGGTCCCCTGTACTTCCTGGTTGTTTTTAGGAACTGTAGTACTACTTGGAAGAAGAACAAAGGACAGCATGGGGCAATCTATCCAGGACAAATCCCACTGTGCATGTTTCTTTGCTTCCCTTCTTTTGATCTCAGACTTGTAAGCGCCCACTGAAATGCACTTCTGAACCCCATTCTTCTGAACCCCATCCCAGCAAACTAATCAGTCCACGTAATGTACTCTTTTTAATCATCTACTTTTAGGAACATCTGCATATAAAGTAACTAACATCAGAGTAGATGTAACCCTGACAACTTTCTGATTGTTTTAACAGACATGTAGCCATGAAATAAAGTACAGCAGTGATTTGTTACCCCACCTCACCTGTCACTCACCCTCCACTCCCAGTTAGTGAGGCCAGAGAGAGCTAGAGGGTGTGAGAGAGGAGGAGGCGTAGAGAAACCAGGGCTGCATCTCTTCCTTCATGGTTACAAGGTGGTTCAAGAGCCAGAAAGTTTGTCCAGGTTGCAGCTTGCCAGAGTTGAGAACAATGGCGATTGTTGGGATGAGTCTAGCAATCAGACTTTACAGCCCTATCTAAAAAGCCACTGTGCCAAGTTAAGTAGAGAAATTTATTTATTTATTTATTTATTTATTTATTTATTTAATATCAGGCATATAAAACTGAGTGACCAAGTTAGGAAAGTCTCTCTCTCTCTCTCTCTCTCTCTCTCTCTCTCACACACACACACACACACACACACACACACACACACACACACACACACACACACACACACACACACACACACAGAGGGGGGGGTCCATTGGGAATAACTGATAATTTACAGTGCAATCCTGTGCATGTCTCCTCAGAAGTAAGCCCCACTGAGTTTAATGGTGTTTACTTCCAGGTAAGTTTGTATATGAGTGCAGCCTTACGTATTAAAATAGTATACTGTACTGAAGAACAGTTCCCATTTTGGAAATGCATGAACTCCTAAAAGTTTGTTTTGTTCCTGTTCTCTCTCTCTCTCTCTCTCTCTGCTGTCTACTGTACAGATAAAATCATTCACAGTTTAAAAGATAACTTTGGATTGTCTTGTAAATACATGGCCAATCAGGACTCACACTCACACATACACACACGTACTGACACAAGCAATATCTCCTTAAAACTCAGCTGGTGAGCAGACCCTGTTTAATTAGCAGCGCTCTGTCTCAACTCCCAATGGGTTTCTGAAATGACACACTCATGTAACAAAGGAAACCAAATGAAAACAAATTTGTCAGAGCTGATTCTGAGCACAGAAGGGAAGGTTTTGTTGTTATTTTGAGAGATATTATCCTCCATCATCTACCAGACCAAGCAATCTGACCGGGATCCTGTTCCTTCAGCTCTGGATAATTTCCCCTAAATACCTAGTTTTAATTAAGTTTTGTATGGAACATCAGGTAATATCCAAATAGGCCATCCTAGTCTGCCTTGGACCTGAGTCCCTGAATATATTTCCAAAACAGATTATGGATGCTCATCCCCCACAGCTGCTGTCACCTAGGAATGCTCAGAAGCATTCACTTCCCTTCTAAAACATTTTGGCGGATAGCACAATTAATAAATTCAGCTCAGTCCCAAGTCCAGAGTGGATTGTGACATGTGGATGGCAAATGTTTGACTGTCTTCTACATCCAGTTCTGGGTTCTCCTCCTGGCCAAGAAGGGGACTCAGGGATACCTTGTAAGGCAGAGAGCAGAAGTGAACAAAACATGATAATAATAGTTTTACTATCCTTGTGTAGAGAACATTTCTGAATAAACCAATGCAGCTCCATCAATTTTAGTCTTCCAGGAAAAAATCCACGAACTGGAAGAAGACAGTCAGGAATTTTCCTTCCAGAATTTCTGCTTCCTACAATGATGGTACTTGTCTACAATGGGGAGAAGCATGCCCTTCAACTACATCTGATGAAGTGACTGTAGCCCATAAAAGCACATATTGGAAGAAATTTCTTAACCAGTAAGGTGGTACAAGACTCTTTGTCAAGAGCTGGTGTAGTGCAATGGCTGAGCTGTGACTCAAGATTTCCCTGGTTCAAATATCACCTCTCCCATGAACCCACTAAGTGGTCTTGGACAAGCCTCTTAGCCCCAGCTACAATAAAGGGATAATAGTAATACGAGACAGCTATACTGTACAAACGCTAAGTACTATTCTTCAAGCCACTAGACAAGTGGTTCCCAGTCTGTGCACAGCGGTGCCTAACAGAACAGCAATGAACTCACAGAGGTGCCATGGGATGTCCCCAGTGGCCTCTTCTTACCGACTCTCCAGGGAGCCACCATCTTGAATTGCATGAGACCTCACAAGATTCAAAATGGCGGAGCCTGGAAGAGCCAGGAGATGGTGCCGCCACGACAGGGCGCTGTGCAAGAAGGGTGCTGTGACCATGGTAAGTTTGGGAACTGCTGCACTAGATAATACAGGCTGAGTATCCCTTATCTGAAATGCATGGGACCAGAAGTGTTTTGGACTTTGGAAAATTTGCATATACATAATGTCTGCTCAGCTCCGCTTCTCCCTCCTCATCACAGCCAGGCCTGCAGGCTCGCTCACGAAACATGGCTGCAGCGCAGCAGCAGCACTGTCAGTCGCTCGTGCTCCTGTTCCTCACCCTGATCCTCTGCCACTGCCTTTCTACCAGGCTAGCCAGGCGCTGGGCTGCTGTTTTGCACAATACAAGCGCAGTGCCGACCCCAAATGCAGCAATACGTGGCTGGGGAAGGAGGGAGGAAAGCTTCTAGGTCCCTGTGACTGCCCATCCCCAGATCTGAACGAAGACCTGTTTTCAGATTTTCAAGCTATCCAATTGGACTTTCCAATTGGATTTTTATCAATTCTATACCCAGTATCTCATCTAAAATCAGTTTTCAGCTTTGCTAATATGAGGACAAACGTTTCTTTTTTTATTTGTATTTTGGCTTCTGCTCTCTGCCTTGCGAAGGATCTGTGAGTTCTAATGAGTATATAAAGCAGATTCAAGCAACTGCTGGGGTTTTATGTTTTCAGTGGGAATGGAGCCATTCCAGCAGCCCTTTGTGCACTAGGCACAATCTAACTGCAAATGGCAGCAGTGGAGCAGAGGGAGGATCAATTTTCAGGGAGAAAACAGCAAAGGGAAAAGGGTTAGCCCACTTCCACCTGCACCATTTATTTATGTCTGTATTTATTTACCACCTTTCTTATCCTCAGATTGCTCTTCAGATGTTACAGTACTCAAGGCGGTTAACATAGGCAGGCTGTCTAGACCTGATAAGGGTCTTTACAATATTGTTCTATAATAGAACCTTTCAACTCCAGATGTTATCTCTCTATAGTGTAGTCATCCTCACTTAACTGCAGAACACAAGCCTCGAGCTTTCTGCAGGCAGCCACAAATCATGCCAAACAGGGGATCTTCCAGTTGTAATCGCTCTGTCACTGACATTCTCAGCATTCCAGTCCTTTCTCTCACCATGGCACGCAACAGTGACTCCTCTCTGTCACCGAGGGTCATGACAGCTTATCAGTGACTTCCGGTCTCCCTTCCAGCATGAAACGGGCTGCTCCTGCTTAGCTTCCGGCAGTCTTCAGACAGTTCAACCTCAGGACCACACCTCCTGCCCATGGTCCTGAGCTGGATCAGGGCCCTACAAGGATGCTTTAGGGTAAATGAAAGAATGTGGGGAGTCCCAAGCATGGGATTCCACACACATTTAAAAGAAATAAATAGTTGGTTTGGCCACTGAGAGACAGCTATCTGCCTGAGGTCATCTAATGAGTTCACGACTGAGACAAAACTGGAATCAGGAACAACATTATCTACAGCTCATTGTCATAACTATCTATGCATAGTTACCTGAGAGTAAGTCCCCCTGAACACAATGGGACTTACTTCTGAGTAAAAGTGCACTGGCTGTAGATCTTTAAAGTGAAATCCCATGCACTTTGATGATTCCACAAGAAAGGACAAAAATAATCCCTGGATTTAAGGCACATATGAAAAATAATATCCATAAATGATACATGCATGCCTCCTATCTAATAACTGTAAACAAGGTTACAAATAACTACATGACATGTATCCTTCTGTTTGAAATGTTAAAGCCAGTTTTTTTTCCTAAGTTTTGCATCTCATCAGGAAAAACAATGAAGTGGGGGAGAGGGAAAGAAGATGGCTATTTCTTTTAATCTACAGACAAAAAGGAGCCACTTTTACATCTGAAAATCAGCTTGTTATTGATTCTATTCCTGTTAATATTCATGAAGCTCTATCACAGGACTGGAGATTTTAACACAGTCCCCCCCCACACTCTAAATCAATTCCCATTGATTTCAATCGGCTTCTCCCATCCAAGCATCGACCTTGCCCCCTCCCTTGGAAACATGCTCCCAAGGTCCTTTGAAACACACTTGCACTATAATGAGCTCAGAGGGATCACACAAGGCTCAGAGGTGGTTCTTTGCTCATTCCAGCAGCAGATGTATTGAAACCAAGATGGGTGCACATCAAAAGTTCACCCAAAACAAATGAAATTCTTCCTCTGTCTTTCTTATTCTTTATAGGTCCTTCAAATTTGGCCATGAATCTTTATAACATGCCCTTTGATTTCCTCAGACAAGAGTAGTAGTGGTCTTCTTAGTAAGAGCTGTTATAAGAAGGAGGTTCTCAGTCTGTCATGACACCATCTGTCTCTGAGGATCCAATGAGAAAAGGCTAACTCCATTGACCCCATATTCATTAATTCTAATATCAAAAAACCTTCAGTTCAATATGAGAGCTCAGCCACTTACAATGTTCCCTCATACTCCAAAAAATATTGTTTGTTTGTTTGTTTGTTTGTTTGTTTGTTTGTTTGTTTGTTTGTTTGTTTGTTGTAAACTGTTTTTCCATTAAAACATCAGAAATCAAAATCACTGTACAAGCACTTTGACACCTTCCTTCCTGAGCATTCCAAGGCATTTTGGTGCGAGTGGTCTGGAAGCTATACTGTTCCTTGGAGTCCAGCCCTGGGAAAGGTGATCTCCCTGTCAGACCTGCAAAGGTACAATCCAGGGGTGACAAGTGATAGAAGTGAGAAAGACTGCTTCGGGCACAATTCATCAATTTCCACCCCCTATCACCCCCAGGCAAAGTTAATCATTTTCCCCTTCACCTGCAAAGTCCATCCATTTTTTTCTCCCCCATACCCCCACTAAGTTCATCAATGTCTCCCTCCCCCTTGGAAATTAATTCCCCACCACCACCACCAAAGTTCATCAATTTGCACAATCAATCAACTATGGAGGCTCACCTTCTTTTGGAGTCTCTTTTCCCAACAGGAATAGGACTGGTGGAGAAAGGGAGCCCTACGGCAGAGTCTTATCTCTCACAAGAGCTGGCAAAGTATTCACCAATCTGCAGCTTCCAAATTCTCATTTGAAAATGAAACCAGCCATCTGACAGACTAGGGAGCCCCCCCCTAAAAGCAGGAAGTACTTCCATCAGGGCCTCTGAGAGGAATTTTGTTAGGGAGTACAAAGTTTATTTTGGGCCCTTTCTCAAAGGGGGAGGGGACAAAACTGGGCAGGGGGAGGGCAGCAATGGCTGGAAAAATCTCTGGAGTCCAGGTCTACCTACTTGGTAGACCTGGTCTCCTGGTTGGCCCGGTCTCTCTCTTTCACTCTCCATGACATGAGGCCAGCTGAGATCCCATGAAATTTCTGGGGCCCTCCCTTTAGCTCCTGGGCTCCCTTTTTGAGCCTGGATCCAGATACAATTTACCCCCTTTACCCCCTCTCATGGGCACTGGCTTCCACTTCTTTCTATCTAGGCAAAAGAGTGACAGTGTTTTTCCGCCTATATAAAAAGAAGTGACAGCCATTTTTCCCATTTTTCTGGGGACTCCCTCAGGCTGCTCTAGAAAGAGAAACAAAATATGTGCTTTGCTAGGGCAAAGCACCCACCCTCCACCATAACACTTCATTCTCCCCTTTTTGGCTCTGGGCACACCTCAATTACAATGGGTATGTCTCAATTGAGGAGGATGTGCCACCCCACCCCCCAGACCCTGGTCCGACCACTGACATACCTCTCAGTGAATTGTGGCAGCAAAGTTCTTAAAACCTGCTGCCAGAGAGTCACACTGGGAAATGGGGCTCAGCTAGCGGCAGCCATGTTTGTTGAGGACAAGAACATGCCCTCAAAACCCGCAATAGACAGAAAGGCCATTATAGTGCCCATACTGGAAACAACGGGGAATTACAAGCCAATTTAAGAAACCCAACGTGATGGATTTTTCTTCAAAATTACAAAAAAGAATGTACTTCAGGACAATTTTGAATATTTTGAAAAAAATGGTTTAGGGAGATAAACCTCAAGGGAAAAGCTTCAGATCTGATGGAAAATTGGCCGCAAATCATGTCCATAATGCCCCAAACCAGGTAAGACTTTTAAGCGCTATAACTCCTTCATTGCTGCACAAATTTGCACCATATTTGGTACAGTGATGGAGGCTGTTCACACCAAATTTGAAGCAGATTGAATGGATAATTTAGTTCAGTATTTCTCAAACTGTGGGTTGGGATTGGGACCCACTTGGTGGGTCACAACCCGATTTCTGGTGGGTCCCGCAGAGAAGGCTGGGTCACATAACTTTAAGCCCCTCATAAGCCCCTCAAGCCTTGAGGCTATTCATTAGGGCTGCCTCATTACGAGAAATGGATGGAGTATTTTGCAAATAAATAAATATTACTTTAAATAAATAAATAAAATATTTATTTATAATATTTATAACATTTATTTATAATATTATTTCTTTCTAGATCACCTTTTTTTAAAAGACTTGTAAAGCTGAGTGTCATATAGAGTGTCATTTTAAAAAAGTGGGCCCCAGTGCTAAAAGGTTTGGGCACCACGGGTTTAGTTGTTATGAGGTATAGGATGTTCAGTTATAATGGTAGAATGCCCCCCCCCCCCAGCTTAACTATACAGGCACTAGCAGGTCTATAGATACACCAGTGAATAATTTGCTATTTTCTATAACTCATGTCAGAAGCAGAAAAAAAAGAAAGAAAAGCTTATACAGTACACATTGCTTTTACTCTTTTATTCAAATGTCCTTTAATGAAGTGCTCACTGTTTTGGTTCTCTTGCCTACTGTTTTCCCGTTCTGGAGATCCTTCCTGTCTCCAAGTGGACTACTCCTATCTCTTTTTGCAATCAGAGAAGGCCAGACATTGCTATACTCAATGGGAGGAAGGCTCTGTAATTAAGTAGATCCTTTGCTGTTTACAAAAATACTTATGAATACACAGGCAGCCAAAAACATCAGTTTCACATACTAAATTTAATTATATATGAGGTGGGGGCAAATTACGGGAAGGGAGATGGTATGGACTGACAAGGCTGGGGGAGGTGACGGGATGTGAGGACTGGGTGATGGAAAGGAGTCTTGAATCTGTTTGAGAAATAGCACCTGATACAAGACGAGAAAGAAATAGCTTTTATTGATGTAATATTTCTCTCTTACATTCATAGTACAGTATATGCTTTACAAATCAAATTAAGATATCCTTCTATGGCAGTAGAGCAGGACAATGAAGAAAAGTCTCATTTTTGTGGCAGCAAAAGACTTACATTGAGAAATCTAGTGTTCAGCATTTGTGAGGACTTGACCTTCGTTTAGGCTTGGTTTCATTGCTTTCACGAATATTAAGAAAATTGTAGGAGTTGTCTCAGAAACAAGCACATTTTGCAAACTACAGGGAAATCTTATTATCCCACATATTGGAGTTGCCACCACATTTTAGCTGACATGAAATCTGAAGTGAATTTGGGGAATCTGGCTGAGCCAAAACATGTGTAGGGATTTGCAGTATAGATTGGACCATTGCAAAAAGATTAGCAAAATTCCTCAGGACGGATTTTCATAGATCTCAGTAGCCTCTGAATTTCATCTATGTCCTCTGGGTGCTCCAGGGCCACATCCACAACTCATCTGTCTAATGGCCCAATCCTATGGGCCACTTATAGCAGTGACCTTCTCAGTCCACCACCATAAGTACCGCTTCGGTGTCAAAAGGCGCACCACTGCTGTCACTTGGGGGCCACTGGCGCAAATGGCTGGAAGCCCTGTGTACGGGGCAGCGGTTGCCAGATGCCATGCTGGTGCAGGTAATGTGGTGGCGGGGTTGGGTTTGAGGGTGGGAGGGGGAGGGTTGAGGGAAGGTCAGGGGTGGCTGCAGAGCAAGCCTGGATGCTATCCCAACTTTCCTGGCCTGATCCGTCCCCTGTCTCACCTTGGGCTGGAGGGGGTGAATCTCAGTTGCAAAGATGCATGCCAGATCCTATCCCTGATTTTTAATCTGCCCTGTCCCCTTTCTCTCCTCAAACTTACACCAGCAAAATAATGACCAAGGGACTGAAGAAACCCATTGGTGGGTCTACCAGGAGGTAAATAATATTTTTACTTAGCTCTCCCAAACCATCTGGTCGCCCCCTCTCTGGAAAGGAGAGACAGACCACTCCATCAATTTATTTGCATGTGGGGAAGGAAGACAGAAGCAGGGGGCAAACTACAGCATACTTCTTCTAGTCTGCTCAGTAGGTTTCAAGGAGACTTGGAGACAAGGAAACCAGCGCCATAACAACGGCAGAGCCTGTGGAGGAGCTGCCCCAGGTGGTCCACCGAGGAGGGTGCAATTTCCCCCCGTGCAAGCCTCCAAATGGTGGCAGGAGGCTCGGTGCGGCGGGTAGAGTTGCAGCGCATGAATAACGTGTGCTGGGAACAGCCCTCCCGCTTGACTCCAGCCTCTTACCAGTATGTGGAGGCTCGCGCCAGGCGCTCCAATGCCAGAAGAGAGTGGGCAGTGACATCGCCACTCACTTCCGGGTTCAGAGCGCAGAGGGCGCAGCATGCTGCCTTGCCCCTGGTGCCCTTCAGCCACATTACATCTCTGAAGGAAACTATTCCAGAAGGAAATAGGAATTGAATAATATTCCACAATAAATAAATACCCAAAAGCTACATTTGCACTGAACCAGTAAAGATGACACACACACAGAGAAATAGGCTTCCACATAGAAATTGCCTTCCAAATCAGACTTTGATTATTCCAAAAAGTGTTTGGCAGGGTGAAGCACAGAGATCTCACTTCATATATCACAATATAGTCTGTTTTGCTTATTTCCCCCCTTCTGCTATGCTGATAATGGATTCAGAGATCAGTCAGGTTTTCATACTTCAATTGGAGAAAAATCTGTTGCAATCACATATACCAATTTCCCAACATCTCAGTTGCTAAAGAGAGATATCAGATTTCAGAGTGTTTTAGATATTTCCTGCCCCCTTGAAAATGGGTGTAGGGATCAAGCTGAGGCTCAAACTTGAAATACACTTGAATGGTGTTCTGAACCCATACATCAACTTTCATTCCAGTCTTCAAGGCAAATATCATCTTAGAATGAATTTTGCATTTTCCTCCTCTCTCTCTGAAAACAGGTATGTGGGTGGGAGGGACTTAAATTTATATTTGAACCTGAAATGTAGAATTATGTACTGAATTTGTATACCAATTTCAATCAGCAATCTCAGACTTCTACTGAATTATCATAATACAGTATAAGCAAGCAAATGAACAAATGCCAAATTGGCTAGTTCAGGGGTTCCTCCAGTTGCCCCACGTAACCCTGGACTTGCCGTCCCCCCGTACCCTTACAGGTACCCCCACATACGCACCTTAAAATGTATTTTTCTGGGTTGCAGTGCGAATTGGCAGAGCTGTAGCCTTTTTTCTGGGTTGCAGTGCAAGCGGGAGGACACACCCGCCGTTGCCGCAACCCGGGAAAAAAGGTTACAGCCCTGCCGATCCCTGTAGACTCCCCGGTAGCTCCTCCTACCTGTTCTTCTGGGCACCGCCATCTTGGATCTCGCAAAATCTTGTGAGATACAAGGTGGCGAAGCCCAAATCTCGTGAAAGCACAGGAGACAGTAGTTCTGCCCCTAGGGGTATGTGTACCACATGTTGGGAACACCTGGGCTAGTTAAATCCAAGGGCACACGTTGTTTGGGCACAAACAAAGTTAAACCCAAGTTTAACTACTGTATTTCCTCGATTCTTAGATGCACGGTTTTTTTCCCAATTAAGCATCTCTAAAATTGGGGTGCATCTTAGAATCGAGGGCATCCAAAACGCTTTTCAAAATGTCATTTTCTTGCTTACTGGGGCTTGGGGGGGGGCTTTAGAGAGGACTCTCGGGCTTCCCCGATCTTCAGATCACCGAAAAACGGCCATTTTTGGGCATTTTCATTTTTTCCAAAAAATGGCTGTTTTTCGGCGATCTGAAGACTGGGGAGGCCCGCAGATGATCGCGCAGGCCTCCCCTAAGCCCCAGTAAACAAGGTAATGGCATTTTCTGGCAGAGCGCAAAGTCACTGGATCAAAGGCACTGGGTTCGTCAGCTGCAGCGTGAGGCAAGCTGGGGAGAGTTGGTGTTAAGTAGGCAATTTCAAGGAAGGGAGGTGCATCTTACAATCCATGGTATTTTTTTCTGCTGGTGGTAGTGAAATTAAAGGTGCGCCTTAGAATCGATGGCACCTTAGACTCAAAGAAATACAGCAGTTAACCCCAACTAGTTTAACTCAAGGGCACACAGCCCAATCCTATTCTTCCCACACACACACACGACCTATGCAGCGGCGCCGAAATGGCTGTAGAGGTTGTGGAGGTCTCCTCTGGGTAAGGGAACAATAATTCCTTTACCCGGGAGTAAACCTCCCTGGCACGCGTGGGGGGGGGGTTTGTCTATTCAGACCTGCTCTAGCAAAATCGCTGGTGCAGGTTCAATTGGGTCTGGGAAGGGGGTTAGAATTCGGCAGTGACCACTACCACCGAACCCACCCCTTTCCTAAACACAATCCGTTGATCCCTTGCTCCATCACTGCCCCATTCTGCCCTCCCCCACCCCATTCCACCTTCCCCCACCATGTCCCACCTCCCCCACCACCTTACCTCCATCAACAGCTTCTTCCAGATGGTCCACACCGCACAGGAAGGCTCCAGCCTTCCCACTGGCGCTCCAACAATGCGCAAGTTTGCACACTGCCAGAGTGCATTCTACAACTGGCGCTGACTGCTTTAGGATTGGGTTGTAATACTTATCATCCTGTTCCTTTTCATACAGTGGATTAGACCTGTGCACACACTTCTCAGATACGTGGTCATTGCTATCAGCTGTAACAGTATTGATCCCCTGGTTAAGGGAGAAGTAACTGAACCCAGACACCCCCAATAGTGTTCAACACTGTTAAAGCACGTTGTGCCAACTATCCATTCAAGAGGACTAAGTAAAATATTCTGGAGTGATCTAATATATGAATGTGTTCTTTGGAAGCAGAAGCATTCAGCAACCGTTCCACTGTTACTGTTGTAGATTGGGGGTGCTGGAGGTGACTGACTAGCTGAAGAAGGATGTATGAATGTGCTGGGAGGGGCCAGTTCAGTTTTCCCCATCCAGGGCCAAAATGTCTGAGGCTAGCACTGATTGAGAGCACGATGCACTGTGCTTCCCTGTCATTTCTCAATGACCAGTAACACTGGAAATGTCCCATTTCTACCTGCGACACTGACTGAGAGTATTCTTCTGCTGTCACACCATTCTGGTGGCTTTTAAATTTTGATCAACCCCTTTTAGCCCTTTCAGTCTGGAGCTGGTGAATGTCAGAGCTCAAACAAAACGGGGACCTGTCGGCCCATGTTCAGACAAATCGCCCCAACCAAAATGATTTATTTACAACAGTTAATACAATTGGTAGTAACGACTTTATAGGCAACCTCTAAGTGCAGGCAAGATGAAAAATTTACTAAATTGGAGTATAAAAATTCATAAGAAAATGTACAGAATCAATATTTCATGGGCCTCGCTTTACCTTGCCTTACACAAATCTACTCCAGAGCTTGCATTAAAATTTAAACCAGCTCCATGCGACAAGTTCAAAGACAGGGGCCATTTCATATTAGTTTAACTTTGGAGGATATTCTTTTTCCTTTGTTGGTTTGTTTCAGAAATTGGAAAAAGAAAATACTTTGGGAGCTCAGCACTTAAGTGGCCGCAATGCAGGTTACTCTCGCTTTCCTTCCTTGCGATGCCTTCTTTTTTTATTTTCGCAAGGTAAAATATCAGCTGCCTTTACGGGAGGCTGGAAATCAGTGTCTTTTAAAGGACAAATCATAGGCATGAGTATCCATTATCCCCACACAGTCCCACTTTTAAGGAACTTCTCCTCTTCTAACTTTGTGGTACTGAGTGGACTACTTGCGGAAGTTTTGCACTGGCCACCTGAGTAGGCGGAAAGACCGTTCCATAGCTCAGTAACTGAGCACGTGCTTTGCGCACAGAAGGTTCTAAGGTCAATCTCCTGTTGAAAGGGGCTCTTGAGTAGCAAGAGCTAGGAAGGTCCTCGGCATGAGTCCTTGAAAACAGTCAGTATAGATGGTGTATAGGCAGCTCATTTGCTCCTCACTATTCACATGTGGCTGTTTCAGTAGCTGATAGGTGTCCGTGACTTTTCTCATCCTCTGCTCTCATATCACTGGGGCTCATAGTGTTCTCTGGCTCTACTCTAGTGGTTTCTAGTAGTAGTGTAGTAGTCAGTTACTCACTGACTGAGCTCTGGCTGCTCGGTTCGCCACTCTTTTTTTTTTTTTTTAAAGGATGCTTCCTTGAAGCTCAACCAATTTCAGTTGGCTTTCCTGATTCTGTTTGAAATGCAATCATTATCAATTTGAAATGTTACACAAACATAGTGAATAGTAATGTGTGGGGAAAGAACTTGTGCACCCCACTGCAGTGGCATAAGTTTCTTCTTCAAGAGTTATATCAGAAGCTTTAAAAGCAGGTGCGGAAGTCACTTCTGGGAGTCACCCTTGGACTGTGTGTTAATTAACCAAGGATTAAACCACATCCTGTATGTCCTCACAGTCAAAGAGCCTGGTCATTTACTCTGCCCTCCACAGATGCAGTTACGCCAAAAATGAGTGTGCTGTATCCAGCGGGCGGGGGGGGGGGGCAGATCAGGAGGCTTCAGAGGGGAAAGAGGAATTATTTCCTCTTACTCCTCCGTACGTCTCCTGCTCTGCAGTGGGTCTCCTCGGACCTATGCCAGCCCGAAGGGGCAGGGAGGCTGCAAAAAGACGGGATAGGATCCAGCATGCACCACCAGATCCACCCCCTACCGCTGCACAGCCTTCCTGCCCCCTGTTCCTCCCCCCTTCCTGCCTAGTTTCACCTCCTCCTCCCTCCCTCCCTCCCTGCCCCTGCTGCTGCCTTATCTGGTCCAGTGGGCGTGGCAGGAAGCAGTCACAGAGTGCTTCCGCCTCTTGTGGCAGCGCTCCCAAAATGCCGCTGACAGAGTGCTGCGTGCTCCGTTGGCAGCCATTTTATGGTGCTTCCGCCTCTTGTGGCAGCGCTCCCAAAATGCCGCTGACAGAGTGCTGCGTGCTCCGTTGGCAGCCATTTTATGACAGCGAAAGCTTCTTCCGTTGTTGCAAATCCCTCCCCCCAACAGCCCAATACAGAATAGGACTGGGCTGAAAATCATAATGTAACCGCTACACTCCCAAATGCGATGGCTATAAAGGATATACCCTTTTACCACTCTTTAGCCACTTTCTGCAACAGAGTAATCAGACACTGACAAGGTGCACTGATAATGCACACAAACAGATTTTGACATGAAGTGATAGCCCACCATGGTTTGCGCGCATCTGTATTAAGCCAGTCCATACAATCAGATGCCAGAGGCAAAAAACTGCATACATGTGAGTTATACTGTACACCATACAATATTGGGTATTAATTTACATTGACTATGATCAGGTTTAGAAGTAAGCGTGTTTAGGATCGGGTCCACAGTGGTTGTGTTCTGAAATAAAGCTAAGGAGCCATGCATCAGGAAAAACTGGCAATCCCTTATTATTATACTGTAATTCATTAAGCTGCTAAAAATATTTAGATACTTAATTGGCATTTAACAAGATAGCTATAGGGAGTAAATGAGACATTAAATCCTCTTCTAAAATGCTCATTAGGTTCGTGTTAGAAATTAATTGTTCTAATTCGCTTGCTGTAAACTATTCTGCTCCATGTCAGTTGAGAAATTCGGCTTATTGATGGAAAGCGTAGAAGGTGGCAGACACTTTTTATGAGTGCTTGGCAAGAGGACTCATTGCCTTAATTCAGGGGTCAACGTACTTGTGCCACTAAAAACTGTAAGAAAAACCAGAAATGGGTGCACAAATGACACCTACTTGCCACTAACTTCATTAAAGGCAAAATTCAGCTCAAAATTTGAAGTTTCATTAAAGAGAGCTAAAGTTCTAAAAACAGCTAGCAGACTTCCCAAAATCTGATATTTTCCGTTAAAACCACTATGCATTCATTAATCCTGGATATGCTCTGATCTTTTCCATGGCACAGCAATGAGCATTCTGTATTTGCTCAATATTATTATCTTCATGGTAGTTGAACCACCTTATACTGAAGTGTCATAAGACATACATAGAAGATTACAAAACCTATGATGCAGTATGACTATGCATGCATGTATAAGAATGGGTGGCCTTGGGCCGGTCGTTATCTCTCAGCCTAACCTACTTCACAGGGTTGTCGTGAGGACAAAAAGGAGGGAAGGAACCATGTACACCACACTGAACTCAGTGGAGAAAGTGCAGTATAAAAATCTGAAAAATAAATAGTGCAGTTTTAAGAATACAAAAATCATGAAGCAGCGCGAGTGCAAATGAAACAAGACATACAAAAAGACAACAACCCTGAGGCCTTTACTAGAAGCAAGCAATTCATAATAGTAAAGGAATGGCAACAGGGATGTAACCAACTGGAATTCTAATGTACAGCTGGATAAAAATCCAATAAAATATACAGCAGGCCTGGACCAAGGTAAAAACCAGCAGTTGAGCTGGCATCAAAGTAGCTCTAACCCACAAACACATTTTTCTTTATTTTTGTGCATGTGTTAGCATCTGCGCACCCCATACGCACCCCATGCTGCCTCTGTGTCTTCATCCACACTCGCCTACCTTCATCTGATTGTCTTCCACCCACTGATCCCTGGCTCTCTTTGCAGCTGAACAGGATGGGCAGGCAGAGCCTGGGAAGAACGTTGAAGAGAAAGAGGTCTTCTTTTGTTCTCTCCCCATCAGACAGCAGGATTGGCAGATGGAGAATGAGACAGGGTGCTGTTGTGTTTTCTTTCTCTCTCATCTTGCTCTCTTTCCACAGGGAAAGAGAAGCAAGTCAGAGAGGGATTGTGGTGTTGGTGGGACTCTATCGTCTTCTCCACTGCCATGATCCCTCTTCTGTTCCTCTTGTTAGAATCCTTTATGCAGGAAGGAAAGTAGAACAACCAAGAGCGATAACACGGTGGTGGTGCTGGAGGGGGAGGAGTTAAGGCGCCACTGTCGCTACCATGATCCTCATCTCACTTTGGAAGTAGGGTGAGAGTGAAGAGGATTGCTACCCAGCACTGGCGTCGCTCCCACATAGCGAGGGTAGCGGGTCGCTACGGGGGACGCGCGCAAAGGGGTGACGCCCGCACCCCTGCACGCGCCACCTCCGTCACCCTCGCCACCTCCGTCGCCCTCCGGACGCTCCGAGGCCGGCCCGGGAGCCAGCCTCAGAGCATCCGGAACGGCCGGCGCTCCAGGGCCTTCTGAAGACCCAAGCGTCAATACGGGTATTTTTAGTGTTTTCGCACATGCACAGAGACGAAACCGGTCTGCGCATGTGCGAAAACACTAAAAATACCTGTATTGAAGCTTGGGCCTTCAGAAGGCCCTGGAGCGCCGGCCATTCCGGACGCTCCGAGGCCGGCTCCCGGGCCGGCCTCGGAGCGTCCAGAGGGTGACGCGAAGGGGTGGGGTGGCACCCCAAAAAATCGTGGGCAAAACTCGGGGGCGTCACGGGTGACGCGCGTAACCCCACCTTGGGGTGTCGCGCGTCCTAGTGACACCACTGCCACCCAGCATGGCTGGTAGGGAGAATGGCTACTTGGCTGGTGGATGAATTTGGGGCCCAGCACACCCCCACCAATTTTCCACCTCCCCCAGCCTGCCACTCAAAGCAGACGCTTCTCCAGGCTTCTTGGGTGGACTGACCCCGATCCACTGTTTGAGGCTAAAAATGCATGTTTCAAAATAGAATTCTTCCTGAATTATTTCACACAACTCTGCAATAGGTGCCATTCACCAGCAACTGTGTTCGTTTACAATGGAGGCTCTCATGGGTGGTATATATGACAAGAGAGTAAATAAGATCCAGTGGCAGTGAAGAGGGGCAATCTGTTACCCAATGAGACAGGGAGAGAGTAGGCACAGCTGTAGAAGTTGGAAGAAAAGCACTGCCCCTCCAGTTATGGCAATCATTTCTGTTTTGTGCCTTGAATTCCCATATATAGCCTGAGTAAGTAGCCATTCACATTTACAGTTCCCTGCTTGTATCAACCCTTTCACACAAGCTGTGAACTATGCATCCCAGAGCAATTAGTGAGTGAATACTGTCCTCCCTAGCTCTTTCTCAGATGCCAGACCAGCTCAGCATCAATTTGACACAGATTTCTTTGGGGGAATCTGGGCTATTATTTCTGGGAGTACTGTCCATTTGACAGGAAGGAAGCTGTGTCGCAAGAGCACCATCAGCATCCTTTGAGTGTCCGCTGCAAACATATCTCAAAATTAAACATTTAAAGCTGCAATTAACTGCCCCCTCCCCTGGAAAAAAAAAAGCTGCAATCTGATGTTTATAGGTAATTTATAAATATGTGGGGTGGTTTTTTTTTTTTTTTAAAGATAAATCCCGGTTTCTATTTTTGCTTAAAAAAATTAATTTGGAAAGGATCCACATCTCAGAGCATGCCAGAGGTTTATTAGAATTCGCTCAGGGATGATCCCTGAAAAATGCAGAAGGATATGTAGGGATAACTGAGGTGGCTTCAGACACATATCTGATTTCCAACAGCAGTTGGGGAAATTATTGTCATTTATTTTTAATACCTCTCTCTCTCTCTCTCTCTCTCTCTCTCTCTCTCTCTCTCTCTCTCTCTCTCTCTCTCTCTCTCTGTGTGTGTGTGTGTGTGTGTGTGTGTGTGTGTGTGTGTGTGTGAATAATACAGACAGTGGCCCTGATCCCCAGGGCCCAGGAGGTTGTTCTCATATTACCCATAGAACCTCTTAGCCCTGCCAAAGATGTTTTTGGATGAGGAGGACCAGGAAAGGTGAGGAAACATCTAGACTCAGTCCAGGTCAGCCCAATATCTTGAGATACCTGAGGCAGTACCTCAAATTGCCTCCCTTTTATTTGGCATTTGTCCAGCTCCCCACCACCACCAAAGGATCAGGGTGTGTATAAATAAAGTGCATAAATATATAGGTCATGGACCCAATATCTCGCATAGAGGAGCAATGCTACTGGATCTATATGACAGGTGCATACAGGCCTCCCATAGCAGATAATTACTGTAACATGTTCTATGTGGGGCTGCCCTTGAAGACTTCCAGAAACAGCTGGCGCTCAGCAGTTTGACTCTGTCAGGCTGCTGCTCCAGTGGCTGCACTGGCTGCTGATTTATTTCTGAGAACAATTCAAGGTGATGGTTTTAAGCTTTAACACTTTTTACAGTTTGAGATCAGGATACCTGAGGGGTCGCTTACTTCTATACACTGGCCTGTCCCCTAAGATCATCTGAAAATGCCCTGTTGCAAGTGCTGCCATTGACAGTGGTTAAGGGGTGGAGATGACAAGCAGGGCCTTCTCTGTGGTGGCACCACAGTTGTGGAACTCCCGTTTTTGTGACTTAAGAGCTGCTTCCTTCCCCCTCCCCCACGATGTTCCTGTGGGAAATGGAAGACATTTTTGTTTAGATAGATTTTTAGCATGTTGAGTGAATTGGTTGGCAGTTTTTACTTTTTATCACACTTGTTTTATGGCTGTTTATTTGAGTTATTGTATTTTTAATATTGTTAGCCAACTTGAGCGCCACTGTGGAAAGGGGGGATACAAATTTCTTAAACATAAATAAATAAATAATGGTGGGTGCTTTGTGGTGTGCACATATGTAACCAAGAGCTGGAAATAATGAACAAGGAATGGAAAGTGGCTCCATGGAGACCTATGAGAATTCCCTCCTATGTGCACAGCTGCCCATGCAGGAGGAATGATCATGTTCTATGTATTCCATGCCAAACCACTAGAGGGCTCCAGTATGACTTTCTATACGCTTAGCTCACAGCAAGCCAACAAATATGTCTGCCTAATAGCTGCCAGTTACCTCAGATTGGATTGGATGTTAGAATCCATAAAATAGGTCTAGCAGAAGTAACAGATCATGCTTTTAATGGACATGCTAGCAATTTGTAAAATTAACACTGTAACATTGCTGGTGGAGATTTAATGCCCACAGAAAATAAAGCAGAGAGCAAACAGACCAAATAATACACATCCTACGAGGCTGAAATGGTCAAAAGGGGTGGCTTACTCAGTCAGAGCCAGCTCTCAGGATAATTTAAGGAAAGCTATTTTAGAAGTAAACCTAACTAGTATCTTATCTCATGCTAACAGATAATTTGTGGAAAGCTGCTGCAGAAATGAACATTTTTAATAAAAGTAACACAGTAGGGCAGTTGGCACACTATGCTGCAGAATTTCTGTCTCTGGGTATAGCAGTCAATACAATGGTTCACAGGGCCGGCCCATCCATGAGGCCAACTCAGATAGCATTTTGGCGATGGGGGGCTCACCTCCACACACTACTGTTCCTCTCTGGACTGGAAAAAGAGGAAAACAGCAGGAGAGGAAGTGTGGAGGAGAGGCTGTTACACCACCAGGTAAAAGGGGAGGCAGCATTTGGATCACCACCTCGGGCACTAGTCTTGGGCCGGTCTTGGGTCCACAGTTCCATAGGGTAGTTTGCACAGTAAATGACATCTTGATTTTATGTCAGCTGTCTTGGGAGCCCATGTTAGTGGGGGGAAGGTGGGATAAAAATATATTAAATGATCACATACACTATACCTGGGTTATAAATGTTAATCTGTTAGTCTGTACCCGAGTACAGCTATTCACACATTCCATTCAATGCAGGTACAATCTGTGTACAACGTACATGGATTGCTGTTCTGTAACAATACATCTGGTTGCAGCCATTCACATGGAACGGTGTACCCAGATACAGACATTCTGTGAATGCCCTAATGTGAATGATTGTACCTAGGTTCATTTTTACATATCAACAAACTATGTAGACCAGGGGTGGCCACCCTTCCACCATTAGCACCTCTGTGTTCTTAAGAGCTGTGTAGAAGACAGAATCTTGGCCGCTGCAAGTGCTGATGGTGATGCTAAAGCAGCTGCACCTGCTGAAATGCCCTCACCTATACAACCATTAAAGGGCCAGGGGCATTCATGTTGAAAGGTTGGTCACCCCTGATGTAGACTGAACACAGATTGTATCTGCCATGAATGAATGTGTTAATAACTACTCAGGTGCAAACTAACAATACTTTACCTAGGTACATAGATTGTCCCTGGGTACAGCTTAACATATGCACAGCCCTAAAGTATGCACTAGAAGTGTTTCTCTTAATTTTTTGTTTCCTACTTTGCTTCTCTAACAATGCAAAATCCAGCTAGTCCTGCTGTTGGGCCTTTTCCATTCATTTCAACAGGATTTGCAGGAAAGTCCCGTTAAATAATTTCAGGCTGAGCCATAGCACAGCTGGTGTTTTGCTCCCATAAGTTGCATGCAGCAGTATATGTGCAAATATGTGCATGCATGTGACAGACTTGAAGACTGTGGGTTTAGTCTTCATTTTGTTACTCAATAAGTGACTTGATGATGCAAAGTGCTGAATCAAACACAGCTGTGAGCTGCTTTTAATCCATCACTGACATTTGGCAGCAGCCAATGACCATTCAGAAATAAATATGGTTCAGTCTGTTTGTGCAAAGGTTTGTGTTTGTTGAATGTGGATTCATTTCTGAGATTCAGAATCTGAATAAATTCAGCCACACCAGCTTGTTTGGATCCATGAAGCATGACAAGAACTACATGAGTAAAAAATTATAACAGGATAATAGCCATTTCGTCTTTGATGCCAGACATCCTATCTCCAGATTTCTAAAATCTCTATTAAACTTTTCTGACACTTGAGACTAAAAAAAAGAAACCTCCTAGAAGATTGTGTTTGGATTCACACGCACGCACACACACACACACACACACACACACACACACACACACACACACACACACACACACTTTACACTGGCATTTCTGTACATTGTGGTCCCATCTTATGAGCAGTCATGGCTGAAATACAGAAAATAAACATCAGGTGCTGGGGCCCTCTACTGGTGTTCTAACAGTGCCCAAATCCTAGAGCACAATTGGTGGTTCAACAGCAACTCTAAGTAGTATAGCATCAGTGGGTGCTCAGAGGCAGGAGACTCCCTGCCCGTTGTCTTTGCATCACAGAATGGCTCCAATGGTGAGGGGGCGGGGCCGCCTCGTGCCGGGTTCTAAACGGGGACTAGGACACGGCGCAACTTATAGTACCACCCCTACTGTAGAAACACCTCTGCGGGTGCTTCTTGCCCCTTCTGCAGAACAGCAGCACCCAGCAGGCCATTTCTACTGTATTACCGAGGACAGAGAGGAGGTAGGGCCCATGTCTGTCCTTTATGTCATCCAAGCTACAGAGTTATTTGCAAATCAGTCAGTCTGATGTGAAAGTCAGGAATTAGAAGGGTACCCTTTCACAGCAAAGTGGCAGAATCAGATACCGTGTAGTAGCAGATGTTGCAGTAAATAAGAACATTCAAATGGCCTATAGTGAATCAGACCAGGAATTTTCCTAGCTCAGTATTTCAGCAGTGGCCAGCTAGATCCTCCTGGATATCCCACAAGCATCCCCTGTTCCTTGCCTCCAGCATCTGTTAATGAGGCATAGCTCCCTTAATATAACTAATTGCCATTGGTTGACCTCCATGAACTTGTCCAAGCTTCTTTTAAAGCCATCTATGCTATTAGCCACCACGACTTCTTGTGGTAGTGACTTCCATATGTTAAATATATGCTGTGTGAAGTAGTATTTTAAGTTTCTCAGCCTAGAGCACCTCTTTCAGGCTAGTTTTTTTAATTGAAAATCTTTGTCTTAAACTATGTGTTTTTGTTTTTGTATGGATGATTTTGTGTTATGCCAATAAAGGTACTACTTCGTATTATTATTTTCTCAGCCAATATGCTTCTACACGCCACTATTCACCCAGCTATAGCAACCACATCGCCATAGGATCAGGCTGTCCAGCAGGGCACATCGCAATTCCTAAGGGAGGAGTGATGTTTGGAGTGTTTAAGAACTATTGGCAAAAGCACAATGATCAATTCATATCCTGTTCATTATTGTGCCGCTTTCATAGCAAGCGGATTGTCAAACTGAGCGCCAAGTACAACGGATGCACACTCCTGCAGTCGCAAGGACGAGAACACACATTTGCTTGCTTCAGATCCTCGAACAGTGCTTGGAGGGTGAACAGTCCCCAAACAGTAATCTATAGATTAAGTTAGAACAGAACACCGTAGGGCTAAGTGTACTGAGAGACCCCAGTAGAGGTAAGCAGCCAGGAATCCTGGAGAACATTTAACCCAAGATTTCTTTCCTTTGTCATGGATTGCCAGAGGCACCTTTGATTTCTGTGCATGTCAGTATTTGCCCACATTTCACAGACCTACCACCAGCCTCCCTTCATCCATCTTGTAACCAATCCCCCCCTTTCCAGTCTGGATTCCATTTTTTTTTCTTGCCAGGAGCCTGTGGGTTCAGGGTCTCTCTTGGCAACTCAGCAAGCCCTGTCTGACAAGAAAACTGAAGTATTTTCCCAGAAGCTCTTATCAGGAAACAATGTGTCAAACAAGATGAAACTGGCTCTCTGTTCTTGGAAGACTTACTACAATTCCCTTTATGCTGGCAGAAGCAATGTTAACACTAACCAGCTACGAAGGTCTGCCGTGTGATTATGGGTTTTCTTTCTCTCTCTCTCAGTCTCTTGTTAACAAATGGTATAAATGCTTTTCTCAGGTAAAAGCTGTGTTGGTTTCCCATTCTACCATTTGCTGCCCAAGATCATCTCCATGGGGGGCTGTTCAGAATGTTCTTTCAAATGCAGATCTGTTGGGGGGGGGAGGTGGAAGAGAAAAGCATAGAAATCAGAGTTTCCCCTGTAGTGAATCCATGTTTACACCTTTTTCTAGGTTTGTTCTTAATGAATAAGAATAAGGCATGTTGCAGACGACATGCTGCCATATTCTGTTAGGCTCTCTCAAGCGATTATGCCATGTAGGGTGAGAGGAGAAAAGTGCTGCTGAAAATCCGGGAGGAAGAGTTGTGGAGAGTTTGGGTTTGATTCTTTCTTAGCTGCCATACCAAGCCACTTCAGAGGAGGTGGGAAATGGAAAAATGCTGTACAGACTCACCTGGCAGCATGCGTATTGCACTATTTATGACCGATGCTCTTCCTGCATGCAGCCCAGGGATTCAAGTTATTATGAAAAATAAATGCCCATTGCTAAATAAATAAAAGAAACCCAGATTTTTTATTTTTTTGCACAAAACTGTCCCTTTTTGACATTGGGCTTTTCATTTTTTTTAAATTATTTCAATAGACAGCCAAAGCTCAAGGGAAGAAAAAGCCTGGAATGCCACAAAATGGAAAGCAATTGAGCTTCGTAAGAAAAGAGTACAGCAACCCGAGTTTCTCATTTGTTAATAGGGGTCTCATTTGTAGCTCAGTAGTAGAACACATACTGTACATCTCCCTGGCATCTCTGGAAGGGACTGGAAAATACCCATATGGAAACCTGGAGAGTCACTGGCAGTCTGAGCTGGGTTGACCAATGGTCTGATGCTATAATGAAATGTCCTATGTAACCCCCCCTCTCTCTCTGGATGTTTATAGTATGCTAAAATTAGGGCCAAACTAGAAACTTCCCCTATTGTGTGATTGGGGCCTATGTATTTGATTTTTCTAATCAAGCCATCATGTGGGGGCGATCTGGATCAGAATTATAATCTTGATTTGTATCGGGTTGTCCACACATCTACTATTTGTCCCAGGAGAAAAACTCCCATTGGCATCAATGGGAATTTTTCTCCTGGGAGAAGTAGCAGCCAGAGGGGAGACCAATGTGGATCAGGACGAGGACAAAGAGGGTAAATGCCCCAACCCCATCTAGATTGACACCTTTCCCTTTGCCCTCTCATATAGGCTATTTCAGTTAGAAAAATCAAGCAGGCAGGCCCTAATCACATAATAGGTGCATCTAATTTGCCCCCCCCCCATCAGCAAACCTTTTACTACCTCAAGACAAAATTAATTTAGGAATAACAAATGAGGAAGCTTCTCCCAACTCACCTCATAATCAGTTCAGTTTACCCAGGATTTCGTACAGAATGTTTGGGAAAAGTGGTGAAACCTCAGAAAGATTCTCACTAAATCATCCCGTCAAATCTTCCCTACTAGCCTGTCTTCCTGGAGAGCCAGGAATCATTCAGAATGATGTTTCCTGAGCTCCCTGGCAGCAAAGTTCAGCATGCTGGGAAAACACAATGAATATCTACATCATACTGTTCTGTGCAATATTTGCTTCTCAACTTCACAGGCTGGATAGGGATCAAATATCATAGGGGGGACATTTTCAGCTTCATCACTAAGGTGACGTTAACATGTGCTGCGCGTTCTCAGTGATACCTTCCAATGGTAGAGGATACTGCCTCTTTTACCTGTCCCCATATGGCATCAAATGACACCAGCTGCAACTGGAGCAATTTGTGTGGATAGATGTAAATGAGTCATCTAGCAGAGCTTGATCCTGATTTTTTCATGTGTTGGAGTAAGTTAGTTTTCTGTTAAATAAAAGCTCTATCAAGCATAAATATTTATGTCTTTGAAGATGTCAGATATTTTAATTAGGAACTACACCTATAACTGGATTGGCCTTAATTGAATCTTTCAGCTAGACAAAGCCAAAGACTTTAATGGTCTGAAACACAAATATATTTGACTGGTGGTGGATATATTTTTTTTGTTCTCCTTTCGATGAGTAAACATTCTCTTTTATCCTCTTTGTCTTAAAGGACTTAGTGCTTGTTAAAGAGGCTAAATGAACAATTATAGATGGGGAAATGCTCGATTCATTCATCAAAAGAACAGGAGGAGCCCAAAATAGGAAAGAAAAAAAGTAAGGTTCCACATCTCACCTTGTTTACATGTCTTATTTGTTGTTTGTGGAAGGATTCCCAGACAGTAATGATTTTCCATGCCAATCTCAACAGGATCTTTTATGGGCTTTATTGCAGTTTTAGTAAGGAAATAGATGATTGATTGAGACCAATCAAGCATGCTGACTCATGGATGCTGAGTTTAATTTTCCCCTCTGCCACATGTTTTCCCCATAGCCTTAGTCAACTCATAGACTAATGTGCTTGGTGGCAGCACCCAGATGGTGGAATTCACTCTCTGGAGAGGCTCATATTGCTCCTAGTATTGCAAATATTTAAAATTACTGGAGTGAGTGGTGAAAATTTGAAGCAGTTCTAAAGCACTTTCACGTTAAACGTTCATGATGGAAAGCAGCAAAGTTAGAGGCAGGAGAAATGCAACTGGTTGTCTCATTGACATCAAGGGGGGAGCGCATGAATTAATGAAATGGATGAAGTTTGTGATGAGTCAAGTCTACGTTAAGCAAATTAATACCTACAGAAGTGAGGGCTTTTAGCAATGACTACGAATGATGAAATGAAACTCTCTTTTCCCCTTGCACATCCCTAGCAGTCAATAAGTCTGAAACTAGAACAGAAGCAGTGGCGTCACTCAAGGTGGGGTGGAATAGTAAATTCAGCACTGTGCTAACCTCTGTTTACTCCCTGGCATGAGACAGCCCTGTCCCCTCGCCGTCGGAGCCATTCAGTGAGGTGAAGGCAACGCGCAGGGAGTCTACTGAGCGTTGCCTTCACCACGCTGTATGGCTCTGATGGCGAGGGGGCGGGGCCATCTCGTGCCGGGGAGTAAATGGAGGTTAGCACAGTGCGGAACTTACCGTTCCGCCCCACCTTGAGCAACGCCAGTGAACAGGAGATGCCTAGAGAGAGAATGTGGGTTTTCGTTGCAACTTTTTATTATTCCAACCAGGGATGGATTTTTTGCTGGGTAGAGGAGAGTTCCAGTGAGCTGTCATTGCTCCACTTCAGTACCTATAGCAGTACAGTGTAGTAATAGGGGACTTTATTCTCTTTGTCTTCCGTTTGTCTAAACGAATTACAGGCTGCTTGTAGAGTAGCATGGGAAGTACAGTGGAAAAGGCTGAGGCTGCAGGGAGTTGCATGAGAATTCACCCTATTAGAAAGATAATATTCACCGAACCAATGATTGCCTCATCAGGTGATCTTGTCATGTAGTTAATATAGCAATCAAACTCTAAAGACTTTCATTGAGATTATAAGGTTAAAATTAAAGACCTCCTGCACATGTACCTATTAAACATTTGGCTTTGTATTTCATGTAGAAATAAATAAGAAATAAATAAAATAAATAAGAGTTCCAATTAGAGCTTCCTTGAGTGTAGGGGACTTTTGCACATGCCCTTGCAGAACATCCTGGTCAGCCTAAATGTTGATCATACTTGTGCAGAATCCCATTTTATGTTTCAAGTCAGAGAAGAACTACTGAGGGACAGTGGGGTTGCTGATGGGGGGAGTCATGGGTGGGAGGATGACACGTTTTACATCATCACCCGCCCCCACATCGCTACATCACTCCCAGAAAGGCTCCATTTGGAGCCTTACAGGGCAAGGGCAGGTGTGAGGGTGCATCTCCCGCCCTGAAATCGGCCCGAATGGCTGCCGCAGCCATTGCAGCTGCAAAAGCAGCAGCTGTGGTCGCTCCTCATGAGGTAACCATGGGCGGCACCCAGACACCCCCGTTGCTAGGGGGCGTGTGCGTCACCCCTACCCTAGGGTGACGCTTACCCCCGGCTCTAAGAGTGACCGCATCGTCCGGCGTTCCGGGGCCTTCTGAGAAGGCCCGATGCATTGACGTGTTATTTATTAGCTTTTTCGTGCATGCGCAGACCATTTCTGAAGGCAAGGGCTGGCCTTTTGCCTTCAGAAACGGTCTGTGCATGTGCGAAAAAGCTAATAAATAATGTGTTGACACATCGGGCCTTCTCAGAAGGCTCCGGACCGCCGTACGGGGCGGACGTTCCGAGGCCTTCTTCTGGCCTCGGAGCCTCTGCGCGGACGGGGGTGACGCACGCGGGTGCGCGCGCGTCACCCTTTACGCGCGTCACCCCCGGGTGGTCCACCCCGCGCACCACGCTACAGTGACACGCATGCCCAGGGCCCTGTACCTCCCTGGCTACACTACTGCTACACTACTGCTGCAGTAGCTACACTACTGCTGGGGGAAATGATGCTCAATTTGTCATATATCTGAACAATATGCACCGGACAAATTCATCTTACAAACCACCTAATTATGAAGTTTGTCAACGTCTTTAAAATAGGCCCACATATGCAGTCTTAGATATGTGCTAATATCTACCACAGTCACTCTGAAGACAGAGAAAACCATCAGTATTTAACTGTAGTCTATAAAAGTGTTGAAGACCTACATCTTTTTTTTTTCCATTGCTGCTCTTTAAATAAAACATTGATTAGTATCCATTTGGAAAAAGAACGGATTGGAGGTTGCATTGTCCAAAATTACTTAATGCAGATTAGTTCACCCTTAATGCCCTTTAAATAGCCTACTTTACCCACAATCATGGTTGCTAAAGAGTGGATTTTTCCCTTATCTTTAGTGTACACTCATGGGCAAAGTGATGTTTCTAATCCACTTTAAGATTTGCTTCAAGAGGGACAGCATGTTAGTCTGTTCCAACAAAAACTACAAAAGAGTCCTAATACACATCGAAAGACTAACCATATTTATTATAGTCAGGCTTACCAGATCGCCGACCGGGACGTTCCTTTTTGCCCTTAAGGGCGGCGGGGGCGAGGGGCGATGGGAGACGGAGCCCCTCCCCCGCCGCCCTTAAGGGCAAAAAGGAACATCCCGGTCGGCGATCTGGTAAGCCTGATTATAGTCTAAGTTTTCGTGGACTAGAGCCCATGATCATGCATTTGATGAAGTGGGCTCTAGTTCATGAAAGCTATTATAAATTTGTTAGACTTTAAGGTGCCATAGGGCTCTGTTGTTTTTAATATAAGTGACCATGGAACCAGAAAAGTGTTTGTTATTCCAGATGAATTAATGTAGAATATAAGGAAGGATGTGATTGTGTATACCCTGTATAACTTTCCAAGCCCCCATAAGATCCTTGAGCATAAAATGGGGTAGAGGATAAATAAGTTACAGTGCGGTCCTATGCATCTCTAGAAGAAAGCCCAACCGAGTACAATGAGACTTATGTCCAAATACATGTGTCATTGAAGCCAAATACATTGAAGCTTTATGTTGCAATCTTATACACACGTACCTGATAGTAAGTCCCATTGAACTGAATGGAGCTTACTTCTGAGTAGACATACATAGAATTTCAGCCTTAATATAGTAATAATACCTCCACAGTCACTGCAGAGGCGTCGCTGGAGGGGGGTACTGTAAGTTCTGCAGCATTCTAATCCCCATTTACTCTCTGGTACGAGGTGGCCCCACCCCCTCGCTGTCAGAGCTCCTCACCGTCAGAGCCATTCCGTCAGAGCCTGACCGTTGCCTTCGCCGCACGGAATGGGTCCGATGGCAAGGGGGCGGGGCCACCACGTACCGGGGAGTAAACGGAGATTAGAACGGTGTGGAATTTACAGTACCGCCCCCCCTCCAGTGACACCTCTGAGTCACTGTGCAGGTGCACATGTGCACACGTGCACATGCGCACACACATACATACCCATATCATCTTTTTCAGGGGTGTCATTGAAGAGGAACCTCCAAATTTGATTTGTTTTCCTTAAGTGAAGTCTGTCACTATTGTTTCAGGAGGTAGTGAACTTCTTTGAGACATTTTTCTGGTCATCAGTACTTTTTTGGCTTCCCTTGAAACCCCCAGTTTTTTCATCTGACATGGAAACCCAACCGAATTTGCTCTGCTTCATATTTTGCTGACAAACCTCCTCATAGCTCAGTTGGCATCAGGTAAGGGTCATTTCATATGATGACCTCTGCTTGTCTTCTTTTGCTTGTGCGCCTGTGATGGCTGCGTGATCAAACAGGCCGTCTGACTCACTTGTCACAAGCAGATGCTAAAATTGTGCACATGACTGCAAACCTCCTGAATGGGGGTTCAGTAGTGACAGACAAAATCTCAGCTTTTGCTTGTCGCAAATGACTCAGCTGACCCATCATGAGAAGGCAGACATTATAGGCACAAAGGAAAGAAAACACCAGACACTGCAGACAGACAGTTTCTGTGCACTGACCCTGATTGTCATATATTAGGCAAAAGTTACAAGGACTGATCCAACACTCAGCCACATCTGCAGAAGAGAGCCCCAGCAATTCTGTAAATGCTCCGTGCTCTTGTATTATTTAGAGCTGTGAGGTTTTTCTTCTTGTAGCCCTTTTGTGCTCACAGATGTTTTAATTACCAAAGAAAGGAAGCAGATTATTCTGGCCATATGTCTCCATTCCACATAAATAAGGATCGTCGTCGGTCCACCGTAGTTTCACGGGACTGTCAACAATCCCGTTGACACTAAAGCTGTCGGGCCAGATAAGCATCTTCTATCCTTCACTGAGCATGCTAATTCAGGGAATGCCGAGACTGATATGCCATGAAAAGATTCAGTCTAGAAACAATTAGGCTCATGCTTCAGCAAAAATGGTTCCTGGAGGAATTTGGGTGCTTGCTTGATTTGAGACACGAGCAAAGGGAGTAAGAAGGGGTAAATAGCAGAGCATGCAGGTGGGGTGTATGCCAGTCAGGCTTGATCTCCAGCATCTCAGCTCATGGGTGTCAGGTGGCAGGGCTGGGAAAGACCTCTGAAGGGATAGACAGCCTCTGCCTAGCAGAACTGCTTCAGCTCAGAGACAGCATTAGGGCTCCACCATGTTGGGCACCAGCTGAAGGCCCAGCCAGGCAGACCCCTGAACACCTAATAATGGTGGCAGTGGTGGCATGAGTTGGCAAAGAGACTTGAGTTGCCACTGTTGCACTCAGCACTCCTGTCGATAAACATTTTCTGTTTTGTAGATTTAACTGCTGGGGGGGTGGGGGTTGACCATGATTTTTAGCCATCTAAAGCCCAGACCAAACATGCAGCTATTCTGAGGTGAAATACATCTGTGAGTCACATCCATGATTTCAACTTGCGTGGAATTTGCGACCGCATATTCCCTGCAATCCAGGGCTTTCTTTGTGGCACAAGCTGCACCAGTCCCTCCTCATCTGCTGCCAGTCATCACTTGGGAGACTTCCTGGGTCTGCAGAAATCCCAGCAGCACCTGTCCTCCGAAAGGGGTGGGAGTTTCCCCCTGAGACTTTGCCCTTCTCAGAGCAGGAAACATCCTGGTTTGGGCCTATACTGGGATTCACCACCCCAACAGGAGAGTTTTCTTGCATTTTCTGAAGTTCTGTTCTTCAACCAAGGAAGCAACTTTCCCCAAATGGAAACTCCTTTTGAAAAAAAAAGGGGGCTCCCTGGTTCCAAGCAGGACGTTTTCCCCAGAATTAAAGTTCAGGGGGGGGGGGAGACTGATTGGGTGGTTTCCCAGGGCACCTTCCGATTCAGAACCAAGGAAAGGAGCTTTTGGGTAATCATGGAAGCAATCAATCAACCACCACAATTCATTATTTTTGAGTTGAGGCAGGCAAAACATGCCTCTGCAAAACATGCCTCTGCATCACCCCACCATACTACCGTTTCTGGGGGCCTCAACAAGAGTATGGAATAATGGGGAACATCACCCAAGCACAGAAAGTGTAATGAAAACTATACATTCCATGTGCACCAATTCATATAATTTTCTTTGTGTATGAGAAAAACAAGAATATTGCTTCCTTTTATCTCAAGCAAAAACAATGTTTTCAGATGAACAAGCAAAGGCCACCATTCTCAGATATGCAGTTCAAATGATCTCTGCTTTTCCATCTTTCTGTCCTACTCACCACAAACAAGGGGGAGGAGATGGCTGCCTTTTAAAGCTAAAACCAATGAGAGGAGGAGTTATGGCAAGGAAGGGCTCCCCAGGAGGACGGTCTAGGACAGGGCTGGCCAACCTTTCAACACAAATGCTCCTGGCCCTTTAATGGTTGTATAGGTTGAGGGTATTTCAGCAGGTGCAGCTGCTTTAGCAGCACCATCAGCATTTGCAGCTGCCAAGAGTCTGCCTTCTACACAACTCTTAAGAACGCAGAGGCCCTAATGGTGGAAGGTTGGCCACCCCTGGTCTAGGATGTTGCTGCCTCACCTAGGGTATCAAGAACCATGTGGGTTTTGTGACCATGTGTTGAAAAACCCACAGGGGAGACTCCAAACTCATGGATTAAGAGGGGGATGAGTGAAAAAGAGCAACTTGGATATTCTGTGGCACTGACATGAAACCCATGGGATAAGGAAACTCATGTGGATAATGAGTTCCTTTTGTGCTTTTATTCCATAGAAATACCCATTACTATGTGGTTTTTTGCAAGATTGGTCTGGGCCTAAATCCTATACACACTTTCCTGGGAGTAAGCCCTGTTGAACACAATTTTTATTTATTTTATTTTTCACATTTTTAAACCACCCTCTTTTTGTCCTCACAATAACCTTGTGAGGTAGGTGAGGTTGAGAGATAGTGACTGGCACAAGGTCACCCCAAGAAGCTTCATGGCTGAGCTGGGATTTGAACCTGGCTCTTGGGTGGCGCAGTGGGTTAAACCGCTGAACCATGAGCTGTCGATCAAAAGGTCGGCAGTTCGAATCCGCAACGGGGTGAGCTCTCGTTGCTTGGCCAGCTCCTGCCAACCTAGCAGTTCCAAAGCATGTCAATGCAAGTAGATAAATAGGTACCGCTTGCGGGAAGGTAAACAGCGCTCCGTGTTCCAGCTGCATGCTACGCGCTGCAGCAAGGAGAGTCATGCCGGCCACATGACCACAGAAGCGTCTTTGGACAACGCTGGCTCTTCGGCTTTGAAATGGGGATGAGCACCACACCCTAGAGTCGGACACGACTGGACTTAATTGTCAGGGGTCACCTTCCAGGTCTAAGTCCAATTCCAGAATCACTACACCATCCTGGCTCTCAGACTTACTGTTTAGTAGACATGCAGAGGATTGCACAATAAGATCCCATTTGAAATAGAAAGGTGAGTTATAGATATTTTATTCAGAGTTGGCACTGAAATTTTGACAAAGGTAAATTTGGAGCAAATGTCAGGGTTCCTTCCAAGGGAGAAACATCTGAACATTTTCAAGGGAAGCCAAATGAGTTTCTGAAAGACAAGTAACATTTCCGGGGGGGGGGGGGAGTTCTGCACATTCCCACATACAATAAAATAAAGTGCAAAAAACATAAGAGCTAATTAAAGTTGAAAAGTACAACATAAAACCTGTGTAGCAAACTTTTTGTCTGCTGTTTTATTGTCATTGAATTTTGATTGTTGTGGTTTTATTGTTTTATTTCTTTTGTAAAATGACTTGGGAATCATTGATTAAAATAAATAAAAACTGAACAGCCCTCCCTGGCTAAAAGTGAAGATTTGATTCAATTAAAGGGCAATACTTATAGAACAATTAAATGAATCTCTAGCATTGATCTTTTAGTCCACCACCTGAGACATTAACAGCCACATGACATCAAATGCTGCAGTTAGATTTTAGCATGATACCCTGGACCTCAGCTAAACTCCTTCACCCTTCACTGGGTTTTCTGTGTTTAATACTGTTCCAAGCTACGCAAATTAAGGAGATTGAAACAGCAATAATTAAAATGGCAAGTTTCAGGTTTCAGAACGATTGCCAAAAGGTCAGGAAGGAAAGCTTTCCTAGTTGGCTCAAAATCTTAACGGTTTCCAATTCAACACAAGTTCATAGGTTTGGTGCAAGAAACACTTGATACAGTTGTAGAGAGAATATGTTATGTATAGGAAATTGCTTGTGTTCTCTAAGTTCCTCCCTCCCCCCCCCATGCCCCCCTTGGCCTCAAAGTACTGTGAACTTGTTAAAAAGGTTAGGATAAGCCACTGTGAATTGCAACTTCCATTCACTGGTCTTTAGCAAGCAAGCAATGGGCTACATCAAGCCTACAAAGGCCTATTCACTAAGGCTGCAAGCATATACACCCACTTCCCTGGGAGTAAGCAAGTCCCACTGTACACAATGGCACTTACCTTTGAGTAGACACGCATAGGATTGTGCTGTAAGATGGTCAGTGGGCTGTACCACTTTGTGTCTTTTATGAAAGCGTGCTCTTTTCAAGACAAGATGACGGTATGCTCTGTGCCAAATATGAGTTTACCACTCTCCTTCCCAGCTGTAAAATCTTATATATATTTTCCATGAAGTCATATGCCACTTGACTTTCTCCCTTTTAGTGTAACCTTCTTTACAGGGATGTGTTGTGACGATGAAAATGAGATACGCTTCTTTATTTACAACACCCTGTTCATATTTTACTACCAAGACACACTGTATGTAAAAAAAAAAAAAAAAACCCTAATGCAGGAACCATTTCTAAAGGGACAAGTTTAAATAAAAATTTAGCCTCACTTTGTTAACATGGTTAACTACATAACAATTTCAGAAAAGCAACTAACAGTGCAACCCTATGCACTGTCTACTCAGAAGTAAGTTTCATTGTGTCCACTGGGGCTTACTCCAGGAAAGTGTGTGCAGCCTAAGAATGGCTGGGAATGGAGTAAGCCCCACTGGGGCTTACTCCAGGAAAGAGTGCAGCCTAAGAATGTGTTAGCTTGATTTCAGCAATGCTCAAGGGTTTCCTGTACCATGGAAGAAAGCTGGGCCATGGTAATCTGCAGATGTTAGCAGATGTTAACAAATGTTACATGTATGCAACAACAGTGAGGCTTAAAAATACACACACAGATCTAGATATGCTAACTGCAGTTGACCAGCCCATGGACAAGCAGGCCAAGTTATTTTAATCCTGTTTAGGCAGCAGTGATTTATCTAAGTAAACTTTTAGGCACTATGCTAAAAATACTTTAAAAAATACATACTTATGTCTCGGACTTTACCTAAATAGATCCCTCAGCTACATGACTGCCTCTAGGTGGGTGTGGAAAAAAAGGGTCAAGGAGTAGTGAGTGAGTAATGGCTGTGCAGTAGGGGGGCAATAGAATCAGGGGGCAATAGAATGGAAATCAAGAAGCAGTGTGGAATAGTGGTTAGAGTGTTGTACATGGCCCAGAACTCTTGTGTGTCCATGAAGCTTACTGGGTGACCTTAGGGCAGTCACCCTCTCTCAGCTTAGCCTACCTCACAGGGTTGTTGTGAGGATAAAAGGGGGTGGGAGGAGGCATGTGAACACCACCTTGAACTCCTTGGAGGCAGGACAGTATACAGTATACATGAGGGTCAGTTTGCATTGCATTGGTGATTGCATGGCAATTCATACAGTAGTTGAACAATAAATCCAGACTACACAATGTCATGATCACAGCTGTCATCACTGGACTAGCATCTGCCTAGAGTTCATTGTTGGGACGCAAACCTTTAGTGGTTCTCTAACTGTTCAGTAGCTGTAGGTCTAGCCAAATACAAACATGGCGAAGTGATGTGGGCCTTCCATGGCTTCAGTGTTCCAGTACTGCCCAATCACTACGTAAGCCACTGCTAAGGAAAGAGCAGAGGACAGCCAGAAAGTGGGAGACAAACAATCCTGGAAAATCACCCCTTTCCTAAGGCAAGCAAGGAACTGGGCATACCACTAGGGTACACTCCTCGATGAGCCTTTGGGTGCCTCATTAGGAATATTACACCCACATGGGGGACAATAGCATCCAGGGCAGTCAGGGGCAAGATGAGTCCTCCCCTGCCCAGAGGATGGGGAAGTTGAAGGGACTCCTAGCCCACTCCAAAGAAGCAGGAGCTCAGAGCTCAACCTTCTGGGGAGATACAACATGTGTAGTTACTTAATCGTGTAATATTCTGTGTCCAAGTTTCAGAGATTTTTAGAATCATACTGTATTTTCCTTATTTGCATTGTACAAAAAGCATACATCTCAAAGTGACAATACATTAAGATACTACTAGTAGTAGTACCACCACCACCATCAACAAACAAAAACAACAACTTGGAATACTGAGCACCAGAATGATCAAGAAGAAAAAAAAGGGTGATAATCATAATCTAAACCAGCACATCTCAAGGTCCACGGCACAACGTACCACCTCCCATGCCACGGATCTCTCGACTTACCACTGGAAATAACTGGCGACAACGTCATCGCCAGTTACTTCCTGGTTGGAGACCGAGACACGACTCTGAGGCTCATAGCTGGCAGGAGGGCTATTTTAAGCACGCAAAACTCGCGCTCTAGAGCTCTGCTTGTCGAGCCAAGCCTCCTACCAGCAGTTGCAGAGTCTGAGTCATGACTTCCTGACGTGAGATGGGTATCCGCGGATGCCGCGCATACCACTGACATCCATCTCACGTGTGGTATGCATACCACCGACTGAGAAACACTGATCTAAACCAAACTTAGGTCCATAAAATTAAAAAATAATAATAATCCAGATCTATTCTCTTCAGCGGACATTTTCTTCTATGCTGTATTGCTGTTTGGTCATTTCCTCTTTCGCCATAGGAAAGGAATCCAACCAACCTGTAATAGGGAGCTCCAAATGAGTCATGTCACTTTTCCAGTAGTGCTACGCCCAGAACTAGACAGCCAGTGAAGAAATACTGTACAGTAAGAAATTTCTGAAACTGTCATGGCCAGATGCAATGCAACAAGAACGTTTAAAATCCCTTGGATTGTGTCAGGTTATTTCTTAGAAAAAACCAAGCCAAAATGGATGCTAGACAGAATGACCATTGGACTACTGAGAGCAAGGTATAAAAAAGAGTACTGTACAGTGGAACAAGAACGTTCAAAAGTCGGGTTAAAAACCATGTAAAAATACTTTATAATAAAAAATGTTATATAGTATTAGAAAGTATTTTTACATGGCTTTTAACCTGACTTTTAAAGTATTTTTAAAAACAAGGCAAAAGAAAAAGGAGAAGGCATAGAAGGCAAGGGTTGGGAGCCAGCAGGGTCAAGAAATAGTGACCATGGGCGAGAAACGGGGGTTGCACAGTCCCACTTTGCTGACCATGAATAGTCTTGAGCAGCCCATATACCTGCCCAGTCATTCTTCACCATAGTCCTTCTTCCATTCTTCATTCTTCATAGTCCATTCTTCACCATTCTTTTACTTCACCATAGTCCTCACGTTTCCAAGCTTTTATCCTCAATCATGACAACTAGAATCCTGACTTAGAAACCAGGAAGCTAAATTTGCAGGATGCTAACCGTTCCACCATTTGAGATTACTGTATATGCTTTTGCAGAAACCCCCCCAACCAACACAAGGATCTCCCTCTGCAGTGCTTTCAGTCTCAGGTAAATGCTTCAAAACCGGTGACTGAAGGATGCTGTTGTTAGTATTTACTGATAATGTGGGGAAGGCAGAAGTTCAGTGTCTAGGATCATAAACGGGTTACTTCCACCCCACAATCGTAAATGGCCAGGGCAAGTGTTGCTGTTTAACAATACAGGTGAAGAGGCTGCACTTTTGATGACAAAGCAATTCCCAAGTGGAAGCTGCTTTGTTTATAGCAAGCCAGGGTCTGCCACCAGAGCAGGAATGAATGATTTCAACTTTTCAACATGATGTTGCACTGCCAGAACAATTGGCTCCACTGCGAACAATTGAATTTTTTACAGGGGCTATATTTTCCAGTCCATTTTAGAGGCATTCTTGTGTGCTGTAATTCAGACTGCTACACTGAGCTAAGTGGATGCTGCTTGCCGTTAAAGAAACAATGGCTGGCCACTGTAGGATAGCCCAAGAGGAAATCTCACAGGAAATGGGCCTTAGATCTTGCACTGTGCAGTCATACATTTAACGCCTGTCATTCCTGCTTAAAGTTGCAAATGTTTCTGGATCCAGCTTTGCACATCTCCCAGCCCTACGACACAATGAAATGCAAAACTCTAGTTACTGATTCAAACCCCACTTTTCTTTAAACACTTGGAAATAATTGTAAACTATTCGGCTCTTATGGTTTTTTTAGCCACTTCTAAGACTTTTCAGTGTGATGCTGGTGGTGGTGGTGGTGGTGGTGGTGTGTGTGTGTGTGTGTGTGTGTGTGTGTATGTATGTGTATGTGTATGTATGTGTATGTGTATGTGTGTGTATGTGTGTGTGTGTGTGTGTGTGTGTGTGTCTTTCAGCTGCTGTTTTTTTATTATCATTTTCGTACTGCCCTGTTCACCTGATATATTTGTATTTTATTGCTTTTATTATTGTTTACTTTGCACAGTGCCTGGTATCTTTGGATGAAGGTCAGTACAAAAATCTGAACAATAATAGTAATGATAGTGATAACAATAAGTCTTGCAGCAACAACAGTTTGCAATTCCTTGCTTTTCAGTTTGTTTCAAGTCTACTATTTTTACCAAAAAAAAAAGAGTTGACAAGGGCATGGTCACTACGGCGGCATCCTCATCATCCTCCCTCCAAGGGGGGCAGTTTAATGCAGAGGCATTCTTATATGGGGGGAGCAGGTGTGCTCCCCCCCAGGCACTGAGTAGGCGCGGGGGCGCGGCAGCCGGGCTCGGGGCTGCGCAGAGCGGCGCGGCACCGGAGCCCGGCTGGTGCGCCCCTCCGAAACAGCGCGCCCACTCAGCGCATCCCCGGCCTCCGGAGGCTGCGCTCCGAAGGCTGGGGATAAGCCCTCCTTAAAGCGACCGCCTAGTTTGGCGGTCGAGGGCTTTATGAAGAAGCCGAATGCGCATGCGCAAACCCTATAAAAGCCAGCGACGCGTTCGGCTTCTTCATAAAGCCCTCGACCGCCGAACGGGGTGGTCACTTTAAGGAGGGCTTATCCCCAGCCTTCGGAGCACAGCCTCCGGAGGCCGGGGACGCGCGGAGTGGGCGCTCAGCCCCAAGCCCGGCTGCTTGGGAGGGCGCTCCAACCCCGCCCCCCCAGGCGCCGGGAGGGCTGGGAACGCCACTGGTTTAATGTCGAATGGATTGGTGAAAGCCATAGCTGGGTATACAGGACACAAGCACTGGTAATAGGTGGGTTAACAGCCTATTTTTATGAACTCAACAGGGTAAGGTGGGGGAGGGGTAAAACAGCAGAAGAAATGGGGTAAACAATACCTCATCAGGTTCCTTCACCCTCTGGTCTCTTCAGGCAGAGACCCTTTGGCCAGTGCCTTCTTATGTGGAGGCCTGCTGGCCCACTCTCAGAAACGGCCAGTGCCCTCATTACAGGGCCAAACCCAGCCAGCACTGGAGGAGAAGACCTGGGACTCTTAAGGCTGGGTCCTCCCAGGGGCCAGCTTCAGGTGCACCCTCTGGCCCTAAGTGTGGTTACAACCCCTTCTCCTGGACTCTAAGAACATAAGAAGAGCCTTGCTGGATCAGGCCAAAGGCCCATCTAGTCCAGCTTCCTGTGTCTCACAGTGGCCCCACCAGATGCCTCAGGGAGTACACAGGCAACAAGATAACCTGTTTCCTGTTGTCACTCCCTTGCACCTGGCACAGAGAAAACCTACTTCTGTAATATGATGATAATAAGATATTAAACAATTAATATCTTATTAAACTGCATAAGCTTATGACACAGTAACTAGCTTGCTTAGCAAATAGCAGAATGTAGTTACTTTATGTAAAATCCTTTCATGTAATCATGTAAACATGCCTTCTACACACATATATCTCTCAATGTAACTTTTTATGTAACTATGCATTTCTATCGTGTAACCAAAAAGTATATTTTATTATATCAGTATCAAATCTGTGTGAATATTTAGATAAGCAAAAGGCAAGAACAGAGTAATAAATCCTTTCTTGAAGCTGGCTGAAAGGTCATAAAGAGGCCAGCGAATTCTGGCCTTATCAGGACCCCAGACCCAAGTAATGAATCTCAGGAAGACTGTCAAAACAAGAGACAATGAGATTTAGCAGAAATAGCTAGGAAAAGGAAGGATGTTTGTAAGGTTGACTTGTCTGTAATGTGAGAAAGTACCACCCTCTCGCCAACTGTAATAAAACCAAAGAGTAGAGACCACTCTTTGCTTTTTCTCAGCTTTTCAGCTGTTAAGCTCTGAGATTAAGCCTTCTCATGAGAAATAAAGAACTTGCTCCGATCCTCCCGAGTCTGGTTTATTAATTTATGTGTTAACACCATCAGTTAACATATTGGTGCCGAAACCCGGGAAGGTAGAAGCTGGCATTTTAATTACCTCCCTCCGGTTGTAATGCCAGTTGGTCATTGTTTTTTGGCTGCCCAGATTCTCTTAGTGCGCACCCTCATTCTTTTGTTGAGGAGGGACTCTGAACACCCATGAGGCATAGGGCCGACTGGTTTCACAACCATACGGGGCTCACGGACCAAGTTTGAGAAATTGTGTGATCACAGAAGACAGGTAAGACCTTGCAAGGCAAAGGGTGTCGGGACTGGCAAACCCAGGCAAAAGGCGATCGCAGTTGCAGGCCAAGCACTATTAAGCGATCCAGCCTTATGGATGGAAATGGAAATTTTATATACGTTTGGAATTCTAGGGGGTGGTGGAGGTGGGGACTAAAGTCACCCCGCCAGTGGTCAGTGATAAAGGGAGGAACGGGGTAAAGCTCAAAGACCTGACTGACCTCCACCAATGGAGTATTGGTTGTTTATCACTAAAAATGGGATGGGGAAGGGTTGGTTTGTATGAGAGAGTGGATGTAGACGAGTGGATGTGACGGAGACCCTTTAGGGGAAACCTACGCGAATGGGACTTCTGAGTAACACGTTTCCTCCGATCCTGCGAAGGGCGAGGCTGTGAAAAGAAGAAAGCGAAAGTTGTATGTTTAAAATCCTACTGTGTCTAACTGAAGGACCCCAACACCTTCAGTCTGTTCCCCACCCTATCTGTTGTCCAAATTGTTTGTCTGGAATGAGTGTCGTTTGTGGTGGATAATGGGGAAAGGGATTCTAACATGGTGTAAAAAGTGAAGGGAAGAGCCTTGTCAAGAGAGAAAAACAGCTGGCAGCTTCCCCTATTCTCTCCCGACTTTCCTCCACCACTCTAGAGGAACAGTAGATTTCGTGTAGCTTTCTTCCCCTATTCAATCAATGCAGGGAGAGGGGGGGGAAGGAAAGGTCTGAGTCAGCTGCAAGAGTTCCCCTCTCCCCCATTGGTTGTATGGTAATGCATTTACGGAGATACAGGCATGCAAGCAGTCTTTAATCTCCGTTCCCCTCTTTAAGTTTTTTGTTTCTGTTAAAGAGAAATGTTTGTATGTCCCTTATATGGCATGGGAGAGGGAGTTGGTTTTCCGCTTTTTTACAGAGAGCAAAGGATTTTAACTAGAGCAGCACAGTCTATGAACAATCTTATTACCTGTTGCTGTGACTAATTGGGTAAAGATCCAGGGAATGAGCAAGGAGCAAGAGAATGGTTTCCAGTTCATGCTTTAAGATGAAGAGGGGGTGGGATTTGCTTGCAAGGAAAGTTCTGTTTTAATGGTAGAACAAAAATAAACCAGTGGTATCCCTAATCTGACCAATAAATGAAAGGGAATAAAGTGAAATAGTAAAAGAAGATTGTAACTACAGGAAGAAGTATCAATAAACAAAGAATGTGTGGAAAAGGGAGGTGAAGGGAAAGACGGATGAAAACAGCGTGAGGAATTCAGGCAGCCTCCCTATCACCCCTCCCTTTCAACAACAGCTGAGGAGTTCCCAGCACGGTTCCACCCCCACTCTGAGACAGCATGAAGAAGAGCACTGGAATTTAAGACAGGAGAGAGAGATTGTTGTAGATTTTTCCGATGCAAACGAATAGACTATGCAACATTCTGAGACCCAGAGAGATGTACAACTTTATTAACACCACAGACGTAATATACAGAGAGCAGCACACTAACTGAGGACCCTGAGAAGGTTGAAAAGGCATAATACGCACCCGCTATTTAATTGGTTGTAACTAGAAGCAAATAGGAAAAGACAATGAGGGAAGCTCGTGAGCGAAATGCCACTGGGAATCCAGAAGCAGACTATAACGCATGTAAGAATCTGAAAGGAAACACACAATCCCTGGCTTAGGACATAAGGACGCTCAGAGCAGGTAACGTCAAGGGCAGTAACCATCCAGAGATTAAAAATCCAGGAGCTTTTATGAAAAGGATAAAAGACAGAAGCGAAAAGGGGGTTGCTGGAAGTTAAAGATAGGAGGAACAGTGTATGTGATGGGAAGATGGAGGACCAGAGAGAGAGACGGAGAGCGATGTGGAAGGTGGAGCAGGGAAGAAGGATGTTGGAAAGAAAGAAAAGGGAATGACAGACAGATCAGAGAAAGATGGGGTGCAGGGAACCTTGGAGGCAACGAGGAAAATGAAGAGAAAGACGAGAGGTTGGGCAAGTTAAGATGAAGACAGGAAGAATTGGCAGGACAGCGTATGTAATAGAGAGGAGATCCAAAAGATCAAAACAAGCAGAAGTTGTTTTTTTATATAAAGAGTCACCAAGATAAAGCCATTGCCTAGAAGTTTATGCAAAGCAGCAGGAGAGTAAAGTAATGTACCCAGGAAATGACTAAAGAGCTTAAGCTAGAAGAGTAAAAAGCCCCAGCAAGTATACGCACATGAAGCAACATAAGGAGCAAAGCAGAGTTTTCACATTCAACTCTGAATAAGCTTGGGCTGGAGACAAGAAAAAGGGCAGTCAAAGGGACTTCATTATAAGAAAAGCCTTATTTGAAATTGTGCGAACACTAAAAGAAGTATTTTGTAAGTTTTAAGAAAACTGGTGCAGGACAGATATACAGACATGAAATCATTTGGAGCTCTAGCTCATAACAGTAAAAGGAGGGGCTACAGGAATGAAACTCCCCTCATGTATACAGGCACCCGAGATCTTGAACAGAGCCAGCTCAGCAGTGATTTATGGGCTATTACCACAGATCCTTGTTACCAGGAAGCTAATGCAGAAAAAGTAACGAACATGAAGAAGCATTTTAGAGAGAAAAAGCACAAGAGGGGACCATGGGAATGTGCCCACCCCCCACCCAACAGAATTCAGTGAATTTAGCTGTATCAAAACTGGCATTTTGTTTTAACTGAAAGCAACAGACTAGAGTGTGTGAAAGGAGCTATGTTTAAACATCATACAACCTATATGGCAGGACATGAGAGATGTGTGCAAACAAGCCTGCCCACCCCCCAGAGAAAGACTGTTAAACCGGCTACCATAATGCAACAAGGCTAGTAGCCAGAAACCCACAGAAGCCCTAACCAGGAAGAGGGAAAGGTGCAAGGGAACAGGCCACAGCTGAGGTCAGACCAATGTGGCAATAGTTAAATTGGCCACCAAAGAGAAAGTATCATCTTCCACCCAGGAAAAGGGTTTCACCTTTTGGAAATATGGATGAGGCAGAGAACAACCCAGTTCCCCAATAGGCTAAAGAGGACTGTGGCACCCTTTACTTCATACAAGGAGCTGCATATACAGAAGAAGGGGCCCCGAGTTCATGATTGCCCCAGAGCCCATTAGTAAAGATGCAAAAGTAAAAACTTTGGTATTCATGATTGACCATGGAACAATAGTGTCAACTACCAATGTTCCATTAGTGAAGCAAGTCTCTGAATCAGGACAGAGCACATATGAACTGTCAGCAACTAATCTTAAAGTAATCGTTTTGGGAAAACTTTGCCCTGAAGTGTGAACACCGCCAGCAAAAACAGTTGACCCACAGAAAACGGGCAAAATAAATGTAATAATATGGAAAAACTACAAGTCAAATTTGGTGTCAGTAGTGGGATACCCAACCCAAAATCTATATAGACTTGATTAAGAAGCTACAAAATATCAGGGACCATAGACCTGTATCAAAGTAATGCTGAGTGCTGAGTAGGAAAAAGGGGGACGGGGGACGAAGAGATGCAGAAAATATCACAATCACCATAAACGGCACGTTGATAAACACAACAGGGAGAAAGGTCCCTTCTGATGGGTGTAGGCCAACGTGAGATGTTGTGGACAAGAGTGATGAGGCAAAGAGGGCCCCCCAGAACCCCCAGCAACCAGCACAAGGTCCCTGTTATTACAATTAATCTCTTGTGGCTGTTTACCTCACAAGGACTACAGTAACGTAGTTACTAACAAGCTGAAGAACCATGCAGTAAAGGAGAGTAAACAGACAACAAGCAGCATTGAACAGTCACAAGTCTTGTTTGTATTTTTGTGCCCATACAAAGCTAAGTGAGAAGCTGGAGCCAGAAGTACTTGTAATAAGCTCCAAAGGCCAGAGAGACTGAGCACAAGCACTAAGCCAGGTTAAACTTAGCTCACCTGGAAAAACTAAAGACATTGTGCTATGGTAGTAATTCCTTACCTAAAGCCAAAGCCTACAACACCAGCTGAACATTAAAGGCAAAGAGCTAATTCTTATGCAGAGCATTATTGAATCTAAGAACATTGTTGTGAAGGAGGAAAAAAAGCAGCAAAAATCCACACCAGGCAGATCATTAAGTGCTTAAAGGAAAGGAGTAACATTCCCTAGGTTTGGCAGCAAATTCTATTGTTTTGGAAGCACAGCAGCCCAGAAGGTTGCCAACTGATGAACTATCAGACAGACTAAGTTGGACAAATGGAAAGTTTGTATCATGTTCTTTTTAAGCAATTGGTTTGCAAATTAAAATGAATAAAAGGGAGGCGCCTGCATGTGCCCCATAGAGTCTTACTAATCAGATAAATACAGTAAAACTCAAACTTTATTATACAGTAATATGCAAGACATGTACATAGGTATCCTGAAGTATTGGAGTTAAATACATCTACCCGATTGGAATCTAAGAAATCTATTGCACTGGCCAGAAGAGAGCAACTACATTCATGCTAGAGCAAGCTGCCCTCCCACACAGGAAAATATACCTGAGTATGAAATGAAGATCCATTTACATGGAAAGGAAAGCAAAGTATGAAGCCAATAGATATTAACGAAAAAGGACTCAAAAAGATTTTGGAAAACAAACTGGACCAAATAAGTTCATAAACTAGGTGTTGTTCAGAATTGGGAATACCTATACTGGTAAGCCCAAACTACCTTTCTTTTTGAGGTAATGCATGGGCAAGTCTCCATATTTGTGGAGGTCATTTCGGCCTAGGGGTACAATGCTTTAAGGAAGGTTTTGCCTTGGGCAAAGAAGCTTGCAGAAATGGTTAATCAGGCTTACTGCCTATAAGTAAATGAAGTTAAGATGAAACTAGGGAATAAGGTTCAAAAAGTTAGATCTACAGCAGCCAAATTGGTTTGGTTTATATTGGTTGATGTTAAGACAGCAGGCTGCAAAAATGTTTTCTTAAATCTCGAAACAGATAAGACCTCGTGTGGAGATCCTAAACATCTGCAGACAAAAAGACAGCTGCAGCCAGGATCACAAGGGCTAGCACCTGACACAGTAGGAGACAAGATGGATGAAGAGCAACGATCCTATCACTATGTAATTAAATCACAGCTAGAGTCGAATACACAGAACGACAGGGGTATTCACACTGAGTGTAGCCACTACCAGTGGAAATTAACTCGTGAGTGGCCAAATTATATATTATGGTGGAACCGAGGGCATCATCCAGGAACATCCTGGAAGTTAATAATGTTTGCACGAATGTCTTGGGAGCAAAGATTAAGTGAAATTTACTTGGTAGATTCAGATGAAGAACGAGCACGGTTTAGTCCAGACCTGTTGGACTATTTAGGCTATGAATGGGAATGGGCTTGGTCCCTATGGTTATGTCCTGGTTGTTATTCTAGTGTACAAGACAAACTACCATGCCCACCATAGGAGCAGACATGACATAACCTAAAAAATAAATAAATAAAAAAATTGAAGGTATATTAACCAATCTTTTTAGCTTCTGTATTTGAGACTTTTGTATAATGATAAGCAATTTCAGTTCTGTATTAATATCTGTATAATTCTTTAGCTCCTAGTTAGTTTAGTCAGCCCCTGCGATAGGAAATGTGTCACCCAGTAATTAATAAGCATAATAGAAAATATTGGCATCAGTTAAAGAATAAAAGAGGCTTTACAGGAAAGTATAGTTCATTGGTCAGAAAATGATGCCTGCCTCCCTATTCAACAATAGTAAGGCTAAAAATATACAAGTGTCATGATGGAGGGTACCCCAAGAAGAGCCAAAGAAGAGCAAGAAGAGAACTCCAGGCCTAAGACATCTGCCCCACCAGGACTTCAGGGCAGCAACGTCAGGCACATCGTAAGAAGACGGCGAACCAGGAAAACCAATGTTCTACGTACACCGCAAGAATTCAAAAAAATTGAACAACTGGGCCCTAGTAATATAGACTAAGGGGGGGGGGGCATCCCAGATAAATAAAATGAAACTCAGAAAGGTAAAACCTGAAGAACAGGTTTTAAAGGGAGGAATGTAATATGATGATAATAAGATATTAAACAATTAATATCTTATTAAACTGCATAAGCTTATGACACAGTAACTAGCTTGCTTAGCAAATAGCAGAATGTAGTTACTTTATGTAAAATCCTTTCATGTAATCATGTAAACATGCCTTCTACACACATATATCTCTCAATGTAACTTTTTATGTAACTATGCATTTCTATCGTGTAACCAAAAAGTATATTTTATTATATCAGTATCAAATCTGTGTGAATATTTAGATAAGCAAAAGGCAAGAACAGAGTAATAAATCCTTTCTTGAAGCTGGCTGAAAGGTCATAAAGAGGCCAGCGAATTCTGGCCTTATCAGGACCCCAGACCCAAGTAATGAATCTCAGGAAGACTGTCAAAACAAGAGACAATGAGATTTAGCAGAAATAGCTAGGAAAAGGAAGGATGTTTGTAAGGTTGACTTGTCTGTAATGTGAGAAAGTACCACCCTCTCGCCAACTGTAATAAAACCAAAGAGTAGAGACCACTCTTTGCTTTTTCTCAGCTTTTCAGCTGTTAAGCTCTGAGATTAAGCCTTCTCATGAGAAATAAAGAACTTGCTCCGATCCTCCCGAGTCTGGTTTATTAATTTATGTGTTAACACCATCAGTTAACACTTCTAAAGCCAGGAGGTTGCTTATGGCTTGTAACCAGTGATGGTCTTTTCCTCCATGAATCTATCCAAGCCCCTTTTAAAGGCATCTTCTGTCTCTCCTTCTGCCCTTTTCTGCCACCTTCTCTCTGTCTGGTCTAGCCCTTTATAAGTGCTGGCTGGTACCAATAGCCCAGCCTTCCCCCAGACCTAGTGATTGCAGCTGGGGCCTCCCCCCTCTCACACAGGGCCTCTGAGAGAGGGGTTAAGGGGGTAGGGTCAAAATTGGGTCTAAAAGGGGGCCCAGGAGCAAAAAAAAAAGGGGGGGACCAGGAGCCAAATTCACATGAAGGGAAGGGGCCCAAATGAAACTTTGTACCCTCTGATAAATTCCTCTGAGTGACCCTGCTCTCACATCACTGGCCTCTTTGACTGGCTGGCTGGCGCTTGCTTTGTCATCATCACCAAATGCCACAGTGTTTGGTTGGCAGTTGCATGATCCCGTTCCCAGCCTCTCAGCAAGTGGTCACAGGCACATTTACAACAAAGAGGATCCTTGGTAGGGACAAGAGAATTTTCCCCATTCTGTTTCTTTATTGTTACTCTAGCTCACTCAGCCCTGTCTTCTCCTCTTCCTTAACCCCAGTTTAACCAGGAGACTTTTTAATTAGTCCTGGAATTGGAGCATGTGCAGTTTGTCTCAGTTTTCAGTTCATTTGTTCCTCTCCCCCAACATTACCAGTGTACATTGTGCAGTAATAAAATAATCATGTGACTGTATGTACAACTGCATCAAGATTCTTATTGTATGGTGTTTTACTGATGTGCACTCTACACAGTGGCAACACACGACTCAAAAAGAATATCAACAGAACCATATCTATAGTGACATTGTTTGCTTCTTTCTAGTATTTTATCAATGTGCACAAGTGCATGTGTGCATCAGTCGAGTCGGCACAGAACGAATGCTGAGGCAATCGCTCATACAGTCAAGTGGCTTTCCTGCAGTGTTTTCTGAATGCACAAATGTGCATTGATGATGGCACAAATGAGCTGGAGGAATTGAAAGCTGCAGCAAACTGTAGAGATACTGTACTCTGGACTAAATTCAGATCTGAAAAATGAAACAATGGAGAATTCCTAATACATTTTATTTATTTATTTTTCACATTTTTATACCGCCCTTCCTCCAAGGAGCTCAGAGTGGTGTACATATTTCCTCCCCTCCTTTTGTCCTCACAACAACCCTGTGAGGTAGGTGGGGCTGAGAGATAGTGACTGGCCCAAGGTCACCCAGGAAGCTTCGTGGCTGAGCGGGGATTTGAACCTGGATCTTCCAGGTCTAAGACCGACTCCCAAACCACTACACCATCCTGTTTCCACCAGAGGCAGTTCACTGGCAAAGATTCACTGCCCTGCCAGCATCCCTCAGGTAATTGCCCCCCTTTTTGCTAGCATTTTCCTGGTAATTGCCCCCTTTTTAACTCTACATACATTCTGCCACTGCTGATGCCATTTTTGCCTCCTCCTCCTTGCCTGCCCAGCTGTTTAAGGAAGCAGCCAGGCAGGAAAGGAGAGGGGAGAGTAGCAATCCCCAAGCCTCTCCCCTTCCCTTCATAAAGAAAGTACGGTAGCTGACCAGACTGAGCTTACAACTAGACTTCCTGGCAGACCTGCAAGACCAACTCCCGTCTTTTTAACACTGGTGAAAATAATCATCTTTTCCATTTTCTATTGGAAGACATTTAAATGGAAGATCTAGAGCCTTTGATATTCTCCACAAATGAACATGCTAACAAGCTATTGGTGTTTATGATATTTTCCAGCAAGCTAACACCATCTTCACCAGAATATATTAAATAAAATGTATGGATGATAGAGACTGGAACGCCACAGTTCATAACGACAATTAACCACTATTAATTAAAGGGCTGAAAGATAAATGAGCCATGAGATCCATTTATTCCTAGGTTGGAAGTATTTAAATTCACAGTAAGATGCTAGCCCATTTTTCATTGCACTGAATTAAAGCGAGTGTGAATCAAGGCCTGACGCTGTGAAAGACGCAGGCACAACTGCAGGGATCACATTTTAAATTCTTCAAATTGGCAAAAGAGGTGCAAATGATCCTAGGTTGGTGTAGCCCTCCCCCTTTGTCAGAGTAATGGGATGATGTGGGCATACAGTAGGTATTACAATTTCTTGTAAATGTGGTTTATTTACCTGAATATGCCATATCTAACACTGCTGTGATTCATTCTACACACACACACACACACACACACACACACACACACACACACACTCAAAATGATTGATTGATTGATTGATTGATTGATTGATTGATTGATTGATTGATTGATTGATTGATTGATTGATTGATTGATTGGTTGGTTGGTTGGTTGGTTGGTTGGTTGGTTGGTTGGTTGGTTAACTGCCCAATCCTATCCCCCGCCATGCTGAAGCATATAGCCATGCCATGGAGGCACACACTGCATGGTGCAGTGAAGGGGGCAATCACGAGGCCCACAAGAGGCAAGGGAAAATATTTTTCTCATAACTCTGTATAGGCCTCCTGGTGGCCTAGGGAGGGACTTGAAAATTGCTCAGTCTCTGATGCATGATTGTGTGCATGTATGCTGTCCTGTGTGTTGGTCCTTTCCTCTCATCATTTCTTTCAGGCTTGGCTTGTGTGACATTTTATTCCATTCTTCTTCTGAGGGCAAAGACATGATATGTGGAGTCCGGCCTGAAGAGGAAAGACAGTATCAAATGTGTAGCAGGCCAAGGAAATTCTGTTAGGTTGGCAGCTGGGCCAACAAGTTGCCAGAACTGGTGTGGTTTCCAGGACTCTGCCATGTGGAGCGTTTGATATGTGTATTGTGCTTTCTGGTCTTCTTTGCATTCTGTTTTCATTTTCTTTGGTTTTGTTGTATTATTTCTTTGGGAAAACGTACATTTTTAAAAGGATGATGCTGAGTGTGTTTGCGTGTGGACTCAGATAATGAGAGGATTTCTGTATTCAGTCGTCAAATCATCTGATCAGAGATTCAATGGAACACACACAAACCTCTAATGCCCCTCAACAACTAGCCAAGCAAGGGTCTGAGGTGATCCTCCATTTATAGATCTATCCATCATCTACCGCGGAGCAGATCTCTTCTCCTGGTCCAGGTCAATGGAATATTACAACAGTCTGAGTTTGCCATCAACAGGAAATGTAATACATAAAATAAGGAAGTGATAGTATGTCATGACTGATGGTATTTTATTGCCAATCTTGCAGTCCTCTTTAACAGCATGAGAAAATGTAGTTACAGCCAACAGCTAAAGGAGAACAAGGATCATTGGCTTACAGTGACCAAAAGACCACTTGGAACATATGGACTCTAAAGCGGAACATATGGATCTAGCCCTGAATATGTGGCCAGTCCATATGCTTATGCATCCTGCCTGACTTAAAAGAAAACCCTCTTCCCTCTGGCTTTGACTAGGTCGTGAATAAGCTGCTGTCCAACATCTTGTGCCACTGGGTAAGTTTGCTTTTAATTAGTAGAGTGAGTTTCAACACAGTGTGAGGACAATCCCAGGTAGAAACTGGACAGATGGCTGTTCCCAGTTAGTCAGGTAGAGACTGTAGGTGTGTCCTCCTTGCCCTTTTTCTGTCTGGTTCTTATACGTTGCCCCATATACCAGCTGCATTTATCTAACCTTCCTTGCCTTCCATTTTTATAAGAGACATAGTCCTTCATTCCCTTGACCTATAGTATTGACCTGTGAGCCCTGCAGGGGACATCAACAAGCTGTTAACATTGCCCAGGATCTGGCATCAAACCAGCTAGCGGAGAGTCTTCTTTACCCTTTTCCTACCATAGTGTCTTCCTTATGCTTCATTGGCCTTGACTGACCCCATCTGCCTGCAGATATCTAGCATATGTTACATGCCTGCTGCTGCCCTGCTGGAAGTGGCTCCTCGCAGCTCCTTTAGTAGTATCTGACATACAAACGCAATCTGGTGAGCAGCCAGGGACTTATGATCACTGAAGTGTAGACAAGGAAGATGAGGGACGTAAGAAACAGCAGAGAGGATGGTGCCTTCCTATTGCACATAATTACACCTTGCTCTAAAAGAAAAGAGTTAGAAAAAGCAAAGCTTGGGTCCAATGCTTTAGGCGGAAATCCGAACCTTATTTAGATCTAAACTAGCTGTTACAGAAGATGTATGACTGCTGCCAAGAAGAGCAGCTCCACTTCTCATTCTATCATCTCCCCCAATAATATCCGGTAATAGAAAATGCAAGATAGGAAGTGAGTGGGCTCCAGGTTTCCTCACCCCTCCAACTGGAAGCCAAGGAGCTGAAGCAAGGAAACTTGGGGCACAACAACATCACACTATGCATTTTCTAATAGTAGATATTTCAGGGTAGAAACATCCCTTAACGTCTTGCGTGTCCCTTACTTAGAAGTACGTTCTGTTGAAATCAGTGAGTAAACACGGTTTGGATCAGACTGTTAATCTGTAGGAGTTTGAGATCCCAGTCAAGGAAGGGCTGGAACAGAGAATGTTGTCCTTTACATCCTCTGTTCTAAGACTTCTGTTTGCCAGAGCAGAATCCCATAGGCATTGGCAATGGCACCTTCTGTGAAGAACTAATTGCTTTTCTGAGAAACAAAGAGTTGTAATCTAGGTTGGAAAATGTTTATTTTCACTCCTCCCCCCCTCACGGGCGTCACTGGAGCGTGGCAGGGGGGCGGGCCGCCAGGGGGTGACGCGCGTCATGGTAAGTGACGCCAGGGACGTAAGTGACGCCAGGGACGTAAGTGACGCAAGTGACGCCAGGGGGTGACGCGCGTCATGGCGCAAATTTCCCGGATTTTCGCGCATGCCCAGACCCATTTTGAGGGCAAAAAGCCCTCAAAACGGGTCTGCGCATGCGCGAAAATCCGGAAAATACCCGGATTGACGCGCTGCCTGGGCTTTCTTTCAGAAGGCCCTGGAGCGCCGACGGGGTCGGACGCTCCGAGGCAGGCTCCCGGGCCGGCCTCGGAGCGTCCGGAGGGGGGCGACGCGACGCGGGGGGGAGCCGGGTGGCCCCCTCTCCCCGCGCCTATAACGTCGCACCACTAGGGGGGGTGACGCGTGTCCCCGCACCAGGGTGACGCGCGTCTAGTGACGCCAGTGCCCCCCCTTCAAGGAGCTCGCGGTGATATACATGGTTCCTTCTTTCCTTTTGTCCTCACAACAACTCTGTGAGGTAGGTTAGGCTGAAAGATAGTGACTGGCCCAAGGTCACCCAGAAAGCTTTGTGGCTGAGAGGGGATTTGAACCTGGATCTTCCAGGTCTAAATCCAACACCAAAACCACTGCACCACCCTGGCTCTATGTTGCTAACAGCAGCGTTCATCCCGGTCAGATATGATGTTTCCTCCAACTGAGTCACAGCACTGGCTCATCTAGCTCAGCATTGCATCCGGGGTTCTCAACCTTTGGAGGCCCGGGTATCCCCTATCACGGTCCAATTTTCTGAAGTACCCCCTGCTAATTAATTGCTAATTAATTGGATTAATCAATCAATAAAAAGTACTAAAACAATTTTAAATGTGAAAAAATGTCTTAACTCGTGTGTGTGTGTGTGTGTGTGTGTGTGTGTGTGTGTGTGAGAGAGAGAGAGAGAGACAGACAGACAGACAGACAGACAGACAGACAGACAGACAGACAGACAGACAGACAGACAGACAGACAGACAGACAACAGGGGGTATTGCATTTAAGTTCTAATTAACAAGTAATTAACTACTGATTGATACTGATAAGGGTCAGGCTCTGGCGTACCCCCTGCCATTGGTCCGCGTACCTCTAGGGGTACCCGTACCACAGGTTGAGAACCCCTGGTCTATATACAGTACTGACTGGCAGTGGCTCTCCAGGGTTTCAGACTGGGATCTTTCCTAGCCATCCCTGAAGATGCCAGGGATTGAAGCTGGGAGGGATCTTCTGCTTGCAAAGCATGAGCTTGACCACTGAGCTGCAGACCCATTCCCAGTAAAGTGCATATTGTTCCCCTGCTTACTTTCACCTCCCTGTATTGTCTCCTCTGTGTCAAATTTTACATTGTAAGCTCCTTGGGACTTTGGATTGATACTCTGTACAGTGCCATATACATCAAGGGTTCCATATCAATAAATAAACTAGTTAGATTATATTAGTACTACCTTTTATCTTATTTGAACGTCCAGTACTTTCTTTTTTTACCCTATATATTGTATTTTCATTTTACAAAAAATAAAGGGATGTCTAACAGTGCAATCCTATGTGAGTTTACGTAGACGTAGGTTCCACTGTGTTCACTGAAACCTATTCCCAGGATAGTGTGTATAGGATTGCAGCTTAAATCCTGTCCTCCCCACCCACCCCCGTGATTTGCTGGCTAAGCCAAAAATTCAATTAGATTTCCCAAGTCCAACTCTAAGACTCAGTCCACTGGACAGCATTGGTACAGTATAATGTTTCTCAGGAGATGTTTCTTATGTTCTTAGAAGATAAGACTATCTCTGGATTTTGACTTAGGGTATGTGAACGGAATCTGGCAAAACATCCTAAAATAGCCTGGCCATCCATTTGCTCGCTGCCAACGATGTCCTTGAACCAATGCTGAAGAAGGCAATGTGCCAAAGGTCTCAGACATTTCAGCTTGTCTGTGAAAGTTTCCTCAAATGTTTCCAGAACGGGTTCCTGTAAGAGACAAGATGGCCTGGATGTATCACTGGCATGACTCAATAAAACAGTTCTTATATTAGTATGTTTTGAACTTATTCATTTCATTTCCAAGACAAGGACAGATAAGAAATAGAAAATAATTCTTAAAAATTGGAAAAGGACCAGAGAGAGAGAGAGATTTTAGTCTTTTAGGAGAATTCTAACCAATAATTGACTTTTCCCACACAATCACTTACAATTGAAGATTACCCCTAAACCTACTCTAGTAAATAACTGATTTTCGAGGTTTCAACAGAGAGCAAGGACCAGATGCAGCTCTTGTTCATGTCATTTGTGGGAAAGCTGCCAACAAGGGAAAGGGGAGGACAATCCTACACAGAGCAGCATATGTGAGAGGGATAACATAAAATGTAGCAAGGGGATGATCATCCCCTATATGCCAGGCAACCCAATCCTGTGTAGGATACGACGGCCGGCCAAAAGGGCAGCCCAGGAACAACTCGGGAGAAGACTATAACTCGGGAGCCATTTCATGATCTCCAAGTTCATCCAAATGGATCTCCCTGTATGCAGCTGTTGCCGCTTCATTGAATTTCCACTCCCTTAGGTTATATGTTTATGTATATGTTAATGCAGGCCTCTTGTCCAAGCAAACCACCATTTGGGTGTATTTTTAATAAACAAGCAGCTCAATCTGATGCATGCTTGCTCACTGGGATCAATAGCTCTTACTTCCAAGTAAGGACACACCTTGTCTACTCTTATACTCTCTGTCTGTGGAATGCTCATCTGGCAGATGTGGGCTACCTAGTGAGAAGACTCGGGAGAAGACTTCCCCCGGTGTCGGCAGCGGTAGGCCCAATGGGCCTACTCACATGTGCATGAGCGCTAGAGCTCGTGCACAGTAACGCCGACCGTGTCGGTGTATCTGCGGTCTGGAGGGAGCATTGGATACTGGGGATCTTGGCTCCCGGTATCCCCGCCCCCTCCAGGCCCCGGGCGGCCAATGGCAACCCTCCCTTGATGCCTGGTCCGCCTTTCCCCCGCCCCTGCCCCGACCGGTGTAGGGCTTACCTGCAGCGGCCAGCGCAGGTCCAGGGAGACAGCGGGGATGGGAAGCAGCGCTGGCTGCAGCGTTGGCGCTGCTTGCTCTCTGGGTGTCGCTTAAGTGCCTTACGGCACTTTTACGACACCCTGCGCTGGGGCAGCACGTGCTGCCCTGGTGCTTCCTGTACACAGGATTGCGCCGTTCTTTAATGGCTATTGTTACATTATGTCCTGTGCATGCCGCCATGTTGGCGGCAGTGAGTGCCTTCTCCATAGCAGCGCTGTAGCTATGAAATTCCCTCCCACTAGAGGGCTGCCCCCTCCCTGTTGGCTTTCTGGCGGGTGCTAAATCCCTTTTTATATTGTCAGGCTTTTCCTCCAAAGACTCTTTTGCTGTTTTTAGCTCTCTCTTGTTTTTAGCTCTTCTCTCATTTTATAATTTTATTGTGCTGTTTTATTGTATTGTTTCTTATGTTTTGAGTTCATTTTATTGTCAAATTGCAAGCCCCCATGTTGTGGGGGGGGGAGGAGACAGAATATAAGTATTTTAAATCAATAATGATATCTAATCTAGACTGCAATCCTATATACACTTTCCTGGAAGAACGTTCCAGTGAGTACAGTGGGACTTACATCTGAGTAAAGGTGCATAGGTATGCGTAGTTAGTCTTTATTATTTGTTTGGGTGGTTAGTGTATGCTTCCCGTTTTCATATTGTTCTTTGCACTGAGAAATCTGGTGAGCTGAAAAGCAGGTTACACATTCTCACATTAACAGAACAATTAAAACGTAGAAAGGATGGCTAAAAATCAAACCTGGGTAAATTCCAAGAGATGATCACTTGAATAGCTCAAAGCAAATTGACATGTCTCCAAATTGCATGCAGGACCAACAGGTCATCATTTCCCTAAATCCTAAACTTTCATACTTGACTTAGGCATCAGGGAACCTCAAATATTTCTATTGAACGTCAGTGCAAACCACGTTGCCTTCCTAATGCACCATGAACATGAACATAACAAAGGTCAAATCAGAGATATTGCACAGGTACCGTATAGTTAGGAACAAGTTACTTATTTGCTGCCTTGAGGGGCGAACAAGTTTTTCCTCCCCTGTCAGGCATTGTAATCTGAGAGGGACATTCCACAGTTATGCACACATGTACAGGCACACAATATGTATAATATCCTTCATTAGCAGATGACTAGGGAAATAATGTCAGCATTACCTTGCTTTATGCGAGTCAAACAGCCACATACTGAAAATAGCTTAATGATTACATTGTATTTCCTGGCTTATGGGAAGTATCAAGAGGGAGCAGTTCCCCTTGCCCTGACAGCTAGTCAATTGAATTGCAGATGCTTCTGTGAAGAGAACATGCCTGCTAGAAGCCTCGTATTATTCTGCACTTTGGACACAGACTGTAATATCAATCACAATGCATTACCAGTCAGAAAGCATGACAATGCCAAGGACTTCTGTTTAAGGAAGAGGGTGAGGAAGATTGCCAATAGCTGGCTCCTTTCATTTCCCCAGTTAGAAGCACAAAGAGAACACAGGGTTACTGAGCAGTGATCTACACATGACAGTTAGGAGGATGGAAACCTTTTGTTTTTAGGCCTTGTGAATAAAGAGTGAAACTGGCACCGCAAGAGTCTAAGCTGAGTGAATTTGTGCAGGCCCACGGAGAAAAGAGCACCTAGGCAACCCCAAGAAGGCTTATAGCTCATGGAGAGCCCCTGCCTTCTTAGCAGCCCCATGTCTGGTGTGGATGTCGTTGGGGACAGTCCTTGGTCGTGGTGCAATAGCAGCAGCAGAGGGGCTTGACATTTGCTCGGGCTCTGACGTGAGCGAGCGCGTCACCCTCAGTGTGTGCTGATTCCTCTGTTCCTATCAACTCTTCCATGGCTTATTATCTTCCAATTGTCTGCTCCTCCTCTTAAGAGTCAAACATATGATCTGGATGCAGTTCTATGTGTTTAAAACAGGCTCTCTCCGCTCCAGAAAGAAAGAGAAACAAAGTGTACAAAGAGAGGTGGGGTCTGATTTTAACAGCAAAGGGAACGAAAAACAGGGACAAGCAGTGATGCCAATTTCTTATTTTCAGGGGCCGCTCCATGGCACCAGAAAGTGCACCAGACATGCATTTTACCACAAAAGCACTACACACACACACACACACACACACACACAGAATACCTCTCTCTCTCTCTCTCTCTCTCTCTCTCTCTCTCTCTCTCTCTCTCATGCGCGCGCACACACACACACACACACACACACACACAGAGCTTGAAAACGTTTTCTTCACTCTTTTCCCTGCAAGTGGAACTGTGGGCAATTTTTTTTAACAACCTTGATCAAAATTTGATAAAATAATTCACCAATAAAGTATATACAACCCCTTCCCAGCCGAGTACCACCTCCGGCGCTACTCTCCTGCTGTGTACCACTGGATGTGTCTGGCGATGACATCATCACCAGTTACTTCCAGGTTTTCAAGGTCTTGGAGGCCAGAAAACGCAGGTAGGAGGCTGTTGGCAAGTGGGAGGGCCCTTATCAGCATTCCCAAGAGGCTCGGCCAAAGGCTTGAGCCTCTCTGGAGCAAAAACGTGCCACCAAAAGCACCACTTTGGAGCAGGATTCTGGTGGTCCGGCAGTCCAAGTACCACCAGCAGTCAGCTGAAGTACCACTGGTGGTACTAGTACCACTGGTTGAGAACCCCTGCTTTAGGGGGTTACATTAACATGTATATGTTAATGCAGCTCTCTTGTCCAAGCAAACCACCATTTGGGTGTATTTTAATAAACAAGCAGCTCAATCTGATCCATGCTTACTCACTGGGATCAATAGCTCTTACTTCCAAGTAAGACACACCTTGTTATTCTTGTACTCTCTGTTTGTGGAATGCTCATCTGGCAGATGTGGGCTACCTAGTGAGGCATGTTTGGGTATAGCGGATCTTGCTCTCAGGCTTATTCAGGAAAATGTACAACCTGTGAAATTCAACCAGTCATATCTATGCACCCCTAAGGCAACTTGGCCTTTATAATAGTTGAACCTATTAAGTCCTTGGATCATTTCACCCTGCTCTGTGTTTGAGGAGAGGCAGAAAGACAAAAACCTCAGGCCCTTCCTATCCCCATGGCCAAAACAAAAATGCTAACTAAACATTATGCCAAAAGTGGAAGGGGGAGAGAGAGAGAGAGAAGGAAAAAGAAATGACCAGTTCAGCCTTCACCACTGTTAGAAGATTCTAATTAGGAAGCTGGCAGTGCCAGCCCCTCAGCAGGAAGCCCATATTATTAACACTGGCACCAAGTGCAAGCTGACTGCAAATCTGTAGGAGCGGCTGCTGAACTGGCATGGTGTTCCCTTCAGATTTTGGCGGAGGAACCAGAACAGATGTCTAAAGGTTTTCTCTCCCCCTTCTTCCCCGCCCCCTCACTGTTGTATGACCTTATGCCAGGAGGCTGCACGTGCCAAGGCAAAGGTTACAGAAGGGTCGAAGAAACGTTCCCCATCAAAGAAAACCCTGCTTCCACGAGATGCTTCAACTGAACTCTGGGAAGGTCAAAAGTATGACAGGAACTCACAAAGAAGTTGTGATGTCATGGTTAGAACGTTCGTCCAGGGAGACCTGGGCTCAGCCATGCTACTCTCATTGGGTGAGCTTGCACCAGTCACCATCACCATCCTTATGACTGCAAACATATGTTGGAATATGTGTGGTCACCTACTAAAGTGTCAGGAGCCTGAGAGGTGGCTGAATAAGATCTACAGTGCCTGGGATTGGGTTCTAGGATTCTTCATAGCCCTTTGTCCCTCCCTGAGACTGGCAAACGTAGAAGAAATTATGCAAAATGGTTAAAAAAAACAACAACCACATTTTGCAAGTGGTAAAAATCAGAAAATGGAAGTTGTACACATTGGAAAACTTCTATTCTGCTCTAATGCAAACTTATTTTTGCACACAGGATAAATATGCAGAAACAGAGGTGGAGGGGGTGGTGGGCCCCCGGAAAACACGTGGGAGGGGCAAAAAAGCAGGCGGCAGGGGCGTCAATCACACCGTTTCAGCGGTGGGAAGAACGGGGCGGCAGCAGCAGAGATAGCAATTGTTTTGGCCTACCTGCCCATCCTGCGCCTCTGAAGGGGTGTTTAGCGGTGGTGGCAGTGACATCACTTCCAATAGTGACATCACTGGGGAGGGGGTACATAGGGCCGCTTCTGTAAATATGGATGGGTGGCATGTAGCTATATTTCTTCACTATGAGACAGACCTAGATGGAGAGCAGTCACTTTTGCATTTGATACATTTTTCCCACTCTTATGTCACGGTACGAATTTTAAAAAATATGTTGGTCTAGTAATGCTGCAGAGTATATTTTGAACTCCTTGGACATTGCTACTCATCGCACTTTGTCCTGCTGGCCTGTCCTGCTATTCTCAAACATGTTCCTAAGTGTCAAAGCCATTTTTCTTTCATTTACCAAAGAGCTGCTCTTATAAAAGTGATGCCATAAATAAATGTTGAGGTCCACATATGTTCAAGTGTTGAGGTCCATGTACTTATGGAGATGTGATATGTTCATGGAGCTCCAAGATGGAAGCTGGGGCGACACTCCTAGTAATGGACTGAGATATTATCATCAGCTTTCAAAGGGTGGTTGTTGGATCCTTGTATCGTTCCTTCAGTTTGTTTCTAGGGAGACGAAAGGAGGAGAAGGAGCAAGGGGAAAGAAAATTTGAGCTGGAGGAGCAGGAGGCAACACTATCTGAAGATAAAGAAAGAACTGGTTGGGCTTGCCTGCTGGGTCCTTCAGGAACAAAATACAAAACAAGTGATATAAAGTCCTTATTTCTGGGCTGTGGTTTTGGGGCCTATAAATTATCTGACACTGTGCTGTTCATCGTGACCTACTATGTTTAATTTTCCATGTGAGCTTGTCCCAGGAACCACATACACTTTTGGAAAAGCTCTTTAGTAGCTTTTACTAATATAGCTAGAGAAGTCAAGTGATGTACAGTAACTACTGCAGAGTTTTGCAACAGAAGCTGAAAGGTCAGGTGGACTGTTGGACACTAGCTGTCTCTGAGGGAACCTTAAAATCCTCTCCATTGGCTTGGCCTCATGCTAGGGTATTGGGTTATTTACTCACACGAAAAGGAAATGATGGTACTGTACACAGTTCAGTTCCTCTAGATCTGTTTCTCATTCACTTGGAGAAGAGTTGTGTAAGCAGAGGGAATATTTTCATTTTCCCCTGCTATTTCTTTCATCTACAATTCAGGCAGGAAACCTTCAGCTAGCCTACTTTCCACTGAGGGCAGGGTGCTGCTTTGTGAGCCATCTCAGTTGGCTTGCAAAAACCTGTTTCCAGGATCTGAAAAATATTCTGAAGACGTTGCTGAGGCCCACCCACAGTCCCAGCCTCTCCTGAGGCACTCCATCCAAGCCTAAGGAGCATATGGCAGGGCAGATGTGGGTGGGCCTCTGCGTTCTGAACCCCTTTGATTTATGAACAGGCAACTTCAAAAAAGAAGCAGCTGAGGCACTCTAGGAAGCCACCTAATGTGGTGGGAAAGATGGTTAGTACTGTAGCTTCGTGCGTGTTCTCTCTCTCTCTCTCTCTCTCTCTCTCTCTCTCTCTCTCTCTCTCTCTCATTTCTTTTATAAAGCTATTGATTTTGGATGCAGGGTAGGAACTCTTTGAACCTCTATCCTGCCCACAGGTACCTAGAGGGGTCACAAGAGCCAAAAAAAGAAGCCACAAAAGAACTCCTGACAGCAGACTTGTGGTGACCCAGCAACTATGCAACACTCCAGTGCCATGAGTCGAATTATGACGATGGTATAGAATACAAATTCCTATATGTGGATGCAACATTATTGCACAAAAACAGGTCAATGCTCCAGGCCAGGCCCAGTGCTCATCATTGCGCTGGTGCAGCTCTTGTTAAGCAGACTATTGTTTTAACATGAAAAGTAACATAGTAAGCATGTACGTACATATACAAATAATGTACCCCTTTTCTTTTAATGGCAAGGCCAACATTTTGAATGCAATGGAATTCACAGACAGAATTAACCTACTCTGCCTGAAAGGACACAGTCATCATATGACTCATTCGTCATTCTCACCCCAAAGCACTTTCTTCTTGCATATTGTGTCACATGCATAACACCTGCACTAGTTCATATTTAAGGTGATAGTCACAGCATAAATATGAGGTTTCTTATTTTGAATGTAGCCATGTTTTTGCATGATATTTGTGGTCCAGCTCCATGCAATCCAATGAGCTGTCTAACGCTGGTGGGACAGAGTCCCGCTGTCATAAACTGCTTTACGGCAGCGCGTGCAGCATGCCGACAGCAGCCATTTCCAAGCCGCCACCTCAAAGCAGCAGCAGAGGCTCACTGCCAGGGCTGGTGGTCTGCACCGAAGTAGGTAAGCCCATGCAGGGGAAAGTTTGTGGTCGGGGAGGGGGAGTAACGGGGTGTGTTGTGGAAGGAACCGGGGGTGTTGAGGGAGGGAGGCAGGGATAGATCTGGTGGCAGTTATGCTTGCCAGATCTTGTCCCCTCTTTTTAAAACCTTCCTGCCCCTTTTCTCTCCTCGGTCATACGCCGCCAACATGGCTGGCGTGTGTCCAAGGAGACCCATATGCAATTGCGCAGACTACCAGGAGGTAAGTAAAAAATGTTTTTACTTATGTCCTACAGGCTGTCCAATCCACCCACCCACCCACCGTAGCATGCAGTGTAGCCTCTGTTGGCATGGCTGCATGTTATAACGTGGCAGGGGGGTAGGATTTGGGTCCAAAGATAGCAGTGATGATCTTTAGTTCAATCTCAATTCTCCTCTCATCAAAACTTTTATAAGTGGTATGAAGACAGGGGAGAGATCAGGGATGGCCAATTCCTATTGATAATTCCACTGTGCGTAGTTTATCTTATCCAAATGCCTAGCTTCATGAAGATACACTTAAAATGAAGGAGGGTGGGATGGAATGCTGAACTTTCCACGTGCACAGGGGAAACATTTTGCATCAAAACCCGTCTTCAATAAATCACTACCCAACCTTGCCAATGGATTGCAATTTGAGGTTAATTTCCATGTAGTAACTAGGACAGAATCCATGACTCAGGAAGTGGTGCATTGATGACTCAACTGGCACTGCTTCTGTTTCTGATTCAAGATGAGACCAATGCCCCATTCTAGTGTAAGAAGATGGCATTCTGCTGTTCAGTCATGTTCTTAGGACACCCTGTGTGAGCTCTGAGCACTATCACTTCTATGGGTGCATTTTGCAAACGCTGACAGCTATTATGGGGATAACAAGACTTGGGAACGTGCAAAAAGCTAAGGAGCAGAGTATAAGTATCTACTGCATATTCCAATTGATTTTCCTTTTCCATTGGATTTCCCTTTTCCACCTAACAGGGCCTGTGAGGTGAATTATAAACATCCTGCCATCTGATTTGAGACAACTGGAGGGGTGAATGAGCAAGGAAGCGATCATCAACAGAGTCCTTGCCAACGGATTCTTTCCTCATACACAGAGTTAATAAGCGAGTGATAACAAAAGCCAAGCACTGGAATTTGGTGATGTAGCCTGGTCACCAGTCTTAGTTGCTCCCCTTTATCAATCCTCCTGTGTGAAAAACATACATCTCAAGCTCCAACATATTTTTTGATCCATCTTGCCAAGTCAGCTCCAAGGAGCCATGGGAAAACCAGGCCCCTTAATCTGGAAGAGATTGGGCATGCAAACCAAGAATTCTTTCACATTGCCTCTGACATTCCTGTATGCTCAGAGCAAGTGAAAATGGAGGCACTGTTGGAGCACGTTTTGCCAGTTTGGGTGCTATAGCAGATGCCCAACTTTGTTCCCCTATAGATTCAGCTCTGCAGGATGCCCTATGAGGGTCAAATAAGACTTGGCATGGAAGGTCTGTGATTGGAACCCAAGACGATAGGAGTCATGGCTCAGGGAGATAGGGATCTAATTTTTTCCTCCCCCTTATCTGCATCATGGGCCTGATCAAAATCGCATACACAACTGAAGCTACTATTAGCTGCAGAGGGGAATACTTATGGCTGAATTCTAGCCCCCACCACTGATGACAATGCAGCTGATTGGGGGGGGCAAGCAGGAGGCCTGCCAGACTGGTAAGTAAAAATATTTTCTACTTACCTCTGCGTAGGCTTCCTGGTGGCCTATGGGTCTCCTTGGCTCTATGCCGGCTATATAGCTGGCATAAGTCCAAGGACAGAAAAGGGGTGGGGCAAGTTCAAAAAGAGGGGATAGGAGCCTGGTGTACATTGGGTTCCACCCCCTGCCTCCCCCTGCCTCCCTCCACCCACTCCAAAATTCCCCCTGCCCTCCCCCCATATCATGCCCCCGCCGCCGATCACTGGGCCTTTTATGACAGCGGACTGCTCATTCCGCTGTCATAAAAGGTCCATATAGGATTGGGCCATTAGAGGCACAAATTATGGCAGCATACATTTTGCCTTGCATGGCTAATAACAGCTTTAGGGAGTGATTTAAGACAAGGAATTGGCACAAAGAGAAACAGTTATACTCTCCTCCTGTGACTGGTTTTTGAAAAAGGACATCATGGAACTTCTGTGTCACATCTACTTTGGCCCTGAGTGGACAGTGGCTGAAATGTTTTAAATTACCCCCTTTTGTGTGTTACCTTTTGAACTTATTTGTGGAAGCACTTTGTTGAACTCCTTTTGTTGTGAATTGCAAGGAAATGCCTTACAGTGAGGCTGCAATCCTATACACACTTTCCTGGGAGTAAGCCCCATTGTACATGGGACTTACTTTTGAGTAGCATAGGTTGAATACAGAGCATATAGGATTGCTCTGTAAAGTCGTATTTTATGCCCCAAGTATTCGCTTGAATCCACTCAACAACCTACTCACTCAGGAGGTTCACTTGCTTGAGCCATATAACATACAGAAGGCTCAGTCACAGCTTCCATGATCAGAAGGAATACATCTCTGCTGAATCTGCATCTTTCATAAGTATGCATCTCTAACATTATGCTGCTCATGCAGGTAGACCACTCACATGAGCAGTTCTTTATGTATATCAGAGCTGATTCATGAAGAATGAACCAGTACTTAGATGACTGCTCCATCTGGCCCAGAATTATATTGTCTACTCAGTCAGAAAGCTGCTTTCCAGGGTCTCAGGCAGGAGTTCTTCCCTAGCTTGGGATGCAATCCTGTGGAACGTTAGAACGCCCGGGCGGCCACAGCAGAAGGTAGGTATGGATCAGGCAAGCGCGGGGGTGGTTTGGCGGGCGAGGGAGGGTGGCCATTGCCCTAGCCAGCCCGGGAGGGGGCAGGGGATGGCTCCCGCCATATCCCCATCCCCGCCAGGCCGACTACGCCGTTACACAGCCTCCTCTACTTCTGCAAGCTATTTAGCTGGCGGAAATCTGAGGAGGCCGATAGGGCCTGCCCCAGTTTACACCCGGGGAAGGGGACAAACATCCCCTTCCCCGAGTAGACCTCCAGCCTGCCAGTCGACGGGCAGCCCGGGTTCAGGATCCAGCGGGTGACCCTGGACCGCCGGCCGGATCCTTAGTCAGGATTGAGCTGTTGGTTATCTAAGATCTTTTAACTAGACATTTCACAAACATTCAGTCAGGGTGCACACACACACAAAAAACATCTCTGTCTGAATGCTTGTGAACAGAATCAACGCAAATGCAGGCCTGCTTGCAAAGGCTTGAGCATTTGTGCGCAATCTAATCAACCATTTGCAAAGGCTGACACATGAAGCGCCCACCATCGCTGCTACTGACACCTTCCAGTTTCCTTTCCCACAAAGCAAATTGCTTACCTTTGGGGGTAGGGAGGCAGCAGCAGGCTGGTGGCATCTGTAACTAGTGGGATTGGGACTGAAACTACCAGTACCAGAATTCCCAGTAGGAAACTATTTGCATCATTTCCATCTGGGAGAGGACCCTCAGAGGCCCTTCTCTGAGGTGGAAATGATAGAAGTAGCATTTGTTTCCCACTGGGAAACTAGTATTCGTTTCGCACGAGGAAAGGATGCTGCTGAGACCCTAGAAGCACCTGTCTCCCCCTTCCAGCCCCCAAAGGTAATCCCTTTGCTTTGGGGAAAAAGGGAACTGGGGTGTGTGTGCAAGAGGTCATGGCAGTGGGTGCTTTGCATTTAAACCATTGTGGGCAATGTGATTGCTCACAAAAGGTCCAGGCTTTAAATACATTAATGTGCATTTGGCTTTGAGCCTTTGCTAGTGTTTGAATCAACCCCTCACTAGTTCTCAAACTTTTGTGGGCATTTGCTTGGAGCACGCACACAAGCTCAGCCCTATTTCAAGCCAAACACTGGGGTGCTCATGAATCCCTACTTTTCACCAGAGATACTAGAATGGGACTGTCCATGCCAAATACATGCTTTACCATTGAATTATGACCACTGTGAAGTTTACGGGCCCACAATATAGCCATTGCAATGCCACAGAGCATGAATGGTTTTATATCTCAATATTTAAAACACGATGAAATGAAAACTGTGTATGCTTTTATTTCCAGTTTGCCATTAGAATGGCACCTATACATGTGAGAAAAGAAAAGAAATGGACAGACTGGGGAAAATATTGTAGTTGTTAAGTGAGAGGCACTAAAAAAAAAACTCCAATAAATTTTAATTTAAGGAAACAGGATGGCAAAGGTTAGAGCAACATTGTGCAAAGGAGCCTGCGATCTGAACTACACTTTGTATTTGAACAGATTCTTCCTGTTTCCCCATGTATTGCATTTAGCTGTAATGAGATAAGGAACTTTGTAAGAAGTGATGAGCAGCAATTTATGCACTAAACCCTGGCAGAAGGGCTCCATGCTTGAGCGGAGAGCAAACAGACTAGCATGCAAAGCTGGGAAGCTTCATGAGCAAGTCAGAGTCACTTCTATCTTCTGGCTGGTCCTAAAATGGCAGCACTTCTCACCAAAGGAATGTGTATCAACTGTACCAGATTACGTACGTCAAGGGAGTCAGGTGGCCTCCCTCCTGTTCCTGGTACTGCTATCAAGCTGATGCAACACCTTAAGCAAGCAGAAAGATTAACCTTCGCCAACGCTCAAACGACTCATTCGTTATGATAAGGGATAAAAATAACATTTCACCGGCATCACACAGCTAGTGTGAGATTTAAAAAGCATGCTGGCAAACTCTTCCAATGAATAATGCCATCCACTGTGTCGTAGTAGGCAACATCATCTACCATCAATGATTGAAGAGCTAGATATATAAAATATACTCTCCTTCACAGGCACAGAGTGGCATAGACACCCCTTCCATGTGGTATGATCTGCATCCTGCTACAGGGACAGCAATGGGCCATTGGAAAAGTCCTGTATAATCAGCCAACCAACATGGCTGCAATATTCATACTCACTCTAGTGGCATCAGATCACACCATGAGGATTGTGTGCACCACACTGTTCAGTCTGTGGACTATGATTTTCCATTACCAGGTCAGAGGCGCAACTAAACCTCCCAGCGCCCGGAGGAAGGGGCAGGGCGTAATTGACGTGACGCGCCCAGCGCGGCGCTGAACATGCCCCCCCCCCCGCTGGTTTCCTACCCATTTTGGAGCCATTTGGGCTCCAGGGAGGACAGGGGGCCGAAAACATGATGACAAGTGCGCCCCTCCGATGATGGTAAGTGCGCCCCTCCGATGACGGTAAGTGCGCCCCCGCCCGTGTCCGCGAGTGGAGCAGTTGCTCCACGCGCTCCCCCCTAATTCCACTTCTGCCAGGCATGGGAAACCAGGCAGCCCCAACTTTCAGATTGTAACAGTAAAGCATTCAGGGTAACATATCACATGGAAGGTTCACAACTACTTTGTGCTACTTGAACAGCACAATCCTATGTATGTCTATGTATGTGTTCAATGGGGCTTACTCCCAGGAAAGTGTGTACTGTATAGCAGCATTTCTCAAAGTTCTCCCTGTGAGGCGGGGAGAACTTTGAGTGCTTGCGGGGGCGGGACCAGCGGCAGCAATCCAAGGATCGGCGCCACAGCGAAAGTGTTTAAATGTAATGTTTAGACTTACCAGGGGTCCTGGAACCCTTTGGAGGGTTTGGGGTGCAGAGGGGTACCCAGGCTCCCCAGCAACTGGGGCGGAAAAGCCCGCCGCCCCATTATGCAAATTAAGTAAGTAATTTGCATAATGAGTTTTCGGGTTTTTTAAAAGTTTTTTCGCGGTTTTTCCGCAAATTTAAAGTGTAAAACAGGGATTTTCAAAGCGTGTGTGTGCTTTGCGGCCACTCAAAGTGTGTGTGTGCTTTGCGGCCACTTATCTGATCTCCAGGACATTCCTCCAGCAGGCTGGCAGCAGCAGCGACGATCGCAAACCTGCCGGACTTGGAGTTTGCTTGCGCATGCCCGGTCCGTCCTTGCTAACTCCCTGGGTTTGCGCATGCGTAAACTCCGGAAACTCCTGCGCCAGGGCACACAGCCTCTCCCTGCTCCGGGCGCAGGAGTTTCCGGAGTTTACGCATGCGCAAACTCAGGGAGTTAGCAAGGACGGACTAGGCATGCGCAAGCAAACTCGGCAGGTTTGCGATCGTCGCTGCTGCTGCCAGCCTGCTGGAGGAATGTCCTGGAGATCAGATAAGTGGCCGCAAAGCACACACACGCTTTGAAAATCCCTGTTTTACACTTTAAATTTGCGGGAAAACCGCGAATAAATATTCAAATTAAAGGATTCCCGCGCCCCACTCCCGAGCCTCTCCGCCCCTCCCAGAGCCTCTCCGCCCTGACGCCCTGGGGCCCACCGCCCCACTGCACCATGTCAGTGGACGCCTCTGTTGGGGTGGCCTGCACTACCTTCCACAGGGCCAGGCTCCTCTGAGCTTCAGATTGCTGCTCTGTGGTGATTTACCACCACTTCCGTTTTTCTACCTTGAACTAGCATGATGTCTGTAATTGAACTTTAGCTTTCCTTGGTGGCCTTCACAAGTTGCTAGGGCAAGAGCCAGGTGCTTCCAGCTCTGTGTTTTGCCAACCTGTGTAGTCAGCAGTGTGTCTATAGGCTAGGAGAACTTGGAAGTGCTCCAAGACTCTCAAATGTCCCCACCCATACATTGGTGTGTCATCCTCTCCAACATGGAAAGATTGTAAAGGTTAGGTTGGAACACTGTGAGGGCAACAACGTCTCCTGACTCCCACCCAACAGCTGCCTAAGACCCAAGCACTGACAAAAGGTCTTTAGTTGTAGAAAACATCATCATTTTCCTCTAAAAATATGCTAGTCTTGTTTACATTCTTTTGGTTGCCCTTGACGTTGCTCAGATGTTTTATTTCAGGAGGAACTTTCAAACTTGTTTTGCTTCTTGCTTGAGGCAAAGTGTTGATGGCACCTCTATCCAACGCTCTGGATCCTTGTGCCAAGCCAGGGACCCTTTGAACCAAGATTCACTCCTGAATGCCAAAAACACCACCCTTAAAAGCATGTCCGAGATTTGCCATTCCCATTGCTGCAGGGATGAATTTTAACTCGATATTGATCAAGGGAATTTTAAAATCAATTTTAATTAAATGAAACATTTCTATCTTGCTTTCTTTTGTGTGGTACACAAACTGAAGCACGTGCATTTATATATGTACGTGCAGTGTCTGATCAGGCAAAATGGATCTTGGAGTCAAAGCTCTTGGGCCCCATTTGCGGGGGGGATGGAACAGCACAGGTGAATGGAACACCATGTGTTTCAGCCATTATCTTGGTCTGCCTCAGTTTGCTCTGAATTGTTCCCAAAGTGCCGAATAATCACCTCTGCCTTTTTTGTAGCTGCATACAGTTTGAATAAGAGCTGACACTGACAAGACAGAACTCCTCTGCAAAGCAACAAAAGAGAAATGGAAGCTCCATATATCCTAAGCAGCTTAAACAGAATGACAAGATAATACAATCTTCTGCAGTTACAATATAACTCTAAGTATTGGATGCAACACATTGACTTTCTGCAGTCCACAAGAAACTAGTTCTTTGAACCACACTGGTTGTTCACACTAACGCCAAGAACATTTGTGGGATTGGAGTAAATTCTGTATTGTCAATAGAGCCATCCTGTTGGAAACAGTGGTGTACCTGTCATTTCAGAGACACTTCTAAAACTTCTCATTGAGCACAGGAAGTTGCCATGCAGAAATAGTTTTCGGATATATCAGGATGCAGATTCTCATAGTGTTGGGTTTCAATCTCAAACTGAAGTTTGACGTGGATCAGAATTGGCTCTGATAAACAGCTAATAAAGATGCAATAAAAGACAAAAGTTAATTTTCTTACACCCGTTTTGAGTTTGAAGCTTTCTGGATTTAATTTTTCAGCTGCATGCTCACATTAGTAACAGCAAATTCATGCTATCGTGTTACAGTGGTGAGCTGTGGGTTAATGTGGTAAGAGTTGAGTGTTGGTGAAAAGACTGTCTGATGGTTCCATTCCATTACATGTCCACATTACAACTCAGCACAACACCACAAGCTTTCCAAAAGTGGATTGAGAAGTAGCAAAGTTGAGTCATAATATAAGAGTACAGTGGAGCATTCAGACAGCCACTTTTCTAGAGTTTCGGAGAACAACATTCTTCCAATAATTCACCTCTTGCCTTGCCTTGCCATGCTGTTTATAGAACGTGTAATAATTACTTCTCACTGTTGTTACTATTATTATTTTAAGTTCCATTATTGTGGGAGGAGTTATACCCTGTGCTAAAGTCTTGAGAGGTTGTAATGTTTTGGGACACAGTCTCTTATCACTATAGGAAACATGAGTGAAAGAGGGGGACTCTCTCTCTGAAAAAAGGCAAGGTGGATAAAATGGTGAGGAGTTTAATACTTCTCGGTTGTGTTAGGATCAGAATAGTGGGATGGGGGAAGAAGACAATGAAGCAATTGCTACTGTAGTTCTAAGTTGGGACCAAGGAACAAGATCTAAGTGAGAGGCATAGGACTGGATAGACATGCATGGGAAAGAGTGGAGCGTTAGGTGAAGTAAGGAGTTTGGCACTGTATATTTTCTTATTTAATTTTGATTTTGGTTTCTGATGCATGTCTGTGTGTTTTGGTTTATTTTAACCCACCAGTGGCCTCTATGATTGGGTGGGTTAAGAGCCCCTCCAAACAAGCAAACAAATAAACAAGCAATTCTTTGTTTCTGTAGAACCAACTTGTCAGTGCTACCTACTTGATGGCTTTGGAAACAAGCATTTCTTCATGAACCATCATTAAATATATACATTTCACCCTTAGGAGTTAAAAAAACCTAAAGCTTTGTTCTGAAATAACCCCATAAACACATGGGTCCTTGAATCAATGGCATGCCTCAAAAACAGCACTTAAAGTTGTGGTTTTCGTTTCCGTAGCGGCTAGAACTAATTCGGACAAATAAGTTCACAGAATAAATAGCAGAACACATAAAATATCAAGCAATGAAGAGGTTGACCAGCTCTTTGTGGGTTATGGTACTCATCATCTCCATCGAAGTTGAAAAACAACAGCAAGTTTGCATTGCATTTCAAGTGCAGCTTTGACAAGTTAAGACTCTATAAATGAGACCATGACTGGCTTGAGGAGCCAGTCCTGAAGATGGTGTTTTCAAAACAAAATCTACCACACCATGGAAAATGGAATAGAAGGTCATACTCCTCCCAGAGGAACGATAAATAAGAGATAAGGGTACAAAAGATGCTGAAGGCATGCTCTTCTTAGGGCAACAACATGTTCTGTTTATCATCCCCATCCCACAGAGGCAATCTCCAGGGACTCAGTCATGTGCCATTGACTCACAGGATGCTGATGCTGGTGAAAATTAAGATGGGGTTAAGGTTTTCTCTCCTAATCTTGTTCTTTATTGTTCCTGTTTTTATTTCTTAATCACAAGTAGAAACACTAGATTGATGACTGTGAGGATCTCTAGGAGCTAAATTCAAGTTTCTGCAGTCATGATAAACTGAAGATCTGCTTTTCTCTGTGCTTTCACTCAGCACATAAAGAGGGATACATTATTATTATTATTATTATTATTATTATTATTATTATTATTATTATTATTATAAAATATGCACGTGCATGCCACACACAAGAATGAGCTGGATATCGGCTCCCAACAACATGTGCGTAGTCCCACTGAAATACATAGATCAACACTCATGAAACTTTACTGAACACAGGAGAATTGCAAGTTTAATTGCTCCTACAACCCCTACCTGATCCCATTTCAAAACATGATGTGCAATGCAATTCTACTAAGCATGTTGGGGTTGCGCTCTCTGAGGTTTTCAGTCTGAGCCCAGCTTTTCTTCAAGATGTCCAGGTGTGCATAGCTTTCACTGTTGCACCAGTTGCAGTCTTTGCTCAAGAAGGTAGATCTGGCCACTATCACCCATGCACTGGTCACATTTGGGTTTGAATCTGACAATGTGGGGGTGTCCCTGCAGCTAGATTGCTGTTGAGTGCTCCGTACAGGGTACATGCTAGTCCATTGTTGTTCAATCTTCACTGCTTCACAATTTGTTTGCAGACACAATTCAATATGCTGGTAATTACCTTGAACACCCTGTTCATTGTGTATTCAAAATATCTTAAGGATTGTCGCCTGCTATATGAGCCTGCCCATTAAGATCTTCAGCAGTGACCTTGTTCTGTGTCCCATTGTCTCAAAGTACAGGTGGCGGTAACATATAACAGGCCTTCTCAATAGTGGCACCTATATTGTGGAATTTTCTCTCTTTGGAAACGCACATGGCCCCTGCAGTGCAGGTCGTTTGACAGATTATTCACAAGTTGTTTTTGTGTCATCAAGCATTTGACCTGAGCTGAATTGTTGTCCTCTGGCTGATTGTATAATGCTCTAGTTTTGATTTTCGTTGTTGCTGCTGTTTCTTGTTTTATTTATTTGTGTTTTGTTTAAATAATGTGATGTTGTTTGTACCTTTTAAAATTGTAATGTCACTTTTGGCCCAATCTTATGGGCCTTTTACAACAATGTATCACCCAATTCGCTGTTGTAAGAGGCCCAGTGATGGCACGAACATCGCGCAAATGTCGGGCCATTTGGACTGGAGCTGCCGCTGCAAAGCATTGACAGCTCTATGTACTTGCAGAGCTCAGCCTGAGCCGACCCCAATAAGTTGGTAGCAGGGGCATGTCATGGGAGGGGAGGTTCAGGGGAGTTTGGGGGCAGGGGGTGGTTTGGGGAGGGAGGAGGTGGATCCCAGCAACAGTGACTTGCGTGAGTTTTTGCGTGAGAAAAACCTTATAATATCCACTAGAAAAGCTTTCCACTTACAAAGGCTTCAAACAGCCCAAACAGCTCTGTCCTTTCTTCTACCTCCTCCTCTGCCTCTATGCCTTGTCCTTGCACCCCATTCTCTGGCCAGATAGTGTGTGCAGCTCTCTCAGAGCCAGTGGCAGTTTGTGACATCATTACAAGTTGCCACAGATCTCTGTTGACTGTATGCATCCTTGTTGATGTGTGTGGGTTGGCATTTGTATGCCGGATAATTCTGATTCTTATGCTTTGAAGTTTGTTCATAAGTGCAGATGTTTGTAACTCGAGGGGCCCTTGCAGTCCCCTGTGTTCTGTACAAATTAAATAACTGTTTCTGTAACTTTAAAAGCCACAGCTAAATATCTAAATGATAATGGTAATCTGCTCCACAATCTATATTGCCCTGTTAGCATCTTGTGAAGAAGCCTGGCTGTTTTATATGTGTGGCTATATTATTCTGATCTTAAATGGATCTCAAGCAAATGCATTTCAGTGGACCTTAATTCCAAGTGAGGGTTCATCAGATACAACATTTTTCTGGATGAGAGTACTTTTCTAATGGCTCTAGTGAGGAGTGAACATGGAAAAGTCACTTCAAAATTAACAATACATGAAAAGCAGAATCCATGTACAGCTATGCATATGCAATGGGGTCATCATGGATCTCACCATTTGTGTGAAGACATTTGGAGGAATCGACCATAATCTCTCTCCTGAAAAATCTGTATGGGCTTTTATTCCAATATATCATCTTCTATGTATGTTTCTCCATGATAATTTCAAAAGGGCTTCCATGGAAAAAAAATAATCACAATAGCTCCTGTCACTGGCGTCACTACAGGGGGGCGGAGCTCTAAGTGCTGCTGAAATCAGAGCCTCCTTTACACAGACGAACAAAGCGGCCCCGCCCCCTCACCCTCGGAGGCTTTCAGGGAAGCCCCTGTAGTGACGCCAGTGGCTCCTGTGTTTCAAACTGAAATTTCATTGCACCTAAGTCCTTTGCTTTCATCAGGAATATTAAGAGTCTTCACATTTTGCATTTTTTTCTACATTTAAAGCATTTCCAAGTAGGGCATAATGTGCAAACTACTTGTAGATAATCACTGAGCGCCCCCTTGTTGGGGCAGAATAAAAATGTTTTTAAAAAATTAAAATGACCAGTGGCTATAGATAATCATGACTGTAGGGCATGTTCACATGTTCAGGACAGGACATGTTCTGCAAAGCAGAAGCAAGTGTGATTGTCATACCTGACAAGCTATGCAAGTTTTATGGTATTTTCCTGCACCAAAGTGCTTTCCATGTCCGGCATTTGCCACACTTGAAGCAGCCCATAGAGAAACATCCCAAACTCAATAAATCATACATTCTGAAATCAATGCTGACTCATTAGGGTAAGAGCTAATGTTGGAGGTTTTATGCAGTGATGCAATACAGTTGTAGCTTCTGTCTGTATTTCCCCCACTTCTAGTGATTACAGTTTCATGTTTCTGGTTTGGGTTCAGATGCTGTCCCATTTGAAGTTTTCCCCTTTTCTTGAGGCAACCTGGAAGTGATGCTCTCTCGGTTTTTATTTGGATGGAGAGCTGATACACACATCTGAGGTGTGCAGCCTGTGTTGACGCTTTCCCTGCTGTCGTTGACCGCCAAGGCTGCAATTTGTGTAGCTACTCCAGAGAAGTCCCATTATTAATGGGCCATTAAACCCTAAGGAGTCTGCAGTGTCATTTGAAGTTTTTAGCCTGACACTAGGGAAACTGTTCTCCACTGCTTGTTGCTGTTATATTTCATTGATCTGGATGTTTTTAGCATTGGTTATATACTGCAAGTTGCCCTAAGGTTTCTTCCAAGCCCAATCGGCCCAGTACAAATCTCAAAACAAGAAATAAGGAAATAAATAGGCCCATATGCTCCATTTAACTTCTTTGTCAAATCGGGCTGCTTTTCCGCCTGCTTTTTTTTTTTTTTTTTTTACAATAATGAGTTTGAGTATAACTGGAGTTGAAGCATCATGGGTTAAACCGAATTTGAGCTTTGTAGGAAATTTAGTCTTCATTTCCTTTTCTGCTCCCCGTAACATTTACAAATGACAGTTCATTGCAGGAAATGTCCAGCAGTTCTCGGTGAAGAAAAGCAGCAGTTAACACTGTTGACAGGCTCAAGGAACACCTTGAAGTACTTGTGATTATGGTAAGCCTATCGTTTCCCATTGCTTTTCAAGCCCTCACAGTCAGGGTGACCTCTCTGTCTACAACCTTCAAATGAGCCTTCTGAGACGCCTTTCATGGGAAAACAGCTGCACTCGCTACTTACCATCCCTGGTCTTCAGAACTAACCTCAGCCTGTATGCTCTTGAAAATATAGTCTTGCTTGAATGAGATTCAACTGGTTGGCGGCACCCAAGACCTATTTAAAGGGAACCTGGGAAGCAGCCACTATGTCACCATCAGCTCATCCATTATAGTCACATGTTTCTGCTTTGTAGACAGGGAATAGAATTGCCATCAGAACCCCTTTTCACATAGTACACAATCCTTCAGCTACAAACTCACATGCACAGCCCATCATTCTCCTTAAGTCTCTCTAATGTTTTCAAGTCAAATTGTTTCTACTGCCATTAAAACAAGAACAAATAAGGTGGAAATGGGACCATTTCTATGAACAGTAATATGTTGATAGATACTTAGGTAAATACAATGTCACAACTTGACAACCTTCAATGGGCAGATCAAAGAGGGGGAAATTGGGATCTTCACAATTTGTGTTTTAGAAACATTACTTTGCTTTCATAATTGTAATAATATAATATACTTAGCATTTGTATAGCGTTGTTTGAATCTGAAAAGTGCTTCTTGAGTGATATCTTCTTGTAATCTTTACAACAACCATGTAAACTGGGTATTATTATCTTCTTATTGCCGTGGGAGAGTTGAGGCCAAGAGAAAGTGACTAGCCCAAGATCACCTATTAAGTTCAGGACAGAGGTGTGATTCAAACCAGGGAACGTCTTATTAGCAGATCAATCTCTTACCACACAATCCTATGCATGTTTATTCAGAAATAAGGCCTGCTATATTCAATGGGGATTACTTCCAGGTAAGTACACATAGGATTGCAGCCTCAGCCATTGCACTACAGCAAGGGAGTAGCCTGCCACTAGGAAAAGAAAATCAAAGTTGTTACAGAAACTCCACCATTCCATGTATATGTGGACATGTTATGAAAGCCACAATCCTCCCCAACCCTGGTTGATTAAGTACTGTATAGACAGCCCAGAAGAGAAGAGCAAACTTGTTCATCACTCCCAACCGAGGCTCTCACTGGCAAAGGGACTAAAGGAAATTGCAATCTCTATCCATCTTTCAGTTGCCACTCCACTAACAAATGCCAACTGCAGGAGGAAACTACAAAGACTGCAGGACATGGCGCACATATGGGGTTGGAGCTGTGGCTTGATGCCAGCCCCAGTCCAGATGTGGTTTGGCAACGACTTGGCTACAGAACTGGCATTGGTAAAGAGAGCCGCAGTTGTGAATATGTAGCTTCAGTGCATTGCCTCCAATAATGTTGCCGTTCGGTTTAACTTAACATCTACAAAAACAAATACCTTGTAAATGTGCGTGATTTAAACTTGTGGTTTCCACACAAGTTTACACAATCATAGCTTAAACCATGGCATGTTGTGCATAAATCATTATTATGCCAACACAGTGGGAGGTTTCCTTGCCAAACCGTGTTAGCCTTGGCTGAGGCAATATTATCCAGTGATATTGGGGCCAATGTTAGGGTTTTTGTTAAAACAAGCTGCTTCCAAAACTTAAGGATGATAGGGATATGCACCCCAAATGACAATATATATATATATATAATGAATAGTGCTTGACGTTAAGGGATTACATTACTGTTGGAAAATGAAATGCACTGGAAAGTGGCTAAAAACAAACATGAAACATGAAATTTGCTTGGTTTATACTGGCTAGGCTGAATGAAGTTTGAGGGGAAGAGAAGACGGTTTAAAAATGAATGGGGAAAAACACTAGAAAATAGGAAAGGGTGTCAAACAAACATTGGAGGACCATTTCAAAATGGCACTCAAAAAGCAAATCAGCATGAGTTGAACAACTAAACATAAAAGCTCTGCAAAATGAAAAGACAACACAGTCCAAGGCAAAAGAAAGTGCACTCATAAATGCCAAAGTGCAAATTGTGTGCTGCAAATCACTCAGCAATTTCTTTCGGTTCCTATGTGGCCACTGATTAGATGCATATATGCAAACGAGAGCATCATTTTCACATAGTGGTAACCAAATACCAGCCATATCATCAAAAAGGTGGTTCAACAACTAGTTACAGTACACTGATGTGGTGCTGTTTGAAGTAATAGGATTACTGCAGTGAAAAAGATGACTGACTCTCGTGTTAAAAAAAGCAGAAGGAATTAGACAGTGGGAGGATTTAAGATTTTTCAGGTCCCTGTGCTATTGGGGTAATGGAGGAGGGCTACCTGGGCCAAAGCCTTATAAAACCATATGTGGAGCCCTGGTAGATCAGGCCACAGGCCCACCTAGAACAGCATGCTGTTTCCCACAGTGGCCAACTAGATGCCTCTGGGAAGCCCACAAACAGGAGCAATGGCATACTTCTCTCCCACCATTGCACCCTTGCAAGTGGTATTCGTAGGCATGCTGTCTCTGCATCTTGAGTTAGTATCATGATGAGTAGCCATTGATGGATATTTTGCAGTGTACACCAAGATTATTGTGCCCAACGTTCCCACTTACTCTCTGCTGAACTTTATACACTGGACAAAGGCAGTGCTTCTGCTGAGAGCCTTTAGATGCTCTGACCTTGGCATTTTCTCGGGTTTTTCTCTATTGCTGAATTTAATTAGTTATCAGTTTCCTGTTGTGTTTTGTTATTTATTTTACTCTGTTTTTATCTTGGTTGTGACTGCTGTTTACTTTTGTATTACAGATTTTAAATGCTGGCTAACCACTGTGTAGATCTTTGTAGATTAAAGAGTGAGATACTGTACAAGCATTCAAAAGCAAACAAGAATAAACAGTTGAAATGGTTCATGCATTTTTATGCTAATCAAGCACCCATATAGCAAACACATGAAGGGCAATCAATCCTGCACCTCTCAAAATCCTGGTTTTCACACATCCCGTGATACATGTGGCTGTTGGGGGTAAGTCTCACAGGTGAGCAACTAGCAGGGGTAGGGCAGGTAAGCACAGGGCCAGTCCCCTTCATGTGTCCACTAGGTGTGTGGAGGTGTGTAAGAATGAATGACCCTCTAGTCACCGAATCATCCTGAGTCATTGTGGCTCAGTAGTAGAACACATGCCTTGCATCCAGAAGGTTCCAAGTTCAAATCCTGACACCTCCAGTTAGGGCTGGGAAAGACCCCTATCTGAAATTCTGGATTGCTGTTGCTAGTCAGCATAGGCAATACCAAATTAGATGGAGGGACCAGTGGTCCCATTCAATGTAAAGCAGTTTCATGTTGAGTCTAAGGGACAGCTTAGATGTGACAAGGCATCACATTTGCTTGTTTACATCTGTCCCATTCACACACAAAATGAGAAGTGAGGGGTCTCATTTTTAACACAAAATGGTTGCATGATTGAGGAGAGCTGAACCCTACCCTTCTTCTCCCACTGTCCATCACTTCAGGCACTTTTGTCCCAGGGCGCAATCCTGAAAATCGTGCCGGTGACAGAATGAGCGTTCTGTCACTGGCAGGAGTCGCAAACATGCCAGAAAGCACATTTGCAACCACTCTGGATCAAGGGAGGCCGGCGCAAAGGCCGGCCTCCCTTGCTCCGTTGCCGGAGCGCCCATGCGTCTGCCGGACGAGGTAAGTCGGGAACCGGCAGGCAGGGGGCGGTTTGGCGGGTGAGGGAGGGGGGCCATTGGCCTAGCCGGCCTGGGAGGGGGCAGGGGATGGCCCCGGCCATATTCTTGTCCTCGTCGGGCCGGCTAGGCTGTTACACGGCCTTCTTTACTTCCGCCAGCTAAATTCGGGGAGGCTGATCGGACCGGCCTGGATTTACACCCAGGGAAGGGGACGTGTGTCCCCTTCCCTGAGTAGACCTCTGGCCCGGTGGCAGAACATCTGCCGGGGCTCAGGATCTGGCCGGTGGCCGTGGGCCGCCAACCGGATCCTTGCGCTGGATTGCACTGCCCGTCTGGTTCATTTCTGGTGTTCTGATCCAGATAGGAGAAAGGTGCCTGAGATGATGGAGCATGGGGAGACAAGGTAGAGGAGGAGAGGATTCAGCTCCCCTAATCTGTATGCCACTTTTAATATTAAAATTAGACATACATAACCCCACTCACTCTGCTTTATATGTGAACAGAGAAGTCACTTGATCAACAAACATGGCTACCCTCTCCTGTCTAGCTTGACCCCTCCATTTATTGTTTGCATAGTTCCTGAGAAAATCTTGGCATGTGTGCAATGTTTTCTTTTGCCCAATGCTTTCCAAATGCATGCATCCATCAAGTTGTTATCATAAGGAACTTTTGTAGCCTCAGAAACACTCCAGCATGAGGATACAGTCTGAGGTACTGTCGAATGGAACTTCCACTGTCAACTCTGCGGGTAGAAAATAAATGGGCTTCAGCGCAGTTCACTCTGTGCTGGATTGTGACCTTATAATTTATGAGAGAAGTGCCAGTTGTGAAGTCATTGTCGCCAACGTCGATGCAAGACCAAATTTATTTTGGGACAGCTGCTATATATATTTATTTATTCCTCTGCTTTGAAAACCAGCCTCAAGTTGTTGTTCCACTATAAGTGCTTGGGAGGGGCAGAGGCAGTATTAAAATCTATTTTAATTTAGTTGCTAGGTCAATCGGTTAATATTGTTTTGATTGTAGAGAGCCATGAGCAAAAAAAGAAAACACACACACGCACGCACACACACAAACACAAGCAAGATGAAGGCAAGATGGCTATTGTAGAAACGGAAATGAAAGCTTCAGGAGGGGGGAGAAAAAGGATGAGGTAGTTTCCCCCACAAGAGATACTTTTTTTTAAAGTACTGTATTCAGTAGCAACAAATGTAGAAGAAACATAGCAAAAGCACAATTTTAATATTTTTACACCATTACAACTGTTTAAATGATTATTTTAAAAACTCATGCACAGAGAGAGAGAGAGAGAGAGAGAGAGAGAGAGAGAGACTGGACATGGCCTAGTTCAGTTGCCAAGGAAAAGGTCAACAAACTCCTCTTCTGCAAGTTAGTTTGTCAGACCTCCTTTACGCAGCATGACTTTACATGTTAATGCGAGTATTTGCCGCTGTGTCAATAGCCCCTATTGTGAGCATTTGTAACGCAAGATTTATAGTAAAGCTTGCAACATTTTTTTCCCCAGGCATAATGAGCGTTTATTCACCATTCCGGGTCTATAAGCAAAAGCCCTGACAAGTAATTATTGACACATTGTGTAGAAATAAAAGTGGTGGGCGAACTGCTGTTTTTCGAATGCCAGCGTGGGTAGGGGGGGAGGGCGGGCCCGTGTCAAAAGAGTGACAGCCTTGGTGCCCAACATTGTCAAAGGCAACGCTGAATCGCACTGTTCTGTGTGCCTGACTGTATTTGTGCTCCCTGTCACTGGGGTATGACATGCCAAAACAGAAGGGGGTGCTCCTTTTCTCATGCTAATGCCTTGTAATGACAGCTTTCAGATCCCCCGGCTGTGTTAGCGTTCAACAAGTCAAGGTGTGACAGGTACTAGACCCCATTGTCTCTTTCGTCTCCCCTAATCAAGTATTTTGTGTGCAGTGTTGCTTTGGAGAGGGTTATCACGGTGGTCCCAAAGAAGAGACTGATTCACACAACTTCCTTTGCATGTCGGAAGGTTGACAAAAGTAATCCAGGATTGCCATTTTGCTCATGGTGAAAAAGCCTTTGAAATACTTCCCCAAACATAAACCCTTCCAAAAGGGGGCAGAGTGAGTGGTATTGCTTATGTACAATCTATGTTTACGGAATAACGCTCAGACATGCTATGAGCAAACAGCAACCCGGGTTATTGCTTCAGCTACTCTCAGGGATGCTGAAAGGGACATAAATTGGTCCAATTGGTCCAGAACAACTCAGATGATCAGCTAATCAAGGTGGTTCAGGTACACATAGTGGACTCTGAAGCACAAAGGGGGTGTTGTTCGCGAGGAAGTCTTTGCCCAGTCCCTTCCGCGGAACACCCCATGCATGAAATCTTTTAAGAACCTATGGAGAATTGGATAATTTTCAGTACCATTTCATTTTAATTAAAAAAAATTAGGTAAGTTGAAAACTTAGAGTAACAAATTTCCAAGATACACAGAATTTTTCAGTTGAGAACAATCTCTATTTTTTTAAAGACTGTGTCCTCAGTACTGATAATATTTGCATGCAGAGTCTTGCATTCTAAATTCAACACTGTATTTCCGGTGTTAAAGTGATGAATTGAGAAGCTTCTTGTTACTACTACTACTACTACTACTACTACTACTACTACTACTACTACTACTACTACTACAGATGACTTAAAAAGTTAGCTTTCAGTTAGTTACTCTATGCGACTTTGGGTATACGGGTAAAGATGCCATGTAAAAAATCCAGCCAGAATAAAAACAATAACCAACACTGCTTACGTTTTTCCATTGGTAGATCTTTGGATTGCTCCTGGAAAATGTTTCTGGTCTAAGAAACGAAACGTCAGACTATACACACTCAAGCTTTGGATTTTAAATGATTTCTTGTCTGCCTTGCAATTTCTAAATATTTGGAAAAACGTATACCTTAAGATTACATGGCATCTTTACCCATATAACCCAAGTCGCATAGAGTAACTGCAGGCCATGAAAGCTTTCAATCTAAAATTTCAGTTAGTTACTTTAACCTAACATAAACTCCTGAATTCTGTCTGAACAATTCTGTGTGCCACTTGGTATCTTGTTACCCTACTTGGGACCATTGGGAGGGCCCTGGTGAAATACAATGTTTTGAACAGCAATACTGAAATGTAGGATGGGAAGGTTTTTGAAATGCACCATGGGGAAAACCCCACTGGTATCTTAAAATAGTTTCCACTCTGTAGTGAGATGAAATGTCCCAAATTTAATTTGGAAATGTTGAAACTGATACCTAGAGCTTTGGTTTTCAACAGAACAAATCTTTTATTATTCAGAAACAAAAAATGGTGTTACAAATATAATGAAAATTGACATTTTAGCCTAATGTGACCTCATTTTTGAGTGTGAAAAAGCAAACTACAACATAGGCAAAATCGCTTCTGCATGCTCATTCAAAATACACATTCGATTTGACATTTCTCATAACAAAAATCATTTACACTTTTAGGGCATAGTTTTACATTATCACAGACAGCTTTGTTAGGGTAAAACTTTGAATTTCAGTTAAAGGTTTTCAAAAAGAAAAATTCCATCTTGAGAATGCTGAAACTTTGCTTTCGTTACACGAAGTATAAATATCTTGCTAGTTTGCAACCTCTTAGGCACCATTGGTGCACAAACAGTGAATTCTGCAAAAAAACAAAACAAAAAAACACCTTACCCGTCCATTAGCCTTGGAAAAGCCGAAGTAAGGTCAGGATTAGTCTTTGTTGAGGAAGTTTGCAACAAATGCTTATGTTTTGCTTGGCTCTACCGGGCTTTCTCAGCCTGTACATTTCAGAAGCACTACGTTAATCTCAAAGGAAAGCCAACCACTCATACGATATGTTTCCTACATGGGAGAAAGGCTGATAGAAGAGTCTTCCACAGTTCAAGCCATTTCCAGACAACTTCGGTTCACCCTGTTAAGACCGAGAGTTCAGACTAGGCTTTGGAAAAGGTCACAAGTCTGGTTACTTGTCTGATACCTCTCCAAACAGTCCAGATTTCAAGAGTCAGCAAAAGTGGCCTAGTAATTTTGCCAGAGGTATGTTTTGCATGATTTATGGAACTTCCTGCTTCTCATTGTCAGGCAAAACCAGGAAACCAGTGGAGTGGAATTAGCTATGAAAAGTCTTTAAACGTTAAAAAAAAAAAAAAAAGGTAATAGTTCCAAGCTTAAAGTGAATGTGTTGGTCTGGTTTTGCCCTACCTGTGCATTATCAGTAATTGGGGGATATTTACATTATCCAAACTTAATGTGTGCTTTTCTGTATTTTGGGACACTTTTAACTTCCCAAAAGAAGCCCCTGTACAGGTTCAGCAGTCAGAGTTGCAATAAATCCTCCTGCAGCATTCTTGTTCTTTGTTTAAAATGCCATTATTCTCCAAAAATATGTGCTGTATATGGATTCAAGGTCCATCTTCCTGTATGAGGCAGCTATTCTACATAGCAATAGAGTTACCTTGTCTATTGGGTAACAAACCTGACTGTCTAGGTCAAGGATTGAGAAGTCAGGTGGGTTCCACTCCTCCAATCAGATAACGATGACATCATCAAAGCAAAGTTATATATTTCCCAGCCCACAGGAAACCTTGGCTGTTCTCTGCCAGGCGCTAAGTGATCCATTTGTTGGGAGCTCAGAGAGGAACACCCCCTTGCTCATGTGCAAGTGCAATAGCTGGGGATTCTTTGGACAAATGTAAGTAGCTATCAAATAGGAACCATTTCTAGCTAATAGCAATCGGGGAATTTATTTTTGCTTTGACTGCTCTTTTCTATTCAGCTCGCTTGCAAACTTCACCGTTCAGGGATGGGTCGTGGGGGGGGGCTGTGGGCCAAGTTCTTTGAGTGCATCCCAGCACCATCTGCTGTGCATTGCTGGTTACTGCATCCATTTGATGAAACCATTTGAGCTTTTCAGTCAAGCTCAGGCATTTTCCATCAGCCTTTTACTATCCATCTTTCCCCATTTTGTTTAATTCCATTTTTTCTTTTGAAATTTAGTTACATTCTGGCCCTTGGTCTGCCTGGTCCAAGTTCATAGGTAATTCAGTGGATTGTCACGTCTCTTCACCTTGCAGACACTACTGTGGGATTGATTTTTCATAAGAACCTCTGGGGTTCAGCGTTCTCCTGGGAGGGGTGTTTTCCCAGATGACCCTCCTCTGCCTGGTCTCTGTAGCGGGGGATGCTGGCAGTGGAGACTACCAAGGGTTTTTCCCGTTCAGCTGCAGGTCCAGTAAAGGGAAACAGGGAGCAGGAAGGGGTGTGTTCAATTATAGAAAATAATGTATGCATGTGCATAACTCTAAGAATTTGTACAATGGGAGAAACTGTTTGCAAAATTTGCAGCTGTGGAGCTGCTTGCTTTCTCTCTCCCTCTCAGCTGGACCCCCGAGAGAGCGATCCAACCCAGCAATTGCTCCTTTCAGCTGGAGGATGAAAGTGGGTGGTGGTGGGTGGGAGTGAGAGAACAAAACTTACAGCCCAATCCTGTCTAGCAGGACTGAGCAACGCAAATAAGGTGCCCAGGATGCAGCGGAGCACTCAAGATAACAAAATACCAGTACCTTGTTGCCATGCCATTTGGCATTTAGAGATAGGCTACCTCTAATCTCCTTTTAAAGGCACCTAGGCCAGGTGTCATCACAACATGCTGTGCCAAGGAGTTCCACAGATTAATTACCCACTTTGTAAAGAAATAGTTCCTTTTGCCTGTTCTAACACTTCCACCAGTCAATGCTGTCCCACTAAGGTTGGATGTCCCACTAAGGGTTGTGTCTGAAGTTGGCCAGGTTGAGTGATGGCTGTGGACCTACATTCATCAGAGGAACCCATCTGGCTGGGCCAGCCCCTGAACCCTCAGTACTGGGTTCTCAGTTCTGATAGAGCTCAATGCACAGTCAGGGGAAGGGTAGAAAGCACTATGTTTCAGCTGGCGTTCAGTTTCCGTAACTGCTCAGGTTTAAACGTATGTATATATTTGAATGTTCTATGGTCTGTGATGTGTTCACCAGTTTGAGTCTCTGCAAAAAGAAAAAAGTGGCCTACAAGTAAAGTTGTAGTAAATATAGCACAAGAAAGTAATTAGGAACTGAGCAGGTGTCTACATCCACTCTAGATGACACATGCACAACTGGACTTGAGACCCCCACCTAGCTCCAGTTCTAAGGCAGACCCATGATTAATTTGTGACACAAATTTAATATCTAAAGTGCCTAAGAGAATTGGAAGCCATGGCTGTTGGGTGCATAATTATGGTAATGCTATAATTACTCACAAGTGCTGGAGGCGGAGGTGAGATTTAATGCTGGGATTCCTTCGCTCACAATCAGCTGACACTCTGAGCCACACCACCACTACAACAACACCACTTCAAGCCTAGAGAAACTGATACAAGATGTCTAATGAATGCAAGACCTGACTGGTTTAAAGCCAGTTCGTATAAAAGTGTGTGCATTTTTATGCATGTGATATACACATAATCACCTTTAAAGGTTCTTACTGTGTTGTTTGCCTTAAGGGTTTCCTATGGCCATAAACACTACAGATTGTTTGTATAAAAATTTTCTTGGTATATTTATATATCTGTGTATCTGTCTACATCTATGTATATAGATATACAGTATACAATTTGTATTCTACCCCAAAAGGCCTCAAGGCAGGTTACAATAACAGCAGCATACAAATGCATGTCTACTCAGAAGTAAGCCCCATTAAGTTCAGTGAGACTTACTCCCAGGTAAATGTAGGGTTGCAGACTTTGTACTGAAATATAAAAATACAATAAAATGCAAACACACAGCAAGATAAAACAGCAGGACCAGCAGATTAATAAGGAAAACAGAGTAAAAGAGCATACCATTGGATTTCACCTGGTACCAAAAAGATAACAGGAATGAATCCAGATGAATAAAACTGGGGAAAGATTTTGCTGATTTGGGTATGACCACAGTCAAGGCCCTTTCTTTGGCAGCTAGCCACCTATCTTCTGAAAGTGATTACCCCAGTGAATTGGCCCTGAAGATTATCTCGGTTAGCAGTTACAGTCGGTCCTTTGTATCTGCGAGGGTTCGGTTCCAGAACCTCCAGCGAATTAAAAAAAAAAAACATGTTGAAAGAAATCCGTTGCAGGGGAGGTGGGCGGCATCACAGTACCTTAATTTAGCAGCATTCCGGCCCGCAACCCACTCCTGGACTCCCACGCGGCTTCCAAGTACTTCAAACAGCTGTAAAGAGTAACAAAAAAAACCAATTCACAGTGACTTCTGGTCATGATGCGAAATTGGAAGTCGCTGTGAATTGGTTTTTTTTTACTCTTTACAGCCGTTTGAAGTACTTGGAAGCCGCGCGGGAGTCCAGGAGTGGGTGGTGGGCCAGCGCGCTGCTAAAATAAGGTACTGTGATGCCGCGCCTGGCCCCCAGTCAGCCCTTTATTCCCCAGGGTAGCCATCTGCGTTGAGACAAGTCCGTGGATGGCTATTCCGCAGAAAAAAGGGTATACATGTACTTCATTGATAAGTATGCTGTTTTATTGTCTCAGATCTTTGATTATGACATTTTGTGTCTTGCCACTATCAATTTTCACAAGTCTATGATGGGGAAATACCTGGCTTGGCAGTAGGACACATGAAAGGGTTCTCAGGACCGCAGTCGATCACGAGCGGGTTGTGCGGGGTGACTACAAAAAAGGTGACTGTGATTTTAGACTGCATGTGTAGAACCATCGTTTCCAAGTCACGAGAAGTAAGAGTTCCACTTTATTCTGCACTAAGTCTAATCAGACCTCAGTTTGGAGGGCTGTGTCCAGTTCTGGGATGGATGTAGGTAAACTGGAATGGGTTCAGAGGAGAGCTGTGAAGATGGTGAGGGGTCTGAAAAACAAACCCTGTGAGGAAAGGCCAAGTTCAGGTAAGCTTTTACTTTGCATTAATCCAAAATAATAGCTGCGTATCTGCCTTTCTTCCAGTGTATTCTTGGACAAGAATGATACAGCTTGCAATCTTTAACATTCAGATCTCTTCCCTTTTTCTGGAAAATTCTTAAAATCTCTAGTGCTGAATGATACAATTGCTCTAAAACACAACAGAAACAATACCCATATCACTAGTCAACCCCAATCAAAAATTCAGGATTCTGTAAGTCTCCAACAAGTAATCAATGGGCTGATATAAATCAGCTTTCAGCAGTTCTGAATTGCTCTTCCTAAATAGCTGTTATTAGGTATTCATTTTACATTTCCAATCAGCCTCCACCACTCTGGAGTTAATGCTGCCTCTACTCTCCCTAAAGAGAGGCAGGGGAGGGAGTGTTGTTCTAAGAAGGGCTTGGAATCAGGTTTCAAAAGCAGAGAGCCTTGAGACAGTGTTTGTTAGGTCAGTATAAATCATGATCCAAACACGAGCCAGACATGATTTCTCCAAACAAATCAAAGACCTTTGCCACATAAGCTCAGATTGATCAATGGATTAAAGCTCTGAACATTTAAGTTTGACTCTGTATGATAACATGTTGTTGCATGTTTGGGGTCATGAATGCTGTCTGGTTTACTTATAAACTGCTTTATTAGGCTAATAGTCAGTGGCATAGGAAGGGGGGCAGGGGGGCGATCCGCCCCTGGGCAGCACACAGGGGCACACAAGCCACCGCATTTTTGGCAATTTGGTGGCGGGGTGGCGGAAGCCTAAAAAGGGCCTTGCAGGCTTACAGCAGCGGTGGAAAAGGATTCGCCTGCCTGCCAGGCCCCATGCTTGGCCTTTTCTGGTGTTTTTCCTGCCGGGGGGCATTTTTTTCACCCGTAATGCCACTGGGGGTCGGAGCTAGTGACATCACTAGCGGGGCAGGGCTAGTGACGCCATGGGGGTGCAGCAGAGGCTAGCTCCACCTCTGCTAATAGTTCAGGAAGCGGCTGATGTTTCTCAGTGGTTGAGAGATCACTCTGAAGTATCCTAAAAGAGGAAGCCATAAGTGGACAGGTACCTACCTCCACTTCATGGGATTGTGTAAGGAAGAAGCAGCTTGTGACAGGTGGGTGAATTTCAAAAGACTGAATGGAGAAGCTAGGAGAGACAACCTTAAAAGCTGGTGGGAGGCACCCTAGGTGCAGCGGTGTCTTCTGGGGGTTCTGACAACACCTGTGTTGCTGGTGTGTGCTAGGAGTGTGCATATTGCTTTCTCACACCTGATGCTCAACCTCTTTTATTATAAACACCCCAAATGTTACAAAGACATCATAAGCCTCCACTGATCACTCCTCCAAAGGAAGCCAGAATCCAGGTAGCACCCCTCTCCTGCCCCAGGAAATTCCCATCACTCCAGGAAGTGGCACTGGCGTCACTCCCGCGAAGCGGGGGTAGCGGGTTGCTACGGGTGACGCGCGCAAAGGGGTGACGCGCGCACCCCCGTGCGCGCCACCTCCATCGCCCTAGCCACCTCCGTCGCCCTCCGGACGCTCCAGGGCCTTCTGAAGACCCAAGCGTCAATCCGGGTATTTTTAGTGTTTTCACGCATGTGCAGAGACGAAAACGGTCTGGGCATGCGCGAAAACACTAAAAATACCCGTATTGACGCTTGGGCCTTCAGAAGACTCGAGAACGCTCCGAGGCCGGCTCCCGGGCCTCACTGGGAAGTGGGGACATGCATGTAAGAACATTAACAAGGTTGTGAAGGTTACAGTCACAACCAACGGAAGTAGAAATGACAAGGTTTGATACTTGTGATTGTCAAAAGTAATAATAATGTTGTCACAATAGTTGTCGTCACCCTTAGTGCCTTAGTGCCAGCAGAATTGCTTGTTTTAATTAAAGATGTTTGTCCCCACCAAGATCAGTCCATCCTATCCCACATCTGTCCTTCCAATGTGCTGTGCCAAACACAACGGCTCCGGTTTCCTTTTTGCTCAGAGCCTTTTGGAACTTCTCCGGCTTGGCTTCCCTCTCCCTCTCTCCAGACCCAGTTCAAAATGATGATATTGATTGATGGGAAAGGTCCCCGAACTGGCAGACATGAGATACACAAACCCAGAGCTGAAGGACATTCCACTTGTAACGTCTCTACAGTAGGACAAACGCTTGGAGTCTATTGTTGAAGAAGATTGCTTTTCATCAAGCTGACAGGGTGCAGCTGCTTGGCTGCATGGAAGCTGTTCCATTTCCTCTTGGACACAGACTCCCCAGGGGGGTTCCTGCACACTGATCTGACATCGATAGCTGTGCGGACACAAGGCCAAGCAACATGCTTTCCAATTAATGGAATTTTTTTTCACATAATTATGACAAATGTGTCTCTCTATTGTCAGTGACATCAATGGAGCTGGAGCAGTAAGAACCAGTCCGGCAGGAGACTGTCATTGTTAGCCAGAGTGATGGATGAGAACGACTGCTGGGGAGTTGCGCTATTGCAAACTCAGTAGGGCTCGGGTTAGTGCAGAGCTGGGGGAAACGGCGAGCATTTTCACATTGGAAAAGCTGCCACCTCCAGACTCAGTCCAAGGTGTCTGAAGGAAAGTAGCATCTGTCAGTATTTTCTTGAGCAGCAGCTATGTTTCTATTCCCTTTTGATAAAGTCTGAACTCACTGTGCCAGATGCGAGGGAAAAGTGGATTGAGTTTTATGGCAGTGTTAAATGGTCTGTAGTAGTGGAGTTCCATGGGTTATTTCTGTGTGGGATGTGTGCTGAAGCCAAACAGACTTTCAAAAGCAGTGCTGATACTCAGTTTGGGTTTACAGTAGATGTGTGTCTACACTGCAGGTAGGTACACCTGACATGGTGCGATGATACGCATCATTTGTATAGCACTTTTGCATATGAAAGGCACTTCACATGTCTTATCTTGATGCAATCTTTACAAGAACCCTGTAAGGTAAGTCATATTATCCCCACATTACAGCTGCGGATCTGAGATTGAGAGGCCTTAAAGCTACCTAGTGAGTTCATGGAAAATATGAGATCTGGACTGGAAAAGCTTTAATTCTCAGCCCAGTCTCTTAAGCCCTATGCTGTACATGCTCTGTTTACTGCAGGGGTGGCCAAACTGTGGCTCCTGAGCCACATGCGGCTCTGACGTATAATATGCGGCTCTCGGAATTATGTTGGCTGAGCTCCTTTTTGCATCATTATTAATATAAAAAGGTAAATAAGAAATGTTCAAGCTTTATAATTATTTACCAGGTATAAACTGAGAGTCCAATGGATTAAAACGTAAGTTTTAATGTTTATGGTGAGTAAATATATTTAAGTATTTAAATACTTCTTAAATATGTATTGCAGCTCTCAAACATCTTTTATGGTTCTCATAAATCTGAAGTTTATCATATGTGGCTCTTGCATTAAGCAAGTTTGGCCACCCCTGGTTTACTGTATCTGCACATGGGTTTTGCCAAGTAATTCCATGTCTCAGTGGTTTTTATTTAGGAAGTGCTATGTTGTTATTCTCCACGTTTCCTCTTGTCCTCAGCATCTATGTTTCCCCCCTCCCTTGCACACGAGCATCGGGGGGGGGGGGAAGACGGGTTTCCAAGGGACTCCGCAACGACATGATCTGTCCCTTTTGGCTGCCTCTCTTTTGGACTGATCAACCAGGCAGAGGAGGGACTTGCTTTCTCTCTTTGATTCCTTGCAGCCCCTTTACATTCATGTTCCCTCACAGCCTTAGCCTTCCCTTCCTCCATGTCCTAACATGATCTTCTTCTCTCTCTTTTCACAGATGCAGCGGCTACTGACCAGAGGACCTGGCCAGGCTGCCACTCGGCTCCCTCTCTGCGCTGCAGGTAAGTAGCCCGGAGTCCCCTCCTGGGGTCCATGAGCAGCTCCCTGGGTCCCTTTGGGCAATCTTTGGCCTGGGGCACACCACCCTGAGACCCTTTTGCTTGGTCCCACTGTACCTATCCCCACTGCCACAACTCCTTCAGGCCTCTGCCTACCAGACAGCCCCAATGGCTCTGCCGTCTTCCCTCCATTGTGGGACATGGATCTAGCAGCCCCATTGCCTCCAGCCGGCAGAAGCGTCATAACGTGGGGGGCCCTGGTGCCCTGGGCACCAGGTGCCGCTTCAGGGGGGGGTGCAATTTCGCGGGCTGCTTACCGGCTTTTTCGTTGATTCTTCGCAGCCGAGAGGTCTGCATTTTGGCCAAAAAGGAAGCCAAACGGCGTGTGTGTGTGTGTGACTGGAGCCGCACTGATGGAGATCCGTTGCTGTCAGCCAGACTGTTCCGTGCTGACTTGCCGGCTGGCTCACTACCGGCGTTCCTTGTCCCCACCCCTCCTCCTCTTTGACATGCCGGCTCCATCCCTTTAAACCTAGCGCTTCTGAAGTGCAGCCAATCGAAGGCCACCCTGTACTTGGCCCGCTCCCAGCCTCGCACTGCCTCGTGAGGCCCTAGATGGCTACTTTTGGCTCTTTCACCATCTCGCACCATTGCGTGAGGCGCACAGCTGCCTCCCTCGACCTTGTGGGGCCCACACTATCCCACATTATCCTTCCATCCCCTTCTTTCCATAACGACATAAGAAGAACTTATGGTTAAGTTCTATAACTTAACCATAACTTCATGGTTATGCAACCCACACTTTATGGAGAATAAACTATGCAGAAGACATCTGAGAGCTTAATGCATGTAATTTTGATTTGCTTTTCCTGCATTGCTTTCCTTTTGTATTGCTCAGGGAGCACTCAAGACAAGAAGCTACCTGTACCCAGCTGCCACTCCCTTGCACCTGGCATTCAGAGATAAGCTAAAACCCGGAGGTTGCAGATAGCCATCATGCCTTGTAACCTGTCATGGACTTTTCCTCCATAAATCTGTCCAATCCCCTCCCTACCCCCAAATACCTACCTTTCTTTCTTACCTACATTCTGCCTTACAGTATAGCAATCTTTCAATTATTGTTGCAGAGAATGTCCTATAAATTAAAAAAAATGCTTTCAGTAGTTTAAAAAGTACTATATGACCTGTCATATCTTCTTGCTCTTGCGAACATACACTAACAGAGAGCACAGGCATAACCTAATACAGTAGTAAAGTGCCATAAAAATGCCTTTTGAACATGGGCCCAAAGCATCATCCTCTTTATAGGTTGTTACTGCATTTCATCTGTACATCTGTCCATTAACAGTCATCTGTATTCAGTGCAGTGGAATAAATCAGCAATTTGCCATTCATTGACCCTGTAAGGCTCACATACAAAGGGCAAAATGTCAAAAGGCTGGGTAATGGCCAAAAGCACACAAGAGAGTTATCCAGGAATTGAAGTCTGGGAACGTGTCAGATTGGATGATCAGAAATTTCAATCATATTTAGATGCTAGCAATGTATGGACTGGGCAGTCAAGAGTGACAAGATAGGGCATTGACACTGTGAGAAAGTGGAAACATGATAGCTGCCAAATGTTTCAGGTCAGAGACCAGCCACAGGTGCTGTGATCCAGTCTAGATCCAATGAATGATCCAATCTAGATTGCTGACAAACCAGGAATGCTATTGTTGTTCAGTCGTTAAGTCGTGTCCGACCCTTCGTGATCCCATGAACTATATCCCGCCAGGCCTTCCTGTCCTCCACTATCTTCCTGAGTTCGCTCATTTTCATGTTCGTTGCATCGGTAATGCTGTCTAACCATCTCATCCTTGGCCTTCCCCTTCTCCTTTTGCCTTCAATCTTTCCCAGCATCAGAGTCTTCTCCAGAGAGTCCTCTCTTCGCATTAGGTGGCCAAAATATTTGAGCTTCAGCCTCAGTACCTGTCCTTCCAGGGAACAGTCAGGGTTGATTTCATTTAGGATTGACTGATTTGATCTCCTAGCAGTCCAAGGGACTGACACTTAGGATCTCAAGACCCGTTGAAGTGGGTTCTGAATCTGGGTATTTGAATAACAATTTTGAGAACCAATGAACAATCTGAACAACAGAGGATCCTGTGGTACCTTATAATCTTAGATAAGTTACCAACTTGGAGATTGGAAGCTAACTATCAAAGCTGGCACAAGACTTTTGATATCTCTGACTGTAAAATCAATATTCACGTTATCGTTACAAAAAGTGAATAGTGTTTAAGATATCAGCAGAATATGTACAGCAGACTTTTTATCTCAATACTAAAGGTTGGAGGACCTATATAGCTATTTTGAAGGAATAAATGAGAAGGTATGATTCCTACGTAGTCTTGGATTACTTAGGTAGCTGCCTTACATGGAGTCAGACCATTTGTCCATCTATCTTGGTATTGCCAACACTGAATAGATTCCCAGGATTCTAGACAGGTATTTCTCAGCCCTACCTAGAGACACCAAACCTGGGACCTTCTCCATGCAAAGCATGTGCTCCACCACTGAACTATGCCCTCCCCATATTTTGTATATGGCTTAAGTCCTGACATACATGTTCTTTTTGGAAGCTAATGGCACTTTTTCTTTGTCTCCTTGCATTATTGGGACTTTGTGTTATGGAACCCGCAATTCAAGGAGAATAACTTGGATATGCAGAGAATATCAGAAAGCTTAATGCATGTAATTTTGCACTGCTTTATTTTAGCTATGCCTAGGGGTGCCTGCTCAACAATGTTCTGTGTCAGCATGTACATAATCCTTGTGTACATGTACAGAGTGCTTCAGAGTGTGATTGTCTCCACCCATCAGCACAGCTTATAGGGAGAACCATGGGCTGTGAAGCCCACAAGGATGACTTTCTACTGAAAGGATATCCAGAAATGTGCGCTGCAGCACTGAATTGTGTACATGGGGACGTATCCATGTCGACATGCCCTTAATTCTATTGCTTCAGCCATTACCTGCATACTGAGGGTGTGTATCCTTTGTATCTCTTGCACTGGTGTAACAGTAGATCCCCCGGTGTAAGAGCACTTATGCCAGTGTAACTTGCCGTACGCCGATGGGCACGAGATGGTCACCAGCACAACCCCCCTCGGAAACCTCACATGTGCAGTTCGGATGCGGAACTCCGCTGGCACAGGGGGCATTCCAGGGGTGTCTTAATGCCCCCAGAATTCCCCCTGCACCAGCAGAGTTGTGCCGGTGTCCTTCCATGTCCGAACTGCACATGTGAGGCGTCTGAAGGGGGTTACGCCAGTGTCCGTCCTGCTTTCATCAGCATACGGCAAGTTACACTGGCATAAGTGCTCTTACACCGGGGGATCTACTGTTACACCAGTGCAAGAGTTACACAGGATTGGACTGCCAGAATTGTTTACAAAAGAAATATGTATTGCTCTCTCACAGAGTCATTCATGTGGGGAGAAAATAAAGCGTATTTTTCCCATAACCTAGTCAAGAGGTTGTCCTGCAAGTTAAGAGATGTCCTATGCTTTTAGGAGGGATGTACAGACAGAGCAGAACCCCCCTGAAACATTGTCTTACAGCCCAGTCCAGCCTAAGGCCTCAGCGGCACAATTCAGTCACAAAAGCAGCCTAAGTGCCTTAGGCTGAAGTTAGGACTGAATTGTGCCATTGAGGCTGAATTTGTGCTGCAATTGTGACAGACATAGGACGGCTTAAGGAAAGTTGACCAATTCCGTCCTAAGTTCGGCCTAAGAGCTATTCCGTCCTAAGTTTGGCCTAAAAGTGGGCGTGACGGGGGAGTGACGGGGGCGGTTATGAATTTGGGTCCAGGTCCAGACACTGGAGAGCTCCGACACGCCCCCTCAAGCACAGCTACGGAACAAAATTTAGGTCGACAAAAAAGGTGGACTCAAATTTGAGGAGACCCATAGGAGCCATTTTACCTTACACACTCCAGCCCTCTCCTGAAAAGTTCTAACAACCTACTCCTGAGTTATGCCTGAGTTAGGACGGAATAGCTGTGGCATAACTCTGGACATGGACACAGATAGTTACCCTATCCGAATCCAGCCGCACCCAGCCTCTTTCCCACAAAAGCCCAGCCCCAGGCCTCCATTCTCTCTCTTTCTCTGAGCACGTGGCGTGGGGTCCTGTCCCCCAGCAGCCACAAAGTGGGACTTCTCCTTTCCTCTCTCCTCTCTGCCCCCCTCTAGGGCAGAGAGAGCTGTTCAGGCTGTGGCCAAACTGTTTACAGCTGTGCCTGGGCAGCTGCCTCCTTGCAAGCATTTGCTAACCCATGTCTTTCTCCCAGCCTCTCTCTCCCCCCCCCCCACAGGCAACAACACCAGCAGGTAAGAGCAGGGTCTGGGATGGCATGTGTTATGACTTCTGCCTGTTCATGCCAATATATGTTTGACTTTAGCCTGTTCATGCCTATATGTAGGACTTCTGCCTGTGTAAGCCATACCGTAGGACTTCTGCCTGTGTTTGCCATAATGTTGGACTTCTGCCTTTTCATGCCAATATGTATGACTTCTGCCTGTGTTCGCCTTTATGTAGTACTTCTGCCTGTCAGCACACATATATATGATAGCTGCCTCTTTACCAATGTGTCCTCTGATAGCTGCCCATTGCCATGTGAGCAGACAAATATGTGTTTGTGTAAATGTGACTTGCCTGTTAACAAAGGTGTGTTTACTAACCCGCAGCCTTGCCCCCATAGTGTGCTGCCTCCCTGTCTACAACAGGTCAGTTGTGATGTGCTAGCCATGTATGTAGTTGTGCTGTGTTTTCTCTCCTTCACTGTTGTCCTTTGCAGGATCATGCCCTTCTGACGTCCAGGTAAGCTCCTCACACTGTGACAAGCTCCTTATACCTAGCAGCTGTGTAACCTGATCTCTCCCTGCAGGCTTTTGGAACTGACACATTGGCTTGTCTTCAATGGCGACTGCTACCACACACCAGCTGACATGTAACTTCCCCTTGTTTTTTGTCTCCCCAGGAACGTCCACTACCACCTACCTTCCTGGGAGCACCCCTGGGGCTCCAGGCAGGGTGCCCCACTGTCGTCTGCCTCGATGCTGCCAGAGGTCAGGGTGCCAGCCCTGCAACCCTCCTCAGCTGCTGCTGCTCCACCTCCCTGGCTGTCCTACTTGCTGTCCCTCCCCTTTCTATGGAGCAGGCTGTGATTCCACAGGGGAAGAGCCTGCGTCTCCAGGTCCATGTGGCACGTGTGCTGCTGCTGCTGCTGCTTTCAGATTGGCTGCTGTGACTACCCCTGGCAGCCTCGCCTGGCCATCTCTGCTACTGTTCCAGAACAATAAAGATGCCCCTCGGGCAGAGCCCCCTTGTGCCCAGTGTTACACAAGCATTGCCCCACACACACACAGACAGCGCCCAGCACACAAGCCCCTGCATGAATCCCATCCAGGGACTGCCACTTCCTTCCCAGGGAGACCACAGCAGGGGGGCTGCCAGACCCTCAGGGCTCAGAGGGGAGTGGGGAGTTGGGGGGCCTCTCAGGCAGGCAAACACTGACAGGCGACATGGCGCCCATACTGGATCTGCTCGCATCCGCCACGTCCGTGAAGAGCCCTTTCGGCAACCGGGGCTCTCATCCGCCCACGGTCCACCCATCAACGGCGTCCGTTCTGCCCAAGGTCCGTCTGCATAAGAGGCGCCCATTCCTGCATTGCCTTCATCTGCGAAGTGACCCCTGTGTCCCTATTGGTCTCTGCAGACCCCTCTCCCTGTATCCCTCTCCCACCAGCCTTGTTGTCTGTCTGTTTCTGACCCACCCGTGTCCCTCCCCAGCACCCCCTGTCCGCCTGCCTGTGTGTCTGCCTCCCCTCCCACTCCCTGATGATGGAAGCTGGCCACCCCCCACCCCGTCGGAGCGCCTGCCGCGAGGCGCCGACGTCGCCCCATCTGGGGGTGTGATGAGCTGCGTGAGCCCTTCCCGCTCGCAGCAGACAGGCCCAAGGCATCTCTTGGTCTTGGCCGGGGCACAGAGCAGAAGGCACGCCGGGATGCCTTCTTTGTGGGCATAGCCACGGCCCTGGAGGCCCAGGGCTTCAGGCAGCGCACGGGCAAGTCATGTCAGAGGCGGTTCCAGCCATCATGAGACCCCCTTGTGTGTGACGTTCCCACCCCCCTCCTTCCCTTCTCTCCCCCACTCCCCCCCATGAATCCCACGTGCAGCCTCAACGTGGCATGGGGTGGCAACACCTGTTGCAGGTAGGAGGGCTGTGGCACTCCCCCCTGCAGCAGGTGGCTAATGCACAGGGTGCCCTGGGGCAGCTGGCACTGGCACAACCTCTGCCCTTCAGCTGACTGTCGCACGCCCAGTGCATGCAGGCCCACCTGTGGCTGCCCATCTGCTGCGAACGCTGCAGCAGCTGTGGTAGGTGCACACAGACGAGCTCAGGAGGGGGCTCTTCGCTTCCACAAGACAGACACCTTACCACAGGAGCCTGCCTGCCTCTGTGGTAAGTTTTGCCTCGATCCTGGGCTGGTGCTGGCCCACTGCTCTTGCCTCCTGCCTACCTCAGGCATAGTTGCAGCCTAACTCAGCCCTATCTTAGGCCTCAGTTACGCCGCACTTGGGCCTCAGTTGTGCCTGACTTGTGCTGAGTTGGGCTGGACTGAGCCCTTATAGAAACAAATTTGTTTCTGCTTTAGCAGAACCCTGACATTCAAACTTTTGAAAAGTTGGCCCAACCCTAACTTTCAGGCCATCAGAACTGGAGAACATAATCCACCTGTTTACCAAGAGTCATTGTTAAAATGCCTTGCCTTTTTATGGGACTGAGACAAAAACAGGTCAATTTTTGTCTTAGGTTAACAACAGGTTAACAACATCAAAGTTTTTACACCGCTCTATGACTGCAGTACTAGCACAAAGCAAAGGAGGAGCAGAAAAAACAAAGGCTTCAAGGTGTCAGCAAAATAATAAACAACAAACAAATGAGGGGGGATCAAAGATTGCCAGCCACAGCCCAGGCAAGGTTCAGGAGCACAAGGACCTGCTTTGCTCAGCTCTGTAGAATCTCCCTTGAAAAAGCTCCCTTTGATGCTTTCAGGGAAAACAACAGCAGCAGAATTTGAATGAGAGACATTCTGCCCTCTCAAAACCATCTCCTTAGCAGAACGACTGAGATATACAGAGCGGCCTGGAGACATAGGCTCTTTAAGCAAATTATCTGCATTGATTTTCTCTGCTTCCTGCCTCTGCAGCAGTTTTCTTCACAGCTGTTTGGCTGTGGGATGTTGCTTTTTTTTTTTTTAAGTTTACAGGGAGAGGCAAAGGGGACTGGCCTATGGTCTGGCAGCCAGCAGTTACAAATGGCTGCCTCTTTGCAGCTACAGACCACAATCCAGACGGTCCTCCATTGAGGTCCCTCCACACATCGGGAGTGCCTGGCTTTTATTTTGTGGTCATAGCCTTGTGTGCCACTTGATCAAGGCCACACTCATAGCGAGCTAGTCAGAGGAGCATGAGCCCAGAATCCTTAGAGCAGGGGTTCTCAACCAGTGGTACAAGTACAACCAGTGGTACTTCAGCAGACTGCTGGTGGTACTCGGACCGCCGGACCACCGCTCTGACATAGTGCTTTCAACGGCACGTTTTCTCTCCCAAGAGGCTCCTGCCTTTGGCCGAGCCTCTCGGGAACACTGAGAAGGACCCTCCCACTCTCCCAGAGCCTCCTACCTGTGTGTCTGGCCTCCAAAAACCTGAAAACCCGGAAGTAACTGGCAACTATGTCATTGCCAGTCACTTCTGGTGGTACACAGCAGGAGAGTGGCGTCAGAGATGGTACTCAACTAATTAATTAATTAATTAATTAATTAACAGTATTTATATACCGCTTTTCAACAAAAAGTTCACAAAGCGGTTTACAGACAAAATCAAATGATTAAATGGCTCCCTGTCCCAAAAGGGCTAACAATCTAAAAAAGATGCAGAACACCACTAGCAAACAGCCACCAGAAAAGACACTGTGCTGGGGTGAAGGGGGGCAGTTACTCTCCCCCTGCTAAATATAAGAGGAGCACCCATTGAAAAAGTGCCTCTTGCCCAGTTAGCAGGGGTAACTAGGAAGGGATTGAGAACCCCTGCCTTAGAGATACAGTATTTCTAAATGATCAGCTTTCATTACAAAGAAGAAAAACAATGCAATCCCATGCATGTCACCTTGAAAATAAGTCACACTAAGTTGAAGAGGGTTTAGTTCCTGCTAAATGCATTTTGGAGTTCTGCTTAAGGCCTTAGTTCACCTATAGTGGTCTTGCATCATGACTGTTGGCTCTGGTTGGGATATACCTCCCAATCTGCATTAAAAGACATATCCAGCCAGTCTCATGGGGCCTGATGGAGATATACACTAGCAATGGCTTTACGTATGGAAGACCCCTCCCTCATGGGGATCTATCAGTCTTTCTGTACAGAGGCATAAGTCTCTAGGAGCCCTTTTATCTAGATCAGGGGTTCTCAACCTTTGAAGGCCCGGGTACCCCTTATCACGGTCCAATTTTCTGAAGTACCCCCTGCTAATTAATTGCTAATTAATTGGATGAATCAATCAATTAATTAGCTAATTAATCATTTAAAATAAAGTATTAAAACAATTTTAAATGTGAAAAAATGTCTTATTCAACTGTGTGTGTGCGCAGAGCAGTTTGAATGTAAAAATACTTGGCTCGCCGACACTCAGCTGATCCAGGGAGATAAGCAGCGCAGCAGCCTCTCGCATAACCCCCGCCAGTGGGAGGCCGAGCTGGGAACTTGGGGGTGGAGCAAATTTTAAAAAAATAAAACAAAAAAACCTCTGGTCTCCAACAATCAGCTGATCTTAGCTGATAAGGAGAAGCCTCTTGCGTACCCCTGCCTGATGGTCCGTGTACCCCTACGGGTACCCATACCACAGGTTGAGAACCCCTGATCTAGATAGATACAGGAAACAATATATGTGTACTTATATTATACCCTTCTTCCACTGACCTCAGGATAGCATTGTATACTCAAAAGACCCTTTGGGATAGACTAGGCTAAAAAATAGTGACTAACCAATTTCAACCAGCAGGAATTTGTACCAGGTATCCCCAAGTTCAGTATTCTATTCACTACATCACACAGCCTCTCATAAATAGCAGTGCCAGCATTCTCGCACAAATACGTTCCAGTAGCTGTTCCTTTAATAGCTGCTTGATCTGCTACAAACACTAGGTGATAATGTTCATGCATGCTACGAAAAGCTTCACTCACTAGTTCCTACATATCGAGATGCTGCTAAATGCACAAAAGCCGGCCAGTCCTTTTTTAAAACAAAATCAGCTACTCACAGACTGCATGAAGCACCCCAACGTTTCATGGGTGTGCAGACTACATATGAAATCAAAGCCTTGTGCAATTCTTTGGATCCTGGCCAATGTCTGTTAAGTCTTTTAGAGGGGATGGTAATTATGTTGTGAACTACCGGTAGCTTTCTCTTGACATTCTCCCAATGTTATCATGTGTACAGAGGCACACCAGGAACAGGATAGCCAACTGGCCAGGGGGGGAGAAAAAGTCTAGCCTGGCCTGCTTCTGTCCCTTTACAGAGGTCAGATCTGCAGAAATTAGCAGGTGAAGCTTTTCAGTACATGGAACTAAACATGATAAGCTAATTTCTACAAATCAAACAGCTGCTAAAGGCACAGTTACAGTGAATGGTTGATAAGTTGGCGATCCCAGCCAGGAACAGGATACACTTCCATAAACATCCAGGACCTTTTTGAAGAATGAAAGCTGAGACAAACAGAAAGGGAGGAATACTTGATAGTAACAATACAACGCAATGGTGGGAAATCTCTCCCCTTTCCTCCCCCCCAACTCATTTTATCTTTCATTTGTCGATATTGCCCTCCAACTGATGAAGTCTTCACTCCCCTGCTTCGTCTCTCTACATCTACCCTTCCACCCACACACACTCATTTTGCCCTCTGAACTGAGGCAATGATCCATTCCCTGTGATTAAATTAGCGTAAGTAATAAGATATCATAGAACTGATTGATTTCCCCAGCAATGGTTATTAACCAGCTCAATTCAGAGTCAAGCAGGGCCATTATTCTAAACATTGATTCCAGAACAGGACTGCAGGAGAGCTTTCAAATGCTGTGAATAACCAGAACACAAACCTCTACACAAGCCACAAGCCAAAAACGGCCCTGCTCTCTTTACAGGAGATTCAGAAGAAACGTGCTATGGTACTTCACTTTATTATCAGGTTTCAGAGCTACCAAGGGTGACGGGACAGGTATTTGTATATGAGCTCACCATACAGTCAACATCCCTGCTGGATAAGAGTCCCATCGTCTGTGTGAGATCCAGCTTTGGAAACCTTGCAAAATTAGCTGTCATACTCAGATCTACAGGATGTAGAACTGCAGCAGAGAATGACTAGAACAGGGGTTCTCAACCCCTTCCTGGCCAAGTACCACCTCTGGCGTTACTCTCCTGCTGCGTACCACCGGAAATGACTGGCAATGACATCATTGCCAGTTACTTCTGGTTTTTCATGTTTTCAGAGGCCAGAAAATGCAGGTAGGAGTCTCTGGGCAGGTGGGAGGGTCCTTCTCAGCATTCCTGAGAGGCTCAGCCAAAGGCAGAAGCCTCTTAGGAGCAAAAAAAGTGCCACGTCAGAGTGGGGTTCCAGTGGTACGGCGGTGTAAGTACCACCAGCAGTCGGCCGAAGTACCACTGGTGGTACTAGTACCATTGGTTGAGAACCCCTGGAAAGCCTGCTTGGTCACTCTCTGGCAAAGAGTGGTTTAGGGGCACACTAGGTCTTGAGACAGGGACTGAGAACTGCCAAGAGCACAAGGATTAGGGTAAACAGCAGATCAAAACAGAAGTTCTGGTATACACCTCAGATGGATTCCAGATGCAAATGGGAGCACTGAACAAAGGCTGAGACAAATATAGGAAGCTGCCTTGGATGGAGTCAGATCATCCATCCGTGTAGTTCAGTACAGTATTGTCAACATGGACAGGCTTTCAGACAATAATTAATTTTTATCCTACCTGGAGCCTGAACCTGGGGATTGTTCTCCCACTGAATTACAATCTCAAGAGAGAGAGGTAAGAACATATGAAGAACCCTGCTGGATCAAGCCAAGGGCTCCTCTAGCCCAGCTTCCTGTATCTCACAGTGGCCCACCAGTTGCCTCTATTTATTTATTTTATTTATTTATTTTTCGCATTTTTATACCACCCTTCCTCCAAGGAGCTCAGAGTGGTGTACATATTTCCTCCCCTCCCTTTTGTCCTCACAACAACCCTGTGAGGTAGGTGGGGCTGAGAGATAGTGACTGGCCCAAGGTCACCCAGGAAGCTTCGTGGCTGAGCGGGGATTTGAACCTGGATCTTCCAGGTCTAAGTCCGACTCCCAAACCACTACACCATCCTGGCTCTAGGCTCTAGGATCACACAAGTCAACAAGATACCAGTATCCTGTTGCCACTCCCTTGTATCTTGCATTCAGAAATAGGCTACCTCGGCCGACGGTTTTTCAATTATTTAATTATTTTGCCCCCTTTTGCCGCTTTTCGCCTCCACCATTTTTGCCATTTTGTTTGGCTTCCTTCCTGCTGCTCCTGCTGCTGCCGCCCAATTCCTGGCTGGAACAGCTGCATCGGGCCAGCCAGGACTCCCCTGCGTGGGAGTCCACAGCACTGGAGTTTTTCCTTGCTGCCATTCTACCAATCATCATAAACAAGGTCCGTTCTTTTCCTTTTTGCTCAGTTAGCAGTGGTTTTTTTTTTTTTTTAAGAAAAGACAGAACCCTGAGGAGATGATATTTAAAAAGGATTGTGAAATTGAGAAGGAGAGGAAAGGAAGCTCAATTTGAAAATGTGCTGGTATAGGGGCTAGGCAGGGATGTTTAACAGTTTGAACCTAATGATTAATAAAATAATGACCTTGTAACTTTGCTTGAGGTCTCCCTAAGTGGCTAGGCATAAAGCTTTTTCACTCTGACCACTAAGAAAACTTTCATCCCAGAACAGAATCAATGCTTATATTATGCTGTGTTTATATATATATATATATATATATATATATATATATATATATATATATATATATATATATATATATATATATATATATATATATATATATAAACACATAAAAACAGGGGCATAAACACATAAAAATATAGGGGCATAAAAACAGCAACATCCATTTCAATTGTTTTCTTGCAGTTTCCAATCAGTTACTGGTTTGACATTATTCTGCATGAACTGTTTCTAAGCGCAATCCTACTGAGCTCCTCCACTGGTGCAGCAGTGGTGGAGGGAGAACGGGAGGTTGGGAGGGAAAAGGGATTTAAATCCCAAAGGGGGATGTAAAGGGGATTGAAATCCCCTTTCCCTTCCAAAGTCTCCCATTCTGCCCTCCACCACTGCTGCACCAGTGGAGGAGCTGGGTAGGATTGCACCGTAAATCAGTTTGGAAACGGTTCAAAATGGCTGAACCTGTTACTGAACCACTTTTTAAAGTTAGTGTCTGAACCAGAATTGATTTGGAGAGCTTAAAACTACAGTACTGGTGACCCTGAACTGAATCCAGTTTAGAACTGAATTTGGGAACCGAACCCACATTTTTAACGGCACTACTTCCTGCACAGCAGGACTTCTTCACACACCTTCAGCTGAACACATGGAGGTTGGGGCTGGATGTGAGAAGAGGGCTAAAGTAAGACTTTGTAGCTCAATTGGAGAAATTAGTGGAACTGATATGGTCGACACACTGTCAGGGAATGAGGCTCTAAGGGCCCAATCCTATCCAATTTTCCAGTGCCGATGCAGCTGCAATGCAGCCCCAAGGTAAGGGAACAAGCATTCCCTTACCTTGAGGCCTCCCTGTTTACCCACCCACCCACCCACACCAGGATGCAGTGCATGCCCCATTGGCATGACTGCATCAATGCTGGAAAGTTGGATAGGACTGGGCCCTAAGAGGTGGTATCCCAAGATCCCATCCTAAAATGGAAGGAACAGTTTCCCAGAGAGACAGATGGAGATGGAAGGAGCCATACATTGAAGTAATTAGAAACTCTTAAGTAGCAATGCATCCCCCAAGCTGTACATTTGTAGCTCCATCAGCTTTCGTTCCCTTCGCATCCAATATCATTCTCTTTTCCCCTCCTCTCCCCGTTCCGGAATTCTAAATGAAATGCATTACGCTTTAAAGAATCTTTCAGAGTATGTGCGTGCCTATGGGACTTTTTCAAGTCACTTATTTGTCTGAATGCCATTGATTTTCCTCCTAATTGATATTCACTATGCTAATTTCCCTCACAAATCTCACACACTATTGATCAAAAAGTAATAAACTCTCCAGCAAACAAAACAAGCATTATTGCAATGTTGGGAAAACATCATTTAATATCAATACCATATTTACAATTATCTTTAACCCAAATTTCACCTGTGATGCAATGCATAATCAAAATCAGAGTGCTGTAGGCATAAAACACAAGGGGAGGGTGTCCTTAAAAATTCCCACTGGACTATTTTGTAGCACTTGTAAAAAGAAGGACTAAGCTAGGACAGATGCCAGCTGTCCTTTTTGTCATACAGGGCATGGTGCTATAGACCAATATCACAAGGATACATCACTTATGTATTGCAAGCAGTTCCATGGGGGGCTCTGTGCACAGGAAAACATTGCAGACAATGTGTCAGAACCTCTGAGGTTCACTGAAAGTTGAGCCACCCAGTACCTGCAATCAAGGACAGACTGCAGGGTTATACCTTTCCCCATAAGAGTGAATTGTGGTATGGAGTGAGTAAAGCACACCTTGCTTATGCATTTCTTCCTGTCTGGTCCCAGATCCAGCGTGAGCTCCTTATCCTGACATTCACAGCCCTTCAAGGAGGACTTGCCCCTCCCTTCCTCTCATATCCTGTTACACTCCTGCTTGTGACCTTTGCTCTTCCAGTCCACCACCCTCTGCGGCTGAAAGATCTCCTGTTCCCTTGAACGACTCTGTCTTTTCTCCCTTTCTGCCTTATATGCCTGGAACTTCCTCTCTGAAAAGCTATGGGATGCTCACTCACTCACAACGTTCAAATCCCGTATGAAAACCCACCTTTACCGGGAAGCCTTTTTGGCACCACCGCGCATTAGCTGCTGCTGTCTACAGTAAGGAGCTTAAGTACATGAGACTGGGCTGTTTGGGATGATACTTACCCTGTCTGACTGACCCCATATGTCCTGGCCCATTCCCTCACTTCCCCCATTTTGCCCAGTAACTCCCTAATCACATGGGCGGGGCAGTTTGTCCAAACATCCACCCTGACATGTGCTGCTAACCTACTTTTCTACTGAGGGGCCATAACCCACCATAGAGACTCAGAAAACAGAAATACGGACCCAAAAGCCTTTCTGTTCTTGTCGTTTGTTAGCATCTGACAAAACGGACTACAGTATAGCTGTAAAACAACTGCACATTTAAGGTGTCACCGTGCTAAGATCAAGTCCTTCTTTTTTAACAAAACAATAATATTTTGTATATGCACTAAAATGCTCTTTTCATTTAAATATGTGTGCGCACAGACACAGAGGATGTGTGCTTTGCAAAGGATTTGAAATTAGTGCTCTAATTCCATCTTACACTGGCAAAGTTTTGAAAAGACTGTTTTGTTTTGTTTTTAATTTTCCATCTCTTTCTGAAGCACTTGCAGAAACTCATCTACCCCCAAATGCAACCACATTCACTTTGAAAAACCACTCAGCTAGAGAGAAAAATATTCCTCGAGCTGCATGTCACCCAGTGCGATAAACACAGAAATCTGTACCGTGGGTGGATTTGCGAAAGAGGAGCTATTGAGTGTGGCCTGCCATTCAACTCTGCACCTGGCAAAGAGTAACAACAATCCCAACCAGCCAACCAAAACAAAGGAGAAAGCAGGAGTAGAATCAGCAGTCTCCAGGCAACTCTTGATACACAGCCTCCCCTCCAAAGTATGGCAAAGCCCACGTTCATTCGGAAGCCAGGTTTCTGTCACTATCCAAAGCAGCCAACATATGTGTGTGTGGCTTACTGGACATATCTTTGCAAATGGGAGGCATAAATGCAAATGATGTGGAAATCGTGCAATTCCCTTCAAATGTGAGAATATAGGGTAGCGTTTATCCAATTATATAAAATCACACACTTCTAAATTTACTAGTTATTCCATCGCCCTTGCTTGGTTAATACTGCATCCCCAGCAATTATTCTTCCCGTCCTTCGTCAACCCTCCCACCGAAATTATTTCACCTTTGACAATCTCAGGATCCGACAACCTCTCCTTTCAGTCACTTCATCTCCAAGCTGAAGTAGCTGATTCCCAGGAGAAACTCACAAGCTCCCTCTGCTCTGTCAGTGCTCTCCAGGGAAAGGGACAAAGCAGACACTTTGAGAAATCCTGGGTCTGAAAAGGATTGCGCAAAATGACTTCTGCACCTCCACTACTGGCATCTCGTGCTGTCCAGTCCAATTGAGAGAGCCGCCTGACTGACACAAGGGGTTACTACGGGGCATAACGCTCAACATTAGAGGTGTAGAGATTGTACTTGCTGGATAGCCTCACTTTACAGCAAAAGTCTGGGTTGGGCAACCTTTTGATACTTTCTAGCTTGAGAACTTTGAGTGTGTGAAGGCCCACCTTGGCCTGGTTGAATCCTTACGGCGCAATCCTGTGTACAGGAAGCGCCGGGGCAGCATGTGCTGCCCCGGCACAGGATGTCGCAAAAGTGCCATAAGGCATTTAAGCGACACCCAGACAGCAAGCAGTGCTAGCGCTACGGCCAGCATTGCTTGTCCCACCATCTCCCCAGTCCTGTGCCAGCTGCTGCAGGTAAGCCCCTATGCTGGTCGGGGCAGGGGCGGGGGTGGGTGGACCGTGCGTTGAGGGAGGGCAGCCATTGGCCACCCGGGGCCTGGAGGGGGCGGGGATACCAGGGGCCAATATCCCCGATATCCAGTGCTTCCTCCAGGCCGCAGATACGCTGACATGATCGGCATTACCGTGTGCAAGCTCTAGATCTCGCGCACATGCGAGGAGGCCCAGGCCTCCTACGGCTTACACAGGGTGAAGAGGACGATCGTCCCCTTCTCCCGAGTTGTTATATATACATTTTGTTTTAGGACAGAGGTATGTATGTATGTATGCAAAAGAACCAGTACTGCTTTTCTCAAAGCGGTTTACAATATCACAATAAAATAATGAAAAACAAAAATATATCAAGCTAAAAACAATTAAGAACAACACAGAGGCAGGTAAAATCATATATAGTACTGCCCCCATATCTGCTGGGGATATGTTCCAGGCCCCTCCGTGGATACTTGAAACCGTAGATAGGGGCGGACTCTCCCTCCATGGTTTCCTGAGGGACCCCGCCCTGCCTCCCCTGCGGGCAGGCGTGCGCGTCCCCCAGCTCTTATTTTTCTTTCAGCAAGCTTCGTTTCTTTCTTAAAACAAACAGAGAAGCAGCCTCCATTGCAGGCAAGTAGAATGAGACTAAGTCCTAGAGAGGCTCTGCAAGGTTTCTGTTAAGCTTGCAGAGCCTCTCTAGGACTTCGTCTCGTTCTACTTGCCTGCAATAAGCAGCCAGAGGCTGCTTCTCATGTTTGTTTTAAGGAAGAAACGAAGCTTGCTGGAAAAAATGTAAAAGCCTGGGGGGGGGGGTGTCCCCGCGATCCATGGATAACTGAAACCGTGGACAGCGAATCAGTGGATATGGAGGCCCCACCTGTACAAACAGCAGTAAAACTATAAAGACAGCAGAATAAACCTATACACGCTAATTAAAAGGGACCCCTAGGAGCATCCTCCCTCCTCAAAACCCAAACAAAATAGATTTGTTTTAAACCCCACATACAAAGAGAACATTCATTACACAAAAGAAGCTTCACTGAAATTCCTAAATGTGTCTTCTGCGGATGGAAGTTCCTTGACAATCAAGTTAGAAAATCCTTCTGTACCATAGAGTTAATTTTTATCATGAGTCTCAATCTTGACCAGGGGTTCTCAACCTCTTCCTGACTGAGTACCACCTCCAGCGCCACTCTCCTGCTGCATACCACTGGAAGTGACTGGCGATGACATCATTACCAGTTGCTTCCCGGTTTTCAGGTTTTCAGAGGCCAGAAAATGCAGGTAGGAGTCTCTGGGCGGGTGAGAGGGCCCTTCTCAGCATTCCCGAGAGGCTCGGCCAAAGGCAGGAGCCTCTTGGGAGCAAAAATGCACCGCCAAAAGTGCCACATTGGAGTGGGGTTCCGGTGGACCAGTGGTCTGAATTCCACCACCAGTCGGCCGAAGTACCACTGGTGGTACTAGTACCACTAGTTGAGAACCCCTGCACTAGGAGTCAGTCTGTCCTGAGGTCATTTTCTTTTTCTTGTCAGCTGGGTTATACTGGAGGCTGGTTTACATGCCCACTACACACCAGACTCACTAAAGGCCAAATTGCGTGTTACACTAAACCAGGAGTCCTCAAACGTTTTCAGCAGGGGGGCAGTTCACTGTTCCTCAAACTGTTGGGAGGGGTGGACTATAGTTGGGGCGGGAATATAGTCCCCCCCAGCGCGACACACAAACCCTGCTTGCTGCATCACCCCCCCCCCTGCCGCCCAGTACAAACCGCTTGCTCACTGCTTGAGTCTTCTTCAGCAGCTCGGCCGCTTCTGACTAGGGCAGGCCAAGCCAAGCCTAAAGTGGCCCATGCGCACAACGCCGCTTGAAGCCTTGCCCTCAGAAGGGCCAAACGAAGACGCGATCGGCTGCAGCAGCAAGTCACTCTCCGGGCAGGCCGAATAAATGACCTTGGCGGTCTGAATCCGGCCCGCGGGCCGTAGTTTGAGGACCCCTGCACTAAACACACAATGTGACTCAGTGGCTTGTCTGTTTAAAAAAAAGTGGCCTGGAGTGACTACAAAGCAGTCTGGAACCATGGCAAGAGGTTATGTCCCCCCTCCCCTTTTGCTATTTTAACAGAAAAAATTAACGATCCAGACCAGATCTGGCCAGTGAAAGATTTTTTTTTTCTGTTTTAAATAGCAGAGTGGGGGCACATCCAGGAGCAAAACTTCCATGGGAGCAAAGTCCTAGATCTGTCCCATGCCCCAACATGGTTCTGTTTTGTTTCGTGGTAATGGGCCGCTGTTGTGGGAAAAACACACCAGGTCCTGTTGCGTGTTTACAAGCACGTCTAATGCGGCCCTAAAAAGTTAACTTCAGTGTAGTTTAATAGCATCAAATGTTCTGAAAACCCAGCCCAAGTTACAAAGGCTGCCTACCATTATTTTGTTCTTAGCATACTAGGAAATGAAATGTGTGGGTTTTGGATTCTAGGATCCAGACCATCTGCTAAACCTATTGGAGGGTTTTTGTGAATTCTAATTTACTGTTGATTTAAAAATAGCCCCGACATTACCCTGTCATTTTCTGTAAATTACATATTATTTTCCTTGCCATTTTTAAATATTATAGCTCTTCTCCTCTGGTTTAATTTAGATTCCTTATCAAATGCACCGATACAAGTCCCTCATCACAAAAACCAATATTCTTTTCTTCTCCCTCCCCACTATTGTGTGTTAATAGCTATTCAGCACCTAATGCACTTGGAAGTTGGCTAAGTGGGGAGGGAGCAGCTAGTCTGTTAAGGCTGAACACGAAGTGCTTGAAAATATTTGAGAGCTGGCTGTAATTCTCCAACCACTTGCTCTGGCACAGTCCTATTGCAGTTGAAGAGGGTGCTCCAGGATAAGTGATTTGAGGAGTGTTGTTGCTACAGCAATGCAGAAAGGCCACGTTACCACTGAAGGGGTGGCATAAGTTAATTGCTCAATTATCCTATGATCGTACGCCAGCATTTGGCATCTTGCTGCTGCAATTTTTCAGGCAGAATACCTGATCGCCGATATATACTAAATATGCATTATAAGGACTCCTCTCTCTCTCTCTCTCTCTCTCTCTCTCTCTCTCTCTCTCTCTCTCTCTCTCTCTCTCTCTCACACACACACACACACACACACACACACACACACACACACACACACAGAGCCAGCCTATGGTGCATTTGTTAGTTTGAGCAGTTAGATATACTCATAAAATCATACAATTGGAAGGAGTCAATGAAGGCCATTTAGCAAGGGCATGTGGTTCATTTACCTGCCCCTGTCCAATGCTGCAGAATCTGCCCAGTCCACAGCCTTTATCAGTTGAATAGCTGTTGCTTTAAATTCAAGGAACAGAAATAGGCACGTTAAAAGCACAAATCCCTTAAATTAATTGAAAACCAATGCCGGGATGTTCTCTGTTGACAAGTTGGCTAGAGTTATGAAAAGGTGCGAAATGTGGGAGAATTGCAGGCTCTGCTCATTTCAAGCAAATTTTAAGAGTGTGTGTTACCTTTCCTTGAGTAAACTAGCTAAATGCGGCTCTCTGGATATTTCAGATGCAGACCATTTTTAGTCACTTTCTTTGCGTCAATGTTAGATAAACAGATTCCAATTGCCTTGGTTTATGGCTGTGATGAAGGCAAATTCCATGCTCAGGATCATTAAAAAAGGGATTGAGAATAAAATGGCCAATATTATTATGCCATTGTACAAATCGATGGTAAGGCCACATCTGAAGTATTGCATCCAATTTGACACAATGCTGAAGTATTGCCACATCTCAAAAAGGTTATAGTGGAACTGGAAAAGTTGCAGAAGAGAGCGACCAAAATGATTAGTGAGCTGGGGCACCTCCCTTACAAGGAAAGGCTACAGCATTTGGGGCTCTTCAGTATAGAAAAAAGGCGTCTGAGGGGAGATATGATTGAGACGTATACAATTTTGCATTGAATAGATAGATTGGATAGAGGGATGTTCTTTTCCCTCTCGCAAAACACCAGAACCAGGGGACATCCACTAAAACTGAGTAGCGGGAGAGATAGAACAGATGAACGAAAATATTTCTTTACCCAGCGTGTAATTAATTTGTGAAACTCCTTGCCATAGGATGTGGCGATGGCATTTGGCCTGGATGCCTTTAAAAGGGGGTTGGATAGATTTATGGAGAAAAAGTCCATCACAGGTTACAAGCCATGATGAGTTTATGCAACCTTCTGGTTTTAGAAGTAGGTTATCTCTGAATGACAGATGCAAGGGAGTGACAACAGGATACATGTATCTTGTTGTCTTGTGTGCTCCCTGAGACATCTCGTGGGCCACTGTGAGATACAGGAAGCTGGACTAGATGGGCCCTTGGCCTGATCCAGCAGGGCTCTTCTTATGTTCATATGTTCTTATTATTGGTGACATTGGATTTGTATTTATTTTATCCATTTATGTCCCACCCTGCAATGTTTTTAAAAAAAAACCACTATTCTTGGGGCAGCTTACAGGATAAAATATAAAGTAACTGTAATAAAACCAATAATAAATAAGTAGCAGTTTAAAAACAGCAGCGATTAAAACAATGTTCTGCATAAATGAAAAGCCTGGGAAAATAAAAGGGTTCTTGTCTGTTCCCGAACAGACATGAGTATTCCGAGCCATGCTATTAGCACAAGGCTCGAGTTTTGGTTGGCCGTTCCAGGAGCACATGGGGGGGGGGCGGTGACGCCCCCTTTGAATAATTAAAGGGGGAGTGTGGGTGGAGCTAGGGGGTTTTGTATTTTGGCTCCCTTCCACACTCAATCCTGTTTCTCTGGAGCCGCAACAGCTGTTAAAGTGGCCCTTTTCATCCATATCTCGACTCATGTGTTTATTGGAGTGTACTAGAGCAATAGGTATAGGATAGGTCCCAAGCACGCTCCTCTCAGGAGAGCATAAGTGAATCACCACACCTGAGAAGACCCTATCCTCAGTCTCTAACCATCTTATTTCAGATATGGGGCACCTAGAGAAGGGTTTCCAAAGATCCCTTGAAAGGCTTTTCGGATAAAGGGTTTAGTTTTCTTTCTGTATGGTTTTCTCCCCAGTTTTTCCTAAATATTAAGTTCCAGCTTCTGTACTGATCAGTGTTGGATGCCAAAAGACTCACAATCTACTGTAAAAAAAAATACAGAAGAGACACCACCAACAGCCACTGGAAAAGACGCCATGCTGGGGTGAAGTATCTCATGGAGCATGACTGTGCATGCAATATAAAACCTTCCTAGCAAGTTTGAATTGTGAGAGCAAAATAAGGGTACACTCAAATATGTCCTCTTTCATTTTCCACTGCATCATGCCATGTACACTGTGCAGTGTGCTTGTGAACTCTGCTGCCCTATTGTGCTCTCTGTTTAAATAAACATCACATGGGATATCTTTACAGGGCAATCAAGAATTCATATTTTGTGGCTCCTTAACCATTCAGCTTCTTAGACAAGTCTATGGTTACTTGCATATTTTCCAACCACTTGCAGTGCAAATAAGAAGTTAGTATATTTACTAAGTTTCACTTTAAAATCTTTAACAATAGTAAAGTTTTACATTTTAAAGTACAAGTTATTTTATTTATCACACCTCCGTGTCTCCAGTAAGAACTATGTAAGACTGGCAAGAAGAAAATTATTCATGAGAGAAATTTTCCACTAAAAAACCTCTCTCTCTCTCTCTCTCTCTCTCTCTCTCTCTCTCTCTCTCTCTCTCTCTCTCTCCCCCTCTCCCTCTCTCTCTCTCTCTCTCACACACACACACACACACACACACACACACCTCAGAGGCAGAGAGAGAGAGAGAGAGAGAGAGAGAGAGAGAGAGAGAGAGAGAGAGAGAGAGAGAGTATTAGTTACAGTTAATGCCCAAAATGTGTGAATGGTAACATTCACATGTGAATACTGACAATATCAGCCCAATCCTGTGTACCTCTTGCACTGGTGTAACAGTAGATCCCCCGGTATAAGAGCACTTATGCCAGTGTAACTTGCCGTACACCAGTGCTTCTCAATTATTTTCTGTCACGCCCCCCCTAGGAAGAAGAAAAAATCTCGCGCCCCCCGCGCGACTGTAAATATTTAAATTTTTAAAAGGTTTTTTAGCACTAGCGCGGGGCTTGCAATAGTTAGTGTATGCTTTGCGCCACTTAACTAGATTGTAGGAGCCTCCAGCGACGATCTACTTCACCGACGATCTCTTCCGGGGAGCAGATCGTTCCTCTGCTCCCCGGCGCGAACTCTGTAACGCGCCTAGGAGCGCTCTGCAGAGTTCACGCTGTGAATCAAGCATGCGCAAGACGACGATTGGCAACATCGTCGTCTTGCGCATGCGTGAACTCTGCAAAGCGCTCCCTGCTTCCCGGAAGAGATCGTCGGCGAAGTAGATCGTCGCTGGAGGCTCCTACAATCTAGTTAAGTGGCGCAAAGCATACACTAACTATTGCAAGCCCGAGCCCCCCTTTACAGAGCCTCGCGCCCCCCCTGGGGGGCGCGCCCCACTATTTGAGAACCGCTGCCGTACACCAACAGACGCAGGACGGACATTGGCGTAACCCCCCTCAGACACCTCACATGCGCAGCTCGGATGTGGAACGGACACCAGCACAACTCCGCCGGGCAGGGGACATTCTAGGGGCATTCAGACGCTTACATTATCGCTTTGTATGTGTCAGACTCAAACTAAGCTCTGTAGCCACTGAGATTTTATTTTATGGCTGTACCGATCGCCCCATACACGAGATCCTAAAATTGTTAAACCAACATGAAGCCTAAAATCTCCTATGTTTTCTGCATGACAGCAGCGGCATTTTAGACTGTATGTGGCAGTATTTGGAGGCAGTATTTGGTCATGCTCTACACAGCTTCTGTCTGATGCCCCTTTATGTGGGATCACCAATGCCCAAAACGACATGGCAATGGCCAGAAACCAGAATCAAGTGAGCACTAGTACCCTAAAACCCAGGTTGACTATTAAAGCTAAGCCTGCATTGGAGACATCTGTCTGCATGCTGATTCTTGAAGTCTGATAGTCTGAAAATTCGCCCCAGTTACACTGGCAGGTTGACACCAGGCTGGTTTTAAAACCGCTCAATCGCACACACTCCATCTATGTTAGCTTATTTTTAAACTTCCATATGTATCACGTACATTGACATGTGAAAATGAACGGTGACTGGATTCCTCTGTCCTGCCACCATACTGCGTTATATCCCCCTAGCCCTACGTAACAAAACATCGGGGGGTGTACAAAACACCCAGAAGGGTTTTTCATGCTTTCCAGCAGTTCCTCTGAGCTTCCTTGCAAATACTTGCTTTGCTAAACTTAAAACTAGAGCTTGGAACTACAAAACCTCAGTAAGTAAGTGGCACTTGGCAGACTTCGGGGATGGACGCTGTGCCTTAGTTGCTCTGCGTTTGGTTCTGTGCATATCTGAGCAAGATCCAAACACTGCCCTTTCTCCTTGTGGTGGTGTCTGTTTAATGTCAGAGGCAGACATGACGAGGAACTTGTGCCAACACGTGGTTGAAGGCCCACAGCAGACTCTTCAAAACCATAACTGTGCATTAAGGCTGTGTTTTGGCTAGACGATCTCTCGGGTGGCTTATTTTTACTGCTTTTTAATTACTCTAATTGAAGAGGAGAATATTTCCCTCTGCTTCTCTAGTTCACTCACTTTCCTACCCCTGCTTTACTTCTCCATTTTTCCCTTCCTTTTTGAGCAAAATGGCTGCAAACCTTCCAGCTTGTCAGATAACCACATAATGTCGGGGGTGGGTTGAGGGTTTTTTTTCCCCCTTCATCTCCCTCCCTTCCCCCCTTCCAGCTGGAAGGTGGAAACACATGAATTTCATTAGTGTAGTTGGCTCTGAAGTTGACACACCCTACTGCACATAAACACAAGGATTGGCTTGCTCTCTTTTAATAAACATAGGCCTTTAAAAATATATGTCCCCTGCCATATTTGTTTAAGGAATTTAATGTTTACAGAGGGAGAGGGGACCCGTGTGAGAACAAGCCTACCATTTAGCTGCAATTGGGGTGGAGGAGTAGCAGGAAAGGGATCGGGCTAGTGGGAGGACAGCTCCGTTCCCTACTGCTTGGAATGCAGAAGTTCCCTCTCCTATATAAAAACTGGCAATTGTACCAGAGTGTATGTAATCAGCTCTTCAGTTTTCTCCAGAAACAAAGGCCTTTGTAGCCCCTTGCAAACGTTTAAGTTACGGTTGGTTCAGGGGTCTTTGGTGGATAGAACCACTGCTACAATCAAGGCACAAGCAACATAGACTGTTGCTCAGACAAAAATCAGTGCTCTTGGGCATACATTTAACCAAAGGTAGTAAGAAAGCTGTCCATCATACTACGATCAGGCAAGAAGTGTGACTTCCCATGCTGAGAGGGGTGTGTAACAGCATAGGTGCTTTCTTGGTCAGATCTACTAGGCTGTTTACTTTCAAACTACAGTTTGTCCATATTGCTAATGCTGCTTAACTCTCTTCTCTGCCCTAGTTTTGATGTGCTTTTCCATGCCTGTGTTGCATTATATGGTTTCTTTTCCATGCCTGTGTTGCATTATATGGTGGACCTTACCAGCCACGTGCAAATAGGGTTTGTTTGTGTAGTCATTTGTACTGACATTTCTTATTTCCAATTTCAAAATATCTGTGCTGTGATGCACTTCTAACTATATCGAAACAGCAGAATCATCAGACAGGCGGACATGACATCTTACAACAAGAGTGGCTCCACCCAAAGCACCTTATGTAATAATGATCACCATCTCTGAAGATCTGTCTGCTTTTTGCTCCTGAACTGCTTTACCATTGCTTTCCATGGAGGGAAAGATAACTGAGAGCCCAATCCTATTGTTCTCCCCCGCCGATGCAGCGGTGCCCAAATGGCTACCGCTGCATCCTGCAGTTGCAGACGTCTCCTCTAGGTAAGGGAACAATTGTGCCACAGGATCGGGTCTGGGAAGGGGGTTAGGATTCAGTGGCCACCGCTGCCACCCAATCCACCCCCTTTCCGGACCTGATCCACCCACCCCGCCCCATCAACACCCCATTCCACCCTCCCCCTGCCCCCATTCTACCCTCCTGCCACCCTTACCGCCTCCTCTACCATCTTACCTGGATTGGTGGACAACTCCAAATCTGCTGGTGCTGGCGGAAAGGTGCAAGTTTTCCCACCAGTGTCCCTGGCAGCATACTGAGTAGCGGGGTGCTGGAGTGCCTTTTACAGCTGGCGCTGACTGCCATAAAGCAGTCAAGCGGAGAGCCTCCAGTGCCCGGTTACTATAGGATTGGGACGTGACTGTGTTTGGTAGGGCTCCTGGACTAATTTGCAGTTAAGAATTCTTCGTAAGCTAGATAAGCTTCGACAGACTTTATTGGCTTTTATTTATTTATTTTTAAAACTATTTTCCTCCAAAGAAATTATTCTGGAACCTGGCATGGTCAGATATGGTACAGATCAACAATGACCGGTAGATGCTTCCACTGCTTATGAAAACATCCCATTTCCTTTCACTGTTCATTGGGACTGAATAAAGAAATTGAGTGCAATTTTAGAAGCACACCTGCTTGTAAGGTTTCTTTGCTCCCAAAAACACATGATGTCCAAATATTCCCCTCCTGAAACTGAAGCGCAGATAGTTTAACTCGCTCTTGCTCAAAAATTAGCATTAAAATTATACCCTGGTTGCATCACTTTTGGGGGGCCCTGTTAGAACAGTGGTGCAGATACGAGGTACTAGATTTCTTACTGTTTGTATTACATTTAGAAATTAAGAGCATCACACTTCTTGGGAATGTTCTCTGCTTCCCCATGTGGCCATTTATGTTTAGTGCATCACTGCAAATCGCTTTAGCTGTGCTAGTTAGAACAAGTTATTTCCTCCTGGGTTTTTTTCCCCCAGCAATCAATCAGTGTCTTGCATTTATATAGCACCCTTCATGTGCATATCTCAGAGTGCTTAGCAGTCATTAAAATCAAATGAAATAAAAGGACATAAATTACAAAGGAAGGCAAATTTAAATAATTCTCTAAAGGCTTGGTTACAATCACAAACAATCAGGAGGGCAAAGGCAGCCGGTTTGTACAATTACCAGATAAGAACTACATTTTCCCTCTCCAGGTTAACATCCTGAATTCAGGAGGGTTACTGTGCTGACCTTTCACTTCCGGTGATCTGAAGTCAAATGCTGCTTATCTTTAAAGGAATTGGAGATTAAAGATTTAAGCAGAGCACTTAGGAAACGCTTGCCCAAGTACATGACTGCTGGATTTGCCAACTACTGGCGAGACACTGGAGGGATTTTGAAACATTAGTTGGGAACCCTTCCTACACAGCTGGACTCATTGTGGAGGCATCTTTCAGCACTTTCACAGCCAAGGAAAGATTTGATGTCCATGTGTTCTGCATGATGTGATTATATCCAGAATGACTCAAAGAGATCTCCTACAGGCAAAGTTCATTTAGGGTCTGATGCAATGCCAACTAAACTCAATGGAGAGAATCACCATTGACTGTTGGAGCAGAGTCCAGACATTTAGGAAAGGGATTACAATTCTCCCAGGCTGGATTAACTGTTCGGCTAAGTACTCCGTGGCACAGGACCACAACTAAATTGAAGTCTATGTTTTTATTGCCTGCATATTCCTCACTGTGAACAATGGACATACATCCTGCTTTCCTGCATTTCATTCTGTTAAATTCTGCATGGCTCAGAATGACCATATTCCTACTTACAGAGATTTAAAAACATTGATATTCTGCCTACTACCACAAGGAACAAAAGGAACCTACTGTTTGCCTGGCACGGATTTCAGATGTGGCATACATACTGAGCAGGGGCGTCGCTGGAGCGTGGCGGGGTGGGCGGGGCGCCCCCGGGTGACGCGCGCCATGGGGTGATGCGCGCACCCCGCGCGCCTCACCTCCGTGACGCGCAACACCCTTCGGACGCTCCGAGGCCGGCCCGGGAGCCGGCCTCGGAGCGTCCGACCCCGTCGGCGTTCCAGGGCCTTCTGAAAGAAGGCCCAGGCAGCACGTCCATCCGGGTATTTTCCAGATTTTCGCGCACCCCGCGCGCCCCACCTCTGTGACGCGCAACACCCTTTGGACGCTCCGAGGCCGGCCCGGGAGCCGTCCGGAGGGCGACGCGGGGGGGGGAGCCGGGTCGTCCCCCGCGCCGCGATATCGTAGCATCACTAGGGTGACGCGTGCCCCCTGCCCCAGGGTGACGCACGTCCTAGTGACGCTACTGATACTGAGCATAGCAAAGGGACCCTTACATCCCCGTCCCCACCCTTTTCCAAGTGTGAACATGTTTTTTGAGTCACATGTGTGGCAGACACTCTAATACGGTTCTCTGTAGAATCACAATTTCATTTAACCCAGTTCAGCTAGGTGGTTGGTTGCCTGAGATGGCATCTGGCTCTGGACAATGCTGAATGAGGCATTAGGCTGCAATCCTACGCACACTTTCCTGGGAGTAAGCCCCATTGAACCCAATGGTACTTCTGAGTAGACATGCCTAGGATTGTGCTGTTATTTCATGAACAGCCATTGGGAACAATGGCCTCTAATGCTAACACAGGCTCACTAAGAGGTGGAGGAGAAGAAGCTGAAAAGAGAACCAAGGGATTGTGATGTCCCTGTTAGCACTCAATATATTAGAGTGCATCTTTTCATTTTATTAATTTGAGGGTCATACTTGTTCATATACTGCATATATACTTCTATATATGCCCAGATGGCTCCAGACTGTGCAGGTCTCTGCCCATCCATGTGGCCAACAGGAATATCTACCATATCCTGTGCTCGACTCAGGTTCCTTGGGAGTTTGCATGTACCCCACCTTACTAATGCTCTCTGATACAGGGAAAATGCTCTCTGATACACACATAACTGCATAATGCATCACTTATAAATCCAGTACTGATCCTGTTTACAGATATGCTCCAAAAAGACTCCAAGCATAGCAACAAATGTTCCTGTGCAAGCAATAAAATTAAATCATAGAAAATATGATAATCTCCTTCCTTTTAAAGGTAAACCCAGTCTCGAAATCCATTTTTATTTTCAAAGTCAACCTGGGCATTAACTTTGCATACACCTTACTGCTAGGATAACTAGCCTTCCTCCTAATGACTATTAGGCCATGTTTTACCGAATACAATTATTTAAATGTGTAGTGATAATGTCTCTTTCTACTGCATCGGTAAATGTGTTATTTCACAGTACGTGACAGCACCCCTTACTCTCCAGTCCCTGCCAAAAATGTGCAAGCTGTCCTCCATGAACTCTCTAAAAGTAACATCCTCGTAAATAAGCAAGTTGGCTGTGGCTAAGTTGCGTTGCTTATCTGCATTATGTCTGCCATGCAGGGGACCATTTCCGCTTTATTTTGTTCCCCCATAAAGAGCTAAATTATTTAAAAAAGAAAAGAAACATTTTCTTGAGTGGTTGCAGGTCACTCTGGATCAGCGAGGTTTAACTTTAGTGTGTTGCAATAAAATATTAATACTGAGTCAGTGTGTTTATTTCTCCAAGCGTCTGGAGCCCCCGAGTGTTTATGTGCTGAGATTAGTAGAAAGTGTGTCCATGCATAGCAGGGTTGTGCTTAGAAAGTCTGAGATTTCAGAATGCAAAGGGTGTCCATAAGAAACCGGTTGTACCAGTTTATCCTCTCAACTGTTTTGGTTGAGAATGCCCCTTGAAGAATTTGATCTCACAAAACAATGCAATGCCAACCCTCTTCAGACCTTCACTCTCTGTGAATGTATGAGGGACCCCTAGGACTGAAGGGGGGGGCTACATGTCAAGTAGATAATAACTACAATGGAAAGGTACATTTCTTAAGACCAGTTCACACAGTTAACTTGTGTGCATTGAACACGTAGGTCGAGTGGTTCTCTAGAGAATTTAGCTTATCCTAAGTGGTCATGTGGTTACTGCTCCACCATGTGCCCAGTTTGCAACTCATTTGACCAGGTTGTGCAGAATGTTTTAGATAATGGAGCAGCGCCATATGACTCAGTGATACAAACCCATCCTTTCCAAAGGATCCAAATTTAGATAGAGAATGGGCATCACTCTCACACAATTTTATGTAATTATTTATTTTTAAAAAATTAATAATGGCATGTATTGATCACTGTGGCTTATGATCTAGGATTGCTTTTGAATATTTTGCTCCATGGCGATTATTTCCTGTATGCAGACAATTTTCAAATAGGGATTTTATACAGAGAGTAAACACAGTTCATGGCATACAGTGTGTATTTCAGGGCAATAATGTAATCTTATCAAACCAGGAGTGAAAGAACATATGTGAAAAAAGTATATGAAATAAACGAATGACGAAAATAAATAGGATAACAAGTAGACAAAGAGAAAGAGCTGGCAGGTTTTATATTTTAATACTCCTGGCTGACTGAAGTCCAGATGCACCTCAACACACTCAATCTGAATGAGTCAACTCAGCATGTGCCCAGCCCTTAAGGACAGGAAGCAACTTGACTTTTGCATTCCAAAGGCTAGCAAAGGAAGGACAAGAGGAGGGACCCAGAACATTTAAGCGGGAAAAGGATACTGGAATGGCCTTCTGTCCAGCTTGCGGGGAGGTCCGCTTCCTCTGTCCCCGTCCAAGTGGAAAAGAGTTCTTGCCTCTTGGCTGTGAACTTCTCTCACATGCCATGGGCAGGGGTACCATCCCAGATTCATTGTTGTTTGCAAGCAATGCTCTCCAAAAGGATGAGTCACAGAACTGAGGCCCTGACCCTGCTGCATGTACTGTCTGTCTGGATTTCCTTGTTATGCTTTTCAGTCTGGCAGCAATAATCAAATGTTAAAGGAGTGAGTACTGCTTGAAAGGAAATTCATGCTACTGGACTGATTTGGGTGTGCTTGCATGTAGGAAACCCGTTGCATGCCCTGTGGCTCTTCTATACGGACCATTTTCCCATCCCATCGTGATACATCCAAACTGTGTTCACAAAGCTAAATCCAAAATATGAGGACATAGTTTCATACCAGTCTGCTCTTACTTCTTCTGTTTTTCTGTGTGTATCAAACCAAACATCATTTTTCCTGCCCATGTGTAGAGGCTACCACAAAATATGTCTGTTCTCAAATGTACATTGCAATCAATGATGTACTTTTGTTCAATGTGTAGATGTGGTACCAAAAAAAAACCCAACTCATTGAAACATCAGTTGTGAAAATGGCATGTGCTTGGGCATGATCCAAACAAAGGCAGTTTGGATCCCACTGATTTCACTGAGAGTGTACTCATCACCCCACCACACGACAACATTTCACTGAACTTATCAAGGTTCTTTTTCATTCCACTCTAAATCCCTGAGCAAGACCTGAGCAAGACCTTCCAGGTTCTCCTTGAACATTCACGTAAGTTTAAATGTGGGGAATCGTTGACCAGCTTGAGGGTGTCTACAGTTAAAAACAGGATGCTAGATTAGACGCTCACCAATTTTGATCCAACAGGTGTCATCTCCATATTATGGCTTGTGGCTGACCATTCCTTTGTTAGATAGATTAGAAGGCAGTTGGGGATCCTTTGGCGTTTTGGAAGGAGATACCTATCAGAACTTGGGGAAGGTACAGCTGAAGTAAGGAGTCGGTTGTATGTCTGTATGAAGGACAGCAGTTTGGAAGAGCCAGAGACAGAAACTGAGAGATGGCTGCAGGCCTAGAGCCTGCCCATCCATGAGGCCAACAGAAGCAGTCGCCCAGTAGCGTCGCTGAAGGTGGGGCGGAACGCTATGTTCCGCATCACGCTGACCCTCCGTTATTCACCGGCATGAGGTGGCCCCGCCCCCTCGCCATCAGAGCCATTCAGTGGGGCGAAGGCAATGCACAGGGAGTTTCCTGCGCATTGCCTTCGCCCCACTGAATGACTCCGACGGCGAGGGGCGGGGCTGCCTCATGCCGGTGAGTAACAGAGGGTCAGTGTGGTGTGGAACTTAGTGTTCTGCCCCACCTCCAGTGACTCCACTGCAGTCGCCTCAGGCAGCAGATGGGGGGGACTGTCTTTGTCTGCCTACTTGCCTCCACAGTTCCTCCTTTTCCTTTCTCCCTGGATTTGAAAAGGAAGAGTACGACAGAGAGGAAGAGGTCATGTGGAGAGGAGGAGAATGCTGATCTAGAACATTGAAGAATGAGAGAGGACGAGGCTAGCACCTCACTGGGTAAGGGGGTAGCATTTGGCATGCCACCTCAAGTGTCAGGAGGTCTTGAGCCAGCCCTGGTTGGCTGAAGGAAACTTGGGGTGCAGAGTCTCTCACTGAGGAACTGATGTGGGACACACCAGATCTATTGTCTTATACGAGTGCCTGCCTTCACCTCCATTTTTGCTCTACTTATAGATTTGTAAATAAAGCAAATAGTACAAAAATGTCACAAGTCTACAGTGCTTAATCTTCACAGAACAGCTAAACTCTGATAGCACTGTCTCTGGAAACTCTTGCTCCTCAGGAAGAGTGGCAAGTGGGCGACATGATGTTCTTTCTCATTCCATGTAATGAAAACCTGCTTAGGAGGTTAAAAGCAATGCTTATGCACAATGCCTATGCATGCACAACCCTCCACATACTGTACTACCAAGTAGAACCCTATCATCAACTGCAAATCTGTTCCACCCAAAATCAGGTTACTAATATAAGGGATTAACCAAACTAATTTTTCTTTTCTTTTGTGGTTGGGATTTTGTTCACAGTAGAAAATAAAGAAAAGGGGATGATGTGCCCCTTTAAGAGTCTACCCTCTTCAACAGATACCCAAGAGATTATCTCCCTTTGACATAAATACTGGCAATGGAAGCAGTAAGTCTGCCACCCCCGCCCCTCTGCCACACAAAAATAAAAAGAAATTAGACAAGTCGTAATAGTACCATAATAAAACTATAAAAGCTGGAGACTGCTTCAGGCATTTGACATGCATCTTGGCACTTTTAATGAGGAAGAACAAAAGACTTAAAGTGCATCCTCAACACTGTGTGTTGTGTGTGTCTGTGTGTGTGTGTGTGTGTGTGTGTGTTAGTAGAAGAGGGGGAAGGGAGGAGGGCAGTGGTAGTGCAAAGGGGGGGATCGACTCACTAAGCCGCACCATTCTCAAGGGTTGTTGTAAATCTCCTCAGCTGGGTGAACCCCGCCTCACTCCTCATGCTACATTAGGCTTGTTGTACTCCCTTTGGTTTATAGAGGATTGTGGTGGTAAATGAGGTAGAACAAGAACTGCAGTATCAAGGGATAGGATGGCTATCTCTACTAGCCAGCTACACTAAGTGAGAATCTCTCTCTCTCTCTCTCTCTCTCTCTCTCTCTCTCTCTCTCTCTCTCTCTCATATAATTTTCAGTCACTCCTGCAAGTCACTTTCAGTGAATGGGTGAAGGTTTTATGTTTGTGCCTACTAACAATTCCAAAAAATATATACAGAGCCTCTACCCCTCAACAACTATTCACTGGATCTGACAACAAACAATCTGAGGCCGGAGTAGAAATGGACAAGAGTCAAATTACACTGGAGATAGGTTTCGCTTCCTGTCACGTGGACACACATTTTACTCTCATCATCTCCTCCAGTCAAATGGATTTTTTGAGGTTTCTGAAGCAGTGCAAACACCTGAAAACTGTTTACCACAGCCAAACGTGGGATGAGTGTAGACACCACAAGCGGCCTCGCGTTCCCTCGTTCAGACTTCATTTCCATGAAAAATGCTTAATTTTTCAGATAACTGAAGCAGACAGATCTTGACCTTGTTTAATTTTTGAAACCATTTTAGAGTGGGTTACACAAGCTTTGCACTGAACCAACATGCATTTGTTTCAACAGAGGGTTTTAAACACATTGGCTTATTTCAGACGCTGCATAGGTTGAAGGTGGAGACTGCCACTCAACCACCCATTCTGTCTAAGCATATTCTTTCTACACACTGAGAACATCTATAAAGGGCCACAGTAGTTGGTCTATGTAGGATCCCCTAGGCACCTTCACTAAGTTCTTCCGATATATTCTTTGCAAAATCTGGAGCATGGCAAAAGAAATTGCTTTGGCTTAATTCTGAATTCAGTTTATAAATCAGGCTAGGCATTCAAGTTCAGTCAATGCAAACAGATTATCAGTTTTTCTTTTGGCTGGCATGAACTTAAATTGAGATGCAAGACCCCCCAAAAAGCACTGCGTGTTGCTTGTCTCTTTCATTTCACACAGGGCCAGCCCCTCCATGAAGTGACATGAAAAGGTTGCATTGAGTGGCGAGTTGCAGGGGAGTGACGAATTGATGATCTGTCCGTCACTCCCCCTCCACCCCATTACTAAGAAGCTGATTGAATCAGTTCTCTGATCCACTTCTCGCCTGTTGGAAGTGAGCAGGAAGCGTATTGGAAGTAGGAAGCCCACCTTTCCTCCAGCGCTGCTGGAGGAAGGAGAGGAAAAGCTGCCATCACCAGTGGAGCCACGGCACCCTGCGTGCGGGGGGAGGGCAGCATGCTAACCGTGACGTCAGCACCAGAAGTGATGTTGCCGCCGCCGCAAAGGGCTTCCCAGGCGCAGGGCGGATGGGCCAAACTTTCATCACCACCCACCTGCTTTTCGTGCTGCTGCCCATACGGGCATTGTTGCCCCCCCCGCCGCTTTATCCCCCCTGCGTGCCGCCCGTGGGCCCACAACCACCCCTGGCGACGCTTCTGGCCATCACCATCATGCTGCACCTCTCTTTGCCCACCCAGCTGCCTAAAAATAGCAACCACAGGGGCAAAAGACAGGCAGCACACAACGTGATCCTCGTCTCATTCACCCCCTTCCTTACCTCCAGGTCCAGTTCCACCTCCTGCCTCCATGCCATCCTGTTTCAAATAAACAGGAAGAGTGGAGGATGGCATACCAGCAAGCTCTGCTCTTCCTGTTTATTTGAAACAGGATGAGGTGAAGGGGCTGAGTGGAAAGAGGATCGCACTGAGCTGTGCCTCCGGGTCACCTCCTTGTATCCCTCCTAGGTAGGCAGGTTAGGAGGCAGCAGCAGTGGTAGCAACAGGAGCAGTGGCAGATTTTGCACGTCACTTCAGGTGTGGTTTGGCCTTCAACCGGACCTGATTCCTTGAGAAATCTCAGAGATCCATGAGGGACTCTGTAATTTTAATTTTTCCTCCCCTCCCCCCCCCGTGCAAGTTAGTGTGAGAAAATGAATGGCACACAGACACAAGAGGACCTAGAAAAAATTCTCAAAACCACTCATTAATACAAGGAAGCTGAGGAGCCCAGGTGAATGCTTAGATTTGGCACATCAATTAACATTATTTACTTCCCTTTAAGAAATTCTATTTAATCAAATATTGCTCTCGGTGCTGGAGATGTCGTACAGACACGGCCAACAACTGGCTGTAGCATTCAGTGCAGCTTTACAGAAACTTTACGACATTTGTAGAGGAAGTTTCATCTTTTTACATATTGATGGATATGTCTTCTATGGATACATTAGAAGCCTCCAGCCAGGCACAAACCAGACAGGACATGACAGGCCAAACCAGTGATGAGTCAGGTATTCCTTGAAGGATTCAAGTGGAAACCTTCCACTTGTTTCTCAACCAGTTATGTTCATAGGCAGGGCATATATTTCAGGGCTTCTGGGTTGAAATGTGGACTCCTGTGGGACATGACAGCTAAATGAACTACATGAAAATTGTGTTTCCATGTGTTCATTTAGCTGTGTCGTGTCCCATAGGTGAACTTCCACTGGCAGAGCTAGAGTGGAGCAAATAGGAGGAGTTTGGTGTGAAAGCCCAGGGTCGAAATAGGTGCAAATGGCTTGGCAGGATGGTTTGGGACTTGTAGGTTTCAGAGAATCAACCACCTCTGCAAGAAATGGAAGGACTATCTCCAATAAAGAGAGATGGTTGAGGGTATGTGTGAAGCCTCAGACAAGTGAGCAGACCACAGCTGATTCCCTCCAGTTAAGACAGAGTTAAGATGGAGTTCACATTAGGTTGTTGTGCAACAGATTCCGCTCATGTTTCACAAAACAACATTAGAGAAATGTCAAAGATATTTGAAAACTTTCCTGTTAATAAAATCTCTTTGTTCAAGCACAGTCAAGGGAGCGCCACACTGGGCGAACCAGACTGCTAAGCAGAGCACATGTTCCCACGTCTCTTTCTAAACCCATCAAATGAAGCCCATCATACTCAAATCTGAAATTAGGATACATCCTCCTGCTGGTTTGAAAGAAGATTAAATTTCCTTGATACTGGGGGGGGGGGGAAGCAGTGGCTTGTGTACCATCTTTGGAGTCAGATCAATGCCAACAGTGTGACTTCACATGCCAACAACTTGGTCAACAAAATCCCAGTCAGGTTTGAGCTCAATGTATGTAAGTGATTAAAGAAGAAAAAGGCAGAGAGGATTTTAGGGATGGAGGATACATTATCAAGGGTAAAGGAATAGAGAAAGCAAAACACAGACAAGTGTTCACAGATGCATAGGGAAACTTTCTTGAAATTCTTAAGTGAATCATCCTTTTTTCTAAGAATTTTCTTAATTCTTACACTATGTCAAGTACCACAGACCAGCTACCAAAGGGGTAGTCAACTTTCCAGTTAACTGCTCCCCCCCATTTCAGCTTCTAATGGCACAATCCTATCCGGCCTCTGTGCCAGCGGAGCGTGCGGTCCACTGTCACAGATGGTCGCAAATGTGCTGTAAAGCATGTTGCAGCAGCGTGCCTGAAAGCAGTGCTGGCGAGAAGGCCGGATAGGATTGTGCCAGTACAAGGATGAATGCCTTCCAGTGCAGGTAAGGTTTGCGCTGAGCAGCACAGGGTGGGGGAAGGCACGGAGAGGATAGAATGGGGCGGGGGGAGGTGGCAGGGGGTGGGCGGATTGGGCCTAGGAGGGGGCGGGATTGGTGGCACCAGTGCATGCCGTATCCTATCCCCCTTCCCGGGCCTGATCTGCCAACATGGATCAATATGGACTTACTCCAGTGCTATTGCTGGCACAGGTCCGAGTTGTCCCATAGTGACATCTGGGGCTTATCCCAAGGCAAAGGGACAAATGTCCCCTTACCCTGAACTGAAGACAATTTCCACCTGCTAAACTCCCCCACGGGATACAGTGTAACCTGTGCAGACAGTGGCAATTCTATGCCCCATGGGGGGGGAGACCATATGCCCCCCAGTTAGGTTTCATTTTTGATTTTAGGTTTCGTTTTTGATTTTAGGTTTCGTTTTCAGTTTGGGGGTTTTCCGGTGTTTTTTAAGGGGTTTTTAAAATAATTTTTAGGCTGTGTATGTGCTTTTAGGGTACTTAGCTTGTCTCGTCGGGGCGCAGGCAGCATTTTCCCGGGGCGCAGGCAGCATGTTCTCGTTCTGGCGCCGCCATCTTTAATGGGCGGGACCAGCGTAGTCACTAGGGCGCGCGTCACCCTGGGGCTGGGCGCACGCGTCACCCACGCCCGCCCTAGGGTGACATCACGCGTCACCCTAGTGACCCCCCCCCAGCACCCACTTGGTGCCGGGCATCCTCTTCCTCCGGCAGTCTGGGGCCTTCTGAGGAGAAGGCCTCGGAGCGTCCGAACATTCTGCGCAGGCACGAAAAACCTAATAAATTATGCGTCGACACATTGGGCCTTCTCAGAAGGCCCCGGACTGCCGGACGGGGCGGATGCTCCGAGGCCTTCTCCCGGCCTCGGAGAGCCTCCAGAGGGTGACGCGCGCAGTGGCGGTGACGCGTGTGGGTGCGCGCGTCACCCCCCGGCGGCCCACCCCCCCGCCACGTTCTGTCGACGTCACTGGGCGGGACTCTCTAGGACTCTCTCTCCGTCTTGCTGGTCCGTTGGTCCTCCAGGCCTCTCTAGGGCTCTCTCTAGGGCGAGACCAACGAGATGGAGAGTCCTAGAGAGTCCCGCCCATTCAAGATGGCGGCGCCAGAACGAGAACATGCTGCTTGCGCACCTGGAAAATGCTGCCTACGCCCGACGAGACAAGCGAAGTACCCCAAAAGCACACACACACCCTGGGGGGCGCACACGAGGCAGCTGCCGCCCTGGGAGGGGCGGCAGCTGCCTGCAAAAGAGAAAAAAAAGGGAAAAGCTGGAAAAAAATGGAAAAATAAAACCGAAACTTAAGGGGGCCTGCGCCCCCTGAACAGCTTCAGTGCCCTACGCCCTGGGGCCCACTGCACCACCACCACCCCCTAGCGACGCCTCTGTGTGCAGATGCCTCTGCATCAGCGCAGAGAAGATTAGGTAGGATTGGGTTGTAAATCTCCTTTGCTCATTCATTGTACCCTTAGGACAAGCTGATCTGAAACTGTAGTGAGTTTGTTATTATCTGTAGGTCTGTTTCTTGGGTTTGTTAATTGCTGAAATTTTGAAATTTTAACTGTTGTTATAATGAGATGTTTTACTTTATGCATAGGTGGCCAACCTTTTGAAGTGACACACTGCTGTTTCTGTTCAAGTCGAGCGCTGAAGTCCCTCTCTCTTTCTCGACCCCAGTGCGCCTTTCCAAGCCTGTGGCACTAGAGGAGGTCTCTGCACCCCACTGCACCTTATTCTTGCACTGTCACTGTGCTTTAAATATTTTCATTACCTTAGATTTATTTATTTATTTATTTAAAGTGGCACGCTCAAGATTATCTACATAAAATGTGGCACATGGCGTGCCATGGGTTGGCCACCCTTACCTGCTTTGAATCCCCCCCTCCTTTAAATAGAAAAGAAATGGGGTATAACTATGAAGAATACGTATGGGAAAATTTTACATTAAATTTTATCCAAATTTAACTCTGAGGTGAATCTGGAAGATTCTGTTCCGGTCAGCTATCTGTAAAACTTTCAAGAAAAGTTAAAAGCTTTCAGGTACAATTAGCAACATTTCACATCAGCTGGGAGTTCACTTCTCACATCTTTGGAATGCTATGTGTCTCTAAAATATGCAGATTACCTATGGCACTGTTGTTGAGGATGTGTAAGAGCTTTGTTCAGGCTGCCCTTCAACAAAACACCAGCAAAGCATAGTAAAATTCAAGCCCTCGCAATTCACAGGAAATGCTTCCACTTGTTTACTTCCCATCACTGAAACATTATTTTTGCCACGGAAGATTATTTTCAGGACCCATTTCAAGCTTTAAGCTGCTTTTGCTGTAGTTGCGTGTGTGTCTCAAACACAAGTTTTTGTCTTGCCACAGGAAATGTGCTTTTTCATTCTTTTATAATTCAGAAGTGCCCAAAAGGATTCGGCTCCAACATTTTGCAAGAAAAACAGTTCTCCAGGCAGCCTTCTCTCTGAAAGCTTTATGCTTTGTTAAAACAGGGAACCATCGAGGAAAGGCCGCCATGCAGCCTCTCACTGTAGAGTAGGTCTTACTGACGCCAGTGATATTATATGTAGCTACAGAAAATACATATAGCAAAGAGACGCTATGGATTATGGTTCATTTTTCTACGCAGTTAAAATTATATACTACAGACTATCAAGAAAACTCCCTGGTTAAAGTGATACCTCCAGGAAACTCTGTCCTCATTCTGCAAAAAGGAAACCAAAATAGAGGCTTTGGCAGTCGAGAGTTTTCCTAGCAGCCCACTCATAATGAACCATAGGAAAGGACATAGTGGCCTACTTTTAAGGGGGCCTTCTTGCCAAATCCCCCAATAAGGAGAAAAAATAGGGTGATTTTTTTTTTCAAATCCCTTTAAGTTGTGAAATGTTTGGTTTCAAGATGTCCCGTCGTTCTTTCGTCTGCAACATTTAAGCACTAGCAATTATAACCTACAGCAGCAGAGTCAGAATGGAAGACCTGAGGGACTTGTCAGGCCCTTTCATTATTTATTACAGAAGTTTCTATTCCATTCTTTGACAATATTGGTAACGGAATGGTATACAAGTTAAAACACGAAATGATAAGTTGCATACAAAACAAAACAGCAGTTCATAACAGAGCATAAAAACATCATTCATATATATATATATATATATATATATATATATATATATATATATATATATATATATATATATATATATATATATATATATAAGGTCATACCTTGGTCTATGGTCAAGGTTCCTTTTTGGAGGGGGGATGTTGGAATTGCATGGATATCCACAAAAACAGAGAGCTGCAGCAACATCTGAGTATTCAGTGGGTTGGTCTGACCCATCAGAACATGAATTTGATCTGGCAGAATTGGCACTCCAGCAGAACTAGAGACTCTGTTGTGGATGGGCAAAGATGAGATGCTTGGTCCATGTCAGCAACTGGAAGCTACAGGCAGTAGTGTAGGAATGGGGGGACAGGGCAAATTGCCCCTGGGCATCAAGGGGGGGTGCACTCGTGCTGGAAAAAGTGCCTTTTCAGCACTTTTTCTGCACTGCGGGAGGAAGGAGTCGGCCCCCTGCCCGCCCAGGTGCTGTGGCCTTTTTCTGGTGAAAAAACGCTGGGGGGGGGACAATCCAATTCGCCTGGGGCGGGGAATGTGATGTGATATCACAGGCTGTCACGGGGTGCTGCCCCCCACACCTGGGCCAGCTATAGGGCCCCACCCCTGGTCCAGTGGGGGACCAGCAACGCTGCTGGCTTCAGGGCAGAGGAGAGGGATTATGACCCCGTGGCCTGCCCTGTGTAGACGTCCAGATGCGGTGGCACTTCCTCACACTGTAGTGCATTCTTAAAATGTCTGTTTCGCGGCATCCAACTGACTACAGTGTCATGACATGGAATCCTGCGCGTATTCATGAGTCGAGGGTCTCCATCCACGCTCAGAATTCCTTCACAACTCTTTGAATGAATTCTGAAACCGAAGCATTTTCACCTTAATTTTCTTGGTCCTTTATGCTTCAAGTTCACCCAAATAGCTCTGCTTGATAATATACAGCACAATATAGTAATTAGAAACAAGAGAGAAACAGGAGACAAAAATCAGTTCTCATGTTACAAACCTGCAGCTGCAATGAAGCAAATCATATCCTTTGTGGCCAGAATAAGTTTTGGTCTGTTTCTGCAGACAATAGCTGCTTGTTTCCTATAACACAAAAGCCCACAAGGGGATGCAAAAATCAGGCTTGAAATGGAAAGAGGGATTAGAGGATAAATGCCCTCAAACCTTGGGTCTATTAGGTCAAGTAGTCTGAAGGATAGCAAGCCTGGAGGTGAAACCTGTGGCACGCCAGCTAGGATGTCATTAGATGCCTGTGAGAGAACCGTATTGTGCATAGGCCAGATCCTCCTAACCTTTGAACTTGTCTTAATTCAGTCCCCGACATCGAGGCCAACCTATGTCTTAATACCTTTCATTACTCACACCTGGTAGCAAGCCCACAGGTAGATTGACAGGTAAGAAGAACAGTGCTTTTTAAAAGGCCCTGCCCTGAAACTTCTCTCAGGGAGAACCCCAGTGGAAACAGCACCTCCTGTTATCTTACCACACCGTTATATTCCCATCATTCCACCCATCGCAATGCTGCAAGGCAGGTAAATCCTGAGGGAAAAGCAAATGCATGCCAAATTGAGGAGAGGCAGACAAATGAAGTTGAATAGGAATGTAACATGCAAGGCAACACTGTACTAGGATGAAATGCAAATGAATTTGCAGTGCAAAATGAATCCTACATATTCAACTGACATTCAGGCTCAATTTACCGATTGTAAATTTACCGAGGTGGTGGCGTGCAGGCCTCATATAGTGACTTTACCGCCTTGGGTTGCCACCCTTTGTTGTTGTTTTTTAAAAATCCAGTTGCCAAGCACAAAATGCTTCTGTACATGTGCAGAGTGCTTTTTTCCTGAGGAAAATCAAGTTGCTAAAAAATCAATGCTACAGTGCCTCTAAGCATATGCAGTGTGTTTTTCCCATCAGGCAATGTGGACAATGCCATTCTGGCTACATTAGCAGAACTACTAAAGTAAGTGTTCAGGCTATTTTTTTTTTCTGGTGCTGAGAAGCTGGCAACTAAAAGGTCTTGCATTCAGGATCCTACTTTTGTCTATTGTTCCAACTCTCCTTCCCCATGCAGGAGCTTTCCATGGAATGAATTGTTTGGAAGAAGGACTCTCCTGGACTCTGCAATAAAATCCAGGCGACTTTGCTGAACATTTCTTACTCATTCACGACATTCTCTTCACATAATCATGGGATCAAGAAACATCTTCCTGTCCTTGTTCACAAATGCCTTCCATCACTTTCTACTTAGTTGTTTCTCTTGCGTTAATCACTGTTCTGCATCAGTTTTGCCATCATGAGTGGGGTCTTCCCTGGTGGTCCTTCAAAGATCATTTTCACAGCCATTTGCTTTATGTATCTGATACATCAAAGAAACTCGACAGTTACCTGTTCTGCTTTATTAGAATATGTTGTGAATCTCTGAGACTTTTCTCCATGAAATAGTTGCAGGGCCGGCCCATCCATGAGGCCAGCTGAAGCAGTTGCCTCAGGCAGAAGGTTGGTGGGGCACCCATCTCTGTCAACCTACTTGCCTCCTCTGCTCCTCCTCCTCCTTCCGCTTCCTGGGTTGGAAAAGGAAGAGGGGAACAGAGAAGAAGAGGAAATGTGGAGGGAAGAGAGTACTGAGCTAGAACATTGGAGAGTGGGAGGAGCAGAAGCTGGCACATCATTGGGTCATGGGGGCAGCATCTGGCATGCAACCTCAGGCATCAAGAGCTCTTGGGCCATCCCTGAAAAGTTCCTTTATATTTTAGTTCTTTATGGACATAGAAGTGGGTACCTTAGCTAAGGCTTTGGGTACATCTGCATGAACAGACCTTCGATAGTTCTTAACATTTTTGCTAACTGTACCGAGGATTGTAAGCTACTTTGGTCACAGTGCTAAATAGGTTGCAAAGATAAAGCACTGAATATGTAGAAAATGGTAAGGATTAAAAAGCAAGAAGGAAGGAGGAGAAAAAAAGAGTTTAGAGGATGGTGACAATGGCCAGATTGAAGAACATTCCAATATGTTTCAGAAAGAACTTGGGAAGAAGTACAGGCAGCAGTAAGGATTCTTGGTGAGTTCTAGCACAGAACAAATATCCAATGCAGATAAAAGTTAGCAATTTGAATCACAGCCATTTTTTTCTTTTATCAGATCTGAATTGTCCCTAGAGCCTTTGATCATGTCACTGATAAAACTCACTTGACTTGGACACTTTCGCTCTCTCCCCAGCCCACTCATAGGAGTATTACATGTAAAGTGTCATCCATTTCTAGACTTTCCTGCATTAAAAAAAACAAACTTGTCCCTTATATTTTTAAGACTGCTAACGATTCTGACACTTGTGCACACATCTCAAATAGTCTGAAACCAGCTGTTGCGAAGCGTGAAAATTTGCAGCTAAAAAATCCGTGTCCTGGAGCCATTTGCACATATAGCTGTTGGACTATTGAAAGAGAGCTGGTAAGTGTTAATGAGCACACAGACAACAGTCCTGAAGAGCGCTTGGGGAGAGTGTGCATAATGTAGGGCTTCTCAAAGAAGCAGCTGAGAGCTCGTTCGCATTTTACGTTACTTGGTGTAAAATCTTGGGATTTAATTTCATCATGGCTGTTAAAACATATGAACAAGTCGGGATAGGTAATGCATAATGTTTAAAACAGTAGTTCCCAACCTGGGGGTCGGGACCCTCAAGGGGGTTGCGAAGCAGTTTCTGGGGGGTCGCAGGATGTCAGCTGGATGGTCACACCCAAGATAGCAGCTCACTCCTCCTCCCCACCACTGCAGAGAAAGAAGTGATCTCTTTGGGCTTGTTTACTCACCTTGTGTTATTTTCTGCTTGCCTTTTAGCATCTCTGTTAATATTAGGTCACCCAATGGGGCTGCTTATGAGTACAATTTTAAAAATGTGATTTATTTTTAAAAGTGTGATGTATTAAACAGTGTAATGTATTAAAACAATGACATCACTTCCTGCTTAATGATATCACTTCTGGCCCTAGGTCTTAGGGGGTCCCCGACAGATTGTCATTATACAAAAGGGGGTCCCGGTGCTAAAAAGATTGGGAACCACTGGATTAAAATTACAGGCCCTCTGTTTCCAGGAGCAATTCAAGGTGCTGGATCTTACTTTTAAAGCCCTAAATGGCTTAGGACCTAGATCCCTAAGCCTGCCTTCTCATCCAAGAGTGACAATTGAGCCCCTTGTTTCTACTCTTACCTACTCTCTTGCTTCAGCCTTCTACCAGGTTCTTCATCTCTCAATATTTTCCTTTTCTTGTGGGTTTTGATCACAGCACTGTCCTGTCAAACTTTTATCTGTATTCATAGGAACCAGAAAGTAAAGTAAACCAACAGCCCAATCCAACATAATTCCCTGCACAGCGATGCAGCGGTGCCAGCACAGGCTAGGGGATTTTTGGCTGCTGGAGTTCTCCTTAGGGTAAGGGGACATTTGGGTCAACTCGGACCTGCGCCAGAGATATCAATGGCACAAATCCGCATTGATCCATGCAGGTGGATCAGGCCCAGGAAGGGGTTTTTGATACGGCGCACACCAGAACCGCTGATTCTAACCCCTCTTGGGACCCATCTGCCCATCCCCCTGCCCCCCATTGCTGCCCTGTTCCACCCTCCCCCTGCCCCGTTCAACCCCTTCTCACCCTTCCCCCACCCCTGAGCTGGACTTTCCTGCTCCGGTGGGCCTCCTAATGATCGCTGGCATCAGTGGGAAGTCTCCAGCCTTCCCGCTGGCGCTCCTGGGCCTTCCGCTGTCACAAAGCACTTTACTGCACTTTTGCGACAGAGTGCATGCCAGTGGAATGCGCATTCTGCCGGCACATGCCCTCTTTAGGATTGGGTCGAAAGTCAATCTTTCTCACAATCTTGACTTTGGAGCTTTACAGAGTAGTTGCTGATAGCAAAGGACACAGACAGCACCATTCTCAGAGCAGAGCTGGCAGCTAGGGAACTGGGATGGAAGCATGGTTTGAGTTATCAGATTTTTTTCACGAAGACCAAATGGTTGCTTTACAATATGCAGCATGTAAAATATATGTGACAACAGCAGATACGGCAAGTATTAGAGGGCTGGCTAATGTTCTGTGCTCACTGGAAATGTATGGTATGTGTATATATGGGCTGTGAAATATCTTCAGAGAAATACAGAACGTACAGCCAAACTGTGGTCAGCGTTAAGTTTTTCCCCCCAAGGCCTTCCATGTTGTACACTCCATTTATAATACTGACTGTTTGGTTACTATTTTTATGTCTCGGAATAACCTAGCAGGGTGATGGCCAACAGATGGAGATGCAGTAGAAGGTTCATGAATTTCAAGCAATTGCATCTTTCATTCCAGTGGGCTTCTGCTCTTCAAGACTGTCTCTGGGTACATTGTCTATAAACTGAATCAGTTGCCTAGAAAGAAAACCATGTATCTGAATAAGCCACACTCTGTTACTGTCTCTGTTTGGGTTATTTATTGGGGGAGCTGGACCAATCCAATGCTGTGGCCCCAGCACAGAAGCCAGAGGAATTAAAATTCACAGACACACAGAAACCCATTGTAAACTATACTGTAAATTCGTATTAGGGTCGTGCAAGGCCTCAAGCTAAGAGGGAATTAGAACAAACCTATTAATAACCTCAAATGCAGATAAAACTTGTGCCTGGTTAATAATAAAAAGTGTTGTAAAAATTCCAGGTTCTTGTGGTCATTTGGATTTTAATCAGATATGAAAATCCATGCATGGTTTATTTCTGGGATAAATAGGGATGGGGGTCCAAGCTGAAGGATAGTTTTGGGATAAGCATGCTATGAGTTGTGGGGGAAAATAAGTTCAGGAAAACAACATAAATGATACTTGGCATATCTGATGCAAGCAACTTATTTTTGAAACTGAAGAAAGAAAATACATTGCCAGCTCAACCTAGAATGACCCCTGATTGAATTTGCTCCAGTTTGTATATACTGTATATACACTTTGTGTGTACAAATACATATACTATTTAGGTAATAACGTTTTTTCTTTGTTTCAAATGTTACATTAAAGCAATCTGGAAGATGGGGTGGTGATGTCAACCCATAATGAGGTGACAAAAGGGTAATTTCATATCAACCATCTCTGTATCTAGAAGATGAAGTCTCATTCTCTGAGGTACAGGTGGGCCCCCATATCCACAGTTTCGCTATCCATGGTTTCAGTTATCCATGGATCATGGGGACCCCCCAGGCTTTTACTTTTTTCCTCAGTAAGCTTCGTTTCTTCCTTAAACAAACAGGAGAAGCAGCCTCTGGCTGCTTATTGCAGGCAAGTAGAATGAGACTAAGTCCTAGAGAAACCTTGCAGAGCCTCTCTAGGACTTAGTCTCGTTCTACTGCTTGCAATGGAGGCTGCTTCTCTGTTTGTTTTAAGGAAGAAACAAAGCTTGCTGAAAGAAAAATAAGAGCTGGAGGCGCGCACATGCCTACCCACAGGGGAGACAGGGCGGGGGGCCCTCAGGAAACCATGGAAGGGGGGTTTGCTCTTATCCACGGTTTCAAGTATCCACGGAGGGGCCTGGAACATATCCCCAGCGGATATGGGGGGAGTACTGTATTTAGTCATGGTATCCAACACCGACTTGATGTATTGCATCAGAAAGATTCTGGGACATGTGAGGTAACATTGTGGCACGTTCTGACGGAACCCCATCCTGTGGAAAGAATTCTCACATAAATGTGTTGTATTTTTGAGCTATGTAACAACCCAATACTATGAAGGACAATGGGTGACCCTCATCATGGCTGCTTGTCAGTGGTGTTGTCACCAGAAGCTCATCACTAATCAGAGATAGAGTACACCCTGTTGGACATGCACCTCCTAGCATGAGAAGACACACCATGCAGAGGCAAAAAAGTTCAAAATCACTTGTGTAAAATCAACGTTGTGTGGTCTGTCAAATTGACGAGGAGGAGGAAAAAAACAACCCAATGGGAAGGGAATTAGGCTTTAAAAGTAGCTGGAGGAGGTTCAGTGACCAGATCATGAACCAATCATGGTTGCGTTCACGGGCGTCACTGGGGCGTGGCGGGGGGGCGGGCCGCCAGGGGGTGACGCGCGTCACGGGGTAACGCGCGCACCCCCTCGCGCGTCAACTCCGTGACGCGCGTCGCCCTCCGGACGCTCCGAGGCCGGCCCGGGAGCCGGCCTCGGAGCGTCCGACCCCGTCGGCGCTCCAGGGCCTTCTGAACGAAGGCCCAGGCAGTGCGTCAATCCGGGTATTTCCCGGATTTTCGCGCATGCCCAGACCCGTTTTGAGGGCAAAAAGCCCTCAAAACGGGTCTGCGCATGCGCGAAAATCCGGGAAATACCCGGATTGACGCGCTGCCTGGGCCTTCGTTCAGAAGGCCCTGGAGCGCCGATGGGGTCGGACGCTCTGAGGCCGGCTCCCGGGCCGGCCTCGGAGCGTCCGGAGGGGGGCGACGCGATGCGGGGGGGGAGCCGGATGGCCCCCTCCCCCCGCGCCCATAACATCGCGCCCCTGGGGGGGTGACGCGCGTCCCCGCACCAGGGTGACGCGCGTCTAGTGACGCCAGTGGTTGCGTTCAAAACGTTTAGTTGAGACAAGACAAGATAGGATCCCTGGGTCTATTAGAAACAACCTGATAACACTGTCTTTGAGAAGGACTGACCAATGCCTTTTGGATGCTTTGGGACATGGCCCCCATTAGAGCTGTAATATCGCACTCCCTTATGGGATCAGCTTTGAGTTCTCAAATCTTTTCTTCCTTGCCCTTGTTGTTTTAATTTACCGGTATCTATGATGTTTTATTGCATTTCATTGTAAACCACTCACTGAGCTTTGCTTTGAAGCAGTCCATACATGTAATAAATAGATATATGGATGGCATTCAGTGCTATGTGGAAGCAGAGATTGCTAGGTGTCTGCTGTTAGTAATAAGTTTGCTACATTTGTTTCATAAGTATTACGTATGCAAAAAGAAAATATTAGCCTTCATTCCTTCCTTACCCGGTATATTTTGCTTACAGACCATAAGATGCTGAACAGGGTGAGCTACTTGTCTGGTGTGGTTCCTCTAATTATCTTAACTGGCCAAATATCTCTCTCTCTCTCTCTCTCTCTCTCTCTCTCTCTCTCTCTCTCTCTCTCTCTCTCTCTCTCTCTCAACATGATGTGATATGGAAAAAGACAGGTTCATTGAGTACTTTGGAAAGTGACAGAATAACTTGTAAAATGCCTTATTTAGTCATAGTATCCAACACCGACTTGATGTATTGCATCAGAAAGATTCTGGGACATGTGAGGTAACATTGTGGCACGTTCTGACAGAACCCCATCCTGTGGAAGCAATAGACTACTTTGGCAGGGGGCATGGAATCCTTTACCATGTGCATGAGACACTATGAACATATACTGAATCAGACCATTAAGCCATCATGCCCAGTTCTGCCTTCTCTGAAAGACAGTGACTTTCCAAAGTCCCAGGCAGAAGTCATTTCCCAGGGCTGCTATCTGAGATCCTTCAACTAGAGATGGCAAATGATTGACCTAGGATCAAGCCGTGACCCCTCCCAAATTGGGAGACCTAGACGGCTCACAAAAGTAAGCAAGGGCTGGGCAAATGTAAACTATTACACTCAGGAAAGAAAAACAAATGGAAGTGTATAAAATGGGGAACAATCTCTCTCTCTCTCTCTCTCTCTCTCTCTCTCTCTCTCTATCTATCTATCTATCTATCTATCTATCTATCTATCTGTTTGTGTTTGTGTTTGTGTTTGTGTACTGTATACACACACATACACATATGTATGACATAATTTTCCAAGTTGCAATGACTGGCCTCCCTCTCTTCTTCTATCCATAGATTTCCTTTAAGGAAAACCTCATTGTCAAATTCAACAGGCTTCCCTGAAGCACTTTGAAATCAGCACCACTGCAGAAAGACCACAAGGCCAAGCAGATGGGAAGTGTGTGGATTACTGGTCTTCTCTCCAAGAACAGTAAGCCCACTTTCTGGGATTGGCATGCGCCCAGAAGTGGGAGGAGAGTGGAGCACGTGGAGCCGCTGCTCCATGCGCAGGCGGACCTCGGGGCGTGGTGTTGGGAGAGTGGAGCAGCTGCTCCAGGCGCAGGCAGACCTACCGGTCCCGTCCTGGCGCATTGCTCGTCTCTGGCGCGTTGCTCATCCTTTTTCTGGCCCTCCCTCCCTCCCTGGAGCCCGTACAGCTCCGAAATAGGTAGGAAACTGGTGGGGGGGCGGGGTCGGTGACGCGCTGGGCGCGTCACGTCACCTAGGCCCCGCCCCTTCCTCCAGGCGCCGGGAGGCCTGGTTACGCCTCTGCATGCGCCAATCAGGGATCCAAGTTCACCTGATCAGGTCAGAGGGCAGGGGCTGATGTACAGGTAGTTGTAAACTATCCAATCAGATACACCTATGACCTAATTGAATCTAGTTACTTAAGGTCTAGCTCAAAGAGGCTCACATGCAAGACGAGCCCATCTGTGAAGCGAATGAGGTGGCTTATGTAGAGCAGAGGGGGGTGGGTGGGGAGCAGCACCACACTCAGAATGCCTACATCCTGCCGCCACATCCCTCCATCCTACCACAGATGAAGCTGCATTGATCCACTTCCCTACCCACTCACCTCACTCCTTCCTCTTGCGGAATGTGCAGAACATGCTTGGAGCCCCTAGCATGACTACCTGTCAAAAAGGATCATGCAGGAGCAGGAAGGAGCAAGGCATAATTTTTATGGGTTTTTGGGAGGTGTGCATGCATGCACAATCGTGGCAAGTTAGTTTGTTTGCCTATAATTCCCTGCTTGTATTTTTGATAACCTCCATTCCTGAGCACTTTAAATGATCAAGCCATTTCCAAGTCTGCTTGTTCTGGTTTGTTTGTTTGTTTGTTTTTGCCTTGATCTCAGCCAGACCCTTGCCCCAGTCCTTCATGATGTCTGGCTACCCACTACAGTTGAGGTTTGGGGGGAATTCTTCATGCCTTTGTCTACTGATTGTGGCCTGGGGATAGGGACAGATTGGGGAAATGAGGGCAGTAACAGCACCAAAGCAGCAGCGTCGCTATGCCCCCATGGGAAGGGGCCGCCGCTCCGCCTCCGCTCCGCCGCCCCCACGTGATGCGGGCACGTGATGTCACGCCCCGCCTCCAAACACCCCCCTCCGCTATTTTCAATCTATTTCGGAGCCGTTCGGCCACATGGGCGGGCGGGAGGGCCGAAACGCAGCCGTTTCGGCTGCGAAGAACCAGCAGCGAGCTGGCAAATGTAAGTTTCCGCCCTCCTGAGCCCACTATTCCGCCCCTTCAGGGGTCGGCGCCCTGGGGCCCTGGGCACCACTTGGGGCCCTGGGCACCAACCCTTATGACACTTCTGCACCAAAGCTCTTCCCCCTGATCACCACACAAGTGTTTTTCTCATTTTTAATGCCTTCGCTCTCACAACAACTCTGAGAGGTAGGAAGCATTCCCATTTCACAGGTGGGATACTGAGGCTGAGAGATAGTGACTTGCTCAGGGCCATCAGTGAATCCAAGGCAGATGTTGTGTTGGACTTAGCCCACCCAGATTAGAGTCCTACTCTCTTCTATAGTCTCTTAATCCTGGCGAAATACAGTATTGCCAGGAAAGATTGGAAAGAGCTCAGGTAGCAGAACCTTGGATTGCTGCTGCCAAACAATACTGCAGATTATACTGGGCTGCTCACCTACCTCCATCTCCATCAGCCCAGCCAACTCCACCGTTCCATACTGTGATAGCTGATGTTCCCTAAGAAAAAAGTATAGAAAAGCCCTCTTACCTACTTTGTAGTCTTAGCCCCCCACCCACTTTTTTTTTTCTTTTAGAGAAAAGCTAGAAAAGTTCATAACATTCAGCCCTGGAGGCAGGAGGGTTTTTCCAATGTAAATTTCTTCTGGTCACTGCAATATGAACAAAAATCTTGGCTGGCCCTCTATTGCATCAGTTTTCATATTTTCTTTGCCTGCCTGGCTATTTGTCATTTTCCAATAATCCTATGCCCTGGAGATATTAATGCGTAGAGAATGGGCTTGCCCCATCACCCTGCCCTGCAAACATAATAATGATATTGTGCCTGAAAATCTGTTCATTGGTGTTGATCAAAGAAAGAGATAAGGACTCTATCCCATCCTGGGGTAGAGAAAAGGCATGTTTTAGATCGCAGAGCCCATTGGCTTTCCTCTTGAAAGATACAGACTCTTCTCCACACACATCCATCTCCCAAAAAAGAGAGAGTAGTGATGTTTTTAAGCATATAAATAATCCCAAATAATGCTGTAGCAAAGCAAGATATTTTATATTTCCATATAAGGCAATAGATACAGCATCTTTGGAAGTTTTTTCCTCCTTTCCCAATAAATTTATTACCCGTCACTAATAAATTCATGATCTGAAATTTGTTGTCAGTCTCTGTTAACTTGTTTTCATTTCCAAAAACACAGACAGGCTGACTGACCACAACCAGAATTCTTCCTCTAGCGCCTGATCCCAATTTGCTTAAGCCTCTTGCTGAAGTCATCACTTGGACAGTGCCCAAGTGACCCTAGGCTGGGATCACATATGGAAAAACGAAAGCACAACATGCAGTAGCTAGCCAACAGCTTCCTTCCAACCCAACCCACAGTATTCAGAGGTCCAGTAAAAACCTACCTTTTCTCTTCACCTGTAATTTGGGGGGGGAGAGTTTCTAATAAAGAAGTAAGCAACACAGTCAGAGTCTCTCTCTCTCTCTCTCTCTCTCACACACACACACACACACACACACAGATCCTATGAAGTACGCCCCCACTGAACTCTGTAAGACCTAAACTTCTGAGTAAAAATATTGGTCCCATTCATTTGAATGAAAGAGCTGTTTTCAACATTTCCCACTGAAATCAAATGAACTTGAAAGTTCTCAAATTTGCCTGAATCATACCCATTGCATGTACATTTGTTGTTGTTCAGTCGTTAATTGCCACAGTTTGTTGTGATCCACACAATCAAAGGCTTTTGCGTAGTCAATGAAGCAGAAGAAGGTGGTTTTTTGGAACTCTCGGGCTTTCTCCATGATCCAGCGCATGTTGGCAATTTGATCTCTAGTTCCTCTGCCTCTTCGAAACCCAGCTTGTACGTCCGGTAGTTCTCGGTCCACGTACTGCTGAAGCCTAGCTTGTAGGATTTTGAGCATAACCTTGCTAGCATGTGAAATGAGTGCAATTGTGCGATAGTTTGAGCACTCTTTGGCACTGCCCTTCTTTGGAATTGGAACGTAAACTGACCTTTTCCAATCCTTTGGCCACTGCTGAGTTTTCCAAATTTGTTGGCATATTGAGTGCAGCACTTTCACAGCATCATCATTTAGGATTTTAAGTAGCTCAGCTGGGATATTATCATCTCCACTAGCTTTGTTGTTAGTAATAACATGTACATTAGCATGTACATTAGCATTAGTATTAGTAATACTAGTAAATTAGTAAAACATTAGCATTAGTAATAGCATGTACATTAACTGCGCCTAAAAAGCGATACACAATGACCGCAGCCCTCAATTACATACTCCTCAGTGTCACAAATAGGAACATATGAAGTTGCCTTTTTCCTGCTTTTTCAGATCACTGGTACATCATGCTCAGAACTGTCTGCTGTGACTAGTAGCAGCGAGCAAAAGTCTCAGGAAGAAATCTTCACCAGCCCTGAAATCCTTTTACCTGGAGATGCTTGGGATCAAACCTGGGACTTGAAGCATTACAAGGCGGCCCTCCCATATCTATAGGGCTACACCAGGTACTGCATGCTGCACTAAACACATATAGTCTGCACTAAACACATATGACAGTGCTATGAAACCCACAGCCAAGTCTAATCTAGAACAGAAGAGCATGAATTCCCCAGAAAAGGCTGTGAAGAACTAGCATCTCACCTTCTTGGAAAGCTTACAAGGAGATTTTGCCGTAAGAAACATTGAAAGACTTTCCCTAAGAACCTGAATAAGAGGGACACCAATTCCCATGTGCATTTCCACATAGCTATATTCCTATGGTCATGTTCCCATGCCGCATGAGAGGTCGCCAAAGCATATTGCCCTCTTCCCATGCAGGAGACCTCAGTGCCACATGCACAAAGAAATGTAACTGCACCGGACCCATTTTAAGTATGCTATAAGTAAGAAAATGCAAAATCCACTTCAGAGTTTAGGTGGCACTAAATGGTTTCGTTCCATGCTCTGTCAAAACTTTTTAGAGTGGGAATTACTGATTTAACTCATCCATACACTTGCACAAAATCACCGTGAATCGATGGCTTAATAAACCTATGGCTCTAAGGTAGGCTCAAGTCCAGTGTTCTATGGTCACCTTTGGGATAGGTAATTTTTTCCCCTTGGTAGCATCTGCTTTGGATCATTGTAGACAAGAGACTGTTTTAAGGTCCAAGCTGAAGAGTCTTGGGCTTACCAGGTAATTATTCTAAAAGCGTAGCCCTCAAGGAGGAACAACCGGTGGAACGAGTGTTCCGCCGGTCGAAGCCATCGCGAATGTGCCATAAAGCACATTTGCGATAACTTGGGAGTACGGGCAGCCAGCGTGGAGGCTGGCCACCCTCACTCCAGCGCTGGATCGCTCCTGCGGCCGCCGGAGGAGGTACGTTCAGCTCTGGTAGGCACGGGGGTGGTCCAGGCAGCTAGGGAGGGAGCTATTAGTCGAGCCAGCCGGGAGGGCATGGATGGTGGCCTCCATATCCCTGTTTCCCTCTGGGCCAGCTTGGCCGTTACATGGCATCCTCCTACTTTGGGCCTTCCTTACTTTGGGCCCTCTTACTTTGGGCCATTGGGCCTTCCCCAGTTTACACCAGGGGAAGGGGATGAATGTCCCCTTTCCCCGAGTAGACCTCCAGGCCACTCCAGAGCGGCCTAGAACGGGGATAGGATCTGGCAGGTGGCCCTGGGCCGCTCGCCAGGTAGTTAGCTGGATTGCGCTGTAAGGAGGGCTAATTGTATTTTATTTCAATGTTTTGTTTTATAGTTCGTAAGTCCATCATATTTCCAGAGGCAATTATGGGCATTCATGTTTTTGGTCTGCACTGGCCACAATCCACTTCATTGTTGTTTAAGGTTATGTCATTGGTTTATTTTATGGTGAGTCACCTTGGGCTTGCAGTTGCAGAAAAGGCAGGATTTAAATCCCTTCAATAAATCAATCAACAATAAATACAGTTGAAAAAAAATCCATCCATAAATTCAGATTGAACATACACGAGATTCTCCATTTTCTTCTTAGAAAAATGCTCCAGACACACAATGACTGTGTGCAACATGTCCCATCTCACAAAAGAGGGTGGAGAATCTGTGTGAGCAAGGCACTGTTTGTGGTGAATGGCAACAGAGAACTCCAGACAAATATGTCATACTTTACAGTATCCCTTCTTTCTCAAACGTTTATTTGGCAACCCTGTCCTGACCTTGTCTTTTTTCCACTGAAAGAACCGGAGGCTGGAAACTTCTCTTTTCATTTGGAGAGTGGGACCTTCTTCTCCAGTTTGACCCTAGAAGGAGTTTGCAACTGCCCATATTTAGGGATGATTGCCTTCATATTGCTTCCATCTCCTGCCTTTCAGTCTCCCTTCTATGCTGAGATTTCACGGCAACCTCTGCTCTGAGTCTGACAACAAAGCTCTCAGGAATCCCCCCTCAGCCAAGAATAATACTCATAAAAATAAAGACATTATTAAAGCCAGATTACAACTGATCTGAAGTTGCAGTGAGTGTAATGTGACTCAAATAAAAATCCCAAGAGAGCTGGAGACAGAAGGGGGAAAAATCTCTCACTTTCAAAGTTCTGGACCCCAAACTACTCCTGAGTTGGCTTGGATAATCCATCAGACGACCACAGAAAAGACTGCCTCCCCCGCTCCAGATGCAGCTGTATCTTGTCCCAGCCTGTCTTTCCACTGCATTGTGACTGTAACCACATCAAGAAGCAGGGGATAGAAATTAAAATACGACCTTCATTTACGCTGGACAGGTTGGAAATATATCTCTTGGTGGCTTATGTACACATCCAGTTTGGAATCAGACACGCATATTTAATAAATACGATGAGTTTGCATCCAAGGCATTTGCAGAGAGATGAGGCTTTCTCGCATTCGTAATATGGGCCAGTCATGTTGACTAAGAACTAGGAGCCTGAAGCTGTGCTGGGGAGCAGCTGAAATGGTCCTTGGTAGGGCATGATGGGGGTGTACTTTCACATAGGAGAAGACACCCTACCACACAATTCTCTTATCAAATTTGAAGCTGTTTTACAAAGGAGAAGATAGCAGTTGTTGCAATGAGGCAGGATTGCAGCAGGAGCAACAGCAGGAAATTTATGGGCCAGGAGGAGGGCTTCCAGGCCAGACAGACTATGGTGCCGGGCCACCTGTGGAATGCTCATTGCGCCGGCGGCGACTGCTTTACGGCTGTCATAAAGCAGCTGCCAATGGCAGACACACTGCCAGGCCGCCGGTGGATAGGCCAGAGCGGCCTCCTGGGCACTGGCAGATGGCCAAAGATCCATTGCATAAGGTAGGCCAACAGGGAGGTGGGACAGAACAGGAGAGGGCAGAATGGGGGAGGAGTGGGTGGTATGCGGTGGTGACGGGAGCAAGGAAGAGGACAGACTGGGCCCAGGAAGGCGACAGTTTCGATGACAGCAGCAGCAGCACCCACTGAATCCTAACCCCTTTCCTGGGCTTTATCCACCTGCACGGCTCAACGCAGACTTGCGCCAGCTCTTGAGCTAGCGCAAATCCAAGTTGACCCATAGCAGCTGCTGGGGTTTACCCAGGGGCAAGGGGATAATGTTCCCTTACCCCGAGGAGGCCTCCATAGGTCAATACTTCCCTGCGGGATACAGTAGTAGCCATGTTGGCGCCGCTGTGTCGCTGTGCAGGGTGTTAGTTAGGACTGGGCTGCTAATCAATATATGGGGCAAGATGAGTCCACACCTACAGAAATTCAACTCCACATTTTAATTGCACCTTTTGTGAACAGCCCCAGCAGGTGATAACTGGAGAGAGAAAATAGCACCTATGCCATAGCAGGCATACAAAACAGGGCATTTAATTCTATTATATTTATACACCACTTTTCAATAAAATTGGTGTATAAATATATACAAAGTGGTTTACATAGCAAAAAAATAAATAAATGGTTCCCAGTCCCAAAAGGGCTCACAGTCTTTAAAAGATGCAGAAGAAACACCAGCAAATAGCCAATGGACAAGACTCTTTGGTGGAGTAAACAAGGACCACTTACTCTCCCCCTGCAACAAGTGGTCCACTACTTAAATATAAGAAAAATATAAGAGGACTACTACTTAGAAAGGTGCCTCTTTGCTCCGTTAGCAGGGGTGACAATGGCAGTTTAGCATCATTGTATATTTCAAGTACAGGCTTGAATGTGAAGCTCAAAAAAGTCCACAATCTCATCAGTCCTTACAAAAAACCTATCATGTAAGTCATGAATTATCCTCCAAGTGGGAGGAGAGGGGCTAAGAGAAAAGTAACTCCCCAAAGGCCAATAATGAATTCATGGTTGAGATATGATTTGAACTGCGGGACTTTCCATATTCAGAACTCACCTTTGCTGTACCTCCTATGGATTTTAGACACACCTACACCTGTGCCACAAGACAGGTACAATGGTGCAGGATTCCTTGATTTTTTTTCTTACGCGTCACATAGTTTTAAATCAGTACAATTCTCCAGGCTTGGAATTCTGAGACCTGACCTGGTGGAGCTACACTTCCACCTCCCTGCTGACCTTAATTGGCCCTTAGTTGCTTAACAAATATTTCATGTGGAAAACAAAGTACTGAAAGAAGACAGTACAGATCATTCACCCTTCTTCACCCCTTCCTGCCTCTGCTTGTCAACTGCTACAGTAAGGGCACTTGAAAAGCAGACTGGAACCATACAACCAAGGCTGATGCTATTCTGAAGCAAAACAAACAACAAACGAGGTCAGCCTCAAAGTCTGCAGCTGACGGAAATCCCTCTGGGAAGATCCAGGTGTTCACCAGAAGGGGGGGGAGACAAACTCCCTACCCCTTTCTATAATAAACCATGGCCTCAGCCACCTACATTAGCATCTCCCCACCGAGAAAAAGGGAAGGAAGGAAATACAGGATTTTCGTAGGCCAAGTCCCTTCCCCCTTGAAAAATGCCTAAATAAAAGGGAGAACCCAACTCTGTTTTTCAAAGTAGTGCAAATGTTAAACAGAGGAATGGCCTCCCCAAGAAAAGATGGGAACCGCTCATTAGTGGCTGCATTTCATCTATATCAAAGGATCATCTTGGAGCCCATCCCAGAAGGATCCAGCTGTGTTTCAATAAAGCAACGACAGGACTCGAAAGCTGAGTCAAAAGCACTTTGAGAACGTCGTCAAGAAGGCATCCCATTCAATTAAGGACTATTTATTTATGGAGGGCAGTAGAAGTTAGTGATGGGGGGGGGAGAAATATACACGGCATGTATATGACTGGTGATGTTTTGTTCCATCCTGTGTCAGGGAACACAAGAGGTCAGAACCTCCCCAAGGAATTATTGTCAGGAAAGTCTGCTCCAATATAGACTGTCATGCAGATGTTAAGCCTTTGTAAGGGAAAACTGCCAATAATGGGGGTGGGGAGCACCAGAAATGATAGACTTCTAATACAAGCCACAGACTCACATCATGGTAGTCATAAGTCTTCTTTATTCATTTGAAAATATCATTTGAACATGTGTTGGAAATACGTTTGTTCTAAGGCTTGCTCATGGAAATTGTACTGGATTCTCTTTACCCGAAACAGTCACTTAGGAAATATATCTTATGTGCCATGTAAAATCAAACAATTCTTGTCTTGAGTAGCCAGTGCAGTGGTGTAGCCAGCCATGGGTGGAGAGGGGTGGCTGTGCGTGCCACCGGGGGCAGGGCCCTGTGACGCACCCCCGTGATGTCAGTAGCCCCGCCCCAGAGGGGGAGACGTCACTTCATCGCCTTTTCCAGCCAAAAAGCACCCCCCCTTCGTTTTTTCAACCGGAAAAGGCCACTACGCGGCTGGGCAGGCGGATGAGTCCTTGGTGCCCGCGGCGCCAAAAAAAGCTGCTGCCGTCGTTTTCGCCGCACCCCCACTTGCCGCCAGGGGCAGGGCACTCCAGCACGCTGCTCGGGGGCAGACCTTCCTATGCCACTGAGCCAACGTGATAGCCAAAAGCTTTGCCATGTTATTTCCTTCGAAGGTTTACAAATGACCCATGCATTGCTTTCAGATCAGAAGCATTTTCTCAACTTGAATCTGCTTCCGCTTCAAACATGTTTTTCCTTTCCAAGTCTTATACCCTTCCATGGTTTTGTTCTCACCCCCTTTGTTATGTGTGATTCTCTGTTACATATTAAGTTCCTGCATAAGCTACTCAGCACAAATGACTGTGTCTGAATATGCAGCCCGAATGGCATGGAAACCACATCTCCTTGTTGCCTTCTTCTATACATTGCATGTTCCCCCATGGCAGGATCTGACAACCCTTCCTACTGTAAATCAATGGACATTGATGTTGTGAATGTCCAGTACTGAAAGATGAATCTTTTTGCAATTAAGTCAGCACCGTATGTCCATCTAGATTGGTTTTCACTAATGTCCTACTTCACAGAAACACTTTCTATCAGAAAGGTCACTGATATTAACAAAAAAAAAACAGAGTTTGCACATTTACACTAAGTACACAAACACATTTCAGACTTGTCAATGATGTCCTCCCTTACTGCCTCTGCATTTTGTGCCTTGCCATTTTCCTTCCCAACCAGAAAGTGTCCTTTATAGGATAGACAATTTCCCTCTGCTAGTGCTACAACCCTTGAATTCTTTTCAGAGCTATCATTCTTTTCAGTCTAGTAGTTGATACCAACTTTCCAGTGCAGAGACATTAGCAGCACAATCCTACGCATCCTTACCTAGGAGTAAGCTCCATTGGACTTACTTCTGAGTAAACATGCTTAGAGATTGTGCTGTAAAGAAATGAATGCATCCTAGCCAGTGGCGTTCCCAGCCCTCCCGGCGCCTGGGGGGCAGGGTTGGAGCGCCCTCCCAAGCAGCCGGGCTCGGGGCTGAGCGCCCACTCGGCACGTCCCCGGCCTCCGGAGGCTGCGCTCCGAAGGCTGGGGATAAGCCCTCCTTAAAGCGACCGCCCAGTTTGGCGGTCGAGGGCTTTATGAAAAAGCCGAACGCATCGCTGGCTTTTATAGGGTTTGCGCATGCGCAAAACCTTTCTGAGGGCAAACGGGCAGCCCGCAAACCCTATAAAAGCCAGCGACGCGTTCGGCTTTTTCATAAAGCCCTCGACCGAACTGGGCGGTTGCTTTAAGGAGGGCTTATCCCCAGCCTTCGGAGCGCAGCCTCCGGAGGCCGGGGACGCGCCGAGTGGGCGCGCTGCTTCGGAGGGGCGCGCCAGCCGGGCTCCGGTGCCGCGCCGCTCTGCGCAGCCCCAAGCTGGGCTGCCGCGCCCCCGCGCCCGCTCAGCACCTGGGGTGGAGCACACCTGCTCCCCCCATATAAGAACGCCTCTGATCCTAGCAACCAGGGCTAGCCAGTCATGAAGTGAACAATTCAGCTCACATCAGGGTGGGTGGTGGAAGGAGTGGTGGAGTCGGGGTGCCCTTCACCCCAGGTCTGCCGCCACCCTCCAGCTCATTGTGGATGCAGGCTGCATCGATTTGGTTCCTGCTAACTAAATGTGAGTGGGAAGCAGATCATCTGCTTCCTTGCCTTCCTGTCACATGGTTCTTTTCCTAAACCAGGAAGTGCGGGATGTCCTGGTTTATTTAAATGAACTTCTTTGCACAGTCTCTTTAAATAAACCAGGAAGTACTGTATTTTCAGGTTTTGGGGGAAAATGTACAGGAAGAATGGTAAGGGCGTACAGGGCTTTTTTTTTTCTTTTGGGCAATAGCATCGGGCTGCCTGGGGCGGGGGGGTGGGCCCCTGGGTGGCACACGGGGGGTGACAACTGCACCGCGGCTGCATCGGAAAAGGTGTGAATGGGTGGGCAGCAGCAAGAAAAACAGGAGCATAGTTTGGCCAGCCCGCCCAGAGTCTTGGGTTGGTTTAGAGCGGTGTCATAGTCAGCGGTGTCATAGTCAGTGCCATGGCCCCACCTCCCGGGGGCGTGACTACATCACTGCTTTTGGGGTGTGGCAGCAGCGGAAGTGGTGAATCAGCAGTGGCGCTAGATGGTGGAATTACTTGCGCTGTCCTTGCTAGCACCACAACTTGCCTAAACTGTTCTGTCTATATAAAACTGGGCAAAGAAGGGAAAAAGAGCAGATAACAATAAGTCATCACACAATTACTAAAAGGTGATAATTGCACTTAATTTGTCTGACACAGCAATCCAGAGATGAGCACACAGATGCAGAAAGATTCCACATCAGCAGCAACATGTGTTCATGTAACATGAACCTGAACAGCAACGTGTGTTCAGTTGAATAGCAGTGGCCCCAGGAGCAGCCTTAGTAGAAATGCCACCTGACCTGGGAGGGCGAAGCTATCGCCCCTGCTACCCTTCCCCAACAAAAAAATAAAAATAAACCTTGCATGTGCGTTAGCCACCACCACTGCCTCCTCCTTCTCACCCTAGCAGCTGCTTAGGAAAGCAGTCAGGTGGGCAAGGAGAGGCAGAAAGTGGCGATCCAGAGCCTGCTTCCCTTCCCTCCTCCCTCTTATTCCACACCATGCAGTTTAAAATAAACAGGATGAGCAAAGCAGCAGCCAGTTGGGTGAGGGGAGCAAGGAGCTGGCGATGGCATTGGCAGATTCTTAAAAAAATGTCCCTCCTCCTCCAGTAGCACTGCAGCTGCCCTGACCATCTTCCCACTCACTCTCAGAGTGGGAAAAAGATCTGAGCCAATTGAAGTGGCTTAGTGGGCGGTGGGCCGGGGGTGGTGGTGGTGGTGGCAGACATCTTTCATCTGCCATCCCCCCCCCCCCGCAACTTGCCATTTGAAGGAAGCAATTCGGTCTATTGAATCACTAGGCTGGCCCTTTGTGGCCCACTGGTAACAAGGGAATACTACTGGCCTACCTTATACAGCTGTAGTAAAGATTCTGTCTCTTTCCTATACTTAGGCTTACCAGATTTTGCGGTGCCCAAACTGGGACACACACCACCTCCAGATTTTTATTTTAATTTATGTCACTTTGCTGGAGTTAGCCGCTGTTAGGGCAGATGAAAAAAAATCAATTATTTAATTATTTTCCCTGCCATTTCGCCGCTTTTTCCTTGCCTTTTTCGCTGCCTTGCTTGCTTGCTGTTGCTGCTGCTGCTGCATCCAATTCCTGACTGGCCAGATGCTCGGGCCAGCCAGGACTCCTCACTGGAATCGAGCACTCCCTCCTCCACTGCCGCCGCTTCCAACTACTGCCTCATGATCCCTCACGAGATTTGAGCACCGCCATCTTGGATCTTGCGAGATTTCGTGAAATCCAAGATGGCCGTACAGGAAAACTTTTACCCTTTTAAAATCATGGAAGCAGCAGCAGCGGCGGCCACAGAAAAGCCCTGGTTCCGGGCCCAGTACCAGGCCAGGCCCTGGAAACTGGGGCAATCCTGGTTTTTCCGGGACGAATGGTAAGCCTACCTATATTTCCTGTTCTGCCCATTGCTGTCTGTGTGTACAGTCACTGTTAGCTTGACTGTTTAGTTTTTATGGCTTTTCTCTCGAAATATGCCTGATCCTAAACTGGCAAATATGATTACATATATTGCAAACATATGCAGTGTTAGTGCAAGGGACAGAGTTCACAGTACTGGCGATATGACGTATTCTCTTTTTCTGTTGAGACTGCACTGTAACGTTTACTGCGATAACATATGCGAAGATTATAAGAAAAGGCTATATAAATATGAAGTCTTTTCAATACATTCATTTTATAACAAATGAACATGGACATCAAAAGAAAAGGCTAAAAACAGTTTTATAACAACAGTGAATATGTCTTGTAAGAATTAATGTCCCAGTTATGACAACTGAAAACAGCCAAACTCTTCTCAGCTGTTTCATGTCTCCGTTTGCCATCATGTAGGCGGACGTTATTGGCTATTAAGGCTAGGTTTCAAATCACTGAATCCCCTTTTCTGAGTGTTATAGAGTTAAAGTCATGCCATTTTGTAGCAATTATAATTTGGCAGTGGCTAGCAAGTTCCAATCTAGTTCACAATGCTCCTGGTTTATGGAGTTATTCAAAATACTAAGTATTATTTATGCTCAGAACCCATATGTCTATTGACCCAAAAATATACTAAAGCCTTCAAGCCACAGTGCTGCATCCCGCCCTAACTGGCAAATACTAGAGTAGCCCTGTTCAAACCACAAATCCACAGAGAATTACAGCCCAATACTGTGTAAGATGCACCAGCCGGCCTAAATGACCAGCCGCTGCATCCTATGCAGGATGCAGCCCATGCTGTTGGGGCTGGGGCACACCTCGGGGGAAAGGGACATTTATCCCCTTCCCCTGGTATAAGCCCCGGCGGCCCCAATAGGATGTAAAGCGAGTCAGGCCCAGGAAGGGGGTTAGAATATTGGCAGAGCTCTCCGTCAATATCTCTGCCCCCTCCCTGGCCTGGCCGGCCAATCTCCCCCTCACCCGCCACCCTGGTCCACCCTGCCCACACCTTCCAGCGCAGCACTTATCTGCGTCCGGTAGGGTGGTCAGAACCAGGCATTGGAGTGAACGGTGCTGGCCTCTGTACCTCTGCTGCTTAATTCAAAGGTGCCGCAAAAGTGTGAGTGCTTCGCAGGCCTATAGATGCACAGGATTGCACCCTTAACGTGTAGAGTGGGAGCATCAGGAATGTGCTTGCTAACCTGCTAGGGCCAGAATGTGCCCCTAAATGCCATATGTTCCTTATAACTTCTGAATGGAGCTTGCACATACAAGCTGAACAGGCCTAGGCTCTGTATGCATTATCTGTAGGCTTACCATATTTTCCCGGTTCTAAACCGGGACACACACACACCAAATTTATTTATTTATTTATTTATTTAAATAATTTCAAAGGTTTTATTTTACAGGCGCGTCCAAAAATTTAATTTGTTTATTTATTTATTTGTGGCCATGAAAATGGCCATGAAAATGGCCATTTTGCCGCCGCTGCCACTTGCGTGACCCACCGCCATTGCCGCTGCCGTCACCGCTGCCATCGTCGGCGTCCTCGCCACAGCCATCTTGCCGCTGCCATCTTACCACCATCTTGCCGCCACCGGTGTCCTCGCCGCCACCATCTTGAGCCACCGCTGCCTCATGTGCCCTCATGAGATTTGGGTGCCGCCATCTTAAATCTCACAAGATTTCATGAGATCCAAGATGGCAGCACTGGAAAAAGGTACCTTTTGCAGGTACCTTTTTGCAAGCGGCGGCGGAGCTCGGAAAGCCTGGGACTGACCGGGGACCAGAGCCTGGAAACCAGTACAGTCCCAGGTTTTGAAGGACGAATGGTAAGCCTAATTATCTGTACCCTGGCACTGCTCAGAAACCATGATGAACATGTGGAGGTGGGTCCACATGTCCACATTCAACCAGCAGGTCGAATTCCAACCCGTATACCCAACATCTAAACATTCCTTCTGTATAGATATGTCACCTGGACAGGGTTCATGTATTTCTGCAAGACTATACAATATTACTCTGACAATCATAAAGATTAGTGTTGTATTCAGAAAAGTGTTATGTCAATTATCAGATAAAGAAACCTTTATATTGTTTCATTTGATATGAGGCACACATGCAAATAGAAGGTGTAAATATAGAAACACAGTCATTGCCAGATGCCTACTTGGCCTAATTCAGTTCCCAGTTTCCTTAAAAAAAAACAGTAGATTAAAAAACTAATCACTATAAGACATGGGAAGTTCCATTTCCACTGAGCAGCTTGTAAAGGAACTTTGGAAACTCCCTGAATTTTTTCTCGGTACTGCTTAATAGGGAATATGTTATCTGCCAGTGTCTACCATGAGAACCTCTATTGGACGTATTGTGAAGTCCTATAGACATGATGTCAAGCTCTTGGCTAGCAACAGATTCCATTGAGTTGAATTACACAAGCAGAAAATACACTCTTTGGCTTGAAAATGTAAAGAAAGCTCAGCCGAAGAACAACTGTTGGAATACAAAGCCTTTGTGATCGCAGAATGTTTCACTATAGCAAGGATAAGTAACTGGAGGCCAAATTCAGTCTCCAAAGATTTCCATCTGGCCCCTGACTTACAACTGATTCTAAGGACCACCAATCCCATTATTAGAATCTCACACACACAAACCCTGTTTAGCTGTTCCCACACATACATTCTATACATTGGGGATGGAGAGAGCATGCTGGCAAACCCAGCACCTCACTGACACAATCCCAAAGCCCTGGCTCTATCTGTCCTGCATTTGCTGATGCAAACAAACACTGAAACTTTGAGTGTTGGGGCAGGGTGGGGTGGGGTGGGACGGGGTGGGGTGGAACGGGGCTTTGGGAGCATGTCAGTAAGTGGTGGGTCTTGCCAGAGTGCTCCCCCATGCATAGAATAAGTGCATATAAGAATGGTTGAATAGGACTACACCATTATGCCCTTCCAAGTTGAGACACACAAGCAAAAGGCTCTTTAAGCTCCTCCACTCCAGTGTGAACAGGAATAGAAACTTGGCAGAGTCTCTCTCTTTGAAACCTTTCAGCTGTTCTGCCATGCATGAGCCAAGACAGAAGGAAATGGCAGTGAGAAGCTGACGTGCCCAAGCAGGCTTCTGTCAAGGCCTCGCTTGCTGTTCTGACTGGGTGGGAGTTGCGTCGAGCCCCGTCTCAGCTTGTGTGGACACAAAATTGCTGCGGATCATCATCTTCCTCTGAGAAGAAGCTGAGATGCTGGGCAAAGCCACTTTTTCTGAAGTAATGCCCATTGGCATTAGGAGTAATAGTAATGATGAAGGGTTACAACAGGAGAGTTCTAGTCATAATTCTAATTTAATATCCCCAGTCCCTATGGGGAAAAGACCACAGTTGAGAAGGAACAGAAAGCTGGCACCCCCGTTTTACAAGAGTAAATAAATGGTTCCAATCAAGAAATGGTTCCTTGTCCCCAAAGGGCTCACAGTCTAAAAAAAGACGTGGAAGAGACCCCAGCAACAGCCACTGGAAAGGACACCATAAAAAGGGACAGTTGTCCTCCCCCTGGTAAATATAAGTGCAGTGGTGTAGCTTACCTCTGAGCTGCCCCCCTCGTGACATCAGTAGCCCCGTCCCTAAGTGACATCAGCCAGAGCCGAAAGTCCCTTCGGGCTGAGCGAGGAGCACACCAAAAGCGGCTCGGAGACAGCAGGAGGCTTCTGCATGCTCCTCTAAGCCGTTCCGCTGCCTTTCTTGCCTGGATCGTCGCCGCCATTTTGCCACTTCCGCTGCCATTTTGTCGCCCCTGCCATGATGACCCCCTACGTGCTGCCCAGGGGTCCACCGCCGCCCCACCCCAGCCATTCCTGCGACTCAGTATAAGTGGGCATTAGTATTATGATTAAAATTATTCGGGCTTGATGGCCACAGTCCAATAAAAACTGCGCTTTTTAGGAAACGGAAAAAGAAACAGAGATTTTATGGGACCGTGGCCATCAAGCCCGAATAATTTTAATCGTAATACTAGTTTTACCAGCCACGAAAGACTTAGGATATACATAAGTGGGCACCACTTCAAGAGGTGCCTCTTTGCCTAGTTAGCAGAGGTTAGCTGGGTATAGGGGACTTGGTCACCTTGGCTGTCTGAGGTGTTTTATTTAAGGCAAATCCAACAAACAAAAACAAAAAGGAGTGTAGAAGAAAGGTTGGAGCTGGGGAAATCAGATCTTGGCAGTTTTACAAGTAGCATCTGCTTCATTTGCAGTAGTCCTATACTTTGAGCATTAGCAGAACTGTTGTAGGCTTACCAGATTTTGAGGTGCACACCCCCTTATGTTTTCCCCCTCCAGATTCTTTTTTTAAAAAAATATTTCATGTCACTATGCTTCTCCCTTTTGGGGGAGTGCAGAGTGCCTGCTTGCCACCTGCTAGGCCAGCTGAATTTTTTCAATAATTTAATTATTTCCCCCGCCATTTCACCCCTTTTCACCACTTTTTCTTTGCCTTTTTTGCTGGCTTGCTTCCTCCTTGCTGCTGCAACTGCAGCTGCTCCGCACTGCTGTCGCCGCCACTGCCGCCACCACCACCATCCAATTCCTGACTGGCCAGCTGCTTGAACCAGCCAGGACTCCCCACTGGAGTCGACTGCCCCCTCCTCCTGCCGCCACAGCTTCCATGATTTTAAAAGTGTAAAAGTTTCCTGAGTCGCGAGATCCAAGATGGCGGTGCCCAAATCTGAAAAGATAACTACTGCCTCATGTGCCCTCATGAGATTTGGCTACCGTCATCTTGGATCTCGCAAGATCCAAGATGGCGGCGCACAGGAAACCATTACACTTTTAAAATCGTGGAAGCGGCGGCAACTGGAGGGTGCAGACCAAGAAATCTGGGACAGACCCTGTTCCGGCTGGGATGGACCCCCAGAATCCGGGACTGTCCCAGAATTTCCGGGACGGATGGTAAGCTTATGAATCGGTAACATTTACTCTGTGCCTGTGGGATAATTGAAGCAATGCCTAACAGAGATGTCAGAAATTAGGTGGTAAGGCTCCCACAGCGCCTCCACAGCAAACCCGCCCCCCGGTATCCTCCTCGAATGAGGAAGAGAAGAATGTGGGATCCATTAGAGCAATTTTGACCAGGTAGGAGGCCTAGGAAAAGGCCAAGGAGTCCAAAAAAAGGAAAGGAGGTGGGGGCAAATATTCAAGGATATGAGGGGCAAAAGGGTGTAGTCCGCATAAGCCTGCAAAGCTAAAACTAATGGAGGCTCTTGCTATCAGGCTTACAGCATTGGAGAGGGCAGGGAGAGGGCATAATAGGGTGGAGGGAGGGTGGAGTTGGACGGATTGGACCTGGGAGGGGCGTGGGACTGGCGTCCTCATTAGACGCTGTATCGTATCCTCAATCCCAGGTCTCAAGTCCCGACATGGGGCTAGCAGAGAACCGAGTAGCCCCATTGCAGCGATTGGGGGTTTACCCAGGGTAAGCGGGCAAATGCCCACTTACCCCAAATAGACCTCCAGGCAGGCTCTCTCCCAGATAGGATTCAGCATGGGCCATGCAGCCTACGCTAGGGAAGGATAAGATTGGGCTGCCCATAAAATAATCCAGAAGAAAAGCATAGTTGTCCCATTTCACTTGTCTATTATAAGCGCAGCGGCTCTGATATTTTTTGCCTGGATTGGATTCCTGCTCTGTTGTAGTGGAAGGAATGCACAATCTATTTATTTATTTATCACATTTTTATACCGCCAGTAGCGTCACTAGGACGCGCGTCACCCTAGTGACGCTCTGTTATCGTGGCGCGGGGGTGGGGGCGACCCGGCTCCCGCCCGCGTCGCATCGGGTCGACCTTCGGACGCTCCGAGGTCGGCCCAGGAGAAGGCCTTGGAGCGTCCGACCCCATCAGCGCTCCAGGGCCTTCTGAAAGAAGGCCCAGGCAGCGCGTCCATCCGGGTATTTCCCGGATTTTCGCGCATGCGCAGACCCGTTTTGAGGGCTTTTTGCAAAGCCCTCACAACGGGTCTGCGCATGCGCGAAAATCCGGGAAATACCCGGATGGACGCGCTGCCTGGGCCTTCTTTCAGAAGGCCCTGGAGCGCCGACGGGGTCGGACGCTCCGAGGCCGGCTCCCGGGCCGGCCTCGGAGCGTCCGGAGGGTGACGCGCGTCACGGAGGTGACGCGCAAGGGGGTGCGCGCGTCACCCCCAGGCAGCCCGCCCCCCCGCCACGCTCCAGTGACGCCCCTGTATACCGCCCTTCCTCCAAGGAGCTCAGAGTGGTGTACATATTTCCTCCCCTCCTTTTGTCCTCACAACAACCCTGTGAGGTAGGTGGGGCTGAGAGATAGTGACTGGCCCAAGGTCACCCAGGAAGCTTTGTGGCTGAGCGGGGATTTGAACCTGGATCTTCCAGGTCTAAGTCCAACTCCCAAACCACTACACCATCCTGGCATCTAAACCCACATTCCTTTGCCAGCATAGATCAACTCCCTCCATCGAAATAAAGATAGATCTCCTGGCATACAAAACGTGTTGTATGTTGTATTTAAAGTGTACACCTTTAATTAGGGCAAATAATGCATATCCTGGATTGAGACACATATGTACACAAAACTACTGTCCATCCACACGAGGGCATCATTTTCCCATGACATGAACATTTGATTCCTATAGCTAGAAAATAAACTACCCAGAATTGAAGAAAATTTCTTGTTGTGGAGGCAGCACATTGATGATCTAAAACGTTCCCAGTTGACATATCGCTGCACCCGCCTGCAAGCCTCTGTATCTAATTGGGAACAGGAATGCCTTGCAGTTTGGTTACGAGGAAGAGATGAGACACCATAAGTGGCAAAGTGAAGAAATGTTTTAAAAAGGAAAGTAGACAAAATCCTCCATGTAAATTTGCCTATGAACATGGTAAGTTTGTGTGTACTCACACACACGTAGGTATGCATACATACATATGTGTGTTCAACATCTGGAGATCTGAGTCTTTCTTTCACCCCTTTTTATTGTTCTATCTTTCAGGTTAATCAATGAAAGAAAATGTTAAAAATGCTAAAACACCAAATCCAAAATTCTTGATCTTTCAACAAAAGGTAAAATTGGCTTGCTCAGAATGCCTTTGAATAACAGAATAGCAATAACAGAAATGTTCAAAACATGAAGCCTGAACAAGTGATTAGGTTCTAGAACCATCTGCTTATTCACTCATTCTAGAATGGGACCTCTTTGATGCAAAATATTAGAACTCTCCCATCCTGTTCTACCGGATTTTCCCCAAACTACCCCACCACCTGTATTGCATGTAGTCATCTTCCCTTTCCTTCCATCGTGATTGGACATTTTGAACATTGTACTTAACTCGGCAGCAGTACTCCTACTTCTTCTTCGGCATTGCAAAACCAACCCCCCCAAAAAACCCCGGACATTTTCAGAAATTTTGCCGCCGCCGCCCCCCTGTACTTTCACACCCTGCAAACCCACCACTTTCACCTCCTCAACCCGTTGCTTCTTCAAAATAGGCTGAGCAGGGAGGTCCTAGAAGCAGAGGAGGAAGTTCTCTTCTTCTCCCAGAATGTGCTCACTCAGCCTGCTTTGAAGAAGTGGCAGGAGAAGGGAGAGATGGCAGGGGAAGCAATGGTGGAGGGAAGAGCAGAGCGCACACACACACACACACACACACACACACACACACACACACACACACACACACACACACACACACACACACACACACACACACACACACACACACACACACACACACACACACACACACACACACACACACACAAGGAAGGACAGAAAACTTTGTTGCTGCTTCAGCTTGAGCTGGGCCTGGTCAGATTTGAACTGGGGGAGTTTCTAATGTGTAGCTCTCTCTCGCTCTCTCAAGCCACTATGCAACACCATCCCTTTTGTTAAGGAAGACTAAAATATTAATGTTAATATTGGCTTCATTTTCCTGTTCATTGGCCCAGCTTTATAAATAAAGGTTGCAGACTTATGCACACTTACCCAGGAGTAAGCCCCCACTGAGCACGGTGGGACTTACTTTTGAGTAAACGGGCATAGGACTGGGCTGCACATCTCCTCAGGGAAGAAAGCCCTGTAGACCCTTTTTTCTAAAAGACTCCAAACAGAAGCCGATATGAATCTAGGGAGAAATCCAGGAATCCTCCTGCCTACAGCACAGATAGTTTTATTTGTGGAGACAGAAACATGCACTCATCAATAGAAATGTGATATTTCTTGAGTATAAAAGAAACACAAACAGCACTTACTAGGTCTCCTCTGGTTCCCGTTTAATTTCCTTTGTCTAATGTAAACTCAGTGGGCTATGACTAACAGCTAACATATAATTTCTAATTGTATGGCATTATGTTATGTTAGCACAAAAACATTATCCGAGCCAAGACACAAGACAGCAGCCTATAGTTCAGTCTTACAAGGGATTAGATAGGAATGGAAAAAATACCATCAGCATCAAGTACATTTGTCAGGGAAGTAGATGAAAAGCCAAGCGCTTAATGGGAAAATATTCTCCCCGTCTTTCACCTCCTTCCTCAGTAGGTGCCGAATGGTTTTGCAAGCCAAATGGAACATGCTCTCATCGTAGATGTGAAAAAAGGAAACTGAGGACTTTGGACTATTATTGTTTGCTTGTTTTTACAGGCACTCTGTGCATCCTAGATTTCCAAACTGCCTTTTGCATCTTGCTGTACTCTACATCCATCTGTCCCCTACCTTGTTCCCCAAACCTTCCATTTCCTGCCTTTGACAATTTCAACAATCCACTTGTGTTTCACAGTCCATGGGATATCAAAGGCTGACATTTGGGGGCGGGGGGGGGGGGAAGGAAGAAACCTAAATTAAGTAGAATTTCATATGGAAAAGCCTGAAATTAAAAAAATAATAATAAAGGAAGGAGACTGCCTGGGAGTGAATGCTTCACGATCATAGAGGAGATAAAGAACCAACAGAGATTCACAGAACTATTTCTACCGCAAGTAACTCAAACCCTATGCAGATGTTCTTAATCAAAGGGGGGGCATCATGTTTACTGGCCCTGCCCTGCATGCGCTGATTGTTCCTTGTAAGGATGCGGGTGATCATTCAAAGCAGGGTTGCTCAATTATATGAATACCCTTGATTAAATTACAGCCACCCAAATTCAGGATGGGCACAGCCCCCGCTGAGAATGTCTACCTTGAATTGGAGTTCACACTCCACTCCTGCCCTCCCCAAGAACCCTGTGGCAGGAAAAGACTCGAAGGGTGTCATTTGCTATGAAAAAGGAGGGCTGATCACTGAAACCCTCCACTACCTGCTAGGTCCTTTCCACCTGCCCAAGGTCAGACTTTCTCCCTGAAGGGGACAGGCAGAGGACTGGGAATCTACTGGGCCTTTCCAACATTTTTGAGCCCCAAACCTAGATTATTATTTTTTTAGTTTGACATAAATGCTCAAAGGGCCAAAGTGATTTTCAGGGTGAGCACTCTGGTGCTCACCCAACTCTAGTTCCTTGTAGACATGCATGCTCCCCCCCCCCCAGTGTCCAACCTGAAATCAAGCTTTGGAGCATGTTCCAAAGAAATGTCCCCAAAAGCTCAAGCCTTGGAGAACCATTGTTCTGATCACTTGCAAAGGCTTGAGTATGTCCACAGAAGGTTGAATCTTTGTGAGCATTGACTGCCTCCGAAAGGTTTACCAAGGAGTTGTGGAAGGTTGTGTGCAGAGGTTGTGTAATTCCATCCACATGGAGGTCTGGGTGGTACAGGAGGGCCTGTTTTTAAACAGGCGGTTAAACTCATTTGTTCCAGTTAGCGTTGCACTGATGAGTGTTATTATTTTTTGGTCTCAGCTCTTTGGTTCGATTTAAATTATGTCTCCTCTTTCTTGTGTGTTTGTGTTTTAATTGATTTATAGTTTGTGTTTAAACTGTGTAGCTAGCCATACCGTTGGTCCTTAACAGGGTAGAATGGCTGGATATAAATATATATAAGTAGACAGATAAACTTTCATGAGTGGTAGATTTACTCACAAAGGTTCAAACTTGTGCAGGCACGTTCACACTTTTCTTGATTCTGCTCATAAATATTCAAGCAGAGCAGTTCCATATTTCAAGCTCCCTCAGTAGAATATTTGTAATCTGTCTGGTTCCTCTGCATGGAACATATGTATGTACAAGCAATACACTGGTAGACCCTTCCCTATTTTTGAAGAGTACAGGTTGCATGGACGGGAATTACACATGAAAATCTGGTAAATGTGTAGACGAAGTCCAATCCATGCATAGAAGCTGGGGACAGGGCTTCCCACCATGATTCCAGTATCCCCATATGCTCAACTACCTAATTTAAAAACATCTGATTAAGAAAAAGTCTCCCAGGGGCAGAGTTTCAAAAGGAAACTTTTAAAGCTAATGGTGGGGGTGCAACCTCTTTAAAAAAAAACATATCGGTATTAAAAAAATTAAGTACAGCATTATCAAATATACTGACAGAAGCATAACAGCTACACTAATTCCAGGACTCAATCAAAGCCTGAAGTCAAATCGTATATGTGAATGTTTGTTGCCTTCCTTTTCTTCATTTGACAAGAAGTTATGATTTTTGCTAAGCAATCATTCTAATGATTTGATTTCTGGAATAATGTTAAAATCCAACACCTGTCTTGGGCATCACTTGCCATGCTCAAGAGGAAACTAGAAGTGAAAGCCAGAAGTCCTAGTCTTTTCACAGTTTTTCCACAGCCCCCTGATCCCATTTTGGCCTATGTTTATCTCGTTCATTTTGATTTAAGGCTACTTTTAAAGCTTTTCTGCAGAAGGTTGCAGCTTTAGTTATTAAAATTATTATATTTTTATTCTTTAAATGGAGCCCCTATATAAAGGTTAATTGGACCTCCCTGTATGCAAACTCAGATTACTCCAGTGTATAGGTAAGAACTGGTCTATCCATCCTCCCTGCCCCTCAAACATACAGCAATTGACCTTTCATGTCACTCTTACCCAAGATGCATTTTGGCAGTGGCCAATGAAAACCTTCCAGGGCACTGTAACCTTGATTCTATTGACCAGAGTTGCTTTGATTTAAATTTCAAACAGCCTGTGATTTTGATTCTCTCCTCCCCCAGCTCCAAAAGCAAATGTTATGGATTTTAGAGGGAAGGAAGCCCAGGCTGCGCACTTGCTCTGCACATTCTTTGCATAAGCAAAAAGGCAGTCAATACAAACAGAATTAATTTTAATTGACCCTAATATGCACACCCAATGCTGAGGAGTTTTCATTAGGAAATACACACCATAGCAGCGACAGAAAATACCTTGCTCATTATTTACAGAAGTACCGGCCCAAGTATATGAAACAGAGTTAATTATAGTGCTTACTTCTGAACTTACATTGTTATGATGACAATGAGCCATCATTAAGTCAATAAGTGTGTAAACGGGAAGGAGGGATTGGATTGGCAAGATAGTATCCAATATTAGGCTGTTGGTTAGAAGGCTTGTCAAAAAAAATTCTTTCAAATCACTAACAATGCAATCCTACGCATGTTTATTCAGGAGTAATTCTCATTGAGTTGAAAGGGAGTTACTACCAGGTAGGTGTGCACAGGAGGATTGCAGCCTTAAGTCTTCTGAGGTTCTCAGAAAGGGTGAGAGCAGTGGCGTCACTAGGGCGCGCGTCGCCCCATAGCGGGGCGCGCGCGTCGCCCTAGTGACGCCTCCCCCTATACCCCCCTCTTACAAATCTTCGCGCCCCGCTTTGGGGGTCTTCCGACGAGCCGTCGCTCCGGGCGCCCCCTTAATTTTTGCAGCTGGCTCGGGGACGTCTTCCCCGGCCGGCTGTCTGGGGCCTTCTGAGGAAGGCCCACTGCGCGAACGTTATTTATAACGTTTTTTAGCGCATGCGCAGACCGTTCCTGAGGAAAAAGGGCAGCCCTTTTCCCTTAGGGATGGTCTGCGCATGTGCAAAAAACGTTATAAATAACGTTCGCACAGCGGGCCTTCCTCAGAAGGCCCTGGCTCGTCGGCCGGGGAAGACGTCTGGCTCCCGGCCTCAGAAGAGGCCGGGAGCCGGCTCCGGATACGTCTTCGGGGGTGACGTGCGCAAGAGGTGACGCATCACGTGCGTGTGTGCGTCACCCCTTGCGCGTCACCCCGTAGCGGCCCACTCCCGTCGCTTGATGGGAGCGATGCCATTGGGTGAGAGGTAATCAAACTGTGATTTCCCAATCAGAAAAAAAAAATCATCAACACCCATTCAAGGGAATAAAACGAGACACCTCAGCCTCCTTGACAATCCTTTTTTTTCACATTTTTATACCACCCTTCCTCCAAGGAGCTCAGAGTGGTGTACATATTTCCTCCCCTCCTTTTGTCCTCACAACAACCCTGTGAGGTAGGTGGGGCTGAGAGATAGTGACTGGCCCAAGGTCACCCAGGAAGCTTTGTGGCTTTTAGGCTTTTAGGAGCACAAAGGCAGGATAAGAATCCCTGATAGATAGATAGATAAATAAAAATATTAATAAATTGACTAATATTTATAAAGCATCGTTATGCTGGCAAAAGTGAACTGGAACCTGGTCTGTAAGCAGCACTGTTAAAAAAGACCTTTTAAATTTCATGTAATTGAAATTCTGTTTTGTTATGTCTGAGAAGTTGCTTTTGCTATCTGTCCTAGGAGTCAGGATGGAGTAAGGTAGAAGTCTAGATATGCCAACCAATATGGTGACTCCCATCAAAAAAAAGAAAAAGGAAAAAAAGAGGTCTTAGGATAGGTGGGAGAAGAAAGCTCTTCTTAAACCTATCACGACCCTATCTTCTTAAACCTATCACGAGTTTTCCGATTGCTTTGGCAAGGGGAAGCATTCCATATTGTTGCATGAAGCTGTCTGATGCACAATGCTAAATACCTTCCTAGGTTATTGATTTATTACATGTTTATTTTTTAAAAAAAGCTTTTTCGCCCACAAGATAAAGGGAAAAGGGTACAGTCATCACCAATTACAAATGGGACATTCCAGTCCAGTCAGACAGATCAGAAAATTAAAAAGAAAACAATCCCATGGATAGGTGCATGTAACGATCTATTGATAGAACAGTGCCAAATTAAATCGGTGGCATCCCAGCTAGCGGTTCCACTGTTGGGAGCTCCTTCTGCAATTAGAAACGTCCTTTGTGAACGGAAGAAGCATTCCACTCATGGAACGCTCCTTCCATTCACAAAAGACATTTTTGTTAGCACTTTTGTGGGAAGTGGCAAAATAAATGAAGTCCCTGATGCAGCTAACTGAATATTGTCCCTGCTAGTCACTCATGTTCTTTCAGGGTCCTGGCCTTATATTCACAATGAAGTGAGGTGAGTAGACAAGCCCTTTCACCATTGTTTTCTAGAAACAGTACAGGCAACACACTTAAGCATCGTTGTGCATGACCTAAAAAAAAAACCAAGGGTTGACTATGTCATGGGTCTGGCTGGTTTGATAGCTTACTATATTCAAAGCATTCTGGGGTGACCTGGGGAGGGGAAGTCGCGTGACCCGGAGGAGCCTTTTGGAGCGTGATTTCAACGTGTTTACATCAAGAAAAGGTTAAAAAAAATGAGTGGTTTTAATCTTTTTTTTCTTTCTCACAGTTGAAACGTGGACTCCAGTATATGTGGATTTTGCTATCCGCTGGGGGGTCCAGAACGGATCCCCTGCGGATAGTGAGGTCCGACTGTATTTGAAGCTGAGGAAACACTCTATGTGGGTTGCCTTTGAAGATGGCCTGGAAACATCAACTAGTTCAGAACGTAGCTGCTGGGGGTTGTGATCACTTCATGCACCTCTTAGGTAATCTATCCTGGCTACCCATATGTTTCTGACTACAGTTCAAAAAGTTGGTGATGATCTATAAAGCCCTAAATAGGTAGGACAGGTATTTTAAGAACCATGTTCTTTCAAGTGAACCTGCCCATCCTTTGAGGTCATTTCAGGTGGCCCTGCTATAGGGGCAACTGCCTGGCTGCAACTCACAACAGGGCTTTTTCAGCTGTGGCATCTGGCCTGTGGAATTCTCTCTCCCTGGAACTTTGCACCGCCCCCTCTTTGCTGGCCTTCCATAGTGGTCTGGAAAAAAAAACTTTTTCCACCTGGCTTTTAGGCTTATTTTATGGTTGTTTTTTATTGTGATTCTAGTATTTTCGTGGGTTGTTTTATTCTTTTTATTGCACATATCTATTTCTGTAAGAGATCTTGAGCTCCCTCAAGGGTGGAAAAAGGGGGTATAAAGTCTTCAATATAAATAAATGTACATACAGGCATTACCATTTGCCTCACTAATGAGGAAGAGCATAAGGAATGTGTCTGCACACATAGAAGGTCTGTATGCATATTTTTTAGAGGTCCCACAGATCTTGGATGAGAGCTGTTATCTGCAGATGTGGCATGGCAAGAAGAAAACTGCAAGGCTACCACAGCAGCTTCTCCGGTCCGTTGAAGCCAAAAGAGCTAACCGAATGACACTCTTTCTGGGTGATGTTGTACAGGGCATTCGAGGCCCTCTCTACGAGCTTTAAAGAGACAGAAGAGATTTCTGGGAAGATAGACCTAGAGTACTTGCTGTGGTTGGGGAAGGTGGAACTCCCCTAATTAGAAAAAGCAGGCGAGAACCACTTGTGCTTTATACAGAATTATTAAACTACCTTTCTATTAAAAAAAATAATAATAATAATACAAAAACAGTGTACAGCAAATGAACCATAACATGAATAGTGGGAAGGGAACAATATGGCTATGAAAGCGTGAGATAGCAAACACTCAGCTTGAAAGAAAGAGGTGAGAACCTGAGAGAAAAACACAGCTCTGCTTCTACTGTAGTTGGGGAGCTAGAAATGTTGTGGGGAAGGGAGGGATGGGAAAGCAGCAGTGGAGCCATGAAAGCAAGTGGACTGGCAACAGGGAAGAAAAGACAATTGTGGACCATATGAAGTTCCCTCACACCCTGTCAGACCAGACCTCTGCTCTATCTAATCCTCTGCTGTTCTCGAATGATTGGCAGTGGCTCTACAGAATCTCAGGTGTGTGTGGGGGGGGGGGGCTTTCCCTGTGCTTGCAACCTGATCCTTTAATTAGAGATACTGGAGATTTTCTGTGGGATGTTCGACTTGCATGTGCTCTACATATGAACAATGGCCCCTCCCCAAAGGGGAAGAGCAGCAGCAGGTGGGAAAATGGGTTGTTGGCCACGATTTTCAAGGCTACACTAACAGTGTTGTCACAACTCAACCCCCCGGACTTTGTTGATATAAGCAGCTTTGTATGGATAGACTGGCAGACATACCAGCCAGATGACACACGTGTGATGCATTACAAAGGCATGGCAGCATTTTCCATTTTTCTCACAGCCCCTTGACCATTACCATCTGCTTTTAACTCAGCTCCAGCCTCCAGTGTGATTCACGTCTTGGCCCCTTAACCAGTTCCTTAAAGTTCTTACATGTTGCCTTCCTTTGAAACTTGTTTGCCTTTCTCTAAGAGGTTTGACCATAACATTAGAAATGGCTCTAAGCAGACAGAGTGAGTAATAGAATTAGGGTTTTACAGCTTTATCTCTTGCTGCTATAGGACCTTAGGACTGATTTATGATTTATTTATTTGTATTGATTAAAAGCTTTTATCCCAACTTATCATTCCAATAGGAGTGTCATTTCTGCTGCCACGAGGAACACTACGCCCTGGGCGAGGGCTGACCCTACCCCACTGGGCTCCTGTCCCGGGCCACCTTATTGCCTGGGGGGTGGCTCAGAAGATGCACTCGCCTTGCTTGCGGGAGCCCATTGGGCCTCAGACCACACCTTAGAGCCCTCCAGGGTGTTGAATGACACCCTTGGGTGCTCCTCCATGGCTGCTCCTCTCCTCCTTGGGCTGACCACAGGTACCTGCTGGGGTCTCTGCCACTCCATCGGGAGCCTTCCCCATCAGCCCTGCAAGGGAGTTTATATTATCATTAGGAGGGGCAGAAAGGTCCGCCTCTTCAAGGGCTCCAAATTTTATAAACCCCTCCCAGCTTTCATCTCCACCCTCCCCTTCCTCCCCTCCCCATCCCACTGGGTCTGATTCCTTCCCAGAGGAATGTGGTAGCTGTGTCCTTTTCTGTCTCAGCTTGCATGCGTCGTCCACCATGCCTGCAGCAGAGCTACGAGGGTGTTCCTCAACTCCAGCCCCAGCCATCTCAGTGAGTCCGCCCCGTGCTTGCTCACCAGGCTGCAGCGGGTGCCTGGCTTTCTGTGAGCTCGTGGGGCAGGTCACGTCGCTCCACGGAAACTGATAGATGGGCTGCCTGTCTCCTGGAGGGTCATTGAAACTCGCCAGCTATTGTTCCCATGCTTTCACCGCCCCCAGAATCCAAAGGTGAGTTGCCTCCCAGACAAGGGTGTGCCCAAGGCAGCTTTCATCTGATCCACCAATGGTCTCAACATAACAGTAAAAATAGCAACAGGAATAGTTTACTTGTCTACCAGGCCAAAATTAACTGCTCAGTGCCAACTGTTGTCTCTCCTGCATCTGTTTTTAAATTGTGAACCCTTTGGGGCAGAGACCTGTCCGCTCATCTATGGTAAAGCACCCTTTACAAAGATGGTGCTGTATCAATTAATCAATCAATACGATGCTCCCCCAATCTCTCTGCTCAGAAAATATTTGACTGAATGGAATAAATAAATTAATGACATGAACGATGTAGAGGAAGGTGGTTATCTCAGTAGCAGATTCAGGGTTTTCTTAAAGAACCATATATCCATTTACTTTTATAAATATATATTTACAGTACAAAAGGCATTTTCTAGACTTCTGTCCCAGGTTCCAAAATGTATTAGGCGAGCCTTGTTGAAACGGTTCTGTTTCCAGAATGAAAACTGCTCATTTGGAAAATATTTTTTTCCACAAGAAAAAAATCTTGCTCTCATATATGAGAGTCAGATCTCTCCATATATCTGCACACATAGGCACATATGTATGTGTTTTTCTGTCTCATTCTTATGTCTTAGGAAGACATAAATTCCATTAACCTGAATTGCGGGCTTAGCTCACCTTTACAACAGCCGATATCGACAAGGTGCTGGTGATCAATATGGGACAGATTGGAAGCTCATTCCAACAAATTGATAAAAGTTCAGAATGAGGAGGGGTGAGGTAGTTTACAGCAAAGGTTAAATCTTTACATTCTGCTTTCTCTAATATCCACTCTTTTTTTCCTAGATGCTCCTAACCTTCAGCATTAACCCCATTTTGAAATACAAGCAATGTCTTCTAGACATACTTCGTCCTTCATTCTCAGGTTTCTGCTGTATCAAGGATACATTGCTGAGCATATGACTGTATCCTGACTTGATATCCTGAAGTTTGGCCTGGTGAAGCAAATAGCTATAGTCCGTGTCTCACTTTCCATGGGCCCTACTCAAATGGAACCCAAAATTTATTCAGCACCACTACCAACGGTAGGGATGGTAACTGGTAGCACGTGGGCTGGCTCAGTGGCGACCGTAAAAAAACCCGGGGGGGGGGGTGTGTGCCGATGAGACAGCCCCCCATGTAATGCCATGCCCCCTGAAACATGTAATGCCATGCCCCCTGAAATGCCATGAAAAAATCATTTCCGAGCACCGCCGCTGAATTATGGCGGCAGCATGGCTTAGAAAACCCCCCCCCAGCGCTGTTTTGGAAGGCTTTTTGGAGCCAAACGATTCCAGGGCGGGCGGGCCCAACACGAGGACGAATGTGGCGGCGGAGACCAAGGTACATCCCCCGTGCGCCCACCGTCTGGCGGGGGCCCACGCCTCCCCCCGCCCCTACCCTGACGACGCTTCTGGGCTGGCTACATCAAATTTAATCTAGGGATGCTGGTAAAGCAAGCTTGCCTGCTGTTTTGCTTTTAACAGCAAGATCCCTTCTTACACCAGGGGATCTACTGTTACAACGGTGCAAGAGTTACACAGGATTGCGGTGTGAAAGTGTTATTAATCTACTACTACCACTGCTTCATCTCTCAGCCGTCCTGAGTTGCTTCAGGTTGACTGGATACAGTGGTAGAGGGAGGAGTAGCAGCAGCAGCAGCAGAGATGGTGTGACATGGTCAGTATTTTACAGGGGTGTGAGCTAATTCGGTTAAGCCGTCTGAACCTTGTTTGTTTTGGGTTTTGAGCACTCAAGTAAACTCTTTGCACCTTCACTCTCATCTCCGTTTTCCTTTCGCTGCCGAATTACACAGCTGTGCCATTGGCCACTACAGGATCCCTGCACACAATTGTTTTTCCCCTATGTGTGCATGTTACATGTGTTTTAAAAAGCACTGCCGGTAACAATAAACAGGAAACACCTGAAACAGTTGGACTGACCAGCACCTCACATGAACCAAGATTGCAACTGATAATATGCCCCAGAAGCCTTTGTGAGGCAAGAGGAACCTAGAATCCATTCTCACCCTCCCCAGGCTCAGGGCACCGACGTTTGTTGGACCCATCCATCCCTCAGCAACCTGCTGCCTTTTGTTCTTCTGTTTGTGGTACAGGGATGCTATCCAAACTTTTAAGAAAGACTAAACAATGCTGGTGGTTGCAGTGGAATGCCAGTGAAAGGTCAGAAATTAGTCCAGGTCAGATTCACACCAAAGACTCTTGTGCAGATGTGCCTCGATGTAAATAGGGCAATCTCCTCCATGCTCCTCGTATGAGCCAGAACAATTTTACACAGTGTGCTTTTTTACGTATTTCATTGACACTCTTAAACTTGATAACTGCCTGAATTTTGCTGTCAACACTTAGCCTGTAGTTTTTAAGACCGTTTCAAGTTACTCTAAAAAAGAAATCACTTTTCTCTTAATTCCCTGAAAGCCCCACGCTGTTTTAAATTACATGCTTATACTGGGATAGGCAGACTATTTATTCAGCAGGCAAATTTCAGAGCCATCTGAAATTAATTTCCCAATGTTCCTGGGTACCAGCCTTCAATCCAGCCATGGAATTTCCTGGTCGAGCTGCACGCGCTTCAATCTTTATGTTACAGGTTTCTCGGCACCATCGTGCTGTTGCCCTGCCAGCGATGAAACTGAAGACTGACGCCCCCATTGCTGCTGTCCCTGGTCCACTGCTGCCCCCTTTTTTTTACATACGATGCTGAGCTGTACATTTCAAATGACTTGCTTCAAGGTTAACACCGCACCTTCAGTAAAAGTATGATATTCTCTTATACCTTCAGATCACTGGTCCATCTAGCTCAGTATTGTCTACACTGATTGGCTGTGGCTCTTGGGGGTTCCAGGCGGGGTCTTCCTCTGCCCTAACAGGAAATGCCACGGATTGAAAGTAGGATCTTCTTCATGTAAAACATGTGATCTATCACTGAGTTACCAAGAGTTTGAGGTCTACATTTCTAAAATATGGATCAAACCAATCCCATAAGTGGGGACGACCCCAGTACAACTCTGCTATCTAAAGCCAATGTCTCTCAAAAGGAAATACAGCTATTTTTATGTATATTGCAACAATCCATGCACATTTGCAGTTTCCTATACCACTGAAATAGAAACTCAGCATAAAGAAAAGAAGAAGAAATGAACAGCGCTATTAACTGATTAAATGCTTAATTGTCTTCTTGTAAACAATTGTCTGATTAATTATTTTAGGCCGCCGCTACCACCCTCTCTTTCTCTGTCTCACACACATGCAACACATGGTCTGATCTTTCAGGGTGCAACAGAAGCTGCAAGATGTAACACATCCAAGATTAGCAAGGGAAAGAGAGATGTCATGAAAAAGCTTTTACATACACAAGACTGTAACACAGAACTAGACCCAGGGCAAATGCTCCCTAGATGGAGCAGAGCTGTCAGTGGCTTTCTCCAAAACAAGCCGCAATGTATGAAAACTGCTCTCCAACTATTACCTAAATGAGGATTCTACTGAGATTGAGACAGTCTTACCAAACATGTTCAATCTCCACAATTATGAAGGTGTGCCCACTAGTCCACACAGCAGACCAGGGGGGTCATGGGATCAGTGCCAGTATCATATATAGAGCAATTTTGTTTTGGTGGGTAATGCTTCCTTCACTTCTGGTTTCAAAGCAAATGTGCCAAACCACCAGCATAGCAAACTCCTGTGTGAACATGCCCTCAATGTCATCCTATAGTGCCTAGTTTCCCACTAAAGCCAGAACGAGTAAAAAGTAACTGGATACAGGATAGACCAGACATAAGAGAAAAGGCCAACAGGCATGGAATGAGGACTGCCACTGACAAGGGAGCACTGAATTCTGGGAATGTGCATTTGTGCTACCCATTTGTGCTACCCATATCAAATCCTGCAGATTTGTGAGTATACCAACAAGAGCCTTATGGGCTTTGGGATGACACTTTGGAAGGGCCTAGGAAGTGTAACTTGAAGCTTCCTGCTGTTCTGAATGGTGCTCATCTCTGACAGAAGTCTTGAGGTAACTAGGAACATTATGTAACAATCTGAGAACCAATGTGCTAAGAATAAACACATGTGACAGGAGATGGATGTCTCTATGGAATCTATGGAGTAGTTGGTTAGTGGGATGACCACAACCCACATGCTGACATGACCATGTAATCATAATACATTCATACTATAGATACAATCCCACACGACAGATTAAATAGCAAGTATGTTATTGAATACATTTTTAGCATGATACTGTTGATTGTAATTACTGCTCTGGTCCCAGGAACCTCCACTTAAAGACTAGGTCCCTGGGATGTTAGACAATCTCCAGGATGGAATACTGGAATGGTAACCAACACTGGAAAGAAATGTGAGTCGTATCCCAAGAATCAGAAAAAAGGGTTTCACATAAATGGTGAAAGGTTTTGGTGAATGTTTTGGTAGCTGGGACCAAGCAATTTCGGAGCAAGAAAATATTGGTATAATAACTCTGTCCTAAAACAACCTGCTTCTTATCCTTGGTCACCAAATGCCTCCACTTGAAAATGCTCAAGCATGGGTGGGCTCCCAAGGAGCTCCAAAGCTGGACAGCAGCCACTGAGAACTCCATTCGATGCTCTCTCATTGATAATGGCGAATATATTGAACGTACACTTGGGTGCGCACAAATGCACAGACTGGCTGTACAATGTATAGGTATGTTTTGAAAAAAGTAAATGATGTTAGGAGCTACAAACATGGAGCTCCCACACCACATCTAGGTTGGCCCGAAATCAGAAGTGAAACTAGCCCTCCTGGCGCCCTGTGTAGCAAATAGGAGGGCGCCCTGTGTAGCCAATAGGAGGGCGGAGGGAGGCAGCTGTGCGTGCAGCGTGGCTCCAAACATGCCCTCCCCCCGCCGGTTTCCTTGTCATTTTGGAGCCGATCGGGCTCCAGGGAGGGCCCAAACGCGGACGGCCGAGGAGGCGGATCGCGGTAAGGACGACGAGCGAGAGACATGGTGGGTGTGGGCCGAGCACCCACCCCAACAACCGCGCCCAGAGCAGCTGCTCCACGCACTCCGCCCTAGTTGCGCCTCTGCCCTAAATGTATGAAGACTTGACTGTGGCCTGAATTACGTAGAATTGCCTGTTGTGGACTGATATGTGAATGCCTCTTCTTGGTTGCATAGATCTGAGGAAGCATTCCATTCCCTTCAGAATCTATGAGGGTCTTGCCCGCCCCCGCCCCCCGTTCTTCCTGTTGCTTTCTTTATTGTCAATTCTAAATTCTGCAAAAATCCTCTCTGCATACTCTAGAGCAGCAGTTCTCAAACGTTTTAACACCGGGACCCACTTTTTTAAAATGACACTGTATCAGGACCCACCTAGCTTTACAAGACTTAAAAAAGGTGATCTAGAAATAAATAAATATATTTACAGTATTTATTTATAATGGGTAATTAGCAGCTATCTTGCAAACTGCAGGGGCTCAGCTCTTTGAAGGGCAATTAGTAGCTATCTGATTTTTAATAGCCTTTGGGCTTGTGGCAATTACTTATCTGATCTTTCCATCACCTGGGACCCACCAAGAATCAGGTCGCGACTTGCGACCCACCACGTGGCTCCCGATCCACAGTTTGAGAAACACTGCTCTAGACCATAGTTTCCACAGCAGTCAAGGAATCAGAATCTCTGACTCCTTTTGCCGACTCTTTTTCAGGAGCATTAATGAAACAAGTTAAAAATCCAGTAGTTCTTTTCCTTTTGATTTTTTCCTCCCTTTCCGTCGAGTCCCAAACTTTAAATGGGGACTGAATCTAACGCACAGGTTGAAAGTTCTCCTTACATACCAAAGCACCTAGATCAAACACACTGCTTTTGGATCAAAGGCAAGAGGTCTACAGAACGTATAACTGCCCTGCCCAGAACATGGAAAGAAAAATGGGAATGTCATGAAAAGAAACACACTGAACTTTCTCTTTTTCTGTTCCCTTTGGACTAAATGTAGGAACTGAAATTTCAACCAAGTTGGTTCAACATCCAGTTGCTCACAGATTGTACATACCTGGGTTTTTACAGACCCTTACAATGATTCATATGGTTGTGAATGGTTTCTATTATTCTAAAAAAAAAACACCAAAAAAAAAAAAAAACACCTACCACCGACTTATGTATAAATCAGAGAAGAATTCAAGCTATTAATTTTTAGGGGGAAAAAACCACTGGTTAAAGTACCCATGAAATATCTCCAGGAAGAAGGAAGAGTGCCTATTTGAAAACAAAACAACATTTTTGGTACTGGGCCATGACTCATTTGAGATGTATTTAAAACACTGAAAAACCACACATTTTGAAGGAATAATATACCATGCACAAAACTTCTGGCACATTAAAGGGGCAAAAGAAACGTTCCCACCTTGATCTCCAGGTGAACAAAAATCTGACTTAGAAGTATTCATTCTTTGCTTCTTTAATGTGTTGACAGTGTAACCTTACAATTTTTCTGTGGAGGGGCATTCTTCAAAACATTTTGTTAACATTTAACTTCTTTCCATCAAAATTGTTTTCCTAAAATGTGATGTTTACCAGAAGGAAGGGCAGATAAAACACTAAAAACATTAAGCGCCTACAGGAAACATTGCTATGCCAGAAAATGTTGCCGGGCTCAGCTGATTCAGACATCAGCCAGTGGATGACCCGTTCAAAATGTTGAGAAATTGACTTCACTTTATCTTTCTTTTAGCACAAATTCAGAAACAAGTATTTTCAGAATACCGTATTGTCCCGAGTATAGGACGCTCCTGATTATAAGTCGCACCCTTAAAGTTTGGTGCTATTTTTTAAAGAATACATTTTTAACTTTTTTTAACTTAAATATACACATTAGTAGAACAGTACAGCTTTAGTACAGTTAAAGACATAGGCACCCTGTCCCTTATTGAATCTGGGCACTCTAGTATTAGTAGCATTCCCAGATCCAAAGGGGGACAGAGTGCCTACCTTTTAACCTTTGGAATTTGGGCAGGTGTAGCTTGTTGCACCCTTCCATGATGATGAGCTGCACCTGCCCAAATTTCAATGAACAGCACAATCCTATGCATATATACTCAGAAGTAAGTCCCATTGCATTCAATGGGGCTTACTCCCAGGAAAGTGTGCATAGGATTGCAGCCTAAAGGTAGGCACTCTGTCCCCCTTTGGATATGGTAAGCCTATGCAGGAGCTCTTGCTCTCAACTTTCAAACTGTACTCGCAACTTTTAAACTGCAAGATCAATAAATATCTTAGTTTCCACAGAGTCCTGGGGTTGAAACTTAAGGGTTAATTTTTTCAAATGCTTCCAGAGGCTGCTGAGAGATAATGATCTCTCGTGGTATTCAGCCATTTAGCAAGTGATTAAGAACTACAAGGAAAGGCTTGAAAACACAGTGCTTTGCAGTTTAAAAAAAGAGAGAGAGAGAAAAGCCCCATTTTACCTTTGAAAAGAGACTCGGAGAGGCTTGGTTTGAAAGCGCTTTGCATAAAACACTAGGCAGAAACGCTAGGCTTTGATTGTAGGGTGCACCCCCTACTTTAAAGACTTGCCTTAGGGGATAAAAGTGAGTCTTATACTCGGGCAAATACGGTACGTGTGTTGCTGACTCAATATTTAAATGTTGCGAGCCACGATTAGAGCTGCACAGGTTTGTTAGCAAATGATACATTTTAGAACTCAATTTCCACTCAGTTCCATGTCCACACAAAACAGACATGATGACCCAGACCTGGCTGATCCAGATCCCAACACGTATCATGTATGTACAAAAACAAAATGTTCCACAGCAAATCAGCACATTCAATCCAGTGAAGAGGCTCCAGCTGACCTCTGACACAAATGTGTTCCAGGGAGACACTGAATTAGACTGATCAGGGGGCTTGTTGCAGCTTTGTAAGCATGCTCAGCACTTTTCTGAAGGCCTTCTGGCAGAGTCAAGAATGTGCTGCTACCTCTTGGGTTCATTTCTGGTATTTTCACAACATGTGCGCCCAGCTTCTTCTTTATTTATTACATTGTCCTTCTTTCATGGAGCTCAGGGTGAAATATATTGTTCTCCCTTGCCCATCACACAACAATCCTGTGAGTTTGATTAGGCTGAGAGATAGTAACTGGCCTAAGGGAGTTGGGAGCTTCATATGTGGACATTTGAACCCAGGTCTTCCCAGACCTCCTTCATAACTCTAACCTCTACACCATGTAGGAGGTGTGGCCAGCAGGTTTGAGGAGGTGTGGCCCTGCTTGAAGAAGCTAAACAGGGTCGACCTTGGTTCTCACTTGGATGGGAGACGGCAGTTGCTGACGAACCTCACAAAGACACTGAGAAGGCACTGTGAAAGGGTGGAATGTGGAGGAGTCAGCTAGACAGAGAACATCTGGACAACTGTCCGAGGGTGAACTGTGGTGAACTGTGAAGCTTGGAAGTGCAGAGCACAAGTCAGAAGGAGGGCTGCACTCGGAAGAGAAAACATCTTGAGTATGGAAGGTTCTATATATGAGTAGAACAATATTGTAAAGACCCTTTGGGTCTAGGATAGCCTGCCTGTGTAAACCGCCTTGAATAAATCTGATGAGAAATCTGATGATGAGAAAGGCGGTATATAAATACAGAAAATAAAATAAATAAAATAAATGCACTCTCTCTTTACTGAGGGAGGTTTTATTTTATTTTATTTATTTATTTTTCACATTTTTATACCGCCTTTCCTCCAAGGAGCTCAGAGTGGTGTACATATTTCCTCCCCTCCTTTTTGACCTCACAACAACCCTGTGAGGTAGGTGGGGCTGAGAGATAGTGACTGGCCCAAGGTCACCCAGGAAGCTTCGTGGCTGAGCGGGGATTTGAACCTGGATCTTCCAGGTCTAAGTCCGACTCCCAAACCACTACACCATCCTGGATAATGTAACCACGTATGAAATTACCTTATATCAAGCTGGACTATTGGTCTCACTCACTCAGCGTTGTCTATACTGACTAGCTGGTGCTCTGCAGGGTTTCCAACAGGGGTCTTTCCCGACCCTACCTGAAGATACCAGAGATTGAACCTGGAGCCTATCACAGCCAATGCTCTGCCGTCGAACTCAGCCCCTTTTCCAAACATGAAATCCACCCCAACCTGTAACAAGCAATAGAACAACATTGTCCTCCACATACACGCAATAAAGCAATTGTGTTTTAATGAAAGATCACAGTGAAAGAAATAAAGTTAAAACAAGACTCCATCGACCACCTATTTCGTATACCTGTACTCCTTTCCTCACCATCCTTCTCTTGCTTGCTTTCTATCCCTTCCTACATCTTTTCTTCCAGCTTCCCACTAAAGCAGCACTTACCACAGTGACAAATGAAGCAATAATAAGGGTAGTCATTTAACTCTTTGCATCCTACTTAAAAATCACCCTAATTACCATGTAATGGGTCCACAGAGGCAGCAGAGGCTGGGTGAAATCTACCCGGAGGGCACCGGTATAGTTCATCTGTCCATTCTCTAATAGAACTCTAAAGTTCACCCTTATAAACATGTCACCTAGCCTATAATTAAGTGACTGGTCATTAGGTAACGTATGTGGTACCTGTGGGTCACATATCAGTCAATTGGTGATGGATATTTATCCAATAACTGTTCAAGAGTAGCTCCATAGGTCTCTGTCACCAACCTATGTAGCAGACTCCCTCTTTCTCTCTCAACACATGGAATGCTCAGACTGGTAACCTCTAGAAGTGCGGGTTTTAAAGCAATAGACTCATTGCCTGCGATAAGTATGATGGAAGACATGCAGGGCATAGAGTGTCATAACCCGTTTGTCAATTTAACAATATATTCAGGAAGCTGACATTTCAGGCTAAACTACATGTTACATTAAATGCATCATGAGAGTGGATGTGCTTTTGCTTTAGAAATATGAGCTGAAGAGGGAGATCCAGGTCAGGAACATGGCATGGAGGGAAGGGATTTAACCGTATGCGCCCTCAATGGTCCCCATCTGTTTCCCCTTCAGCTCCTATTATTTCCCACCTGAGGACAGCTCCTATTGGCGTGAATAGGAGCACTCCTCCTTGGCAGTCATAGAAGGACCTGATCTGGATCAGGACCATGGTGAAGGCAGTGGGTTAAATCTCCCCACATCATGATCTTGATCTGACATTGGCCCCTATTTAGAAAATATACGAAGCATATGAGCACTAATACGTGTTTAACACAACGTGTAGTTTGATCCTTCCTCATAGGTATATTCCCGTGTGTGTGTGTGTGTGTGTGTGTGTGTGTGTGTGTGTGTGTGTGTGTGTGTGTGTGTGTGTGTGTGTGTGAGTGAGAGAGAGAGAGAGAGAGAGGAACCCAGTGCTGACTCATTTTTGCCCCCATACTTCTCAGATGTGCAGGTTTCAAACAGGATACAAAAGAATATCCATCTGATACCAAATGGCAATCAGAGTTTGCTATTATTTGCAATGGATTTTAGACATGTTATAGTAATTCAAAACTACACCTTTCATTTTTATACCAGTGATTTATAAGGGACACTCTGTGGAAGAGGCTACAAGGACCTTGGCTACTGGGGTCAGGACTTGTCTGAGTTCCAGTTTTGGTCTGCCAAGCATTTAGTGTAGGTTTAAGCATTTAGTGTACTCTTATCTACAGTAACATAGGGGCTGCCCTTGAACTTAATACTGTGTATCTTTCTATTTGCTAAGGAGTGAAGTGAAGAGCCTGCCAGGAACCAGTCAATAACTTTCTGATGACCATGGAAAGCTAATACACAATCAAACTATGTTATCACCCATGTCCCCACCCCTATATACATTTGGAAAACAAACAGCCTAGAACAGGGGTTCTCAACCAGTGGTACTAGTATCACCAGTGGTACTTCAGTCACCTGTTGGTGGTACTCGGACCGCCGGACCCCCCACCTCTGGCATGGCACTTTCAGGCTCCTGACTTTGGCTAAGTTCTCAGGAATGCTGAAAATGGCCCTCTCACCTGCCCAAAGTCTCCTACCTGTGTTTTCTGGCCTCCGAAAACCTGAAAACCCAGAATTAACTGATGATGATGTCATCGCCAGTCACTTCCAGTGGTACGCAGCAGGAGAGTGGTGCTGGAGGTGGTACTCGGCCGGAAAGGGGTTGAGAACTCCTGGCGTAGAACAAAAAGCTGTTCGACAGAAGAAAGGGAAACGAGGGCAGGGACATCAACCTAGAACTACTGGAACAGGAGGGAAGAAATAGAGGTCAACTGAACATACTATGATCCAAGCAGTGAAAAGCATCAGGGTTGACAGCAGCTAAGCATAAGCTCAGGGTGTTTGTCCTCTGGATGCAGATTTGTGCATAGTACATTTACGTATTCATGAGTTGCTGTTTGAAACATTGGTTTTATGATAACAAAATGGAGAGAAGGCTTTTAAAGGATCTGTCTTCTTTAGCAGGGAAGAAACACAGCCTCCTCATTAGATGCCCCTCCTTTCATGGTATGCAGTACCTATGGATGTGGTATCAATCACACTGTGATTGATGGCTATACTATACAAGGGTCACTTGTACCTCCACTGTTTATTGAACTACAGCACCTGCCCCTCATTGAAAGCTGAAGGCAGATCCATATGATTCAAGCCCAATCAAAACAGTGATTTCTCAGTGCTAAGGACCCTGGCATGCCACACTGAGGTTGTCCAGGACTCAAAATGAATATAGGGACGAAAAGTGAATCAGATACATCAGAATCTGTGCACAGTTTAAAAATAATTCTGCTAACCAATTTTACCATTTGTTTTGTAAGGTATGAATAAAGAGGTTTCAGTACAGGAAAATCCTGAAATGCCATGTCAGTATTTCTTATATGCCACCTGAATACCTGGGAGTCTAGTTTGAATATAGTGATTCTGACTGTCACTGGGGCTCTCAGGATCTAATGGTGGATAAAATGTGTGGCACTGGATCTGCATATGAGACTGACACAAACTCTCTACTGTAACTTTATCTTCCTGTCCTTCAAGTGTTTGGGTCAAAGGGAATGTGATAGTGGCAGACCCATCTCCATGTATAATGCAGGTCTACCCCAAACTTGTACAGTATACTGTTGGGGACTGGCCCAATTTTAAAAATAAAGGGGGTAGGTAAGCAGGTGAAGGGTATTCAATTTTTCCTCATCCACCTCATCCATCCCTATAGCCCTCCAACGCCAGATGATTTTCTCCCAATCCTTTCTTCCAGTTGAAGGAATAATGACATCAAAATACAGCCTACAGGAAGGTACGCTACAGGCAGCGGTAGGATTCAATCACCCTGTCCCCACCTGCATGCACCTTTTGCTCTCAAAACTGGATCCCTCACCCCCCTCCCACTTTACACATGGTTGGGGAAGAAAGAGGTTAAGGAAAGAAATTCACCACAATCATGTCTATTTTGTTCGTGTGCAGAGATGGAGAAAAAGGATTAAAAGGGTGTAGAGGTAGCGATGGAGACTGCTCACCTTCGATTACTCAGCTTTGAAAGTAGCCTTGCTTGTTGAACAATAAACATCTACAGCGAATCCTCGATTTAACAGACTTCGGATATAAATAGGCTTACCATCTGTCCCAGAATCCCCAGGAATGTCCCGGGTTTCAGGCACCGGCCTCAGGTCAGTCCCGGGCTTTCTGGGCCCGGTGGAAGCCTCCTCCTCCTCTGCTGCTTGCAAAGTGCCAAAAGGCACTTTTTCCTGTTGGTGGCCATCTTGAATCTCGCTAGATTTCACGAGATCCAAGATGGCCGCCAACAGGAAAAAGTACCTTTTGGCACTTTGCAAGCGGCAGAGGAGGAGGAGGCTCTGAGGGGGCAGCAGGAGTCCTGGCCAGCTTGGATGTAGCCGGCCAGGCTCCAAAGCGACGGTGAGGGACAACGGCGAGGGACAGCAGCGACGGAAGATGGCAGCGACGGAAGAGGGACAATGGCAACGGAGGGACAGCAGCGGCAAGAGGACGGCGGCAATGGCGGCGGGACAGGTAAGTGGCAGTGGTGGCAAAACAGTCATTTTCATGGCCCAAAATAAATAAATAATAAAAAATTTCGGCCACCCTTGAGTCCGACTCAGGTCACATCAATGACTTGACTTGGCAATTGTAAAAGACTCAAAAACTTGACTCAAGACTTGAGGACTTTTACGACAAGTCCAATTTTATTCAGGGTTATACCCGTTTCCCCCATTAAATAGATAGGGACTTGCAACTCTCAATCAAAGACTCGGGACTTGGGGGCAAAGACTTGGGACTTCTTGAGACTTGGAGTCAGAGACTTGATCCACATCCCTAGTAAGGTAGTATTTGTTCCCTTATCTCAGGGCTGCATTGTAGCTGCATCAGTGCTGGAAAGTTGGATAGGATTCGGCCCTCAGATATGTTTTCTACACGTGTGCACTATCATAAATGCATTCAGATTTAACAGCATTAACTTCATTTCAGCCTTGACACCCCTTCCCCCCATTAGTCTGTTAAATCGAGGGTTCATTGTATTTATTTTGTATGTATTGGTAAAAATTGAATTGTTCAGGAATCGTCAGTGTGCAATTGTTGCAGTCTTGCACACAGTCAGGTTGCAACTCTGTCCACATGCTGCTTATATCCCCTGAAAGTCCGTGGAAGTTAAGCAACCTAAGCGTGCAGGCTAAGCCCAGAGTTATGCCTCCCACAATTATGTATGCAACTACCGGTAAATAAGCATATATACCAGCATCACACTGCATCTTTCACAACTGTGTTGAGCAAGCATTTGAACAGGTGATGTTACTGCTGCAGATGCACTGATAGTCTGTTAAGTGATCACTCCCTCATTCCAGTTCTATGGTTTTTAGAGGTAGACTTAAATGCTAAAACACTCCAAGTGTTTTTACACTTGTTAACCACTACAGCTGCCTTAAGCACTTGAACTATTTTAATGCCTTGGGTTATCTCCAAGGGGATCTTGAGTTAATCAGAAAAAAGTGACATCAGGACAATTGACAGTCAACACTATGAACAATCGTACTGAGGCTGCTGCGAGAAGTGCTGGAAACCCTCCTATAAACACTCAACATGAGGGAAAGCTGCACAACCGTATTCTGAACTTGTCTGCACTGAAATTTAGTACTGCTGCACTGCTGTATCTGATTATTCTTGTGAATTTCAGCCCTAGGGACAAAGCCACTAGGGAGATACTAATGAGTTTGAGTCACTTGCAGATCTTGCAAAATACAGCATGTACAGTACAACAATGAGAAACAGCTCAATCTCTGTTGAACGACGCACATTCCAATTTCAGTCTGTTTTTAATGAACCATAAAACAATCAGTGAAAACTGCCTGCAATATTTTCAATAAATTCTCACACTCTCTCTATTTATGGTGTGTGCATGGAAGGGGGAGGGGGCAATTTAAGTTATTAGCTTGGGTCCTGCCAAACCTTTCTACGACCTCTCTGCTGGAAGGGGGTGTTTGCACAAAACCAAAATAACTCTCTTTGTTTAAACATCTTAGAACATTGAGCACAGAAAACCCAGAGCTGTCCTAGATAATGAAGATTCAGGAGTTGCATATCATCAGTATGGTTAATCACAAATTTATTCTCCTACAAATCCAGGATCTTTCAGGGCTGGACTACATGCTACATTTCCCATGGAGTTGCCACTGAAAATGATGTGCTATCCTCTTTCCCACTATAAGATCCAGGAGCACTCACCATGTGCACCTACTACTACCATGAGTGAAAGCAATGACACAGGCCCTCCTAGATGTCATGGTAGAGATGGAGAACTCACCACAGAGATGCTGTTTTCAGGACAACTTCACAGCAAATGGACTACATAGCCTGGCGCTCAGCCACATCACATTGGTGATTGACTCCTTAGCATCATTTACAGGGTTCTATGAATCTGTGAGCTCCACCTACTTGAGACATCAAAGGTGCTACACAGTTCCATTAAAAGAGAAGCAAGGTCAGATGGTTTGCTGACTCTCTGACTCTTTTCAATTTCTAGCAGAACCTTTACATCTAGATGTTAAAACAAGTTGACATTATGCTTTTAGGTGTTCATCGATGATATTTTAAGCGCATACCTAACAATGTAAAGGTGTACAATGACAAACACACATTTGCAAGCATGGGGATCGTACAGGTAAATTTGTCAGGGTTCAAATATTGACTAGGTTCCATGTTGAATGTACACTGAGTACACTGCAGTATATATAGTGCATAGCTGTAATTCATCCCTTAAATGCATAAACAAGTTAGAGGGTGGAGTACAGGGTGAGTACAGGATTGTGTATATAGACTTTCTAAGGTAGTTGTCCTTGCTGGTTCAAAATGAAGCTCAGCTACAAAAACAAAAATTTGGCTGCCTCTGAAAATGGGCTGTTGGGCATTCACTAGCACAAGCCATTTACTAATTTGATGGTTTGGAAAATGCAAGAAAGCCAGGGTAATTTAAAAAAAAAAACTGTAGCAACATAGCTAATTACACTAGCCATGAGGGAATCAGGAATGATTAGAGTGCCCAGCTCCACAAGGGCCCCTTTGGGATCCTGGGGTTTTTGGAAAAGGCCTAGCTCAGCTGCTCCACAGACAACTCAAGTGAAACTGCCAAGTTAGATCTGGTTTCAATTAAAGCAAATAAAGATGAAATCAATGAATTAATTCCACATGGCTTCGAATAGATTAGTGGGGTGTATAATGTGAGGACAGATTACAGTAAATGTGCAAGGTTTCCCAGAATTATTTTTTTAAATATTTGACTCATTATGTTTTGCATGATTTGATTTTTTTTAAAAAAAAATCCTGAACACAGAAACAGAGAACTGAAATATTATTGGTAAACTCAAATGTTATTCTCTTACAGGCCCAGCTATAAGAGCTTTAGTAGCAATTACTTCCCATCCTGTAGTAGCATATGCTGTTGTCACATTCCCTACATTCAGCAAAGGTTGGCCTATAGGTGGCACCCTACAGTCAGCAAACAAGGCAACATGGCATTGTTGATGGTTGCACCCCAGCTTTAAAGCTCCATGTTCCAAATGTTTTAACACAGTGAATTTTGAGTATTTCAAAGCACTCCACATACATTAGTAATTCTGTAATGTTGGTCAGTACATGTAGGTGCAGGGCTGATTCTGAGAGATTTCTTTATTTTTATTTATGTTTCTGTATTTATATACCAAGGCCAGCGGGTGGCGCAGCGGGTTAAACCGCTGAACCATAAGCTGTTGATCGAAAGGTCGGCAGTTCGATTCCCGTGACGGGGTGAGCGCTCGTTGCTTGGCCAGCTCCTGCCAACCTAGCAGTTCCAAAGCATGTCAATGCGAGTAGATAAATAGGTACCGCTTGCAGGAAGGTAAACAGTGCTCCGTGTTCCAGCCGCATGCTACACGCTGCGGCAAGGACAGTCATGCCGGCCACATGACCACGGAGGCGCCTTCGGACAACGCTGCCTCTTCGGCTTTGAAATGGGGATGAGCACCACACCCTAGAGTCGGACACGACTAGACTTAATTGTCAGGGGATACCTTTACCTATTTATATACCGCCTTTCTCATCATCAGATTTCTCATCAGATTTATTCAAGGCGGTTTACATAGGCAGGCTTTCCTAGATCTGATAAGGGTCTTTACAATATTATTCTATTCATATATAGAACCTTACATACTCGAGATGTTTCCCTTCCGAGTGCAGCCCTCCTTCTGACTTGTGCTCTGCACTTCCAAGCTTCACAGTTCACCACAGTTCACCCTCAGATGTTTATCAAGACGTTATCTCTTTAGCTAACTCCTCCTCTTATGGTGCCTTCTCAGTGTCTTTGTGAGGTCCGTCAGCAGTTTCCGTCTCCCATCCAAGTGAGAACCAAGGTCAACCCTGCTTTCTTCAGGCAGGGCACTGGCTCAAACCTGCAGGCCACACCTCCTGCCTAGATAGTGAGCTAATGGGAAAGATGAGGTTTTAACTGGCAATATTAGCCACTACACTACCCTAACTTTCATTTACTCTTTGTGTTTATATTTATGACAAATATCTACGGAGCCATGATGCAAGAGTCATCCGACAAACCCCAACCAGGCCCCACAGTCACATCAATAACATCTCATGATTAGCTTCCAATGACAGCCACCAAAAGGTCACATGGGATCAATGCTGCACCATTTCACCTACTAATCAAACAAAACCAGCCAAGGTGTGCTGAAAAGTTCCATTTATGATTTACGTCTGCAGAAAAAGGACTGTCCACTCCACAGTCAAAAAATCTAGAGCAGTGATTTTCAACCACTGTGCAACATTTCAACATTGGTACTCCGAGAATGGTTCGCAGGTATGCTGTGGGAGTTTGGGGGAGGGTCATTTATTAGTAGGGAAATTGGGGGATGGGAGCCCCCTGCCGGCAGTGCGGTGTGCCTTGTCAATTGTCAAAAACTGATGGTGTGTCTTGTCAGTGTGGCATGAGATGAAAAAGGTTGAAAATCGCTGATCTAGAGAGCAGTCTAAAAGTTCCATAGTGGTAAAACAGTCCTGATAAGATCACTGGAATGATTTGCATAGGATAAGCAAAGTGACAATCAAAGGTACCCAACCTTCTCATTTCTTCTTTCTGGACCTCGAAATGAGAGCAAAGAGCCACCCATCTTAGAGGAGCTGCTAGGACTGCCAGAGTGACTAGGAGTTTGGAAGAAGAAGAAAAAAGATTTAATGTGAAAAAAGTCAGGTTGTGAATGACCTTCTGCACTGATTGACTTTAGCAGAATGTAAATGATGGGCAGTAAATCAGGTGACATGCAGGCCCCACAGTGAATCATACTGTTCCCTTCAATCCCATCAAGAGTGGGAGGCATAAATCCTCCCAGTTCATGCCAGGCCATGAGCAGTTCTTTAAATTTCCAATTAAAGATATACTGTCCTTTGCCTGGTGCTCACTTGAGAGGCTGTATATTAATATGATAATAAGCAACCAAGGAGTTCACCACAGTGGTCTCGCCGCCTCCAGAATATTGATCCCAAGACTTCTATCAGCAAGGCCTTTAGTTGGAGTAGGATCTTCCACAGATTCAAGAGAGGAAGTCCTATTTATTTATTTTATTTATTTATTTAGTCCTATATATTTATTTTAGGACTGTTTCGCAAGCCTTACTTTTACACCAGCACTTTGACTTTCAAACATAACTTTTTGTGATGGTGGAATAATGCTGGGATAGAGCCATTTTTCACAATCAAACACATTGTCCATAAAATAGTCAAACTTGCATAATGTTTTGCAACTAATTTGTAAAATAATGTTTTGTACCTAATGCCATGTTCTGTGCAATATGAGATGCCATCCATTGAAAAAAGTCATATTGTTTCAAATCATACATAACAATGTTATATAAATATTATGTAAGATAAATATTTATAGTATTATAACATAATAATGTTACGTTAAAGTTAAAGATGAAATTAAGAATGCTCTTGTCTTGCTGATTCCATCCCACTTCCAAGGACAGTTTCCTTTACCATAAGAAATATCTTGAGCTGAAATTATTTGTGAATTATTCCATGTGATTCACTAAAACTGTCCCAAAAAATTATTTTATCTATCTATCATAGTGGCATCCTGCCCCTTCTTCCAGGAGAGCAGCATACATGGGATTATCACCCCCAAACAGTGCCCTAATTACAATATTAAAAAATTACTACATAATAAGGAACCCCCTTCCCCAATGAATTACAACCCAATCCTAAAGGCCGTTTATGCCTCAGGAATAAATGTTATGCCCACCGCCGCCAGTAAGTTCACACAGGGGTCGGGAAGGAGGAGGGGGGAATGGGGCAGAGGTGGGGGGAACAGGGAGGTGATGAGGGTGAGGGCAGATTGGGTCTGGGAAAGGGGCAGCAGTGGTGCATGCCAAATCCTAACCCCCTTCCCAGGTCTGATCCACCTTCACTGGACAACGTGGACTTACGCCAATGATATTGCTGACACAGGTCTGAGTTGATCCATGGCGTCACTGGGGGCTTACCAAATGTCCCTTTCCCTGAAGAGGCATCAACGCCAAAACTCCCCCTCGGGATACTGCGGATACCACGTTGGCGCCATTCCATTGCCACGTGGGGAGTTAGGTAGGATTGGGCTGCCCATGGAGCAAGCAAAAACTCAAGATCACCTACTGTCATTCAGGCTCAAAGATACATTTGAAGCTTCTATATACCGTCAGATAGTTGGTCCATCTAGCCCAGTATTGTCTTCTCTGACTTGGCAGTGGCTCTTGAAGATCTCAAAGCAAGGGTCTCATGTCAAAAGCTGAATCAAGTCCACAGTGATGCATGAGCACAAGCAACTAGCGATGGAAATGAAACTGGCCTGTGCAAGATTTTCAAGTAATTTTCCCAAGACTGCTACACTCCCAATGACTGTGAATTACTAGATAGAACAGACCAGGGAGCAATAGAATCGTATCAAACTCACTTTTGTGCAACTCCCATTTCCATCACATGCCAAGGTCCCAGATTTTTAAACTCAAGGATTGACAGCACCTGTGCTTGCAAACAGAAATATTCCAACAGTGTGGAAATCTGTCATAAAGAACCGTTTGATGAACTGGCATTTGGCTCTCAAGTGGTTACCCTTCTGTTTAACTTACACAGTATGACTATATTACTCTTTAAACTCAATAGTTGTTTATTTGGAGGGCAGATTATAAAACTTAAGTGTGTGGAATTCGACTTCAGTTCCCATGGCCTAGACCAGCAGGCGCTGGATGTTTTGAAGGAATAAGATCCAATTTCTAACAGGCACCAGGTGCCAATCCTTGACTGTAGGCAATACCCACTGCCAGCTTTAATTTTATTTTTGGAGCAAAATTTCCTCTTCCAGAGTTAGCTGCAAAAGACAGTAATCTCGCCTAGAAAGATAATGAATGGATCGCGAGATCCAGAAATGTTCTCCCCTCCCCTCCATACCCTCCCAGCTATTTCTGACAACTCATTTCCTCATATTATATCAATGTGCATGCTTTAAATACAGAGCATCAGGCCCCAGAGTACAAACAAAAATGAGATAATGCACTGCAGAGAGCATTTTTTAAACAAAAGAAAAACAAACAAAAATTGCCGGCAGTTGGAGAAATCAGGCAGTTCCTCGAATCAAAAGTGGTTCCCCTGTATCAGCAAGAAGAGCATTTTCTGAGCAACACTTTACAATAAAGCAGACTTAATGAGCACCAAACGGTTGTGTAAATCCTGTGGAATTGCATATTGAAAAGCTGCATTCACACCCAAGGAGCCCATCAGGATGGGTATTGTTAGCCTGAATGCCAAAAGAATTGCAAAAATGAATTGCTGGTTTGTCCTCAAGTGCTTCCAATTTGCTCCATCCTGCCACCTGTGTCGTTTGGAAGACACAGAATAGCAGAGGTCCGAACTTGGGACATCTGAGATACAGGGCATGTGGAAATCACCCTGCAGCATGTTCCCCGTACCCTTAAGGGATGAAAATAAGAGGACTGCAGGATACCATCAAATATACCAAAGCTTTTCCAGGATTTACAAACAGGGCTGATCCAAACATTTCTGAGCTTCATTTTTGTGTGAAAATGTATGTTTTTGACAGGAGTTAATTTTTTTATGAATGGCTATGGAAATTACAATTAAAAAAAAACATTTTTTTTAAAAAGTAATTTCATTATTTTCCATCCTATAGGCAGCCTTGAAGGGCTCACTTTTAAGAATCCAGGGAGCTGTATCACAAGATCCCTGACCTAACTGAATATAAACTCAGCCAGCTTGTATACACTGTCGTTGTTCCCCCCCCCCATAAGAACATAAGAAGAGCCCTGCTGGATCAGGCCAAAAGCCCATCTAGTCCAGCTTCCTGTGTCACACAGTGGCCCCACCAGATGCCTCAGGGAGCACACAAGACAACAAGATACCTGTGTCCAGTCGCCACTCCCTTGCACCTGGCACAGAGAAAACCCACTTCTAAAACCAGGAGGTTGCTTATGGCTTGTAACCTGTGATGGTCCTTTCCTCCATGAATCTGTCCAAACCCCTTTTAAAGGCATCTAGGCCAGATGCCATCACCACATCCTGTGGCAAGGAGTTCCACAGATGAATTACACGCTGGGTAAAGAAATATTTTCTTTTGTCCGTTCTAACTCTCCCTCCACTCAATTTTAGTGCATGTCCCCTGGTTCTGGTGTTGTGCAAGAGGGAGAAGAATTTCCCTCTATCCACTCTCTCCATCCCATGCATAATTTTATAAGTCTCAATCATGTCCCCCCTCAGGCGCCTTTTTTCTAGGCTGAAAAGCCCCAGACGCTGTAGCCTTTCCTCGTAAGGGAGGTGCTCCAGCCCACAAATCATTCTGGTCGCTCTTTTCTGCACCTTTTCCAATTCAACTATATCCTTTTTGAGGTGTGGTGACCAGAACTGGACACAATACTCCAGATGTGGCCTTACCATCGATTTGTACAAAGGCAGAATGATATTGGCCGTTTTATTCTCAATCCCTTTTTTAATGATCCCGAGCATGGAATTGGCCTTCTTCACAGCCGCCGCACACTGGGTCGACACTTTCATCGACCTGTCCACTAGCACCCCAAGATCTCTCTCTTGATCCATCACAGACAACTCAGAACCCATTAGCGTATATGTGAAGTTTTGGTTTCTTGCCCCAATGTGCATCACTTTGCACTTACTTACATTGAAGCGCATCTGCCATTTTGCTGCCCATTCTCCCAGTTTGGAGAGGTCCTTCTGGAGCTCTTCACAATCCCTGCTGGTCTTCACCACCCGGAAAAGTTTAGTGTCATCTGCAAACTTGGCCACCTCAGTGCCTATCCCCGACTCCAGGTCATTTATGAATAAGTTGAAGACCGATCCTTGGGGCACACCGCTTTTCACCTCTCGCCATTGTGAAAATTGCCCATTGACTCCCACTCGCTGTTTCCTGGTCTTCAACCAGTTCCTAATCCACAAGAGGACCTGCCCTCTTATTCCCTGATTGTGGAGTTTTCTCAGGAGCCTTTCATGAGGGACCATGTCAAACGCCTTCTGAAAATCCAGATATATAATATCCACGGGTTCGCTCGCATCCACATGCCTGTTGACCTTTTCAAAAAATTCTAACAGGTTTGTGAGGCAAGACTTCCCCTTGCAGAAGCCATGCTGACTCTCCCTCAGCAGAGCTTGTTCTTCTATGTATTTTAAGATTTTATCCTTAATGAGACTTTCCACCATCTTCCCTGGAACAGATGTTAGACTGACCGGCCTATAGTTTCCCGGGTCCCCCCTCCTTCCTTTTTTAAAGATTGGCGTGACATTAGCTATCCTCCAATCCTCTGGCACAGTGGCCGTTTTAAGGGACAAGTTGCATATTTGGGTCAAGAGGTCAGCAACTTCATTCTTGAGTTCCTTCAGAACTCTTGGGTGGATGCCATCCGGGCCGGGTGATTTATTGATCTTTATTTTGTCAATTAAGTCTGAGACGTCTTCTCTTTTAACCTCTATTTGACTTAATTCTTTAGTCAGGGGAGACCATTCCGGCAGCGGTATTTGCCCGAGGTCTTCTGCCGTGAAGACAGATGCAAAGAACTCATTTAATTTCTCTGCAGTCTCCAAGTCCCCTTTTATCACCCCTTTCTCTCCCTCACCATCCAGCGGACCAACCGTTTCCCTGGCAGGTTTCCTGCTTCTAACATATTTGAAGAAGCTTTTATTATTCCCTTTTATGTTGCCTGCCATACGTTCCTCAAAGTCTTTCTTGGCCTCCCATATCATCTTTTTACATTTCTTTTGCCACAGTTTGTGCTCCTGTTTATTTTCCTCATTAGGGCAAGACTTCCATCTACGGAAGGAAGCTTCCTTGCCTTTTATAGCCTCCTTAACTGTGCTTGTTAGCCATGCCGGCACCCTCCTGGACTTGGTCGAGCCCTTCCTCCTTTGTGGGATACACTCCCGCTGGGCCTCTATGACTGTTGTTTTAAACAGCCTCCATGCACTCTGGAGCGATTGGACTCTTTTTACCTTCCCTTTCAGCTTTTTTTTTTAACTAGTCTCCTCATTTTGGGGAAGTCAGCCCTTCGGAAGTCAAGGGTTTTCGTGTCAGATTTGCTCGGCACTCTCCCTCCGACATGCATGGCGAAACAGATCGCAGCATGGTCACTATTCCCCAACGGTTCGGTAACATTTACCTCCCTGACCAGATCTTGAGTCCCACACAATATCAAGTCCAGAGTCACCTGTCCTCTGGTCGGTTCCGTGATAACCTGCTCTAAGGCACAGTCATTTAACATATCCAGAAATCCAGTCTCTCTTTCATGACCTGAGCATGAATTGACCCAGTCGATGTGAGGATAATTGAAGTCCCCCATGACTACAACCCTGTCTCTCGTTGACACCTCCCTGATTTGCTTCCTCATTTCAAGATCCCCTTCAGGTTTTTGATCTGGAGGACGGTAGCATGCCCCTACTATTACATCACTCTTTGAGCCTGGTAATCTAACCCACAGTGATTCTATGGAGAAGTCAGAGCCCCCCTCCAGCTCTACTCTGGTGGATTCTACCCCCTCTGACATAGATGGCCACCCCACCTCCAACACGCCCCTCTCTTTCCCTCCTATAGAGTTTATATCCTGGAATTGCAGTATCCCACTGGTTCTCCGCATTCCACCAGGTTTCTGTTATACCTACTATGTCAATGTTTTCCCTAGCCACCAAACATTCCAGTTCTCCCATCTTTGCCCGTAGACTTAGGACATTTGCATAAAAGCACTTATATACCTGGTCCCCCAAGAAGGGCTGCATGTTTGCACCTTTATTCCTGCAGCCTTCTGTCCTGCTAGACTGGCTGTCACGTCCCATCACGCTACTACTCCCAATTTTTACTCTGCTATTACTTGACTGTTCCCCATCCTCTGCACCCTCATACCCTAGGGATGAGGAGTCCCGAACCCGATGCCCCTCGTCTCCTGTCGGCTTTCCCCCAGGAGTCAGTTTAAAAGCTGCTCTGCCACCTTCTTAATGTTACGCGCCAGCAGTCTGGTTCCGTGTTGGTTCAAGTGAAGCCCGTCCCTCTTGTACAGGCCCGGCTTGTCCCAAAACGTTCCCCAGTGCCTAACAAACTTAAACCCCTCCTCCTGACACCAGTGTCTCATCCACGCATTGAGACCCCTGAGCTCCGCCTGCCTAGCTGACCCTGCGCGTGGAACAGGTAGCACTTCTGAGAACGCTACCTTTGGGGTCCTGGATTTGAGCTTCCTACCTAGCAACCTAAATTTGGCCTCCAGGACCGCCCGGCTACATTTCCCCACGTCGTTGGTGCCAACATGCACCACAACCGCTACCTCCTCCCCAGCACTCTCTACCAGCCTATCTAGACGAGAGGTGACATCTGCAACCTTCGCACTAGGCAGGCAAGTCACCATGCAGACCTCATGTCCGTCACAGACCCCCCTCTCTATGTTTCTGACTATGGTCACCCACGACAAGAAGGCCCCTTCCCCCCCTCCCCAGAGGGGGGTATCCATAGTGTGACTGGATATGGGCCCATCACCTGAATAAGGGGCCCACACTGTGGGATTGTTTCCCTCTTTTCCAGAGCGACGTCCTCCAGCCCTGAGACTCCCTTTCCTGGCAGCTGAGGAGCTGGCCAACTGAGGGTGGGACGATGCCTCCACGTCCCTAGAAGTCTCACCCTGGTTCCTCTCTACCTGTCTCTGCTTCTCCAGGTCAGCAACCGTGGCTTCAAGAGAGCGAACCCGTTCCCTGAGAGCCTGGAGCTCTTTGCACCGAGCACACACCCATGACTTATGCCCAAGAGGCAGATAGTCATACAATGTGAGACCTCATGTGAGACCCCCAGCTCATGTGAGATCTGATTCAGACAGGGGATAGCACGTGGATAAAACCCTTACCCATATAGACATTCCATGTGTCCTCAGTCACATTCAAATGTATTTGCCATGTATTCCGGCCCATTCATGTGCAACAATAGTGTGCCAGCAACTACTGATGGCCCTAGTGAGGACACTAATGTTACATGCATTGTAAATTAGCCAGCACACATGGTTAATGCATTTACATGTGACTAGGCTGTGTGGAATGCTTATACAAATAATCGCTTTACCTGTGGTCTGCATCTGTGTACTGGCTCTTGCTGAACTTGCAACTAAGCTACTGAGCTAAAAGATTCAGGGTGGATTCACAAAATCATTAGTAACAAGATGGCCACCTATAAACTCATTGTGCAGAAATTATAATGAAGCAGAGAGTCAGGAATCTGCCGCCAATCAGAAAACGTGGGGATACAAAGAGCCATAGTGACAGCATGGCTGGACGTTACAGGTGACTATCATGCAGTGATAACCACCATGATTTGCGTTTCCAATATCTATTTAATCAAATTGTAGCCTACCACCACCACCAAACTGAACTGGAACAGGGAACAACCTGTTTTGAAACGACATACAATCCTTACAAATATTAAAATGTCACTTTCCTATCACATGAACCTTGGAGGATGGTCAGACTTTCAGCCCAATCCTCACATTCCAGAGGCGCAGTATGTTTGACTGTGGTTGCAAAACACAACCCACGGTTCTGTGCAGCCAGGCCAGGAGGGATGTGTGTTGAGGCTGGGAAGGGGGCGGTATCAGCAGCAGCACCTCCGCCGTTATCATATCCCCCTTCTTGGTATCAATCCACCTTTCCAGGACCACAGAGGACCACTCAGACTATTCAGACTTGTGCCAGTAAAATGGCTGGCACAGATCCAAGTAGACCCATCACGGCAGCAGAGGCTTACCCCCAGGCAAGGGAACAAATGTTCTCTTGCCTGGGGTGCAGCACACGCTCCAGTGGTGCAGCTGCATCAATGAGGGGGGTATATAAGATTGGGCTGTTTGTCTATTTTCCATAGAACAGAGAATTCATAGTAGAGGGACAGTCAAAAAGACAACTGCTTTACATAGTCTTGTCGTTTTATCCTGACACATAAGGTCCTTTCTCAAGCACCCTCCATACATTCTTTGAATGCTGGAGGGGAGAATCAGGACTACACCCACATCAAGAAACCGTCCAACTCCACCCCGACATCCACGCATTCAATGGAAGAACTGAACACGGAGTCTTTGTGCATACACTCTCCACCCGATCACAAACCCTGTAACTGAGATACTTGACTGCGTGGAGAGCTTGCATGAATTCAACTGTGCATGTGTGAGCAGCCCTTTTCAGATATTAAGCCAAACAACAATTCTGTCTGGATAAGGTCAGTTTTATTAGGCCTGTATTGCTGATGGAGGGCTGAATTGAGAGTGGTTGCCTGCGTTCATAGCAAAGGTACAGTTAGAAGCAGGAAGTTGATTTGTAGCTCTGTCTCTCAGCCTCTATACAGTAATATACCAGCTCTCAACACTCTCAGGCCACTGAGATCCTGAAGCATCTGGGAGATTATGTGCACGTAAATAAAAACCACAAGGAGACTTCTGGTTCTTGCTGCGATAGACTTGTTAGCCTTTCATTTGCCACAAGCCTCTCTGCTGCTTTTCCTCTTCACCCATCCACATTATTAGATGTGGTCTTTATTAGATGTGATATTTATGTGTAGTCCATAGCTATCCCTCATCTGTGATCCCTGGCTAATGTCCTTCCTCTTCATACCTTCCAATGGATATATAGCCAAGATGCTCACTGGCTGATCACCCATGACCTCAGAGCAGGGCCAACCCATCCATGAGGCCAACTGGAATGGCTGCCTCGGATAGCAGATTCCACTACCCTTCTTTTTCCTTCCACTCCCTGGATTGGAAAAGGAAGAAGGGGACAGAGAGGAAGAGGAAATGTCAAGGGGAGGAGAGTGCTGAGCTAGAACACTGAAGAGTGAGAGGGGCAGAGGCTGGCACATCATCGGGTAAGGGGGGCAGCATCTGGCATGCCGCCTCAGGAGGTCTTGGGCTGGCCCTGCCTCAGAGTCAGCATCTTCCCCACCAAACGTCTTCTCCAGCCAGCCCACCACCACCATTCAAATCCTCTGCTGACTTGCCTGGTCCTTCCTTGCCCTACGACATCCTCACATTCTCCAGCTCTGTTCTTCACTTCCTACAATTCCTGAGCAGGAGAAATGGGAAACAACCCTTCCATCTACTAGTGCTATAACAAAATTACCACTTCACCTCTCTCCATAAAATGCTGCCCTAGGCAACTGTCTAGGATCATATACTAGAGAGGCTGCTAACTGAACAGTACTAGTAACAACAAAAATATTACCCTCTTCAAGCACTAAGGTCATGTATGTAAAAAGCAAATAGGCCCATAAAACCCTGTTCCAAGCAACAATGAGACGAACAGTTACCGAACCAGCTCAAGCCCTTTATCTGCATGAGCACAAACAATACAAGAATATGGTCTCAAGAGTACAACCAGTCCAAGTTTCAGAATAAACTCCTGAGTGGCTCCTCGACTCTGCTGCACAAAGGTTTCCGGCTGTTGGTTGGGGTTTATAATAGGCCTGATTTATTGTTGTCAGCATGGGACCTGATTCGAAAGCTCAATCACCGTGACTCCCCATGGTGGGGTTTGCGTCCTGGAACGGGCCTTGGAATTGAAGAGGAATTTACCTCCTGCTGCAGAACATTACATAACAATCAACAGAAAACAAGCGGAGAGCAGCGGGTGGTCCCGTCATTAGCCTGCACAGTCATGTTAATGGAGATGGTGCACACACTCATCTATCTGCACTTATTATGGAGCTTGCCAGCCTGAAGGATTATGCAGAAACAAGAGGCTGCAGGACAGAGGCAACATATGGGCCAACAGCTTCCAAATGAGAGAGGAACAACTGGCAATCGGCCTATGGGTGACGAATGCCCCCCAGATTTTCTGAAACTGCACAGTCTGGGGCAGGAGCCATTATACTATATTTACTAGACAGACATCAGAATATATTTGTTAATCTATACAATGCCAATATACTATTGAACACAGTATATATACTACTACCCACCAGACCAGGCTATTGCTTAATGCCATACTATATTTTATTACCTAATACATACACACACAGGTGCCAACCACACTCCTGTTCATATCCACCAGATATATTTGGATCCTGAAATACCACCACACCTTACTCTACTACCCCTCCAAGTCTCAAACCGGTGACCTGACATTTTCTATTAAAGACCAAAAACTTTAGTGGCCCTATTTACACAATAGGCACTTCCTCCTCCTCCCTGCTGGATGAGGAAGAAAAAGATACTTAGAAGAAGTAGAAGAAAAGATACTTGTATAGAAGAAAAGTATCTTTAAGGCCAGTTCCCTGAAGATGGACCTGCATACCTCATGTCCTCTATTTGTGCATGTCCTCTATTTGTGTTATTTTCTGCCTAATGGGTCTGTGAAACACAGTGTGCATTTCCTGTGCATTCTCCCATTATAAAAATTAATATACACCAAGCAACATGTTCTCATGTCTGGAAAAAAAAGTGATCTAAGTTTTGTTTTTTAGTGATGAACTGCAGAAAGACTCTCCCATTTTTAAACCTACACATACAGGCATGACACATTCTTACCACTCTGCCATTTACCAAACTTTTAATTTTCTTTTATATTCTTGTTTGAGGCTGTGGGCTTCCCAAAACCAGAGCTAGTGTCAATATCTAGCCAGGACTTTTTTTAAAAAAAATTAGAATGAGATCGGTCCACATAGGTGCACAGAATCTCATCCATCCAACAGCAAGAGACTGATGGATAATTCACATCACCCTTTCAGTATATCATAGTGTGGGTTGCAGCATTTGTAGGTTTTGAATCTGGCCCCTGCCAAATTGACTGTCTGTGTTATCAAGTTCCCAGACTGCAGCTCACCACCACACCTCTGAACAAGTTTCAAGGAAGAGACATGAGTCATGGTCTGAGTCTATGGTAAAGCAATCAGGCAACTGTTTCAGTGTAACTGCAGTGCTCAACACAAGACTTCAGTATAGCTAAACAAACCTAACAGACGGATGAGAGCCAAGTACAAGGCATTGTTATTTCCTCCTATTCTAAGAGCAGAAATGGGAAAGATTTTGCAGTCCAGCATAGTGGACATGTTGCCCACAATTCAAAGTTGACATGATGTGAAGGCACATGACACAGCAATTAAGAATGTATGTATTGCCTAGGAATCTTAGATATGCTGTCTTGAGGTCCATGAAAAAAACACAGGTTATAATGTAATAAACACGCAAGTATACGATGTGGTGCAGCTTATACTCACAGACCCTTACCTTCCATAGCCAACAAATAATGCGCTTCACTGGGTCAGGTTTCATGCCTTCTTAAACTTATGTCCATTTTAGCCAGCTGGTTGCTGAGTCCTGCTCTCACAGAAAATAATGCAAATCTCTTCTAAACCTATAACAATGTAAAATGTTAAAAGGGTCAAGACACCGAGGCCACACATGTTGATTTAGTATGAACAAGACTTATCCATTTCCTTCGATCTAACATTACCTAAATGCAAGGCATCGCTTTAATGGCCCAATATCCCAACCCTTAATGCCTCCAATATTCTCTCTGCTGATCACAAAGTTATTGGCCCATTTCATATGATATTTCTTTTTAATCCTAATTAAACATGACAGCGTTAAACAATCATGATTTCATAATCAAATCAGCTGGCATGTCATTCGTTTGTAGGCTGCTACTTCTGTTTGCTGATAAATGCTATGGTTTCCCATTAGGAACAATGACTCTTGCAGCCCATAAGCGACTAGCACATTAACCCAGATCAAATGGACTATTTTTATCCCTGGGCAAGTGATTAATCAGTGGGAAGGCTCCTTAGAATTGCTCCTTCTTTTACTAGTTTGGATTCGCCTCCTGTCTCAATTTCACACACCCCTTTCCCCCCAGGTATCCATAAGCATTTGCAAATGAATGGCTCTCTCATATTTCACACTATTTTTTTCACCACTGTATCTGACAAAACACTGATTCATCTGAACTACAGACTGAAATGTAGCCTTTGTGAGGACATGGCTGGTCAGATGGAGTCAGTCACCAACCTAAGATTGCCTTGTTTGTCTTTCTTTATGGTTCTCTTGTTGCAATCATTCCTTAATACACCACAGGCTCTCTCACTAATCTCTTTCGAGACTGATCTGAGAAGGAGGGATGCTTATGGACTGCTGGAGTCTTCTCAGATATTGTGGTTCTACTTTACCAGAAATATTTACTTGAGGAGAACTCAATCAGTGTCAATCAGTGTCCACAGTTGCATTTCTGGAATTTATGCCTTGCTTAAAGATTTGTATTTTTTTTAAGTTAAAATATGTTCTTTGCCCTAGTCTGTTAGACTATTTAAAAAAAAGTACACAAGAGAGCAATTGTGCTCCTGCAGGAACAAAAAATAAAAGCAATTAAAATTCTACATGCAACAGGACAAAAGTTCTACATGTTGACAATTAAAGAAAAAATATCTGGGATAGTAATTTATTTATGTATTGCTTCAGATTTATAGTTGCACCCCTGCGGGAAGGTTTCAAAAAAAATATTTTAAATCTTTTATTTGAAAAACAAAGCAGAAATTTGCTTTTGGCACATGCACAAAGTCAGTTATCGACATTACAAAATCCGCAGTTTTTGCTGGAAGACAAAGCAAGTAGAAGCCAAAAAAATATTGGACTCTTGAAACAATCTGGAACAACAGCAGCAGTATAGGGATCCACATATCTCTATTATGAGCTACCATTTAGGCTCCAGTCTGAACATTTAACTCAGTGGAACTTACTTTCCCATAGACATGGGAAATCAGCCTTTAATGATGATAGGTTCATTGGAATAAATTACAAAATATCCATTGATCTTACTTAATTTTGTAAGCATATTTATTCGACAATTCTTTGCACTAGGGCAGAGTTTCTCAACCAGTGGTACTAGTTACCACCAGTGGTACTATGGCCTACTGCTGATGGTACTCGGACTGCCGGAACGCCACTTCGATGCGATGCTTTCAGCAGCATGTTTTCGCTCCTGAGAGGCTCCTGCCTTTGGCCAAGCCTCTTAGGAATGCTGAAAAGGGCCCGCCCACCTGCCCAGTCTCCTACCTGCGTTTTCTGGTCTCCGAAAACCTGAAAACCCAAAAGTAACTGGAGAGGATATCATCACCAGTCACTTCCGGTGGTACACAGCAGGAGAGTGGCACCGGAAGTGGTACTCCGCTGGGAATGGATTGAGAACCCCTGCACTAGGGCTTAATCTCAGCAAATGTTCTGCCCTTTTCTTATAGCTCTCTCCCTTTTGTCCTTCTCTCCTTCCTCTTCTGGTCCTTTTCATGCCGTAACTGTTGCTTGGAGGAAACACAATGAATCTGGCTTAAATCACCTTTTCTTTAAACCGGTAATGAAAATGTAAAGCCTATATTGGCGAGAATGTATTTCTTCTGTGTTCTCTCTTACATTAGCAACATTCATACGTGGCGCGCGCAAATAGCCCAAAAGGGGCTCCAAGGCATTTCATTCTGTTGAAAATGATCTCAGCCTCCTCATTCTATAATTTTGTCCTCCATCCAAGCCTATTCATAAAATTTTAGTCAAGCCACTGGGGTAAGCATGAAATAAATAAATAAAAACCTGCCTCTTTCCTCAATACTCAGGGGCAGGGTCTGGTTATCATTTTACATCAGTCTTTAGAGTAGCCAGAAGCAGAACATCTCTCTCTAGGGGTGGCAAAAGGTGGCAGCCAGGTGGATCCCTGGCAGAAGGTCCATGCCCATCACACACCTGACCAGGCTGATCCTATGCCCTCAGTACCCATGGCAGCAGTACTACCCAATGCACCATCAGGGAGTTGGTGGATGCATCCGGGGGGAGGGGGACAGTGCAAGGCTTTGCCTCCTGGGTCTCTCTCACCTCTTTGGATCTTCCCAAAGTGAAAGATCTCACATGTTTTCTCCATAATCCAGATGACCTGGAAGGGGCTCGCACAAAGTGGGAGACCCTTTCCCTTCTGAGATTTCTGCAATGTTTAAAAAAAAAAAACTTAGGGCACAATAGGGAGACCTTGTATTTTTTGGTGGCAACCAAAAATAATACCTGCCTACCAAGCAGAACCACAATTTGTGAACTCCTGCTTGAGAAGAAAACTTGGCAAACGAAATCAAACATTGAATTCTACGGGTAGACACTCAGATCAGCAAGTTATCCCCACAATTATAGCACAATAGCCTGGCCATTTGGAAGTTTCATCACATAATGACTGTAGTGCAGTAGCTGCCCATAAGAACATTCCATATAATTATCACTGCTTGATGAAAGAGTAGTTAATAGACTTCTGAATAGATCTTTTGTCACATTGTAGCATACGATTTCTGCTTGGCTTTACAAGTCTAAGTTTATGCTTGGAACACTGTTCACTCACAGCCATTACATATATCGTTCTCACCAGATCCTGACAACTGAAGGGGAAGACCACTTCACATCTGAGACTCACCAAAGCGAAATAAATGTCTTATTATATTTGATCTGATTAAAAATGGGTCAACATCTTCTAAATTCCTAAAAAAAAGCCTTTTAGTCTATTTTTAATCAGATTTTTGATCAGCTGATAAAATTTTCATGCATGACATTATGCCAGATGCAAGCAGGGCCTCGCATTCTTTGTTTATATATTTATTTTTTGCATGCTCCGCCAGCTTGATTTACACTGAGATAATATGATGGAGCCTCTGCTACTGAAAGGAATTAAATAAAAATGCAATAAAGTAATACAAAATCAATCCGCTTACGGTTTTGTTTAATAAAAATTCATGAAGGATGGGCAGATGGGCCCATAAGAAATACACCTGTTCAATGAGAGGACTCTATCACACTCACACAGCTATTAAAGTGTAGCGGCAAGATAGGATTATTGAACATTAGCATGAGTTAGTTGCATGGCGGCATGTTGAATATGCCTCCGTTCCCACACCATCACTCCAGGCTCTGTCATCCTGGCAATCAATAGTGCATCTATCACCTGATATAATGACAAACAGAAGTACAGGGACTGTGGGTATGACCTTGTGTGTGAGGAGCTGATCCATAAGGATTCTCCATCTAGATAATTTTCTTTTTTTTCCCATTCTCATATTGAAGTGGAACAATTCAGTCTTTGTTTCAGACTAAGTGGAGTATAGAAGTTTCACTCCAAAAAGTCTAATAAACTAACCCCAATCTGTCAGAAATCCAGAGTAGATTCCACCACCCAGTACAGTCTGGAGCCTAGAAATTACTTCTGGGTATGTGAATTGAAGCCTAGCAAGGCTTGAGGATGTCCACCATGTCCACTAGGTCTTCCCATGTAAGCATATGCCAATGATATAATCAACTCTTGAACACACCTAGACACACCAACACACCTGTCTGTAATACCTAGACACCTCGTGTGCTATTTCCAATCTCAAAACTAGACCAAAGTGGAGTTTTCCACACTTCCAAAATATAAATGAAGCCTTCCAGCTCCAAATTCATATAGAACAGCATATTTGAGCTTCACACCTCCAGTGAATCCTCACCAGTCACCAACCCCATGATTCAGTTCATTCTAAGAGCAATCCAGCAGCCAAACTGCTACTCATTCACCCTCAAATGGGTGAGAAAACAAAGGCAGAACCCAGCAATAACTAGCAATAGAGGAGGACCTCCTGATGGAGTCACCCCACCTAAGAATCTCATATACAGCAAGTCCTCACTTAAAATTGTCAATAGGTTCTTCTTGGAAACTGAAATGACTTATAATTAAACCAATTTTTACCATAGGCTAACTGGTAAATGTAAATTTTCCCATGGTATTTTCCCATCAACTTTAAAACAAAATGACTTTAAGTTAAGACTTACTGTCATTCCATGGGGCAAAAACCTATACAATCCGTTGACTTTAGAGCCTTGGGTTGTTCATTCCCATTGGTGTCTCCTTGTCCACTCTCCTCAGTTGCTGTCCTTTTGGATCATTAACCTGCTGGTACTGTGTCTTCCCCCCCCCTCTCTCTCTCCCTCTCCGTCCCTCCCTGAGAACTACTACAGCTGTTGAAGGCAGCGTGGCTTCCTTGCCCTGCTCCCCTTCAGGGCTCCATTTTCCTTTCACAGCTGAATTACACAGTCACAACACTGGGTCCCTGAACACAATTGTTTTTCTCCCATGTGCCCATGTTACATGTGTTTTAAGAATCATTGCCAGTAACACACTACCATGGTGCCAATATGGATGCAGGTGCTATTTTTGTCCAGGAAGGGAAGCTGCCAATGATGTCAATTGCAACTTCAGGGCATGTTTTTGTTAAGACCATGGCACAAGGCGAAAAATTTAAATATCCCCATCCCATGTACTTTGGTACCAACCCTTATACCACCACCTTCCCTTCTGTCTGCTATTAACAGGCACACACATATACATTTAACATGTAGTTTGACCCTCAGATTATGCAGTGAAATATTGCAAGCAAGGGGATATCATAACGTACAGAAACTGAACAGCCCACTCTTGTAGTTCCACTAAATTGGAAGGCTGCTATGCTGGAATTAATGGTGACAGTGTAGTCACAATTCTGTACTCAACAAGCAGGAGAGACAATATCTTTTAAAATTTCAGGGGGGGGGGGATGCATATACTGTAGTCTCTTCTACTCAACTATTATACAACTACCCAATGAGTTTTGAGATATCACCTAGAAATCCATTTGTGATTCAAAAATTTGCAGCCACAAATCACTATGGTACCATACCCATGGTGGGTGATGCCACTGAAACTCTGCAATGATTGCTTCACAGAGCTTTCTATGTAGATCTTCCCCACGTAGGGAAGATGGTCAATAGATTATCGCAATCCAACTTAACTTTTGTGCCAGTTTAACCAGCAGCGCAGCGAGAATGGGAGGCCCCAGAATGGAAAAGTGATTCAAATCCCCTCCAAAAGAGGAATTCAAAGAGGATTTGAAACCCTTTTCCGTTCTGGGGTCTCCCGTTGTCACTGCACCACTGGTTAAACCGGCACAAAAGTTAAGTCAAATTGCACTGTTAGTTGCCCAGAAGATTGCAAACTACTCAGATTCCCAACCCTCTCTTATTTTTATCTGATTTAAATACTTTGCTTCATGTAGGAAAGACAGAACGCCACAACTGCCATGTTAGCCTTACAGAAGATCCTGAGTTCCCCCAAGACAAAGCTTTACTCCTGGTCGTGTTTTCCTACTGGTAGGCTATTTCCTACTTTCCTGATAGGCTATTCTTGGCTGTTCCAGTACATTGACTTGAAGGACAATAACCTCTAGCTTGTTTAACAACTTGCACAGCAGGGGCAATTACACTCCCTTTAATTGGCTTGTGGGGTTTAATCATCCCCTGGGAGACAACTTCCAGTGTTTCTCATTAATTGCCAGCTTGCAGAGTTATTCTAAGGAAGATGAGATGTACTAGGGAATGACAAACTAAGGGCAGCTTTGGGCCTCAGGATTTAAAGGCAGCAGTGGTTACTGCCAGACAAGGTGATATCAAGGGCATAGATCACTCAAAAGCATTTACCACCTGCATCACACCTTTGGAACGACTCTCACAAACCTATGCTCCATAGTCCACATGAAAGTGACCTATCAGCTCCAACAGAGTTTTACATCCCCATACCATTAACTGTAAGTACAATGGGCAAGTTGTTCCTTACTGTTCGCTACTACTCCTTTTTCCGACAAAGTCCACAAGATGTGTACTCCGGTGCTTAGGCTGGCATATAAAAGTAGCCAATTATGTAATGTAGAAATTAGAATGAAATAGAGAATTGGTTTGGTAACTTTGGAAAGGAACATTGGTACCCAAGAGTATGAGACTGCACATTCCTGGATGCTGGGGCACTTTTGGGATGATCTTCCTCTTGTCAAACAGAAATAGCACTACTAGGAGGCTTGGATGAGGGAACAAGGAGAACTGGATTGCGGAATTATTTGAAAACACACATTACTGCCTGTCAGGGCTAAGCCATGAGAAAGAGTGCAGTCAAGAGCCAGAAGATGAGTCAAGAAGCAGAAGAGGAGCTAAGAGTCTTAAGCTGGAGAATGGTTCAGAAGCCAGAGCTATAAGACAACTGTAGCCCAGATCTTCCTCTTTTGGCCTTCCTATTTTTGAAGAGCCAATGGCCAGCTTGGGTGAGTGGAGCCAACTGAAAACCTGAGGACCCTTATAGCCTCTCTAAATTTTCCAGAATGCAGACTGGTGGGGCTTAGCATAGGAAGCAGCCATGCACTGAGCTGAAGGTTTCTGGTTGTAGTCCCAGAACCTTCTAGCACCGTCTAATTGGTGCAGCTACAGAAATGTTTTCAAAAAATACCCCAACAGAGAGGGGCATTCAGTAGCATTCTTATGACCGCCCCCACGCACTGGAAGTGACGTAACGGCAGCAGCCAATATCGCTCACTCAGAGGCGCAGGGCGGGTGGGAGGGCCAAACACACAGACGGCTTTCCTCGCTCGCCCCGGTGAACAGGACGATCCACGCTGTCACCGGCTACCGCTGCACCCCCTGCCCGCCTGCTGCACGGGTCCCAATCCCAACGCCCTGGGACTCACCGCCCCAAGGCCCCTACCACTGACGACACCACTGGGGGCATTCTTCAGTACTCAAAACATCCAAGCAGATTGTATTAAATATTTGGAGGGGGAAAAGGGGCGTGAACAAATTCCAAGTGTTTTGCAACTAGAGGTTAATACGGGTAATGCGGTCATAGTGAGGAGTGAAAAAAAGGTAGCGAGCCAGCCGATTTGAAACAGTACCGATTTATCCGGGTAGAATGAAGCAAAATACACCACGGACAAAAGACATGAGTCAAACCCAAAAAACTGAACCGCTGAGGACCCGACGTTTCGTGTTTTAATCCAAACACATCTTCTGGGGGCTTCCCAAGGCTTAGTAGATGTTAACTGTCAAACGCCTCATGCTGTTCGTTGTTGTAACTGACGTACACGCTGCGGAACTTTGAGCTCCCTTCTTGCAGGGTTGCTGATCCTGCAAAGAGCACCTGCAATAAACCTCATTCAGAGTCACTGTCAAACCGTATGTTTCTTGTCTTGTTTTCCAATGTGTGTTGATGTTCCGTTTTCTCCCTGTAATTTGTGAATTATGGGAAGCCAAATGCAATTGGCCACACTTAATTCCTGTTGCCTGTTCATCAGGGCATGGGGCATTCTTTGGCTGATAGCAAGAGCTTCCAGATTTTTTAAAATGTCTAATTTGCTTTCTGTTCCTAAGGAACGTGTGTCCTTGTAATGTATTGTGTGTCCTGTGGCCAGTGCGTGTTCCGCTGTCGCAGATAGTTGTGGCTGTTCTAGTTTTAACGCTCTTTCATGTTCCTTTAATCTTGTTGAAATTGACCGTTGAGTAAGGCTAATGTATTCTTTTTTGCAAGAACCACAAGGAATACAATAAATTCCAGGATTAGAGAGGGGCGGTCTTTTGTCCTTTGGGTTGTTAAGAAGTTGTCCAATTTTCTTCGTAGGTCTAAACACAGTTTTTATATTTCCTTGCTTAAGTACCCTAGCTATTTTATCTGTCACTCCCTTGATGAACGGCAAGAAGGTCCAAATTCTATCTTTATTTTCATCTGTTGTTGTATTGTTACCTACATTCATACTGGTGGTACAGCTGATCCCTTTTCTTTCTCTTTGGATTTTAATCTGTTGTGCATTCCACCCTTTATGTATTTGACTCTCAGGGTACCCATTGGATCTTAAAGTGTCAAAAACTATTTGTTTTTCTTTGATTAGTGCATCTTGGTCACAGATCTTTATAGCCCTATAAGCTAGAGTGTTTATTACCGCACACTTTTGTGCGGGATGATGATTTGACCCATAATTCAAATACCTTCCCGTGTTGGTTGGTTTCCTATACACCGTGTGACTAAGGGAAAGGTCCTCCTTCCTGGTCACCAAAACATCTAGAAAGGGTAGTGCTCCATTAACTTCTTTTTCTATGGTAAACTGTATTTCCTTGCAGAAACTATTCAGGTGTGCTAAGAAAACCTGTAATTCTGTTTCACCATGAGACCAAATACAAAAAATATCATCCACATAACGCCAGCACACATCAGGTTTAAACTTAGCTGTTTGGAGGACTTGTTGTTCCAGATGTTCCATGTATAAATTCGCCACTAGGGGGCTCAGGGGGTTCCCCATTGCCACTCCATCTTTTTGTTCAAAATAAGTCCCTTCCCAAACAAAATAGGCTGACGTTAGGCAATGTTTAAACAATGGTACTAAGTCTCTGGGAATAGTGAGTTTTTCTATCAATTTTAGCACTCCTTGGAGAGGAACTTTCGTAAACAAGGAAATTACATCAAAGCTGATCAATACAGACCCAGGGGTCAATGTTACCCATTCCAGTTTTTCAATAAAATGGTACGAGTTTTTGATGAAGGACGGCGTATTGCCAATAAGCGGGCTCAAAATACTAGCCAGATGCTTTGAGAGTCCATAAGTGGGTGAACCTATGGAACTTACTATGGGTCTTAGAGGAACTTCTTTCTTGTGGATCTTTGGGAGTCCATAAAGACGGGGTGCCAATGCTTCTGACTTAGTCAGTCTATTAACTCCTCCTAATTCAAAACCGGCGTTTTTTATTAAAATGTTTGTTTCTTTTAAAATTTTTCTAGTAGGATCTCTTTTGAGAATGTTGTAGGTCAAAGGGTCCAAAAGATCCCTAATCTTTTGTCTGTAATCATCAGTATCCAAAACAGTGGCATTCCCTTTGTCAGCGGGTACAATTGTTTTCAAATCGGCTAGCTCGCTACCTTTTTTTCACTCCTCACTATGACCGCATTACCCGTATTAACCTCTAGTTGCAAAATAGTTGCCGGTTATAACAGTCTCCGTTCTAAAACTTCCAAGTGCTTAGAAATTCAGCACTGGCCAAGCAACTAAGGAATCTAGTTGAGGAGAGGACAGGCAGTGTGATGTTCCCCATCACAAACTATGCCTTCAAAGTACCAGTGACACATCCACACTATCTACACTGAAATTACTCAGGCTAGGAATACATTATTTGGGAGATGCATCACATATTCCTAGATACTAAATATATCTGAGATAATGAAATATCTTGTAACAAAAACATTACCTGGGCAATGTGGGCTTGTGTTTGTGTGCTACAAGTGGGAAACAAACAATTCATTGCTCACTGACTTTCCAGAAAAGGATTGTGTTGGGAAAGATCTATCATACCAGCATATTCTACAGATGTACAACTAACATGCATCCTAATCCAGCACTACACATCCTGCAACAGTCCTGTTGTTTTAGTTGCTCGACGTATAACTTGATATGGCCCACGATAATTGCCAATTATAGTCAGCAATGCCATGTCCAAATACAGGTTTTTGGACATTCATTGAAGTGAAGTTGAGGTCTCATGGTTGAGTGTTCACTGTAAGAATACAACATTACTTTAGAAAATTCTCAGATACCCCTGTGTTACCATACTCATGCTGAGCATATATCTTGGGATATTAGGACCAGAACCATTAGTACCATGTTACATGGCATGGCAGCAGAGTTAAAACAAGTGCTTCAAAACAGGCATTGGTTTCATTCATACATTACATTTTTAGGTATATGCTTAGGTATACACACCTTAAGGTATGCACATTTAAATCCGTAAAATATGAAGCAGCTCTCTGATCATAGTTTCAACCATTTAAACATTGGCAGGCACACAGGCACTCTTGTAAAGATCTTTTTACTGCTTAGGGTACAACACTTTTAAGACATTTTGCAAACTAAGAATTTATTTTTTTCAAGAGACCAGTAACTGAATCATTACTAGGCATCCAGCCTTCACTTGGATGAGCTGGAGAAGTAAGGATCCAGCCATCTATGGTGCTGCGTTACAGCCAGTTAGATGAGGTTGGAGGGATCAAGCTAAGGAGAATCAGAGGCTGGAAGACAGCAGCAGCAGTTTGGAGGCATGAGATAGGCAAGCTGGGATTTGGAAAGTGCCACTGGCAGGACAAACCATCATCAGGACTATTACATTCTGCATCAATTGCTACAGAAGCATCCCAAGTCATATTGTGCCAAATGTATGTCCCTCAAGCCTGAGGCTCAGTCCATGTACATAGCCAGAACTTTCCTACTGCCAACAATGCAATGGGTTTGTGTTTGCAGATCCTTGTCTTCAAAGCTCACAGTGGGATCCATGTTCATTCCCATTCACACCATGTTCAATAAAGCTAGCCATTAGAATCAATCAGCAAAATAGGCATGAAAACAAACAATATTTTTAGGTCGTACAATAAAAAAGCAAGGTTCAAAATTCACTAAGCAATTTGATGAAGTGCACAAGAGGAAAAAGAATGCATACGTCTATCATGGCAGATGCAAGGCCAGATACCTGCCCCAGAGAAGCAGAGAAGAATACCCACCATGTTGAGCTCCAGACTGGCAGAGGAACCCCAAAATCTGGAGCCAATCCAAAAATCCACCCATCAATGGCTGATATCTCCACCCCCTCCCAGTCTGGGTTGGTCAATGGGCCCCTCCCTCGCTGCCCCGGCCTGTCCTCCCACCAACCAGTGCATGACTTACCTGTGGCAGCCAGTGTTGGGTGAGTTCCATGGCAGAATAAGCGGTGCCTGCCTTCACGCCGGCACCGCTTACTCCCGAGTCATTGCAAACATGCTTTATGGAACATTTGCAACACTTTAGGCCACCAGTCTAAAGTTACACAGGATCAGGCTGCCCATGGCGTTAGATGTTGCAACACAGACAATCACCCATGGGATAGCCCTAGAGGGAAAGCACAAGGACTTTCGCCTGCCCCCTTTCCAACCAGAATGACAGTCCCATCCTGTCATTGTTGTTGTGCACCAGGGAAAAGGCTTAGTGGGTAGATTTTGCTTGCCAGCCTTGTGTTGCTTGCATCTCCTTGGTATAGAGCAGTGGTGGCCAACCTTTCACCATGAATGCTGGCCCTTTAAATGGTTGCATAGGTGAGGGCATTTCAGCAGGTGCAGCTGCTTTAGCAGCACCATCAGCACTTGCAGCTGCCAAGATTCTGTCTTCTACACAACTCTTAAGAACACAGAGGCCCTAATGGTGGAAGGTTGGCCACCCCTGGTATAGAGTAAGCATATGCATGAATTCTATGAGCCACAGCATTGGTTCTAAAAATGCTTCCATATCCATCTGAAGACCACCAGCTAACACCGGATTCCTGGTCCTTCCAGAAAGCCAAATAAAACATCCTTATGAACATGCATTTATCACTATGACATGCATGTTCATTTTAAGGAGAAGAAAAGTGAAGAAAATCTGATGAGGTGCAGGAATAACACAGTATGATCACTATACACTGACAGGGCCTTGACATCCAGAGAACTCTCTATTGTTTCTCAGCTATGCTCCGTAGGTTTGTTTGATTTTTCCATCAGGATCCTACAGTTCAGTTCTCTTTACCACAGGGGGAAGTTGCTGGAAGCAGGACTTCGAAGCAAGGATCTGTCAAACAGTTGTTTTATTTCCTACAGTGCTGGCTGACTGGTCAAAATCCTATTAAAAGAATCAAATTTAGGAAAACAACCCTGAACATGTCAAGGCTGTTGGAACAAACGACACAACAGAGGGTGGATTGTTTTTGTTGTTGCTTTGTCCAGCTATAGGCAAGTTTTTTTATTATTATTTATTTATTTATTAAGCACCTTTACTTTTGCTATAACACACCATTTCCCCTAAAGGACTGCAAAGGTTCAAAGGGACCTGAGAGCACCGATAACTCATGGCCCATATAAATGTCTGCTAGTGAGGTTTGATTCTTATTTACCCAGGGGCTCTTCAGCCAATATTCAGCCTGAATTCAAAGGAGGCAGATTTACCTCTTCTGAGATGCCCCCAATTCACAGAGCACTCA